>CAOLHI010001199.1:0-600000 GCA_948474755.1 Ctenosaura bakeri
TTTGTCAAGCTGAACTCAACCAACTAAATTTGGGCAAAATAGAAGATCAAATGCGTAGAGCGAAACATACCTTTTTTGAACCAGCTAATAAACCATCTAAACTCTTGGCAAACTTACTTCGTAAAAGAAGACTAAGAAATATTGTATTTCAGAACTTAGAATTGGGGGAAAAAAACTACAAAACAAGAGGAGATAAAACGGACTTTCTTTAAATTTTATGTAAAGTTGTTGAGTAATATCTCCTCAATTAAAAACCAGAGGGAAACTGAAGATTACTTAGAAAAAAAGAATAAAATGAGATTCACAGAAGAATAAAAAATGGCATTAAATTGGGAGGGGCTGCTAATACACCAGAGGACAGGATCAAAATTCAAAATGACCTGGATAGATTGGAGAGCTGGGCCAGGGCGAACAAAATGAAATTCAACAGAGAGAAATGTAAAATCCTACACTTAGGCAGAAATAATGGAATCCACAAATATAAGATGGGGGACACGTGGCTGGATAGCAGTACGTGTGAAAGGGATCTAGGAGTCTTCATAGACCACAAGCTGAACATGAGTCAGCAGTGTGATGCGGCAGCCAAGAAAGCCAATGCAATTCTCGGCTGCATCAATAGGAATATGGTGTCTAGATCGAGAGAGGTACTGGTACCACTCTACTCTGCTTTGGTTAGACCCCATCTTGAATACTGTGTCCAGTTCTGGGCACCCCAATTCAAGAAGGATATTGACAAGCTGGAGCAAGTCCAGAGGAGGGCGACCAAAATGGTGAGAGGCCTGGAAGCCATGCCCTATGAGGATAGACTTAGAGAGCTGGGTATGTTTAGTCTGCAGAAGAGGAGGTTAAGAGGGGACATGATAGCCATGTTTAAATATTTGAAGGGATGCCACATAAAGGAAGGAGGGGACTTGTTTTCTGCTGCTCCAGAGACCAGGACAAGGAGCAATGGATTCAAGCTGCAGGAAAGGAGATTCCACCTGAACCTCAGGAAGAACTTCCTGACAGTCAGGGCTGTCCGGCAGTGGAATCTGCTGCCTCGGAGAGTAGTGGAGGCTCCTTCCTTGGAGGTTTTTAAGCAGAGGCTTGATGGCCATCTGTTGGGATTGATTTGAGGGTGTTCCTGCATGGCAGGGGGTTGGACTGGATGGCCCCTGTGGTCTCTTCCAACTCTGAATTTCTATGATTCTATGATTCTATGATCGATGATGGAGATAGTAGAAGCTATCAGAAATATGAAAAATGGTAAATCTCCTGGACCTGACGGCTTTACAGCAGAATATTACAAAACTTTGGAATATGAACTTTCAATCCCATTACAAAAGACAATGAATGAGATAAGAAAAGAAGGTATACCAAATACATGGAAGGAAGCTAATGTAGTTTTATTACCTAAAGAAGGAAGAGATTTAACCGATGTTAAGAATTACAGATCTATCTCACTTTTAAATACAGACTACAAGATATTTGCTGCTATTTTAGCTGAGAGACTTAAAAAGGTTCTTCAAGATAATATACATGCAGACCAGAATGGATTTTTACCGAAGAGAACAATGCGAGACTACATCAGGACAGTATTAAATATAATCGAATACTATGAAAGACATAATGAAAAGAAATTAGCTATGGTATTTGTTGACGCGGAAAAGGCTTTTGATATGGTCAATTGGGCATTTATGAAGACGGTTATTAAACAGGCACAAGCAGGAGAAAAATTTATTTCTTGGATTGAAGCAATTTATAGTCAGCAAATGGCGAGACTGATTATTAACGGAGAGAGAACAAAACAGATTGAACTCCATAGAGGAACAAGACAGGGCTGTCCTTTGTCGCCTTTGTTATTTATAATGACATTGGAAATTCTTAATAATATCATATAGGAAGAAATTACAGTAAAAGGAGTCCAGATAAAGAAATATCAGTATAAGCTTAAAGCATTTGCAGACGACCTGGTTTTGTTTCTAGAGGATCCTCTCAGCAGTATACAAGGATTGATGAGTATTATTCAAGAATACGGAGAATATTCAGGATTTAAGATAAACTAGGATAAGACAGTATTTATAACAAAAAACATGAGAGAGAAAGAAGGTATGGAGTTCAAACAGATAATGGGATTTAATAAAGGGCAGAAAGCAAAATACTTGGGAGTTTAGATTTCCAAGAGAAACAATGAGATGATGATGATGATGATGATTTGTATCCCGCCTCTCCATATGGATCAAGGCGGCGAACAACTTGCAAATAGCATGTATTTCGATACATTTCTATACATGCCCCCAACAAGCTGGGTACTCATTTTACCGACCTGCGGAAGGATGGAAGGCTAAGTCAACCTTGGAGCCCGGCAGGATCGAACTCACAACGTTGTGAGATATCTAAAGATTTAGAGAAATTGACTCAAATGTGATTATCTATGTTGGGAAGAATGTCTGTCATAAAAATGAATGTACTACCAAAGATGAACTTTCTTTTTCAAAATATTCCTATTATCACAAATGCTAAGCCTTTCATACAATGGAAGAGAGATATAACTAACTTCATATGGCAAGGCAAAAAACCAAGAATAAAATGGAATATCTTGACTGACATACCAAGAAGAGGAGGTTTCGGATTACTGGACTTACAAGTATACTTTAAGGCTGCAGCATTCACTTGGATAAAGGACTGGATGGATTTACAAAATACGAGAATGCTGGCTTTAGAGGGAGCAGATTTAAGGATGGGATGGCATACCTATATGTTCTATGGAAAAGCGACAATTGATATAGATTTTATGCATCATTTTGTAAGGAAATCGTTATATAAAATATGGAATGATTATAAGAATAAGAACATTAGGCAGCTACCCACCTGGTAGCCCACCTCAAGAAGTTTTTTTTTGGAAGATGGTCAGACACAGAACAATGGTTCCGATATGAAGATATATTGGAGAAAACAAATATGGACACAATACAAATGTTTTTAAGATGAAATCAAGAGAGAAACTGGAAACTGAAGGTATAAAGTTAAGCTGGTTCCCCTACAGGCAACTATCAGAAAGATTTCAGATGGATGAGAAAACTCAAGGAATAGAACAAAAAGAACAAGAGAATCTGTTGAAGCTTTTACGGAAAAATCCACCTCATTTACTTTCACATTTATATCAAGATATATTACAACAACAATGTGAAGATGAGACAATTAAAAGAGCAATGATACAATGGGCACAGCACATTGGACACCCAATTCAGTTGGAATGGTGGGAACAAAGCTGGCAATGAACAAAGAGGTTCATGGTAGCTCAGAACCTTAAAGAAAACCATTATAAGCTTTTTCATAGATGGTACATGACACCCGAAAAATTAAAGATAATTTATAAGACGCGTACAGGTTGGAAGTGTCAAAAGACTGCAGGCACACTATTTCATATGTGGTGGACATGTTCTAAAGCTAAAGCGTACTGGAGTGAAATTCATAAGATAATATGTGGTGTATTGCAGGTTCAAATTGATAAGACTCCTGAAATGTACTTGTTAAACATGACATACATGTTAGAGGGAACTGTGGTAAAGAAATATTGGAGAATAATACTGTACATGGTCTCGACTGGCCGTATTGAATTTGCAAGGCTTTGGAAAAGTGATGCAATGCCAACAACAGAATAATGGTGGGCAACTTTTATTGAAAATAGAAATGCAGATATTGTCTCACAGAGATTAAAAGGGAAATCAGATGATGATATCTATAAAGAATGGCGGATGATTTCGGAAGCGAGATGGGTCTTGACAGGGAATAACACATAATTCATGGTATTAAAGGTTCTTACAAGATAAAATTCAGAGAAACATCATAGAACAAGTAAAGTTGAGTAGAAAAACAGGAACTAACGAATTAAGTAGATAATACTAACAATTTATTGTGATGCATTGATAACCGTTCAATGGAATGATAAAAATTGTAATCCAGAGAGGAAGGAAGACAGTTGTAATATGACAATTAAGAATACAAAGATAATTGTTTGTTTTATATGTTGGAACTGCAATAAAATCATTAAAAAAAATAATGCTTGGTAAGGTAGAAGGGTGTAGGGAAAGAGAAAGACTGCATTACAAATGGACAGACTCAATCAAGGAAGCCACAGCCCTAAATCTGCAAGACTTGAGCAGGGCTGCTGGTGACAGAGTGACTTGGAGATCTCTCATTTACAGGGTCACCATAAGTTGAAGTTGACTTGATGACAGTTAACAAAACAAAAGGTAGTAAAGCATTTGTGAGCAAGTAACTTTCTACAGTTACTTGTTGGGGATTGTGAAGACAACAGCACAACTGGAGTAACACATAAATAAATAAACCTTACCTTTAGAAGAGCCAGAGCCACATTAAAAATTACATTCAAACCCTAAAAAGAGAAAAAGAATTGACATTAAATCTTGACTTTCTGCTATTTCTTTAAATAAACATTACTACTAATGCTATCATAAGCAGTAAAGAACTATCGCTAAACCTTGACTTAGTTCACACAAGCAGCACCTGAAACTGCAAAATTGTTCTGCTGTGTTGTCATTTCAAACTCAAGGCAGGTCTTGCAGCTCAATACTCCTCTACAAGGAAAGCCATATCTGTGTATACATAACTAACACATCAAAATGAAGGCTAGGCTGAACTCTTTTTGACATCTGTTTTTTTTAAAAAACCTCTTGGACAAGTTTTTCAGAACATAATATGACAAAGAAATAAACTGTGTAATCCTTGTCTGCATTCTAAAGCAGTTACCTATGAAGGCACAGTTTCAGTACCAATACTGCCATTATATGAAGATTCTTTGCAAGTATAAGCCCACTTGGGCTGATCAAAAGAAAACTGCTAGTGGCTTTCCAAAGTGACTGGTTGATGCGAATGAATAGAAGAATGGAATTTTGGCCTAAAGAGTGCTTACCCCCCTCAAAGGACACACTATTATTTGTTAGCGAGTGAGGTCCAAAAGTTAGGAAGTAAGGACCAAAAGATTTTACAATGCTTCAGACAGGTGAACAACAATTCCAAAACATCTCTTATTCCCTTACGCCCAGAGGGAGTTAAGAGCAGGCTTATTATTTCATCTGTTGCTTGTATCAACCAGATTTTCTATAACATTTAGAACTTGTAAGCTAGATTTTGGAAATATACATATTAAGCCAAGATCCTTAATATTAAGAAGGACATACAAAAACATATGCACACATGTCAAAAATTAAATCTCTCATACAGACTGAAAAGAATAGCAATTTATAGTGACAAGTGTTCCACTGAAGTGATTTATGTGACCAGACGTATACTGCTAAAAACCTTAGAACAAGAGGGATACGGTGACTGCATTCAGAGTAACGCTAAACCACAACTAAGCTATTCCTGAGCAGCTGGAAGCACTTATAATTCACAGCTATCTTCCTCTCATGCACCACAACCAGAAGATAGATATTGCTGGTAGTAGTAAAACACAGTATAGTTTGTACAAATCACAAATTGCTCTGAAGGTCCTGTCAAAAAGGGATGTCAATTTCATCCATTACTATTTATTTTAACAATGTAGGGAAGTAAGATCTCACAGGAGGATTAGAGGAGTAAAGATAAGAACAGAAGAATTTAAGTTATAGTCCTTTGCAAATGTTTTTATATCAGAAGATCCCCAGTTAAATGTAGAAAATTTATAAAAGGTAGTAAGAGAATATGAAAAATGTATAGGACTTAAAATAAATTGTGATAAATCTAAGATTTTAACTAAAAGTATGTCAACCCAGGAGCAAAAAGAACTTGTAGGCTTTGAAATTATAAAGAACATAAAGTACTTACATATAAATCTAACTATTTATAATCAACAATTATATGAGAATAATTATGTCAAAATCTGGGGTGGTATGAAAAAAGATTTAGACAGATGGAACAATCTGTCACTATTGCTGCTAGGAAGAATTTCAATAGTAAAAATGACTACATTGTCAAAATTAATGTATTTATTCAAAATCATCTCAATTATTCTCTCCAACATATCATTCAAAAATTGAAAGATTTGTTGAAATGTATATGGTCTAGAAAGAAACCAAGAATTAAAGAGGAATTGATAATAATTGTGAAAGATATGATACCAGATATGAAATTATACTTTGAATCTACATGTCCATCATTGTTGAAGGAATGTGCCTCACTAAAAAAAACCCAGAAGATTGTTAGAACTAGAAGCCATGAGCTAAGATTTTGTTGGCATGCATGTCTCTGGTTTGGGAAAGTGAACATAAACTCAGAATTTAGAAATCACATTATTAGGAGAGTGCTACTGTGTATGTGGGGAAAATATAAAGATAGATTTAGCATTAGAATTCCCAGTTGGATATCGCTGCAAGAAGCATTCCATAGGAGGGAACTAGGAAGCTTACAAAGAAGGATTAGATACTCAGACTTACTGGAACTTGAGCAAGGAAATTGGAAATCAAAGGAATATCATAAACTGGGAGAACAAGGTATCAAATTACAATGGTTAATTTATTTTCAATTAAGAGAAAGATTTAGGGGAGACAAAATTAAATTTAACTTTGAAAAAAATGAATCAGAACTGGAGAAGGTGATTTGTAAAGATAGCAATGGTATATAATTTTTTATTAAAATATGAAATTGAGGAAGAATTGATTAAAAACTATATGGTGAAATGGGCAAGAAATGCAGGCCATCCTATTCAATTGGAATAGTGAGAGAGAGTTTAGAAGACAGGATTAAAATTTACATGTTGTTACAACTATAAATAAAACTTTTTTTAAAAAATGATATTTAGTTGGTACTTGACTGAAGTTGGCAAAAATGTATAAAAATATGATTAATAAATAAATGTTGAAAGTGTAATACACAGGAAGGTACCTTTTTCCACTTATGGTGGACTTTTTAAAAAGCTAGAAAATACTAGCTAGTAATTAGTGGCAAAATACAAAAAAAATTGAAAGCGGAATTTTTTTAGGCCCAAATGATGCCTTTTAAACATGATTGACTATGAAAACAAAACTGAAAAAGAAAATAGAATTTTGTTCAGCTATATGGTTCCAGTGGCTAGAATAATATTCATGAAATATTGGTGGCAGAGAAGATTTCCAAGGATGCAAATGGATAAAGAAAATGATGGAATCAGCTAGAATAGACAAATTAATGTGCTGGTGAAAAGGTAACTCTGTACAATCCCATCTTAAAATTTGGCAACCTTATTTATTACATGTGGAAGAAAGATTCAGTAATGACAGAAAGATAGCTTTTGCTGGTTAGTATATTATTTTCTGGGTTCCAGAGACGAGTGATTGTGTATAAAAGAGGAGAATAACTAACAGGGGAGATATACTGGTCTTTTGATTGGAATGAAGCATAGTAAGTCATGGGGTGGGTGGAAAGAGAATAAAGGATATGTAGCGTGTGTGGGGTGTTTTGCGTTAAATGTGTTTGCTCTTTAAATTTCTTTGTTAGCTTTTCTTAGTTCTGTTAAGTTCTTTCTCTATTTTCTTTTCTATTTTTTCCATTTCTTTTATTATTTTTCTTTATCTTACTGTTGTATGCGTTACCCCAAAACATAGGTGCCACAAGGGCCACTCCGTGATACCAGATACCTCTTGCAAAAGGGGGGAATGAATTAGCTCAAAGAGGAAGCTAATGAGAGTGGGGGACCTTAGCGAGATCTTGCTACCAATATTTACGGGCTTGCGCAGGAAAAGAACCAGCCAGAGATTCAAAAGTAAGCTAAAAATGTGTTTTATTGATGGGAATTCACTCATGCATGCACACAAGATACACACCATCACACAAGAGCTAACTGAAGGAGAAAGGGAGGGGGAAAATTATGTATAGAGAAGTTGAGGGGTTTGGGGGGATTTATAATTACCAGTCCAGACGGGTAGTGAAGAGGTTGAAATATGACTTAGACTTCTGTCTAAGGGCAGCCCAGATCAGGATTCAGAGAGACATAGTGGGGTCCAGCATTTCATCTGACTGCGTCTGACCTCTCAAAACCAAGGGTTTATATACTCTGTTTCCCTCCCTGAAGGGCTGTGAGTTGATTGCTCTCCCAGCCTAGTGGACAATGGGAGTTGCAACACAAACAATGGGGTCTGGAATGGACTAATTGGTTTCAATGTCTTGATTAAGTGGGGGTCTCTGGGCCAGGCTCAGTAGGAAATGTGTACAGCAGGGGTCCTGGCCTCTGCATCTGGGCACCTTATTGTTTTCTGAGGTTGCCACTGATAGGATTAGCTCAGAGACATTAACTCAGGCTTTCCTGGCTAATTTCAGTGAACTTTTGACCTAGCCATGTTGAGGTTACATCTGATTTACTCCCAGCCAGTGTCCCTTTCTTCCACATGACCTTGCCAGCCATAAGTATAATTTATATTTTATGCCAATTAATATATTTTGCCAATTAGACCATATCGAAATGTGGGGGTGTACGGCCTGGTAACATATGTGTTTGTTAATAAAGCAAAATCAACTATTTGGAAAAAAAAATTACATTATCAGAAAACTTATTTTCATCCACTAGAGGTCAGAACTACAACTGTAATTAAACTCAATACCAGCCCCAAATGGTAACTGTAACCGCTCTTGATACCTTGCAAAGTCATTGGATATATATATAGAGAGAGAGAGAGAGAGAGAGAGAGAGCTATTAAATGAAGAAAAGTAAAAACTTAGTTCAGTGTTAGACAAACTGAGCCATGGTTTGGTAATCAACAGTTTTCTCTTCAGCACCCATGCCAGTTCAGTTCTCAATCACGGTTTGTTTGTTCTTATTTGCTGTCAAATTGGTTTCACCTTCCAGTTTCCCATAAATAAGACTTCCAATAGTCCTGGTCATCAACAGTCCTGCTCAGGTCTTACAGACTCAGGGCCGCGGCTTTTTTCACTGGATAAACCCATCTATCTGTAATGTAGTCCCCCCCCACTGTCTTCCACTTTTTCCAGCATTGCAGTTTTTTCTACTCAAAGAAAATACTCATGTCATCTCATAGAATCATAGAATCTTAGAGTTAGATGGGATAACAGGGGCCATCACATTCAACCTCCTGCCATGCAGAAATATATAACTACAGCACTCCTGATGTCCATTCAAACTCTGTTTAAAGACCACCACAGTAAGAGAATCTTAGGGCCTGCCCCGCCTCCTCGGTGGCCATTCGTGCTGGTTCAAGGCGACGAAGCAGGAGGACGTCCTTACGCTGTTTTCTTGCGCCAGGTGGCCCTCGGCGGTCGTTCCTCCTGCTTCTTCGCCGGACCCAGGGACAGCCCAGCCTTCGCAGCGGACTCGGCGTGGGACGGCGTTGGGTGGTTTTTTGGCCAGCTTTGGCGCCTTTGCGGCTTCTCGGCTTCCGGGGCCGCGGCTCGGCGGGCGGCTCGCCAGGGACGAGGAGGATCCAGCGGTCGCCTCAGCAGCCGCTCAGGTAGGCCCACGGCAGCTTTGCGCGGCTGCCGCGGCGGGGTATCGAGCGGCTAGGGCCGGGGTGTTTGCGGGCAGGGGAGGCATTTTCGCGGCCTCTTTGTCACCGTCCCATGGCCGGGGGGAAGGGAGGTAGGGTGGTCCGGACTCGGCCTTCGGCCCCTTCGGCCTGCCGGGAGAGCCGTTCCCTCCCCGCGTGGGAACTCAGGGAGCCTGTTGCGGCCGCGTTGGGCCTTGTTCGGGGCCGCCGCCAACACGAGCGGGCGGGCCGCGCGGGAGCCTGGGTTGCCGAGTCTTACACGGAAGCGCCGCCGCCGCCCATAGCTGGTAGGCCGCGGAGGATCCAGCAGGCCGGCCTCCTCGCCTGCCGGGTGGGGCGTCCCTACGGGGAGCATGGGAGGAGGGGAGCAACAGGCGTCCTCGCCTGCAACTCGGGGAATCTGTTTCGCCATAGTGCGCCTTTTTGAGTTGGCCCCCCCTCCGTGTTTGGGGCCGCCGCCGAAGTGAGAGGGCAGGCCGCGCGGCAACCTAGGTGCTGCTGCCGCCCGGAGCGGGCAGGCCGCGGACGATACAGCAGGCCGGCCTCCTCGCCTGCCGGGTGGGGCGCCCCTACGGGGAGCGTGGGAGGAGGGGAGCAACAGGCCTCTAAAGGCACCTAGTGGCAACCTCGTCTCGGCTGCAGCTTGTCTCGGCTGCAGCGGGCCTTTAGGGTTTTACATCCAACCTTCCCCCCCCACGGGAACGCGGGGAGCCTGTCGGGGCTGCAGCGGGCCTTCTGGGTTTTTTTTTGTTTTGTTTTTTTTTTGCATCTACCCCTCCCCTCCCTGCAGCGGGCCTTTGGGGTGTGGCATAGCCCCCCCCTCCTTGTATCCTCTCTGTTCCTACGGCGCGTTCGCTCCCTCCCCCTGAGGAACATAGGGTGGGTGGGCATCTGAGACACAGCCCCCTAGGGAGGCGGTAGGGCGGCGTAGCTGAGTCCCCTGGGTAGGATTGGGGTTGTTGTATCGCCCCCCCGCTTCCTACGGCGGCCCCCCCCAGGTACCAGGGAGGGCGGGCGGCGGGCACTGGCAGGGGCCCGCAGCATCCATCCTCCCTCACACATATAAAAAATAAGTAAAAAACAAACAAACAAACAAACAACTTGAGGCAACAAAGACGCCAGCCCCAGGTTCCCAACCTAACAGATAAAGGGCCCAGGCATCTGGCTGCACCATGCCCTCCAAACGGGCTGCCACTAAAGGCAAACAGCCGCCCAAGAAGGCCGCACCGGCAAAAAGGGCGGCCGTGAGCAAGGGGGCCACTCCTAACAAGAGGCCAAGGACGGCCAAGACTGCGGTGGCCCCGTGCTCGTTGGCAGCATCCTTAGAAGAGGGGTCCAGCAGGGTGGCACGCCTTTTTGACAAGTTAGACGCCATTGAGAGAGGCTGTCAGGCGTCCAGCCAAGGTAGAAAGGGGGGGGATGGAACTATTGCTGTTAAAACATGTGACTTTGACCGGCTTGTGGCTAGACTAGATGCCCTTGAACGGCGATGGGGCGAGGGAGAGAGTTCATCCGCGTCGCAACCTGGCTGTTCGACGACAGGGCCCCCGGAGGAAATAGAGGCGGTAGCAGAGACGGCTGGTGAGTACATCACACCTGAAAGCGGCACTCCATGGGTAGCGGGCCCCTGGGAAGTTCGAGCACCACCAGGAAACATGGTCTGGGGCCCGCCAGCGCCAGAGCCTCTGGCTTCGTATCCACCCTGCCCCCCCGGGGGGACTGCAACCTCCACACAGCAGGTTCAGGTGGCAGCAAGGAGCTGCAAAGAGTGTCAGGGAGCCTCCCTGGGTGGGGAGGGGAGGCAGCAGGAGTCCGCCAAGGAAGAGGGAGCAGAGCAGCGGGCTGGGGTGAAGCCTACAAGTCTTGGCAGCCACCTCAATGCAGCCACGGTGAAGAAGATACAAAAAGGGGAATATGCAGACGTGTTTTCCCTTCTGTACAGGAATGTAGATGTAGATAAAAAAGAGAAGGACGACATGGATGCGGGAGAGAGGGAGAAGCTGAAGAAGAGAAAGGTAGAGAGGAACTGGACTAATTGGCTCTCAGGATACTTAATTTACATGGATGTGGTCCTCAAGGCCAACCCTTCACGGGCACACGACCTGGTGGCATACTTGAATACCATATGGAGGGCTCAGTCAGAGTATTCGGGGATGGGATGGTTACACTATGATGAGCGGTTTCGGATGTTGGCGGTGACTGACGCAAGTTTGTGCTGGGACCGCATCGACACCGAAATGTGGATGCAGTCAATGGGGCCTGGTCGCCCAGTTTTTGGGGAACGGGCCCACTCTGGGCATCTTGTGCAGACAGGCAAGACGGGGGGTCCTTTCCGCACCCAGGGTCCACAAGAACAGCAACCCGTTCAGATCTGTTGGGAGTTTGGGACTCAGGGGTTTTGTGTACGGTGACCCTGCAGGTATAAACACCTGTGTGGGATATGCTGGGGCCCGCACTTGGCCCGCAACTGCAACAAACGAAAAGGCGGAGGGTCTGGCCCCAGGGAGGGGGCTGCAAAGCGAGGCCAGGGGAATCAGCAGCCATTTCAAAAAGGGGCCCAGTCCAATTAAGTTGGAACCGCTACGGGCCTAGCTCTGTGTATATCCGAACCGGGCGGCAGCTCAGTATCTATACGAAGGATTTTCAGCAGGTTTTAGAATCCCAAGTATGGGCCACCAGAAAGAAATCAGGCATGAGGGGTGTAGTGCATTATCTAGATGACTTCCTGTTCGTAGGCCGTGGAGGTTCAGGGCAGTGTACTTTCCTTTTGTCTGAATTCACTTCTTTGATGGATGAGCTAGGAGTGCCTTTGGCACATGAGAAAACAGAGGGCCCCACACACAGGCTCACGTTTCTGGGTATTGAGCTGGACACACTCAACCAGACCAGTAAGCTACCACCTGTTAAGGTTCAGGACCTGCGGTCAAGGGTGGCTTCCTTCCTGGGCAGGCGCAAGGCAACACTCAGGGAACTCCAGGAGATCCTAGGGCATCTCAATTTTGCTTGCAGGGTCATAGCGCCTGGCAGGGCTTTCCTTAGGCGGCTCTGTGACGCCACCAAGGGTGTCACCAAGCCTCACCACCGAATTAGAATCACCAGGGAAATGAGGCTGGACTTGAAAGTTTGGCAGGAATTTTTGGCAGATTTCAATGGGGTTTCCTTTTGGCGGAATGAAATCCTGGTGAGAGATGCCCTGCAAATATCATCTGACGCAGCTGGTTCCATCGGTTTTGGTGTCTTCTTTGGAGGTAGGTGGTGTGCTCAGAGGTGGCCCCAGAGTTGGGTCGAAGCAGGCCTTACTTCGGATCTTACATTCCTGGAATTTTTCCCTATACTGGTCACGGTTCATATTTGGCCACGTGAGCTGGCTAACAGCGCTGTCCATTTTTGGTGTGATAATCAGGCCACGGTCAGCGTGATAAATAAGCTGTCTTCAAAGTCACACCGGGTCATGAGATTGGTTAGGGCATTCACACTTCAATGCTTGCGCTTCAACATTCTTTTCAAGGCTGTTCACGTAGCAGGCGTTGACAATTCCCTGGCGGACTCTCTTTCCCGTATGCAGAAGGATCGCTTCCGGGAGCTGGCTCCAGCCGCTTCACCCCTCCCAGAATCGATGCCCGAGAGCCTGTGGAATCTTGGCGGGGTGAGGTGACCAGGATGATTGGTATGTCTATTGCACCTAGCACCATGAGGAGTTACAGTAGAGCGGCCAAGGAATTTTGCAGCTTCCGTAAGTCTGAGGGACTACAGGACGCCTGGCCACTCCCTGTGGACCACATATTACAGTTTTGTGTAGCTCTCTCGCAAGCTGGTCTTTCCCCTCATTACATCAGGTCCAAAATGTCGGCCTTAAACTTTTGGTCTAAAACAAGGGGCCTGGCGGACCCCACGGGTGATTTCAGGATACGTAAGTTTATTGAGGGATGCGTCAGGCAGCACGGAAAGGTCCGGGATGGCAGGCAACCGCTTTCTCCGGGTATTCTGAAGGGTCTGGGTGAGGCGTGGAAAAGTGTCTGTTCATCACCGTATGAGGCTCTTTTGTTTCACGCAGCGGCCCTCATTGCATTTTTTGGGGCGCTAAGGGTGAGCGAGTTAGTTGTCCAGAGCAGGAGGGATAGCTCGGGCAAGGCCTTGGAATTACGGGACTTGGCTTGGGGGAGCGGCACTTTTCCCTGGTCATAAGGGGTTCCAAGACAGATCAGGCCAGGAGGGGCGCTGTGGTGACCTTGAAGGAATGTGCCGAGGCAACCCTGTGCCCTGTGAGGGCGCTCAGGGCTTATATAGTTCACAGGGGTAAGCATGAAGGTCCCCTATTCTGTCATGCAGATAAATCTCCTCTCACTAAGTTCCAATTCTGGACCATCACCAAGAAAGCCTTATCTCGGCTGGGCCTTCAGGGAGTCAATTTCGGTACGCACTCATTTCGTATAGGGGCAGCCTCTACCGCTGCGTGGATAGGCATGAAAGCAGATGACATCAGGAGGATTGGCAGGTGGAAGTCCTCAGCGTTCCGGCGCTATGTTAGACCAATTGATCTGCCTTAACGCTTTGGTTCCTTTCCAGATCGACCTGCTGCAGAGGGGAGGAAGAGAGTACTGATATGCGGCCACAGTTTCATCTTTTGGGCCGAGCGGCAGGCTCGCACAGGTCACATGGGCACGAACCTGGGGCTGGGCGATCGAGCATCCATACGCTGGCTTGGAAAGAGAGGTTTGCGGTGGGCTGGCCTGCTACCTTTGTTGTTTGGGGAGCGCGGTGAACCTCCTCCCGATGTGCTGGTCATTCACCTGGGCGGTAATGACCTTGGACTGTTAAAAGGAAAGGCCTTGGTGATACAGGCCATCCATGACATGCGGCTCATACAAAACACATGGCCTCACACGCCGATTGTTTGGTCTGCTTTGGTGCAAAGGAGGGAATGGGGCGGGGGTGCTGATCCCCGGCGCATAGAACACGCACGCCAGCTGGCGAATAGGGAGATTCGTCGCGCCCTGAGACAGGGCTTGGGTTACTACATCCCACACGCTGATATTGTTTTCAGTAAACCGGAGCTGTATTGGCGTGATGGAGTACACTTGTCACCAGAGGGTAATCAGATTTTCTTACACGATTTGCAGAAGGGGCTGGACTTGATCCTGAGGGGATGGGGGGATAAGGACTAAGCAGACGCTTGTCCTTGTCCATGGCCGGCAAAGGGGGGGGCTTGAGGTTCGGTGTGTACCTATGGCACCCCCTTTCGGGGTGGAGGATAAATCCTATACTTGGGGAGGGCCCTGGGATCACCCCACTTGCTGCGCAGTGGGGGGTGGACTTGGGGCTCCCTTCCAGACAAGGGCTGGCCAAAAGTCATCTTGCACCTTCAGCGGTTGGTTTTGGGGCCCGGTATCTCGCTCAACGGGCTAGGGGAGATGGTCGGGAGTGGCCTCTTGGCCCTAGTCCGAAGGTGCTGTAAACCCCCCCCATTATTCTGCTCAGGTCAGAAACTCAAGTTTATGTTCAAGTTTAAGTTCAACCCTTATTAATTAGGCATATTAATAAATTGCCCTAGTTCAACCCAAGCTCTGTCTGCGATCTCGTTATTTCGTGTGGGTAGGGTGGCAATTCGTCCCACACCGCCCGAGCATTGCGGATGGCGGGGGGAACGGCCTTTGCCATCCTCCCGCGATGCGAGATTGCGTCGCGGTGGCCGACGGGAGGAGGCGTGGCTGGGCACGGTATTTAGGGCCCGCCCCGCCTCCTCGGCGGCCATTCGTGCTGGTTCAAGGCGACCCACCCTCCCCCCCTATGGTTTCAGTGAAAGATAGCTGGTCGCTTCGGGGCTGGGTAGGAATTTTTTCCTCCCTTTATGGGGGGTTTTTCGCCTACCCTACACTGCACCTGGGGCGGGGTAATTGGCTCACAGGGTGGTGTCTCAATGGGCATTAATCAGGCTGCCACTACTCCCGTAATCGTGCAGGCCGGCAAAGGGGAGGGGGGTTTGAGGTTCGGCGTGTACCTATGGCACCCCCTTTCAGGGTGGAGGATAAATCCTATCCTTGGGGAGGGCCCTGGGATCACCCCACTTGCTGCGCAGCGGGGGGGTGGACTTGGGGCTCCCTTCCAGACAAGGGCTGGCCAAAAGTCATCTTGCACCTTCAGCGGTTGGCTTTGGGGCCCGGTATCTCGCTCAACGGGCTAGGTGAGATGGTCGGGAGTGGCCTCTTGGCCCTAGTCCGAAGGTGCTGTAAACCCCCCTCCCCATTATTCTGCTCAGGCCAGAAACTCAAGTTTATGTTCAAGTTTAAGTTCAACCCTTGTTAATTAGGCATATTAATAAATTGCCCTAGTTCAACCCAAGCTCTGTCTGCGATCTCGTTATTTCGTGGGTAGGGTGGCAAATCATTTCTAGTACAAGTCTGTTGTGGCTATTAGGATATGCTGCAGTTATCTCTTCTGTCCAAAGCTAAGTAACTTGGATGAACGTAGAGTTGGTGACTGACACTCTCAGAGATGCTTCTGAAGCCAGATATTGCACACACACACACAAAAAACCCTCTACTGTCTTGTCACATGTAAATGGTTAAAGGACTACTCTGACTCGCTGAGTAAATAACTACTGAAGAAGACAGCACAGTCAAAGAGGGATCTGGAGAAGGTACTTTAGGGGCTTGATTATCTGGTTTTTGGTAGAATAGACAAGTTTCGTTGTCAAGTAATGGATCCATCTTGCTTCTTACTGGGCTGAACTACTATGCCTTGATCCATCCCTCAAATGATTCTAGAAGATGCCACTTGTGCAAAAATGCTTGTACCCCAGGTAGCAAGGAAGATGAAGTCACTTGCTCCTCCTCCTTTCTGCCATAAGAAACAGGATTTTAGCTTAAAGAGGAGGAAGGTCGGGGGGGGAACAAAAAAGAAATGTGGCAGCACCTTTAAGGTTAACTGTTTTTTATATTTGCACGAGCTTTCATGGATATAAACCCACTTCTTTGGATGCTGTACCAGCTAGTATTAGGCCTCAATTATAAATGTATGTATACAGTTGTGGAAGTGGGATGGAATGTAATTAGATCCAGAAAGATGCAAAAAAATGCAAAAAAAAAAAACCTCTGTGCCCTACATTTTCTTTTTTTAAAAAAAAATTTATTCCAAAAAATACAAATAAAAATAAAACACACATTATTTCTTAATGTTATCTCCTTTACAATCTTATCACCGTCCTTTCAAAAAAGATTCTTATAAATACTTACCCTCCTTCCCTTATTTTCATTCCCATTATTTGTGGACCATTCTAACTTACTTGTAGATCGCCAACTCTTCTTTAGTATACCTTAACACATACCACTGCCTCTGTTGATTAGTTATATTGTTTATTTACATTGTCATCCCCCGAATCTCACATTTTATAATCTTCTTTTAACTCTTATCTCCCCAATGGTTTTCCCAGAGGGGTTTTACTAGACTCCATTCCTCTGCTATCTGCTTTCTCGATCTATCCCTTATTCTCAACATCAATTCGTCCATTTCCCATAACTCAAATAGTTTCCATAGCCAATCTTCTATTTTAGGTATTTCCTTAGATTTCCACAATCGAGCATAGATCAATCTGGCTGCTATCACCATATATGTTAAAATTTTCTTCTCTGAATTTTTCCTAATATATTTGTCATCTATTATATTTAACAGATATATCTCCGGATTCATAGGAAACTTAATATGCAGCGCCTTTTCAATACACTCATGTATACCCTTCCAAAATCTTTTGCTTTTATACATGACCACCAAAGGTGGTAAAAGGTTCCTTTTCCTGGACATTTCCAACATGTATCCTTACCGTTCTTGCTCATTTTCGATATTTGTACTGGTGTACAATACCACCGGAAAAACATCTTGTAATAATTTTCTTTCATATTTGTGGCAAAACAATATTTCTTAACCTCCTTCTAAGAATTCTCCCATCTCTGTAAGGGGATTGCATGTCCCAAATTTCTTGCCCATTTCATCATGTTCTCTTTCACTATCTCCTCTTCCATATGCCAATTCAACAACATATTATATATTTTCCCCATCAAATGATCTACCCCCGGTTTAAGTAATTTGTCAAATTCTTTCTCTCTTACTTCAATCCCTTTCAATTTCCTATCTATTTTAAGACTTTCCTCCAGTTGTCTTTGTAATAACCAATGAGATGTAATACCCAAATCGGCCAATTCCTCCTTGTTTTTCCAAATCACGTTCTCTCCTTATATTTTTAATCATTATATTTTAACCATTTATCTAAATGGGGCTTCTCTCTTCTATAAAAAGCCTCGTGTGCTGATACCCACTGTGGAATTTTATCATACAATCTATCTCTATATTGCAGCCAAATCTTCAATAGTGGCTTTCTTATAAAATGATTATTAAACTCCCTATTTACCTTTATTTTATCATACCACAAATAAGCGTCCTGTGCCCTACATTTTCAAAGGGATGCACGACATCCCTTTCAGATCTTTACAGTGGTCAGTTAATGCTGATGTGTGAAAACAATAAATCTGCTGAACAAAAGTCAGTTTTGCAGACTTCAAAAAAAAACTAAGGAGAAAATTTTGGATACATGCATATGGCCTCACTTTCCAGCTTTTCATCCTGCTTATATCGGGTAGGACGAACCTTCTGAACATTCTGGATGAGAAGCCTCACTTATGTGCCCAGGAGGTCTACAATAGACAACTGATCATCTGATTATTATTAACGCCTTTTGTTGTCCCAGCTGAGTAATCAGTGAATAAATATACTGTTGGAGCTAGGCTTTAAGAGGAGAAAGAGAGAAAGCAATCGCCACAAGATTCTCTGCTGAAAATTCTGGACCAAAAAGATCTTCAGGATAAAGCCCTATGTCTTATCTTATACTGCATACATTTGGAGGGCTAAAGCTTGATGGAGAAATAACTTCTGCTTATTGCAACCTTTGTGCAATTTCTTGTCTCAAGACTCAAAGCAGAAGCATGAGTTCTAGAATCATCCACAGCTCCATTTTCTGGCTATGGGGGAGGGTATGGAATGAGGAAAGCATCACCTCTTCAACTTTGGCCCTTTCCACACGTGAAGGAAAAAACGTCCTGAGACGTCCTGAAACGGAGCTTACCTGAAACCCGGTAAGTCCGTCACCACATGGAGCAGCGCGTTTTCACTGCTCCACACTCCTCAACATCCCGCGTCGTCCTGCGGCGCCCAAAATGGCGGCTTACAACTGGCGGAGGCTCTCCACCAACCAGAGAAGCTCGCCAGCCAGAAAGCCAGCCCCCGGCAGATCTGCAGGCACGCCCTTGCGCGCGCCTGCAAATCCACACCGGGCGCTGCGACAGGGTCGCATGATCGTTCTTTTTAAAAACCACATGAAAAGTGGTTTTTAAAAAGCACGCGGTGCCACCACTTCCGGTCACCCTAGTGCGGACTGGGGTGTGGAATTACACTAAAGTAATCCTCCCCAATCCATTTTACGGTGTAGACGACCTCCGTCAGAGGTCGCACTACACCATTTTAATACCCCCCGTGTGGAAAGGGCCAGTGTGTCTTCTCCTCAAGTAGTTCTGCACTCAGCATGGTTTCTTACCTCATCTCTACAACAACCAGTCAACCTCTCCTTGTCACAGCTTCAAGGGCAGACAGTTTGGGCATTCAGGTAGATTCATCTACAGGGGGAAACTGGGCTCTTCCCACCTGCCTTGGAGAACACTCTTAAATGGGTGGAGGCGTTCGGTGGCATGACAGGTTCAGACAGAGAGAAATGAAACATGTAGTGGCTTATGCCCATATATACTGTATTACTGCCATTCTGTTGCTTCTCCTCTCCAGGAGACAGGCTTGCATGTGGCAAATCTATTGATACCTGAATCTCTTTCTTTATTCTGCACTGAGGCTCTTACAGCTGTAACCAAGAAGGAAACGCCAACGAAGCGTCTGTGTAATATGCTGGATGTTTCCTTTCACATACTGCCATTCCCTTCACAGCTTTATTTCTTCAGTCCAAGCGTCCTTTCAAAAGGGACAGACAAAGGTATGAACTCTGATTCCACTTGAGAAAGTAGGAGAAACTCTCCAAAATATAATTTATGCTCTCCTGCCTCTCTGTCACTTTCTATACAATCTCTGCCTGAATCTACCTCATAACTTCTATTTTGACATGCTCCTGATGTAAAGACAAATTATGCTTATTTGTCTGTGACCTTATGTGCAATCCATTGCCATTCCTCCTTCCTACACACACAGAAAGAAATTCAAAGCTCTCCAAAATGATATGTAACAAACTGAATTTCCTTTTTCACATGACTATAGGAAACTGTGGTTTGTACAAATCGTAGTTAGTTTACAAAACAGGATATCATACTACAGTTTATCTTGGTCTGATATGCTACTCCATTACCTAATAATGGTCTGTACAAACTATAGTTTCCTTTAGTCAGACGAAAATATAGCTTGTTCAAAAAAGGAAGAGCACCTAAAAATGTCTTCAGTTATGAAAGAAACAAGCAAGCTTATACAGGTAATAACAACCTGAGCGTTGTTATTAGTTTTGAATCAGATCTATGACTATCTCCAATTTGAAAATTAAAAGTTAAATTGATTTAAAGTTCATAATGTAGTAAAGCAGTACAGGATGGATATTTTAGAATTACATTCAATTTTAACTTCTTTCTTTTTTTAACATTCAGAAAAACCACAAACATTCAAACACATCTAACAATGGGAGAATGCCACTAAGTCCTACACATTATTCCATTACCTAAATAGAAACTTTGGAAGAGTTTATACACACATTACTTTTCAAAAAGGCCAGTAAGATCCATGACAGAAAAACACATTGCTTTAAGATAAAAAACTGATGTGCAAAGACATTGCTATAAAAAAATTTTTTAAAAAAGTTTTCCTTGTAACAGAATTACAAAGATATACCCAGAGAAAGTGACAAAATACTTAAAGAAAAGCAAGGCCGTTCCAATGAAGATGGTTTTATTTTACCTCACAAAGGAGTAAATCAATTATGTGGAAGACCATGCAGAGAGGGAACTTGGCAGTGAAGAGGGTGAGGAACCATTGAGACGCATACATATGAGCTTCCAGGTTCTGTTCCAAGAAATGGCTATACAGATCAGGCAACTGCTCCTAGAGTGGATCGTGGAAGAGAAAGACTGACTGATTAGAGTGATAACTAAGCAAAACTAAATAAAACATTCTTCGGTTTTCCAAAATAAAAGCAAGCTATATCCAAGGTGGCAGTTTAGAACTCCCTGCCATCAGCATTCTTACATAGATGATGGTCAACTTTTAGTGTCACCTTGGATAGAACTCATTTTTATTTCATGCAACTAGAGAAAGCAGAAGCTGAAAAGTTTTGCTAGTTCATTTATTATGTTCTGTTTAGCAATCTCTCTAGTTAAATATATGTTTTTAGTAGTTAACTGCATTCTTTTGTGATTGAGAACAAGCTTGTGAGAACTGGTATTTGGTTGCTTTTAAATGCACGCACACACTAGGGAGAGTACAGCAGAGGTTTTATAGCCTTTATTTGCCCCAGTGACTCTTCACAAGACCACTGGGGTTGGAGCAAGAGAATTTGCTTCATGATTGTTGAGGGAGGGGAGAATAAAGCTCCACTACCACACCACCTTGTAATAAGAAACAGCTTGCTGTTGAGCATGATGGGCTTTACAGTCCTTGAAACCCAGGCTGATTCAGCCTGACAGACTTGACAGTCCTTGAAGCTATGATTTAATACAATGAATTCTTGACCATTCTGGGAACTCTGCCATGTAGTTCCTTGGAATGACCTCACTAAAAATTAATATTGATAAGTAGTTATATGATGAAACAAATACTTTGCAGTGATTATTCAGCAAGACACCATTAAGGAGAGGTGAGACAATGAGGCAGTTGCTTCACTTTCTTCTTCTTCCTTATGTAGCATTTTAAACCAATCAATTTAAGAAAAGATAAGGTTCCTAAGAGTAAAAAAGGATTCTTTGCATGTATCCAACAGCGGTTGCTTAAAAAAAACCCCTCCTTGCTCCCAAGATTGCTGTCCATTTTTATTCTCATGACAGGAGGGAATTCTCATGACAACATTATAGCCCCACTCTTGGGGCTCCATTACACTGCCTTGTTACAGAACTATTAATCCACTATAACTGCCATGGCAACATCATACAGAATCCTGGGATTTACAGTTTAGGGAGGAGCATTTAGAATTCTCTGCCAGGTAACTGTTGGGCTTCACTAAACTACAAACTCCAGAATTCCACTGAACATTGGTATGACAGTTATAATGTGATAGAGCCCTTGATCAGTGTTTCCAAGTCACTGTGGAAAGAACGACACTTTGTATTCCTACCTTTCCCCACTCCATTAGCAGCATGAAATCAGTAACCTTGTTTGGTGGCACTCCTTGGATGTGTGGGGTGGGGAGACCTGGGGGGAAATGCATGTAGCCTGCAAACTGTGCATCACTGATTTAAATGAATAAAAATAAACTTGTCAACTGTTTATCAAAATGTTCTGATCTGTCTGAAGAAAAAAGTAAACATTTTCTTTTTGTATCCCTCCTCAGGAATATTAATATCACTTCATACTACCTATACTAATTAACTCTTTCTGGATTTAACATTTGTAGAAATTGAGAGTAATGCTCACTCAGCTTAATTACAAAGAGCATCAAAAAAGGACACACAGAACAAGCTCAAAATGGTAGTCCCTCTCCAACACATTGTATTTAATGGAAGCTTCTCAAAGAATTGCTTTCACTATCCCTATCATGCCCCACTGATATTGATGAAATATGAAAGAAATCTTCAGGTTTCATTATTTAAAGAGAAAGAAAGAAGTAATAATGATAAGGCAGTATTTCAGTATGGCAACAACTTGAGATATAAAAGGTATCAATTTAGAGTCTTTTAATGAAAAAATGCACTGGTACCTTTGGTAAATTCTCTAACTTATGTATAATTGGGATGTTGTACACACTCCTTGTGTGACATAACAAACATGTACTGATCATGACACAGTCTACCACACGTACCCCTTCATGAACTTGCTTTTTTTTTCCAGAAAAGATGAATTTGTAATCCTAAACCTACCTGAATAAGTTTTTCCAGCTGGTAAAATTTAGTACGGAGATCTTCTAAATTGTTTTTATAGAGGTCTCGCAGACCATACTCATACATGATCTTCACCAAAACACAGAAAGCTTGTTCTTCAGGCATCTGTATGGAAACCATTTGAATGAACAAAATGAGCTCTTCAAATTATTAAGTCCTATAATGTATTCTGCACATAAAATTATAGGCAATGAGTGTACCAGCAACAACAACAACAACAACAACAACAACAACAACAACAACAGCAGCAGCAGCAGCAACAAATATTGTTTTTAGATGTTTTCTCCTGCAAATGACAGGTCATTTTTTTTCTTAAGCATGAGGCAAATTTCTGTCAGCCTTTCTCAATGTGGCATCTTCAAGCATGTTAAACTATGGCCCTTTCCACAGGGCAGCAGCATCCCGGTGTGGGGATGAAAGAGGAGCAGGACTACGACAATGCTTCCGCAAGACGTTGTTGCTGTCCTGCCCTAATTCTGTCGCCACCTCCCTCAATTACCCCCGATCGCATGAGCCCTCCATTGCTACTGGCCATGCAGAAGGGCTGGAAGCACAATGATGCACCTCCTTCCCCACTTCATGAGAAGAAGGCCGGCTGCTCCCTTCTGCAGGCAGCTGGTTGGGTGTGGAGAGGAGCACTGGGGACACGCTCCCATCCCAGCAGAAGTGTGGTCGGGTTTGTGAAGTGACAATGCACAAGAGTTGTAGTCCAGGTGAGAAATGCTGTTCTATGCCTTATGCTCTACCTAGTATGTACCTCTGCCAGTGCTTCTGCTGAGGTTCAGTAATATGTGACTGACAAATCATATTTTCCTAGCTGACAACAGCATTTCAAAGTTATTTCCCTTGCCTGTGAAGATGGTCTTCTGATCCAAAATTAAAATTGTTACAACTATCAATATATGGCTATACTTTCTTCAAATTAGGAACTAGAAGGGTATCAAAGTGTAGGGCTGCATATGATTATTTTAATTTCTGAAACTGAACAGAACTTCTAAAAATCTACATATAACTTGTACTGAGGCTACTTATCACACGCAAGGCATGGATCGTGTAAACGCAAATGATCACAAATATGGTTTCTGGGGGATGGGAATTCCAATACTTGGAAGGAAACTCTAGACAAATAACAAACAAATAACTTTACCTCATAAATGATCAACAAACAACCAGGCAACTGTGGATGAGTTGCTTGTGTTTCTTAGGTTCCCTCCCCCATATTTGGGTTGTTTGTTCCCTCCTTTCCATGCACTCTTCCGGGCAGAATTTAGATATTATAACAGGATGTCCTTGCTGAGATCCCGCTATGCAAATATGTGAGCAAGTATGTCAGAAATAAGGACACTGCCTGCCAGACTGTGAAGGTCATAGAATCATAGAATCATAGAAATTCAGAGTTGGAAGAGACCACACGGGCCATCCAGTCCAACCCCCTGCCATGCAGGAACACCCTCTAATCAATCCCGACAGATGGCCATCAAGCCTCTGCTTAAAAACCTCCAAGGAAGGAGACTCCACTACACTCCGAGGCAACAGATTCCACTGCCGGACAGCCCTGACTGTCAGGAAGTTCTTCCTGAGGTTCAGGTGGAATCTCCTTTCCTGCAGCTTGAATCCATTGCTTCTTGTCCTGGTCTCTGGAGCAGCAGAAAACAAGCCTTCTCCCTCCTCTATGTGGCATCCCTTCAAATATTTAAACATGGCTATCAGGTCCCCTCTTAACCTCCTCTTCTGCAGACTAAACATACCCAGCTCTCTAAGTCTATCCTCATAGGGCATGGCTTCCAGGCCTCTCACCATTTTGGTCGCCCTCCTCTGAACTTGCTCCAGCTTGTCAATATCCTTCTTGAATTGGGGTGCCCAGAACTGGACACAGTATTCAAGATGGGTACCTCGATCTAGACACCATACTCCTATTGATGCAGCTGAGAATTGCATTGGCTTTCTTGGCTGCTGCATCACACTGCTGACTCATGTTCAGCTTGTGGTCTATCAAGACTCCTAGATCCCTTTCACACGTACTGCTATCCAGCCACGTGTCCCCCATCCTATATTTCTGTATTCCATTATTTCTGCCTAAGTGTAGGACCTTACATTTCTCTCTGTTGAATTTCATTTTGTTCGCCCTGGCCCAGCTCTCCAATCTATCCAGGTCATTTTGAATTTTGATCCTGTCCTCTGGCGTATTAGCAACCCCTCCCAATTTGGTGTCATCTGCAAATTTGATGAGCATGCCCTCTATTCCTTCATCCAAGTCACTGATAAAAATATTGAACAGCACTGGGCCATGCCTTGCCCATTCCCAATTTTGAAGGAACATAAAAGAATTATTGCTGGAAAAAAAACTTTTGGGTCTAGGAGACAATTCTGTGATGTTCTGAGAGGATCCTGAGCGATTATATATGCAGGAGAAGCTTTTTCCAAGTCACTTCCAGTTTGGGAACAAGCCCCTTCATAACTTAAAAGTGGTTGTGGGGAGCAAAATGCAGAAAAATTGCCTCTCACAGCTGGTAGTGGATACCAGGGAGTGGGAGTGAGAGAGCAATTTAGTCAAAAAATGCTTTCTTTTAAAATTGCCAAGTGTAATGCCTGGCCTTGTCTCAACTCAATAAGAAGACTTCATGGATACGTCCAGAAAACATCTACTATACAAAAGTCAAACATTTGACATGTGAGTTTGTGAGTTTGTCTGTTTGTCTGCATCAGGCAGGCGAAGACCTCATACGATTGGCTGAGTGAGACAAGACGACCTCATATGATTGGCTGGCTGTGAAGATTCCATGGAATCCTGGAGTTGTCAGTTTAGGAAGGGGCTTTTAGAATTCTCAGCCTAGCGCTCTTGGGCCTCAGGCTGGTTGCTATGGAGATGAGGCCTACCATCAAGAACGATGCCAGAAAACTTTTGGGAGGCATATGTGAGAAAAATTAAAGTGACATACACAACATGGTTACAAGGTCTTTTCACCTCACGCAGTAGATTGTATGGGTTCCATATGTGAGGAAACTTAAAGTTGAAATTCAAAACAAAAAATGCTTCCAGAAAAACTTAAAGCCATTGTACAAATTCAACAGAAAGCAAAAAAATCAAAAGCCAGTACATCAACGTCGCAAGACAACACAGATTGGATTGGGGACTATGCAGAAAAGTTACAGGCACTGGAATAGGCCGGTTGCTATGGAGACGATGTCTAGTAGCAAGGAGGAGGACAATGTATTCCTGCAGGAACCCAATCTCTGTATGCTAACAACTATGAATACAGATTGGATTGGGGAATATAGGGAATAAGTTACAAGTACTGGAATAGGTCAGTTGCTATGGAGATGAAGCCTAGCAGCAAGGAGAAGGACAGCGTATTCCCTCAGGAAACCAGCCTCTGTATGTTAACAATCCTGACTATGGATTGGACTGGGGAATATGGGGAAAAGTTACAGGTACTGTAATAGGCCGACTGCTATGGAGATGAGGCCTAGGCAGCAAGGAGGAGGACAGTATATTCCCTCAGGAACCCAAATTGTGTATGTAAATAACTCGGAGTACAGGTTGGATTCGGGAATATAGGGAAAAATTACAGGTACTAGACAAGACAGTTTGGTGAGTTCTTAAGAGAAAAATAAAATCCCGGAAAAGTTACAGATACTGTACAAGACAGTTTGGTGAATCAGAGACACAGAATATCAAATTTTGTATTTCAACCACATCTAACTTCTAAAGTAAGTATTTCCTAAAGTATTTCTAACAAGTGTTACCTATGAGAAAATAAAATCTCAGGCAACGCTGGGTAAATACGCTAGTTTATTACAAAAAGTTAAGTTCAAAACACAGGCAGCCTCCTTGCCAGAACTGGAGATGAGCAGTGTTTCATTTTTTTGAACATCTCTCCCAGCTCTTTCCTGCACACTTCCACTCTCAAGCACTATCTTGTACCAGTCTCTTAAATGATCTTGGTTCCCATCCTCCAATCAACCCCTCTCCTATCACCCAAACACTGAAGGGAAAGCAACTGTGAAGGAAATAAAGCAAAGTGGTTGCTGTCAGGCTAAGCTAGACTTGGCAAAGATAGCTGTCCCCTCTGATACCAAAAATAAATGCAGGAGGGCTGTAATGGAACCTGGGGGTTAATATGTGCATATTTTGTCCAGCCCCATTCTAATGTAAATCAGTATACAGCCTTCGATTCCCATAGTCTCAACAACCATATCCAAATGGTTGTTTGAGAATAAGCATGCATACATTTTGGTCCCTAACACAAAGGAAAACAAGTCTCTTATATGGAATCTTGGGATCAGAAGGAACTGGCCTGAGGCCATTTTGCATCTAGGTAAAATGGATCCTTCCTACATACATAGAAAAGGGAAGAATCACAGAATTGGAAGGGATCAGAAGGGTCATTTAGTCCAACCCCTGATCCATAGTAGGTAAACTATGCCCAAGAGGTAGCCATTCAACTTTTGTTTGAAAAGCTCTAGGGAAGAGAGGATGACAAAGACCACCTTTCAAAGAAGGAGATGAGAAAAACACCTAATCAGAGAGCTACTGAATTGTTCCTCATCTGCTAGTTTCGTTCTGGACAAAAGCTAGTTACATCTACTCTCATATCAGGCAAAGAAAACTAAACAAGGAGAGATTTCAAGTTAGAAATCTTTGAAAAATTGTTTTAAATATCTTGTCTCACAAAGGAACAGCAATGGATTTATATTGTACTTACATGCAACAGCAGAACAGCAGCAAGAAAGGAATGGCCCTGGCAATAACCAATTTCTTCATCATACACAGAATATGCCTACAATAAAAAGGCAATTGAGATTACAACAGTGAATTCTTAAATTTCATAGTTACAAATTGAAGAGATGGTACAGACAGCTCCATGGATCTTTGATTTACCTTCCTAAGAATACCATCATTACGATGATGAGGAGGATTATCATCATCCTCATCATTATTATATTTATATTTATACGATATCCTCTCTTTCTCCCAAAATTGGGACTCAAGGCAGCTTACAATTTAAAAAGTAATACAACTAAAAATATACAAAAAAGTAAACATGAAAATGGGATTAAACTATTGACAATATTAAAATGATTTAAAAATATACTTTAAAAAGATAAAATATCATTAAAAGATAAAAAGCCAATTAAAAAGTTCTGTTTTAAACAGCACAGTACCCTCATTCTTTAAAAGCTGGAATAAAAATGTCTTTGCCTGGTAGTGAAAAGACAGCGGGGGAGATATATTCACCCAAATGATAAAGATTATACTTTTTACTCAGAAACACACCAAACGTGGCCCAGGATCGACATGATTTTTGTCACCAATCACATGTTAAAGGATGCAAAACAAGCAGAAATTTTGCCCAAAATTATGTCAGATCATCACCTGGTTTTGTTAAAATTAAAAGATAGAAGGAAACAGTTTAATTGTTGATTGAACGACAATCTGTTGAATGATGAAGATATCGTTAAGAAAGCCAAAGAAACATTGAATTTCTTTTTTAATGAAAATGTAAATGGAGAAACAAAGCTGCATACAATCTGGGATACATCAAAAGCAGTGATGTGGGGTTTCTTCATCCAGCAGCAACATTATCTTAATAATAAAAGGAGAGAAAAACAGGAAGAATTAACATTAGATTTGCAGAAGAGAAAGAATTGAAAGAAAACCCACATAGAAAGGTACCGCAATATGAGATACAAATACTTCAAACGGAAATTTCCCAATTGGCATTAGAAGAAATCAAGAAAAAGTTAAAATATTTGAACAGACACATTTTGAACAAGCTAACAAAAATGGGAAGATGGCTGGCCCACAGATTATGGAAAAAGAAGGAGAGAAATGTAATAACAGAAGGAAAAGAAGGAAAGAAGATAGTCACCAACCTAGATAAAATAAAAAAGAAATTTGAATTTTTTTTTGCAAATCTCTTCCAAGAAAAGAATACCTCTGCAGATTCATATAAAAATATAACAGAATATCTTAAAAATAAAATGATGAGAATTCCAGAAGACAGACAAAAACAATTGAACAGACCTATTACAATAACAGAAGTTTTGGAAACTATCAAGGAATTAAAACAAGGGCAAGCCCCCGGCCATCCGGGCTTCACCGCCTCATATTAATAAGACATTCCAACAGGAACTAGTAAAACCATTATTTGCTACTATCAAAGAAATAATAAATCAAGGAAAACCCCAAACATGGGGAGAATCAACTATCACCTTAATTCCAAAAGAAGGCTGGGACAAAAAAGAAGTGGGTAACTATAGACCCATATCATTATTGAATATTGATTACAAAAATATTTGCTTCAATATTGGCCAAAAGACTAAAAATAATACTTCAAGAAATAATCCAGGAAGACCAAGTAGGCTTTTTACCGAGATGAAATCCAATATTAGAAAGATCCTCAATGTACTAGAACATTACGCTAAAAATCCCAGAAAAAAAGCGGCATTGATATTTTTAGATGCAGAAAAAGCATTCAACAATGTTTTGTGGAAGTTTTTAATAAAAGTTTTGGAAGAAGCAAATTTTGGAGATTTCATCAACTGAATTAAGGCTATTTACCAAGACCAATCAACTAAGTTAATAATCAATGGAGAAAGATCCAACACATTTAAGATTTCCAAAGGGGTTAGACAAGGTTGTCCATTATCACCTCTGTTATTTATCATGGTTCTTGAAATTTTGATTAGAAAGATAAAGGAAGATCAACATCTAAGAGAATTGAAAATTAGGGGAAGCGAATTGAAAATAAGAGCATTTGCGGGTGGCATTTTCATTTTTCTAGAAGATCCCAAAGAATCATTGTTGAAATTGTTGAAAATAATCCAAGAATTTGGACAAATAGCAGGTTATCAATGAAGAAAAAACAACAATGTTAACAATGAATATACATAGAAAAGAAGAAGAAAAAGAACAGGTTGCTTACCTGTAACTGTGGTTCTTCAAGTGATCATCTGTGCCCTCACACAATGGGATCTTCGTGCATGCGCAGTAGCTTTCAGAAAATTCTAGAGATGAGCAGCTTGGCGGGAACCCCTCCCCCACCCCCAGGGTACCCAGCATGCTCAGCCTGCCAAGCTAACAGTCCCTCTTCAGTTTCGAAGTCCGCTGAAGCAAGACCTGAAAGAGGGGAGGCTGGGCGGGTGTGTGTGAGGACACAGATGACCACTCGAAGAACCACAGTTACAAGTAAGCAACCTGTTCTTCTTCTTCATGGTCTCTGTGCCTCACACAATGGGAGACTGAGTAGCTTACCAATGAACGGTGGGTCAGGTCCTACAGAATGTAAGACAGCACCACATGACCAAAGCGGGCATCCCAATGGGCCTGACAGTCCAGACGGTAGTGGTGTACAAAGGTCAAGGGTCGTGACCAGGTAGCCACATGACAAAGTCTGGCAGATCGACCCCTCGAAGGAGAGCTGCGGAGGATGCCATAGCCCTAGTGGAGTGGGCACGGAGTAGGGCTGGCAGAGGTTGTTTAGACAATTCGTACGCCAGGAGAATAGTCTGGGCCACCCACTTGGAAAATCTTTGGGTGGACACCTTATGGCCCTTTCGACGACCACCATAACAAATGAAGAGGTGGGGAGTCTGGCGAAAGTACGAAGTCCGTTGGGTGTAAAAAGCCAGAGCTCGACGGACGCTGAGTGAATGAAGCGATCATTCTAGAGGCATAGCCGGGTCAGGATAGAAGGTGGGAAGGATGGCATCCTGGTTGAGATGGAAATCGGAGACAACCTTAGGCAGGAAGAAGATGTCTGGGCGTAGGACCACCTTGTCAAGATGGAAGACAAGGAAGGGCTCATCCGACCGCAGCACAGTAAGCTTGCTTGCTCGCCTAGCTGAGGTGACAGCGACGAGGAAGGCGGTCTTCATAGTAAGGAGCCTGTCATAAGAAGTAGCCATAGGCTCAAAGGGTGGTCACGTTAATTTGAGAGAGGACCAAGGACAGCGACCAAGGCAGCAGAGGCAGGGAGATGGAGGGCAAAGGTGTTGCAGTCCTTTCAGAAATTGCTTAAGGGTTGCATCACGGAATAGGGCAGCAGAAGGGGTGCCACGCAGCTGGCAGGCTACGATGGCCAAGAGGTACACCTTAAGAGACGAAAAGGCCAGGCCTTGTTCCCGAAGGTGCAGGAGGAAGTGCAGCACAGTGGGCAGAGCAACTGGTGATGCGGATTGTTGATGGGCATCAATGAAGACCAAGAACCTCTGCCACTTGTAGCGATAAGACTGACGCGTAGACTCCTTCCTGGCAGCCGTGAGGACAGCCTGTATAGCTGGAGCATAGGGGATTATCCTCTATGCATGAAGACGCAGGAGCGGCAGGTCTGGATGCAGAACAAGGCCGTCTGAGTGTGAGATGAGGTCTGCTGCCAATGGAAGTTTCAGAGTGTGGGTTCAAGCTGCCATGAGGAGGGGGCTGAACCAGTGTTTCCTCGGCCAATACGGGGCCACCAGGATGGCGCTGGCGTGATCCGAGAGGATCTTGGCCACAACTTGGCCTAGAAATGGGAACAGAGGAAACACATACAGCAGCTCCTTCTCCCACAGAAACTAGAAGGTGTCTCTGAGAGAGTCGCAGCCCAGGTCAGCCCTCGAGCAGTAACGGGCATTTCGTGTTCCGACTGCTCGCATAGAGATCGATGGACGGAGTGCCCCAGCAAGACACTATCGTCTGGAAAGTGCATCGGAGCGGGACCACTCATGGTGACAAGAGGATGCCCTGCTGAGTGTGTCCACTGTGACATTGTCTCGGCCTGCCAGGTGGATGGTGACAGGGTGAATGCAAAGTGGTACACACCAGTCCCAAAGCCAAAGGGCTATGTGGAGAAGGGTAGGTTGTGGAAGGCCCACAATGCCTTCAGGATGGCCAGGAGCTCCAAGGCATTGATGTGGAGGTGAGTCTCCAGGCCGATCCAGTGGCCCTGCACCGTGAGGTTGTTGCAATGCACTCCCCATCCCGAGAGGGAGGCATCGATCGTGATCGTGACCCGAGGACAGGGGTCGATGAACAGCATTCCCGATAGTAAGTGCTGGAGAGAGAGCCATCATAGGAGAGAGTATCACACCTGCCAAGGGACTCTTAACAGGAGACTCTGGTCGTCCTGAAGAGGATCAAAGACCCTGGTGAACCAGTGCTGCAGTGGGTGGGCGTGGAGGTGAGAAAGGTAAGTCACTGCCGTCGTCGCTGCCATGTAGCCGAGAAGCAGTTGGATCGTCCTCACAGAGACTACCAAGGCTCGGAAGACAGTGGTAGCAGCTTGACGTAGAGTGCAGGCCCGTTTCACTGGAAGAAAGGCCCTGGCAGTGACAGAGTCCAGAATGGCACCGATAAAGTCCAGAACACGGATTGGCTCGAGGTGAGACGTTTGGGGATTCACCCTGACGCCGACGCTGGACAGAAGAGAAAGTGTAAGACGAATATCCTCATACAGCTTCTGTCTGCAGGGCACCACCAGCAACCAGTCGTTTAGGTAAGGGTATACCATAAGGCACTTCATGCAGAGGTACGATATCACAGGGGCCATGCATTTGGTGAAGACCCTGGGTGCAGTGGAAAGTCCGAACGGCAACACTTTGTACTGCTAGCAGATGCCGTCGACCGCGAACCTCAGGTACCTCCTGTGGTGGGGCCAAACTGCGATATGGAAGCAGGCGTCTCATAGGTCGATAGAGGCGAACCAGTCCCACCATCGCAGAAAGGGAAGGATGGACGTCAGAGTGACCATCTTGAATTTCCGGGGGAGAATGTAAGAATTCACCCCCATGAGGTCCAGGATTGGTCGCAGGGTACCGTCCGATTTCGGTACCGTGAAATACCGGGATAAAAAGCTGGTGGCACTGGCCGAGGACAAGACCCGCTCTATGGCCCCTTTCTGTAGTAGGAACTGTATCCCCTCTAGCAAGACCGGGTTGGCTGGGGTGGAATAAAAGATGCCTTGAGGTGGTATACTTTGGAATTCGATGGCATAACCAAGACGGATGATGGCAAGAACCCAAGAGTCCATGGTGATGTGACACCATTCGCTGAGATGATGGGCCAGACCAGGGTGCCCAGTGAAACTGGTGGGCAGGCGGAAGACTGAATGTGGTGGCGACCTGCAGCAGAAGTAAAAATTGTGACTTCACCATGGAGGAGGACTTCGATGAAGGTTGATGTCTCCTCAAGGTCCTCCGCGTTGAAGACAGAAGAGAGGACCAAGCAGAGGCTCAGTGAGGTGAGCGGGATGCATAGGAATAGCCCGCCTGGCGCCAGGAGGAACGAGAAGCAGAGGTCCAATGGGACTGAGGAGTCTGATGGAACCCCATCCTTTTAGCCATGAGACGAGCCTTTACCAGGTGGTCCATGGTGCCATCAGTAGTAGAGTGGAACATGCCCTGCCCGTCAAAGGGCAGGTCTTCGATTTGCTTCCTACTACGGACTGCAACCACACAAACCAACGGAGAGCGACCGCGCTGACCATCACCCGAGCCACACCTTCAACAGTATGCCGGGAAGAAAGGATTTGTTGGTTGGACAAGGCCACCGATTCATTATAGAATTGGATAACGCTTGTCCTGTGGTTGTCTGGTAAATGAGCCAGCAAGGGGTAAATATTGTCCCAAATATTGCGCTGGTAAGCAGCAAGACATGCCTGGGTATTGGAAATTCGCACGATCAAGGATGACGCAGAATAGAGGCGCCTGCCAAAGGAGTCCAACCTGCGGCCTTCGAGATCTGGCAGAGTGGTATGCACCCTCTTGCCACCTTTCGTCTGGGATGACTCCACGACGATGGACGCCAGCACAGGGTGGTCGAAGAGAAATTCTACATCTCTCTCTTGGGTTCTGTACAGGTGCTCCAGTCGACGGGGTATCGGTTGGAGAGAGGCTGGCTGGGCCCATGGATGTTTCAACACCTCTTGTAGTACCGGCAGGAATGGTATTGGAGCTGCCGAGGGCAGGCAGCTGTCAACATAATGGAAAACCGGGTTCTGCACTGTTGGAGCAGGTCCTGAAACATCGAGGCCAAAGGTGTTGGCCATCCGCAGCAAGATACCAGAAAATTGTTTGACGTGCTCGGGTGCCAAGTCCGGTGTAGGCTCCCCGAACTCCAGTGGTGGTGAAGAGTGCAAATAAGGTGTGGAGTCACCAGAATCCGAGTTGGAATCATAAGACTGCGAAGAGTGAGATCATGGTACTGATGGTGGTACAGGCGGTGGAGGCACTGTCGGCGTTGGTACCAGGAGAACAGCCGGAATCAGACGTAGGATAGACTGTGTCGGAATCGAAGCCATCGATGACTGCAGAGGCGGCAGATGGATGTTGGCAGGTGGACGAGAGATGGTAGCCATTACCCGAGGAAGCCGCAAGAGAGGCCGGTGTCGAGGCAAGCGGTCTCGAGAGCAACAATGTGACGGAGATTGTCAGAAATAAGGAGAGCATGATCTGGAGCGAGATGGAGACCTTCGGTACTGAGGTGTTGGTCGGTATCGGGATGCCGAAGATGGAGACCGGGAACGACAGCGGTATGGTGACCAACAACGGATATCGGCATGGTATCGGTCTCTGTACTCAGGGGAGTATGAATAGTACGAACCCGGCTGCTCTGTCCAGATGTGCTCGTGGCCATAATGTGCTATGTATGAGGCTGATGAGAAGGGTGAATCAAGCCTCGTTCGCCACCTGCCACAGTCAAGCCGAGCATCCAGCCGCTGCGAGGACTGAAGCCTATCAGCATGGCCCGGAGAGCGCGGCACACTAGTATGGGGGGTCACCGGAAGGAGCCCTTGGTTGAGAAGGAACCCGCGGGGTATCTAGTGTTAAGTATTAGGCCTTCCGATTTGTTCTCCATCTAAAGAGTTAAAGTTTGAGTCTTGTTCCACTGCTGTGCTCGTAGTCATGGTAACTTGCAGGTCGGCTTGACCCAGCCAGTGCGATAAGAAGACATCTGCTTGTTTCTCTGTTCCTATGAGAAGCTGAGTTTGTTTGGGTAAAACAAAGTCTCACAGCAGCCTATAACTGCTGTGAGAAATTCCTCGCTGTGTCTTCTTCTTCTTTGCTCTTTCAACTCCTCCTGCTCATGCTTGCAGTTTGAATTTACAGCTCTCTCTGCCATGCCAGAAAGGAGAGAGAAGATGGAGATGTATCTCCGGAGGGAAGGCGTCTGGGGAGCTGTTTCTGCTCCGCCAGCCATCCCTACCAACGCAGGTGAGGCTGCCAGAATGCAGGAGAAGGCCATGTCCTGCATTTTTCTTGCCGTGGAAGACAGCCAGCTGATTCACATCAGAGGCTTAAATACTCCCCGCACTTTCTGGGATGCCTTGCGAGCCGTGTATGTGCGTACGACCACAGGTAGCAAGCTCTCACGCATGAAGAGGCTTTTTGAAGCAAAGCTCACGCCAGGCATGTCAATTGAGGAGCATCTGCAGACCATGGCAGATATTTTTGTTGCTCTGAGTGAGAGAGGGAGATGCAAGGGAAACAGTTCAGCCTGCACAAATTCCTAGGACGTCAGAGAGAAAGATGAAGGGGAAGCCTCCGCACCGTTACACTCCCACCTTGCACACTGTGCGTGTTTGTTTAGCAAACTGTAAGCCAACCAGTTTTAATGAAGTAGAACAAATGTCTAAGGCTCAAGCTGCTCCTTGGAGGGATGCAATGCAGGAGGAGATGAATTCCATTGTACAACACAAAGTTTACACATTGTGTCAAATTCCAGAAAATGTAACTCCTGTTGACTGTCGCTGGGTCTATAAATAGAAAACGACAGCAGATGGGCAAGTTAGGCATAAAGCTCGTCTTGTAGCATGAGGTTTTGCCCACGACGAGCAGTCTTATGATGAAGTCTTTGCTCCCACAGTCAAAATGTAATCCATATGTTTGGTGTTGGCAATTGCTGCTCAGAGAAATGCTTTGGTCACTCACTTTGATATCACATCTGCCTATCTCAATGCTGATTTTCCAGAGGAGATCTACATGCTTCAACTGCCTGGATTTCATCAAGGAGGAGAAAAGGTGGTGTGGAAACTTGAAAAATCACTGTATGGGTTAAAACAGTCTGCTCATTGCTGGAATATGTGTTTAGACAAGGCTTTGCAGGAGTGTGGCTTTAAACAGAGCAAAGCTGATCCTTGTGTATATGTCAGAGATTCAGGGAAAAAGCAAGAGATCCTCTTGGCGTATGTTGATGATTTGTGACACACAACAGCAGGTGCAGAAATTTGCCTGTGATCTAGGCAAGAAATTTCAGATTAAGGATCTGGGGCCAATTCAATATTACCTTGGGATAGCAATACAGAAAACCAGGGGTGGCTTTTTACTGGATCAAAAACATAAAATTGTGCAACTGTTGGAGAAATGTAACATGTCTGATTGTAAAAGTGTGGAAATGCCAATGGTTCAAGGGTTCAACTGGAGATACCATGTTTCCTACAAAAAACTGTACCAATCTGTAATTGGGTCATTGCTCTACATAGCTGAGACCTGCCATCCTGATATTGCCTTGAATGTAAACATATTAGGAAGGGCCAGCTCTCAACCTACCCAGTACCACTGGCAAGGTGTGAAAAGGGTGTTAAGATACTTGAAAGGTCCTATGAATCATTGTTTGTGTATCACTCCTTTCCAAACACCAAAAATTGTTTGCTATTCTGATAGTGATTTTGCAGAAGATGTGTTGGACCACAAAAGCACAACTGAGTGTGTTATGAAGTACAGCAGTGCTCTGATTTACTGGAAAGTTAAAAAACAGAGTACTCTGGCCACATCTACTGCTGAAGCAGAATTTGCAAGTTTGTCTTTCTTATGCAATGAATCGATCTGGTTTACACAGCTTGTAAAAAATTTAAATGTGCCTATTGAGATGCCTGTAAACGTGTTCTGTGATTCACAAGCTTGTATTCAAATGGCTGTAAGTGAAACAGTGAAATCTCGAACCAAACATGTGGACATTAAGTATCAGAATGTAAAACAGTTTGTTCCAAGCAAGTGTATTCAACTTACGTATTGTACTTCAGAAGAAAATTTAGCAGATGCTTTTACTAAGGCTTTAACCACAGTTAAGCACACACAAATGCTTGAATGCATGGGGATAATAGATCCTGTAGTCCCAACACATGAGGCAGCTCTGAAACAAGAGGAGGAGTGTTAAATATTAGGCCTTCTGGTTTGTTCTCTGTCTAAAGAGTTAAAGTTTGAGTCTTGTTCCTCTGCTGCGCTCGTAGTCATGGTAACTTGCATGTCGGCTTGACCCAGCCGTGTGATAAGAAGACATCTGGTTGTTTCTCTGTTCCTGTGAGAAGTTGAATTTGTCTGGGTAAAACAAAGTCTCACAGTAGCCTATAACTGCTGTGAGAAATTCCTCACTGTGTCTTCTTCTTCTTTGCTCTTTCAACTCCCCCGTGCTCATGCCTGCAGTTTGCATTTACAGCTCTCTCTGCCATGCCAGAAAGGAGAGAGAAGCAAAATGGATTTTTCCTGCTTTACTGGCTCCTGTATGTTACTTAAGCTGTTTAACTATAAAGTACTGATTTAGTTTTTGCAACTATGGCCTGGACTCTGGTCTCTGTTCATTATAACTCTGCTGGGTTTTTGTGCCTGCCTGGCCTGAAGCCCTGAAGTTACATGGCTGCTCTTTTCATGTGAGTCATGCTTCTTCCTTCATGAACCTGGAGTACAGCATGTCCCTGGAGATTCCCAACATCTAGACCAGGGTCAGAGGTACCCGGACAGTCCAGGCCAAGTTCAGGCTGAGCGTGTGGTGGAAGCGTCGCAGCCTGTGTAGCTGGCGGTGGATCAGGTTGTGCCAGACGGTCCTGAGAAGTGAGCTCCAGTGATGCTGGCACTACAAGTACTGGAAGCTGGGGTTCATCCTGCTCCAAAGAAAGATCAGGAGGCCCTTCCTCATCAACAGTAGCCATAGGAGGCTGAGTCAGAGGAGGTGTTGGAAGACATGACGACTGAGTCGCCAGTGACAGAGATCAATGCTTCTCCTTCTTCTTCTTATCCTTCAAGGAGGAGTTCGAAAGATGTGAAGAGGACCGCTTCCACTAAGCTGCTATGAGGGGCTTAGAAGGCTGAACAACCCGCGAGCCCGCAGGGGTGTCCCCAGAAGAAGAGGAAGTAATCGGTGTCCTGGTAAGCTTTGGAATCCTGGGTAAAGAGGAGATCGGAGGCAAGGATGTCAACGACGGTACCGAGGTCAATATCGCAGTTGTCGATACCAATGAGGGCGTGGCCACAGGCTATGGAGTGGCGGAAGAATGAGAAGCCATCGAAATAAAGAGAGCAGTATTCAAAGCTGGCTGTTCCTTAATCTTCAGGGCTTGCTCCCAACAATAAGATTTTAATCTGGAAGCCCTGTTCCTCAGTGTCTGGGCCGTGAACTTCCTGCAAACAGAGCACGCCTGAACATTGTGGGTCTCCCTGAGGCAAAAGAGACACTTGGAATGCCCGTCTGAAAGTGCGACCTTGCAGCGACACAAAACACAATATTTAAACAAAGAAGACATAAGAAGAAGGAAGGGGGGGTTCTCACAAAGTCCGAAGAAACAACGAAGCCAGAAGAGTAAGAAAAAACAAGAAAACATACTCAACTGAAGAGGACTTTCCATTTGCTGTTAACACGCCGGTGGACGAAAGAAAACTGAGGAGAGACCATTGGCTTGCCGGGCTAAGCATGCTCAGTACCGGATAGGGGAGGGGTTCCCGCCAAGCTGCTCAGCTCTAGAACTTTCCGAAAGCTACTGTGCATGCACGAAGATCCCATTGTGTGAGGCATAGAGACCACGAAGAAAAATTGAAAGAAATTTCTGGATTTCAAATTGCAAAGAAGATTAAATATTTAGGGATAATAATCTCAAAGAAAAAACAAGAACTGTTTGAGAATATTGAATGTTGAAGTCCCTCCAGCCCTACAAGGTGAGGAGACTCAAATAGCAACTCTGCCTAGCTGAGAAGACTGGCTATAAAGGGAGGGCTGTTGTGCAGCAAAAGTAGACAATACATCAACAGAATCCCTACTCTGTCTTGCCTACCCACTTTTAGATGTATATACTCCGAACCTGCAGACTGTGGGATAGGACATCTAATCAGTAAGATGGCATCTTGGTAACCACTGCAACTCCACCTCCCCACCCCCAGGTCTCAACTGCTGCTGCACAGAAAAACCTACTAGACAGTGTTCGGAAAGATTAACACATACACATGCAGCCTCAGCCAACCAGGTCTCTGTGACACAAGCCAAGTCAGTGTGCTCATTACTATTAAATCCTAAATAGCATTTTTTCCCCCACTCATCAACCTGGCATTCCACAGTAGCATTTTCAATACAGTGGGACTGCCATGAAGATTTTCCAAACTATTTGAGCTAGAAGACAGTTTGGAGACAACTAGCGACCTACTTGTGCTCCCATCTCCCCTGATACTTACTCCAGCATATAATATACTGTTCTGGAAACAGGAAAGTTTCAAACGCCATTTACCATTTGGCACCAAGTCTACCGCTTCAAGAAAAACCAAAAATCCCACTGTGTGAACCCGAACAATATGGTCTAACAGAAGCAATTTAAAAGCATGTTAAATTGTCACAGAGGCATTACTTGATATTCAACAAGAATTTCCTGTGAAATAATGTTCCTCTTCCCTCCAGAAGATAGAATGCAGGTTTATCTCTAATGGGATGGGATCTGGAAGTAGCAGCTGAAAGCAACCTATAATTTTGGAGATCCTGTGAATCATTTATAGACAGATACAGATATAGATATTAAAATTTGCTGACAAACTTTTTAATTATTATTATGGCATTTGAGGCAATCAGGGTGAAGAGACATGCCCTCAATGTTGGAGGTGGGAGTATGAGAGATGGGGTGAGGTGACTTCACTCATTCCCAGGACCTGAACATTCATGGATGTCTGACAGTTCTTCAACATCTTGCCCACTATAGCATCTCCTCCTCTACATGGGACCTCTGCCATAGCCAGCTTTCCCTCCTCAGCCTTCCTTTGGCAGTGGTTCAAGAGATCCTCGGAGAAGTTGAATGAAAGCTCCAAGCTGTCCTCTGCTGCCTGCTTAAACATTGCCATTTCCCAGGACAAACCGGGGGGAACATAAGGGAAGGAACAGAGTTAGCAAAGAGGCCATGTGTCCTGGAACAGGCTGGAATAGAAAGTGAAGGGAGGAATATCCCCTTAGCAAAGGGAGTTAAAAGAATCCTGTTTGGCTGGCCCTGCTTTCTGGAGCAGTGAGGAAAAGGAAATCATTGTTCTAAACTGCTGGAAAATATCATGTTCTAAATCGGTGTTACACTGGGTAGATAAGATTATGACAATATTTTCTTTAAAATAAGTATAAGAACACAAGATTATTTGAGTTCTGAAGATTGTTTTTCTTTTGTGATTCACTATCATACAGGTCTTGTCCCTTCCAGAGTGTCCTTAGGAAAATGAAAAAATGAAAAATGAAAAAAACAAAAAAGAAAAAAGAAATGAGAGCATTTTACAGCATATGTAGGCACCTGTCTATCAACACCTTCTTTTTATCACAATTAGAGTGAAAGCTTCAGATGGCCAAGATAATGACCTTTACATTTCTGAAACATTTTAGAGAAACTGCCTGTCATTTTAACTGAAATATCACAGAGGTTCAGATCAGACAACTTAAACAGTGATTTTCTGTATGCTATGTATGGAACCTAAACCACACTTTATGCTTTCCAACTTAAAAAAAAAAAAAAGCCAGCTATCGTTTATAGCTGTTTGAAGCTGCTTGTTTGCTTTCATTTTCCACCCACACAGCTTCAAAATTCTCTCATCTCCATGGTGAAGCAGCCTCTGGAGGCAGAATGACGCCCATAACTATGGTTTATCAATTCAGTTATCACATGATTTCAGAAATGAACCACAGAAATAAACTGTGTTAAATACTTGACATCATCACAGGGGTGTTAGGTGTACCAGGATGTGGTTTAATCTCTGCCAGGACTCCCCCTCAGTATGATGACAGGAACAAAGCAGTACTACAGAGGCATTTTCTCATCACAGATTAAGTAAAGACCCTGGATACATCCAGAGCAATAGGAACAGCTTCAAAATTAAAGAGTAGTGCTTCTGGTTAGCTGTGTAAAACCCAGCATCTCCTTTTCTAGCAATTAAGCACTGGGTGATACTGTATCCAGCCTGCTGCATTGTAAATGCATCTTTCCTTTATTGAAAAAGTGGGAAACAATGTGAAGAATACTGTTTGTATACATATTATACTACAAAAATATTTCTAAAAAAAGGAGATCACAGATTTAAAAGTGTGACAATGAAATAGTGCTCACTAGTAAAATGTGCTTTTCAGTTAAAAAGAAATGTTACTCTGGAAGAGTTTCAAAAACAGAACTTCCATATTTACACTGGAATTGCCCCTCTTTGTTTTCCCACATTTTGGGGGGCATCTACCGGAGAGAGAGAAAGAGAGAGAGAGAGAGAGAGAACACAGCTCAGTCACAAGTATAGCTCATACTCAGTAATACTTGCTCACCCCCTTTTTTTCCCAAAAGAAGAGTTTTGAAAAGAAAAGTGCTGACATAAGAATTTAGGAACCCTGACAGATCAGACCAAAATTCTAGCTTTTCCAGGATCTTGCTAGTCAACAACTTAGAGATGTGTCTTGGATATCCACGAGCAAGGCATCAAGGCCTTTCCTGAAATTTCCTGATCTTTCCTGCTATTCTTTCCCAGTGATTAGTATTCATTCTCCATTAATTCCATAGTATAACTATACACTAACTGATGTTACTGAGAACCAGCATAGTGCAGTGATTTGAGACCAGGGTTTGATTCCTTTCTCAGCCATGGAAACCCACTGGGTGACCTTGGGAGCATCTCAGACCCCAGAAAACCCTGTGAAAGGTTTGATTTAAGAGTTGCCATAAGTCTGTAATGACTTAAAAGGACACGACAATAACAACAAAACAACTGATGTTACTATTTTAATTTAATGAAGGATAACTTCACTTCCGCAATGTAACTGTAATTTTCAGTTACGCTTATGTCATTATGGGTTGTGGCCTCACAAAGTAGTAAATATTACATGGTTCAAGAGCTGACTTGTGCTATGCTTCTGATGTGGATACTGAGACGACAATGAAGTAGAGAGGATGTTTGTACACCATGAGCCCATGTCTTTCTAGCATTCAATTTTTTTAAGGACTAGCTAAAAGAAGTAGCTATTGCAGTTATGTTCGAGAAATGGAGAAACAGGTTCCTTTAAAATATAATATACTGGTAACTAAATACTTTAAGCATTGCAACACACTAAATGTAACATTACTTTTTAAAATAATTTTCTAAGCCTGCTTTCTTTATCTGCTATTCCCTCATCCTTTCCTTAGTTGCTATTCCCTTTCTCTCTCTTGCTGATATTTGCTTCCCCAACTTTGTGGTCCCTGTTTGCTTGTTCATTCTCTCACTCTCCTCTCTAGCTGCTGCTTGTTCACTCTCTCACTCTCCTCTCTATCAGCTTTATTCTGTCCTCAGCTTCATCATTCTTTGTGGCTACTTTGTTCTTGCTCTTTTTGGCCCTTTGCCCTCTCAATGTGCATCCTTCTGTTCTCCTCTCTAGCCCCTTTGCCTCATACTTTTCCCTTACCCTTGGTGCACCCCTGGTTTCCCCAAGCCAGCTTCCCCAGTTGGCTGGAGGGTGTCTCTGGGGGGTTATAGGCACGCTGCACTGCAAAGCCTTAGTTTACAGTCACTTGCCATCTTCTCTTCTTTACAATGTCTTCAAGTTGACACAGAACCTTGAAGTTTTGTGGGAAAACTATGTCAGAACTAAGTGATCCACTTTCACTGGAGAACAGGAAAGTGTCATGTGCTTTGGCAGGTACCAAGGGAGCTGTGCTAAGGTACAGTGCACCTTTGAGCAACTGTGGTGCTGATGCCAGAGTTAAAACATCCAAAAAAGAATAAAAGAAAACTATAAATATGATTGCAAGTCAGCTGAAGGTATGTTTGCTTGGAAGTGAGTATGTTCAGTATGCTTAGTGGGGCTTACAAGTAAGTTTGCATAGAATTTCAGCTTTACAGTGATGATCTGAAAGACCCAATTTAAAATCCTTGGTCTCCTCTCAAAATCTAATCCAACCCTATGACAGCTGATGCTCACTGGGGCTGAGGGCAGGGCAATGAGGCAGGGGAAGAAGTGAGGAGCAGTCATCCTTTCATCGCTTTTATAAAATTCTTCAGTGTTTGTTTCCAGAGTCTTTTTATGTGTATTTGCTCATGTAATGTGTTCCTCTGCAGGTCGTATAGTATCCCCACTCTTGGTTTAAATTTCCTTTTGACTTCTTGGGTCTTGTGGAAGAGGTGTCTTGGTCTTTTTTGCTGCCATTTTCTATTTCTATATGACTTACCTGGATATACCTAATAAAAAAGGGGAAATCATGTGCTGTTAATAATTCATTTCTCCAGGACCTGTTTTCTTCTTTACTATCAAAGGGGGAAACACATTTTCTTGCCCATAACTCAGAGGGAAGCTTTTCTATTGCCATCTCTCATCTGCATTCTGTTCACCAGTGATGTGATACACAGAACTCCAAAACCTCTAAAAGCCAGGAATAGTATACAATATATATCATGCAAATTCAGTAAGCATTTGCAAATTATCTGCATAAATTCTTACCAGAAAAAAACCACAGTTATTAAGATTCATTATATAAAAATCTAGCCATACCTTACAGATTTTGTATAAGGATTCCTGCCCATCTCCTCCAGTATCTTTAAAATATTCATGTCCAGGGAATGTACGATGAATGTCTCGTAAAATGACATTCTCCTGGGAAGACTCCTGTGAAAAGAGAGGGGAAATAGCATGTTCAGCCTAAACTTAAAATGAAGAAACCAGGCACTGTCAATGAAACATCTGAATCCGTGCTTGGCAGAATGCACCATTATGCCCCAGCAGAGCCACTTCTAATTATCTAACAGCCAAGATAGGATCCAATTAACAGTGCTACCTTAAGGTTTGTAACCAATTATTAGCCACCAAAACCACTAATTGTGTTTTGCATAAAAGATGTGACTCTTAATTCTTTTATTACATAAGTGAAGGAAATTATTAAGCTAAATCAATCAAAATGTACAGTAGCACCCATGAGCAACGTTTTTAACAGAAAAAAAACCAAGAGACAAAATATTATCCTCAGCTAAACTCCGAATTGGACTATTCAGGTCTCTATCAGCTATAACAGTAACTATGTATTTAATGATGTCCAGATGTCAGTAAATTTCATAATTAGACTGATTTTTTTCTCTAATATGTTGGACAAATTTCAGGACCAGACACCTCATTACAACCTTACTATCTGAAGATTGATGACTCTGCATTTAATCTATAGCTCCTGACAAAATCTACAAAAAAACCCTACATATCCTTTTAAAAACTGGAATATTAATCTGATTAGTTTATCATCCAGAAACAATGAGAGTTTCAAAATGAAGAAAGTTAATGAATAAACAAATATACTAAAGATTATTCAGGCTGGCGCAGATATACTATTTTACATGAAGCAATTCATAAGCAAATCATTCCCGCAATTCAGGAATGAATACAAACACACCCAAATTAATAACTGTTTAAAACAGTTATAAACATTCAATACACAGTTTTAAGCAACACTAGTTGACACTGAACTTGGGTAACAAATCAGAATCTATAAGCAGTTAAACATATATTTAGTGGGGTTTGGCTTATGCAGGAACAAACACGGCAACATCCATAATCTTTTAAGCCACGCTCTGACTTATGACAAGCCTATAAATGAGACCCCTTCAAGAGTCTGGATCATTAAAAGATCTACTCAGTTCTTGCAAATTCAAGCTTTCTTTATTGAACCAGTCTATCTGTAATGTAGTCTTCTCCTTTTCTTACTGCCTTCCACTTCACTGAGCATTATCCTCTTTTCCAATGAATCTTGCTTTACTGTATGTCCAAAGTATAATAGGAGAACCCTGAGTTCTTGAATGTTTGATCAAGGCTCCACATAAGTATATGCAGTTTTAGGCTCATGTTGTATAGCTGGAAACAGCTGGTAGTGTTTGTAACAGGAACACAGTAGAGTTCTACTCTCCCCTGCCTTAAATATCTAAATATTAAATGTCTAAAGGAGGGAAACCCCTGTAAAAACTTGTGCAATGAATCTTAGTTTCAATATTGTTGTATTTTCTTTTAAAAAAGGGCAATTTCCATAAAGCCTGGCTGACACAATTTCAATATATAATACCTGTATTGATACATTAATATAGCATTATGGCACTAAATTCATGGGCCTGAACTTCATAGCTGGCTAATAAAAGATATTTAGCTACCAACTCCAAGCATAAATTACAGACTTCTATGTGAAACCCATTCTATAGTTTCTGGAAAGCAAAACTGAAAATGGTGGCAACTCAATCCAGGACTGTCAGTCAAACACATTACGCAATAACTACTTTGAACAGCTGTATGAGAAGACGGTCCTGGCTCACTCTGGGAAGGTGATCAAAAAGACCCATCCTCTCTTTGTGTTATTCTAGGAACTGGGATGGAAGAACTGATCGCCAAGTCTCAGTAGGAAAAGAATGCATTTCACAACGAGAGTACTATATGTTCTGGTCCCACCCTTGCAATTTTTCCTGTGTGCAAAATGTCTGTCTCTGTCTTGGTTATGTTGGGGAGGAAGAAGAAGAAAGAAAGGCAGCTTCAGAGAGTTCTCCAAAGACCCCGTTTTACCATCTGTAGAAAGAGATGGCCTGCAGGGATAGAGTGATCTCTTTTCCTAACTGACTCTGTCTGCTATTATAGAAAGAAGTACCATCCTGATATTTTGGGATACCTTTCAGGGGACACAGCGAAATGTGGAACTTACATGTAATACATTACGTTGTGACAAGGATGTGTTTAGGATGAATTAATTCAAATTTACAGAACCATGGATTCACAAATCTTACAGTTGGAAGAGACCACAGGGGCCATCCAGTCCAACCCCTGCTATGCAGGAACATACATCAGAGCACTCCCAACAGATGGCCACCCAGCATCTGTTCAAAACCCTCCAATTCATGTAGATGAGTGAATTAAACACAACTATAAAACCATTTTACATTCTCTGACTCATAATGTCATAGAGAACAATACTGCCTATTGTGTTTTCTAACACCTAAACATATGGTAAAAACATATATTAGAAAGTGCCAGCTTTAAAATTATTTTATTAATATTCTGTATCCATACCTTGGCTTATAACCTAGTAACCATCCAAAAAATCTACAAAATTGAAAGGCCAAGACACTGAAAGGAGACTTTACAATGGGGATCGACCAAGTTTCTGAACATAATAAAAGCAAAGAAAGCAAATGGCAGAAGTACACCAAGATGGAAATGAGGGTTATGAAGCTAGCCGGAACACAGATGGAACAAAGAAGAAACCAGCAGTTTGCACCAAGTGCCATATGAACAGGTGCTTGCTGTTACAAAGATCTCTCAGAAGCCAAGTATGTTCTGAAAAGGTTAAAGTGGCTGACTTGGAAGAACTGAGAAAACAACTAGAAAAAGTATACAAACAAGACACTGAAGGATATTTTGAACTCTCATATGCCAAAAGCTTTTGTGCTGTTTGGGGAGAAGAAGGAAGAAACATATTTTTTTCTCATTTTATTTTAAGAGTGCATTAAAATATAACAGTATGTTATAATATTAATATGAAAATATATAAGAATAAGAACAGGTGGATCAATTAAATCAGTTAACGATTAAAGAAGAGAAGTTTAACAAAAAAAGAAGGAAAAGAAAAAAAGAGAGATCTGACAAAAAGCCTCTTTAACAGGAAGGCAGAGTGAATATTTCATTATTATCAAAACTGAAGAAAGGAAACTGACAATTAAGAAAAACATTTTTCCATTTCTCTGGCTACCCTAACAGCATGTGATAGTTTTTTCCACCAATATCATGTTCCATATTTTATTCTATAAAATATCTATGTTAAGATTACCTCAAGCTTCCCAATCCCTGGCAACCCCTGGCAAGCTATAGATAAAAGGACTGCAATTTTTGAGTTTTAATTTAGCATTTTTCGAGGAATAAATAGGGAAAGGTAAAAGATGTGGGGTAGAATTTTCATGTCTGACTTTTAATATTTGAGATTTGTCTTAATATTTGAGCACCAAAGTTATAAGCCCCATGATAGTGAACCCACATGTGGATACACATGCCTTTCACTGACCAACCCATCCAACAGTAGGGTGAAGAACCCTTCAGTATTAAAGCAAGTTCAGTGGGGGTGAGGCAGCATTAATGAATCACTTTTAGAATAATTTTTTTTAGTATAAACTGACCTAGATTTGTAAGCAGGAGTAGATGAAATGAGGAACCACTCAGATTATGGGATTTGGAGTTTCAGTTTCCAGTCCATTTAGAGGATTTCCCATTACTGTACAGTCAGCCCTCCACAGTTGCAGGTTTCACTTTTGCGAATTTGATTATTGACAGATTATTTGCTATCACCTCTGCTGCCTCCCTATGCCATTTTTAATAGGGACTGCAAGCCTCATGAGACTGAGAAATTGCAAAGAAAGCTTGCAAGTCCCTCTTAAAAATGGTGGGGGGCAGCAGTGGAGGTGGCAGTAAACCCCACCAACCCCCTACTTCTGCCTTGTGAAGGAACCCTGAGGCCTCAAAGGAATCCACTGTGGACTGAATATGGTGATCATACTTTTTTGTGTGTTAAATATGGTTTGGGAGGGCCTAGAGTTATTCACCATTTTTCTACATTCATGGCAGTCTTGTGTCCCAACCCTAGTGAATGTGGATGAATGACTGTATTTAAATTGAACAAACCATTTATATTATTCTGCTGCTCTTCCTTTATGAGAGGAATTTTAATCAATGAAAAAAACTTTCAAATATGGTATTGCCCCCTTGGTAAACCCAGTCCCGGGGTCTATAACTTTGATATAAAATTAATCTAACCCACCAGAGAGGTCACCCGGATGAGCATGTAGAAAACAACGGTTGTACAATCGAAAGAACCAGGTCAGGCCAGTAATCCCCCAGTCACGTAGCCACAAGAGACCTCAAGCTGTGCCAACCCACAGTGGACAAAAGATCATCAGCCTTTAAGGAGCCAAGTTGAAGGGATTAAGAGTTTTTCCCACAAAGTTGGGCACTGGAAGCAATAAAATCTTATCAGGCAAGTCATCTTGCCTGATAAGTCAAGTCAAACTCACACTGCAACCCAAAGTGGCGGAAGATCCTGATACTTGGGTAACGCCTTGTTATCTTCCAATATCAAAGAAGGTTCCGGTGTGAAGTTGTTTTTCCGTTGCTGTCTCCTTTGTTCTCCCCGGGAGAGGATTTGCCCCCAAGGTAAATTTTTCCTACAAATAGTCCCCATTTTTGACTAGTTCTTGGGATACCTCCCGGTCATACCAACTGACCATCCCCCCCCCTCAATAGCCACGTGATCCCCTCAGCATCTCTTCGCTGAGTTCCTTTTCTTTCACTGCTTTTTGGACCAAGGACTTCAGGAAAAGGTGCAGTATCACCCAAACCACAAATCCTTCAACAATCCCTCTATCTTATTTCCACTCTTTATTTCTCTTTAGCCCTTGAATGTGTATGTGAGTGTTTGTGTTGATGAGTGCTACTACTGTTTAATAAAATCATTCATTGGACCTTTTTTGTGTGATTTCTGACTGGGCCTGACCCCGTAAAAACTGGGTAAAAGATCTCGCTAGGTTACCCTACTTCTTGCATTGCTATTGCTCGTGTTCCATTGAGCTTACTTTCCCCACCACTGGGAGTATATTGAGGTGTCCCTCTGGGACCCCCAGATTTTCAGGGTAACAATGGTAACAGAGCAGACACAGCTACAAACAGATTCTTTCTATATGTTTTCTGGAGGAACACAATATTACAAGTATATTTCTTGATGATTTTTAGATTTGCACTCATGATCATTAAAAGAGAGGATCTTGAGTTTGTCCCACATTGTTTCATAATTGCACATAATGTGAGATACAATATATTCAGCACTAAACCATCATTAGCTATTGTTAACAACAAGAGCAACAATAAGACTAAAAACTAAAATGAAACAACAAACTAATCTATGAAGGGAGAGTGTAGTAAAAACTGATGCTCTAATCAAGGAATAAATGCTCAATCACCTCCAAGGGGTATATACACAGAAAAATTGGTCATTACCATCAGAGCAGTCAAAGCCTCTTCAGACTGAAGTATAAAACGCACCATTCAAAATGATACTTAGGGAGAGAGCCAAACTTAGGACTTTTCTGCACTACACTGTTAGTGTGCTATTATTCCACATTCAACATCCTGTGGAATTCTGGGATTTGTAGTTTACTGAGGCCCAAGGCTCTCTGGCTGAGAATTCTAAATGCCCTCCCTAAACTACAAACCTCAGGATTACATAGGATGATGAAAGTGGAATAATAGCACAATCACAGCGTAGTGCAGAAAGGCTCTGAGTGTTTGCAGTGAATACTGTGGAGGACTTCCGATTTTGTGGATTAAGTGTAACCAGTCCCATAACTGGTGGAGCCTACAATGGGATACAGAGGTTCAAAAATTCATGATCAAAGTGAATGAAGTGGATCTTTTACCTCACAGTAGTTTCACCTCTACTTTCATTTCATTGTCAGAAGTTACAGTGTTAGCTAGTAAATACAGATACTATACTTTTGAGGGACTGTCAAAAATGAAATGCATTTTTAAAACGGAAATACATGTTCTGTTTTAGGCTTAAAAATAAGATTGAAGGCTGGAGATGATATAGCTTGTTAGTGAACATGTTTTAAATATATATATATATATATTTTAGAAATGTAAAAAAGGAAAACAAATTCAAACAGAAGCAACACTGGCATCTTGACTACTTTAAAATGTTCTTTCAGTATATGTTTCTTTGCTCAGCTTGAAAAATAATCAAACATATAGGTTTGACATTATCTCATCAACACTTTATTAATGAAGCATTATTTGAATTAAGATTAGAGGAAGCACTATATTAATTCCTTTCTATTCCTCTACAATACAAAGGAGAGAAGAGGTAAGTGGGAAGCTGCAGGGGTAAATGCAATCTTCTACATTAGGCAGGAAAAATCAGATGCACCTATGGGATGGGTTGCATCTGGTATGCAGTCATATTAGCAGAAAGGATCTGGCATCTTAAATCACAACTAACTATGAGCCAGTATTGTGATGTGGCAGGAAAAAGGACAGGCTGCATCAACAGAAATATAGTGTCCAGAAGAAGGGGGGTAATGGTATCACTCTATCCTGCTGTGGTCAGACCTTATCTGGGATAATTAATCCAGCACTGAACACAATTCAAGAGGCTAACAAGCTAGAAAGTGTCCTGAGAAGAGTGACAAAGTATGATGAAGAAGAAGCTGGAAACCAAGTCCCATGAGGACTCACTGAGGGAGCTCAGTGTGTTTAGCCAGGAGAAAGGAAGGCTGAGAGGTAATAAAACAGTATTTCAAGTATTTAAATATTTAAGCATTTTAGTATTTACATATTTCAAACATTTTAGTATTTACATATTTCAAATATCTGAAGGGCTGTCACATAGAAGATGAAACTATCTAATTTCTTGCTCCTCCAGAGAACAGTACCCAAATCTATGGATTTAAAGTACAGTCAGCCCTCCACATTTGCGGGTTTTGTGAATTTGATTATTCACTGATTATTCGCTGTCACCTCTGATGTCTCGCTATGCCATTTTTAATAGCAGCCTTGTGAAACGGAGAAACTGAGAATGAGGTTTGTAAGTCACCTATTAAAAATGGTGTGAGGCAGCAGTGCAGGTGGTAGTAAGCCCCACCAGCCACCCTCTTCTGCCTTGTGAAGGAACCCTGAGACCTCAAAGGAATCCACGATGGGCTGAATATGGTGATCATGCTTTTTTTGTGTGTGTTAAACATGGTTTGGGAGAGTCTAGAGTTATTTACTGTTTTTCCACATTCGCGGGGGTCCTGTGCCCCTATCCCTAGCAAATGTGGAGGGGTAACTGTATAAGCATTAGGAAGAGTATTTTGACAATAAGAGCTACTGACAGAGGAAAGGACTATCAAGGAAGGCAGCAGAGATTGAGTGTTTCTCCCTCAGCAATACTACATCTGTGGATTTCCTGTATGAGCAGAGTGTTGGAGTAGGTGAGTCTTAAGATCCTATATGGTTCCTCCCTGGCTGGGAATACCAATGAAGAAACTTGACAAAAAGCACCAAAGTGACAGCATAGCCACTGTTGTGCTGTGGTAAGAATACTGGACCAGGACATGTACATACAATCATAGAATCATAGAAATGTAGAGTTGGAAGAGACCACACGGGCCATCCAGTCCAACCCCCTGCCATGCAGAAACACCCTCAAAGCACTCCCGACAGATGGCCATCTAGCCTCTGCTTAAAAAACTCCAAAGAAGGAGACTTCACTACACTCCAAGGCAGCATATTCCACTGACGGACAGCCCTGACTGTCAGGAAGTTCTTCCTGAGGTTCAGGTGGAATCTCCTTTCCTGCAGCTTGAATCCATTGCTCCTTGTCCTGGTCTCTAGACCAGGAGAAAACAAGCCCTCTCCTTCCTCTACGTGGCATCCCTTCAAATATTTAAGCATGGCTATCATGTCCTCTCTTAACCTTCTCTTCTGCAGACGAAACATACCCAGCTCTCTAAGTCTATCCTCATAGGGCATGGCTTCCAGGCCTCTCACCATTTTGGTCGCCCTCTTCTGGACTTGCTCCAGCTTGACCATGTCCTTCTTGAATTGGGGTGCCCAGAACTGGACACAATATTCAAGATGAGGTCTAACCAAAGCAGAGTAGAGTGGTACCTCTCAGCGGCTTTCGATACCATAGACCATGGTATCCTTCTGGAACGCCTGAGAGGGTTGGGGATCGGAGGCACTGCACTTAAGTGGTTCCGGTCCTATCTCTCAGGTAGATACCAGATGGTGATGCTTGGGGACAGCTGCTCCTCGAAAAAGGAGCTTAAATCTGGCGTCCCTCAGGGTGCCGTCCTGTCCCCAATGCTATTTAACATCTACATGAAACCGCTGGGATTGATCATCAGGAGGCATGGAGCAAGGTGCTATCAGTATGCTGATGACACCCAGATATATCTCTCCATGCCTCGGATAACAGCATCAACTAAGGATGGCATCTCACCTCTAAATGAATGCCTAGAAGCAGTAATGGACTGGATGAGGAAAAACAGACTGAAGCTGAATCCAGATAAGACGGAGGTACTTGCTGTTAGGGGCCCCAGCCCAGGTATAGAGGTTTGTCAACCAGTTCTAGACGGGGTCACACTTCCCCTGAAAAACTGTGTCCGCAGCTTGGGGGTGCTCCTGGACTCGCCACTTCAGATGACAGCTCAAATTGATGCGGCAGCCAGGAGTGCCTGCTGTCAGCTTCGGCTGATACGCCAGCTGCGCCCCTTCCTGGACTTGGAACACCTAAAAACAGTGGTACATGCGCTGGTAACTTCACGGCTTGACTTCTGTAATGCACTCTACATAGGGCTACCCATGTGCTTAGTCCGGAAACTTCAATTAATTCAGAATATGGCAGCCAGGTTGGTCACCGGAAGATCTAAAACTGACCATATAACACCTATTTTGAAGTCTTTACACTGGCTGCCTATTAGTTTCCGGGCACAGTACAAGGTGTTGGTTTTTACCTTTAAAGCCCTTCATGGCTTGGGGCCAGCCTACCTGCGGGATCGCCTTCTCCCATATAATCCGCCCCGCACACTAAGGTCCTCTGGGAGGAATTTACTGCAGCCAATCAGAACTAGGTTGGCTGCAGTTACCCAGAGGACCTTTTCTTCTGTCGCTCCTAAGTTATGGAATGGCCTGCCGGAGGAGACCCGGCACATTACCAGTCTTGACTGCTTTAAAAAAGCAGTCAAGACGGTTCTCTTCCGACAGGCCTTCCCAGATTAGTGTTCCACCGCCTCTCATCATTTGTCTTTTTGTGTTAATCTTGTTTTTAATTTGTTTTAATAACTAAGGTGTTTTAGAGGGATAGACGGGTTGGTGGGTGGGGAGGATGGGGTGCATTTTAATGTTTTGATGTATTTGTATATTTTGTAATGCCGCCTCGATCCACTGGGAGAGGCGGGATAGAAATAAATTTTATTATTATATTATTATTATTATTATTACCAGTACCTCCCTCGATCTAGACACCATACTCCTATTGATGCAGCTGAGGATTGCACTGGCTTTCTTGGTGGTCGCATCACACTGCTGACTCATGTTCAGCTTGTGGTCTATGAAGACTCCAAGATCCCTTTCACACGTACTGCTATCCAGCCACGTGTCCCCCATCCTATATTTCTGTATTCCATTTTTTCTACCTAAGTGTAGGATCTTACACTTCTCTCTACTGAATTTCATTTTGTTAGCCTTGGCCCAGCTCTCCAATCTATCCAGGTTGTTTTGAATTTTGATCCTGTCCTCTGGCGTATTAGCAACCCCTCCCAATTTGGTGACATCTGCAAATTTGATGAGCATGCCCTCTATTCCTTCATCCAAGTTGTTGATAAAAATATTGAACAGCACTGGGCCCAGGACAGAACCCTGTGGCACCCCGCTAGTCACTTCTCTCCAGGATGAAAAGCAGCCATTTGTGATCACCCTTTGGGTTTGGTCGGTCAACCAATTACAAATCTAACTAACAGTAGCCCTGTCCAGCCTACATTTTACCAGCTTTGTTGCAAGAATGTCATAGGGAACTTTGTCAAAGGCCTTACTGAAATCGAGATATACTACATCCACAGCATCCCCTTCATCTATCAAGCTAGTAACTCTACCATAAAAAGAGATAAGATTAGTCTGGCATGACTTATTTTTGAGAAATCCATGTTGACTTCTCGTGATTACCGAGTTGCTTTCTAAGTGATTAGAAACTGACTACTTAATGACTGCCTAATGCTCTCTTCCAGTCTGCTGGAACTTCTCCTGTCCTCCAAGATTTCTCAAAGATTATAGCAAGCAGTTCCAAAATGACCTCTGCCAGCTCTTTTAATATCCTAGGATGCAAATCATCTGGCCCTGGAGACTTGAATTCATCCAGTGTGGCCAGGTATTCCTGTACCACCTCTCTAGCTATTATGTGCCTCATTTCCTCTGCTTCCTCACCTGCTCCCCAACAGCCAGGTTCAGTGCTTGTATCCTTCTGGGAAAAAACTAAGGCAAAGAAGGTGTTAAGTCGTTCTGCCTTTTCTCTCCCCCCTGTGAGTAATTCGCCATCTTCTCTGCGCAGTGACCCTATCGCCTCCTTCTTTTTCCTTTTGCTACGGACATATTTAAAAAAGCCCTTTTTATTGTTTTTAATGTCTCTGGCCAGCCTAAGTTTGTTCTGTGCTTTCGCCTTTCTGACCTCCTCCCTACATCTCCTGGCTACTTGCTTAAATTCTTCTTTGGTGGTTTCCCCCTTCTTCCATTTCCTATACATGTTTCTCTTAACACTTAGCTCAGCTGAGAGCTCCTTAATCAACCATTCTGGTTTCTTCAGATGCCTTCCTTTTTCCCTCCTTATTGGCACAGTTTTAGACTGTGCCTTCAGTATCTCCTTTTTAAGGAACTCCCATGCCTCCTGAACTCCTTTCCCTTTCACTATTCTTGACCACGGAATTCCAGCCAGCAGCTCCCTAAGTTTACAGAAGTCCACTTTGTTAAAATCTAAGATGAGTGTCTGGCTACACTTATCTTCTCCTTCCCACTGAATGCCAAATTCCAATAGGACATGGTCACTCCCCCCTAAAGATCCAACCACTTCTACCTCATTAACAAGGTCATCCCTGTTGGTCAGGATCAGATCTAGAATATTTGATCCCTTGTGGCCTCTTCCACCTTCTGGACCATGAAGTTGTCTGCAAGACAAGCAAGAAACTTGCTGGACGTTGCTGTCTTGGCAGAGTTTGACTGCCAGCATATATCCGGGTAATTGAAATCTCCTATTATTACTGTATCTCTCCTCTTTGAATGTGCAGTCATTTGGTTGAGGAAGGCATCATCAAAGTCCTCAGCCTGGGTTGGAGGTCTGTAGTAAACCCCCACCAGAATATCCCTATTGTTTCTCGCTGCCTTAATTCTTACCCAGATGCTCTCGACCTGGCTTTCTGGGTTTAAGTCCCAGATCTCTTCACAGGTGAAAACATCCTTGACATACAAGGCTACTCCTCCTCCTTACTTGTTTGGTCTATTTTTACAAAATAGGCTGTACCCCTCTATTCCTATATTCCAATCATGAGACTCATCCCACCAGGTCTCAGTGATGCCTATCAAATCATATTTATTTTGTTGTACTAGGAGTTCAAGTTCATCCTGCTTGTTTCCCATACTCCGTGCATTAGTGTAGAGACACTTAAGTCCCCGGGCCCTTCCTGCAAGTCCTGTACTATAGTTTCTACTCCTCCCGCCATTGGCCACTTGTACTACTTGGCCAATATCATTTGGGCCTTTTCCCCCTGCGCTCGCCGAGTCCTTGCCCTGAGTAATACTGTCTCCCTCCCCAGCAGAACTTAGTTTAAAGACCTCTTAATCCTCCTTGCGAGACTGTTTGCAAAAACATTCCTGCCAAGTTCCGTGAGGTGCAGCCCATCCCTTGCCAGAAGCCCATGTTCATGGAAATTCAGGCCATGTTCCAAAAACCCAAACTGTTTCTGGTGGCACCACATGCGGAGCCAGTTGTTGACCTCTGCTATTGCCCTTTCCCTACGTGCGCCATATCCTTAAACAGGGAGGAGAGACGAAATGACCACCTGTGCACCAAGGTCCTTAAGCTTCGTCCCCATAAGCTCGTAGTCTTTTGCGATGTGGTAAAAGCTGCTCCTCGCAGTGTCATTGGTTCCGACATGAACCAAAATGAGGGGCTTATGGTCAGTGGGTTGATCAGTCTGGTTAGCCTCTCCGTTATGTGGTTGATCCTGGCCCCAGGAAGACAGCAGACCACTCAATTGAGCTTGCCCGGTTTGCAAATTGCCGTTTCAGTTCCTCTGAGCAGAGTCCCCAACAACCAGAACTCGCCTCCTCTGAGGCTTGTCATGGGCTCCTCGATGAGCATGTTCTACTAGGACTGCCTGGGTATTCTGTTGAGGCTGGGAGTGTTGATCTAGTTCCTGTTGCCGAAACTGGATTCCTTCTTGTTGACATTCTGTTCCCCCCGCATGGTGCTCCTCATTGTTCGTAAGGCCAAGAACTTTGAAGTGATTGTGTAGGTTAAGAGTCTCTGTTACCTTCCTGGTCCTTCTACTCCTCCGTGTGATATTCGCCCAAGCCTCTGTTTCCTGGCACAGTGTGCTGACTTCCTGATCTGGCAGCTCCTCCGTGCATTCGGTCTTCCAGTAGGTCTTCTCTGCCCTATCCAAAAACTCCTCACCTTCCCTAATAAGAAGAAGATCAGAAACTCGTACCTCCAGCTGTCAAACCTTCTCCTCCAAGAAGGTGACCAGCTTGCACTTGGTGCAGGTGTACCCGAGAACATCTTGTGGCAAGAAAAGGAACATCCCACAAGTGTTACAGGTAACCATGGCAGTTCCCTCACCTTCCATCCTTGAAACTACAGAGAGTAGTTCAGGACGTAATTCTAGAAAGAATAACTGGGCTTTCTTTCTGAAATTCAACTGTATAAGCTATGTCTGCTCTACCGATTGCCAAGGGTTAAACTTGGAGAATTGAAGTAGAGGACTTCAAGCTCCTAATAAGGCTCCTCCCCCCTAGCTGGCTCCTCCCCCTCGTTAGACCGTGTGCTCAGGGAGAGCACATGACTAGCACAAGGAGACTAAACAAAAAGAAGCAAACAAACAGACAAACAAGCACAGCCCCACAAGCCTGTAAACACATCTGGTCTAGGATGTTTTCACAGACCCAGCTCTCCCTCTGCTCTCCCCTCTGGGAAATAACATAATGGATTCAAATCCTTATTAAGCAATATAGATCACTGGGAGTCCCTGAAATGTCACTATGTCTCTGTCTATCTTGTTGTCACAAAGATAAAATTGGGGGAAAGCCATCTATGCTGTCTTGAACTCCTCGGAAGAAGCAGAATATACAGGCACCAAATAAGGAAGAGAAAGATGGAGACCATCAAATTTCCATTTTGATTAATTCTCTAATCTTGAGGGTGTACTATAATTAAAATTCAGTAAAGTTATATTGCTATGAAAGCAAAATATCTACAGAACAATACATTCATTAAACTCAGTCTTGAATAGTGCCACGCCACCATGTTATACTCAAAAGGCTGACTGAAAACAGGATATAAAAAGTCTGCAAAATAAATTGGCTCATTTATACTGAGAGCTACTTTCCTCTCCTCAAAAAAGCTCTGAGTGAACAAAAATCTACTGTAGAAAAGTTATTTCAGTCAGGTCCCCACCCACAATATCTCCTTAGTAACTGAAAACATTTCCAATAACCATTTCAGCAGCACTAACCTCAGGCACATTGGTACGAGCTATAAATAGCAGATTCAGATAGCATGAGTTCACACTTCACTGACATCAGGCCAACTGCTGCACATCCCGCAGCAATGATGGTGCAATAAGCTGATGATGAGGTGAAGAAGTAGCTCTCTTGCTACTACAGTTAAGAGCTGGTTATTGGTACAACACTAATCAGTGTGCTTGCATGTTTCACATTGTCCAAATATCAACCTTAGAAAAAGATTTAATAAACTGCTCTAAAAGTAGGGTACAGTCCAACTGAAATTGTTCATAATGCACTGGCTGTGGTTGTTGTTGCTCAGTAACAGGAAAGACACAGCTGGCAAAACTGTAAAGGAGTAGAATAGGCCAAAAGTGATGCTTAGTAATCAAGGAATAGATTATTTATTTAGATTATTTATTTATTTTAAAAGTAGATTATTTATTTTTAAAAATAAAGAAAAAATAAAATACTCTTTTGAAAAAAACTTTGGGGATTCAGACAAAAAGAGACGGGGAGCAATAACTTTAAAAGAAAGGATAGGTACAGAAAAAAACTAAGGACAGGAAAAGATTCACATTTTAACTGGAGAAGTGGGGAATTGGGACGAAAGAGGCTCAGTGCTTGGATTAAAGAAGAAAGCAAGTTACTATTACTGCCAAATTCTAAATTCTGCCTATTTCGAATGCCACTCATTAACACCACCAATATTTGTTGTTGTGTGTGCCTTCAAGTCATTTCCAATTTATGGAAACTCTGTCATGAGGTTTTCTTGGCAAGATTTGTCCAGAGGTGTTTCTCCACTGCTCTTCTCTGAGGATGTGAGAGTGTAACTTGCCCAAGGTCACCCATTGGGTTTATATGGCCAAGTGGAGATTTGAACTCAGCTCTCTCAAAGTCCTAGCTCAACTCTCAATCACACTGGCTCAAAAAAGTTATCCTTTCTTATTTTATACAACTTGTAAATTTAAATCTTCTGGCTTGTAGTTAACTGCTGTTGACTTCAATATATGGCAACCCTATGGCCTCCAAGTCATTCTATCGTCAACCACACTGCTCAAGTCTTGTAGATTCAAGAATGTGATTGAGTCTATCCATCTGTAAGTCTTCCTTTTTTCCTACTGTCTTTCATATGACCAAGCATTACTGTCTTCTCTAGAGAGTCATGTCTTCTCATGCTATGGTCAAAGTACAACAGCCTTAGGGAAAGTTCAGGCTTGATTTGCTCTAGGACACATTTATTTGTCTTTGTAGCAGTCCAGGATATCCACAGAACTCGTCTCCAGGACCATATTTCAAACGAGTTGATTTTCTTCCCATCAGCTTTCTTTACTATCCAGTTTTCACAACCATACACAGAAATTGGAATACTGTGGCATGGACAATCTAACTTTAGTGTTTAATGATTTTTTTTATACTTCAGGATCCTACCTTGTTTCTTCATAGCTGTCCTTTCATGACCTACCCTTTTTCTGATTTCTTGACTGCAGTCTCTGTTCTGATTAATGACTGAACCAAGATATGGAAAATCTGGAACTATTTCAACATCTTCATCTGTCTACTTTAAGATTATGTAAATCATCTGTGGTCATTTTTGTTTTCTTACTATTCAACCTACTACTCAACTGTCAAACTGCCTTTGCACTTTCTGCCCTGACTTTCTTCAGTAATTGTTCCAAGTCTTTGCTATTTTCTACTAGTAGTATGGTGTCATCTACATATCTTAAATTGTTGATGTCCTTAACCTTCAATTTTCACACCTCCTTCCTCCAAATCTAACCCTGCTTTACTTATATGTTCAGAATACACAGTAAACAAATGGGGTGATAAAATGCAGCCCTGCCTGACCCTCTTACCAATCGGAAACCATTCCGTTTCTCCATATTCTGTCCAAACATTAGCTCCTTTTCCTATGTATAGGTCATGCATCAGGACAATCAAATGTTGTGGCACACCATTTCTTTAAGAGCCATCTATAGTTTTTCATGACCTACTCTACACAATCCAAGTTTTGCTATAGTCTATACAGCACAGTCTGATTTTTTCCTGTATTCTTTTATTTCCAATATATGTTTGCAATATGATTCTTAGTACCTCTTTCCTTAAGAGAGCTTGGACATCTGGCATATCTTGGTCCATATATGGTAGAAATTTTTGGTGTAGAAGTTTGAGCATCACTTTGCTTGCCTGGGAAACTGATGAAATGGTCCTGTGGTTACAGTCATCCCTGGTGTCCCATTTGTTAGAAACTAGATTGTATATGCTTTGCCCAGATGGCAGGACGTCTTGCCTTAAAAATAATGGGGATCCAAAATTTGAAACACTTGGGGAATATACATATGTATTATCAACAGGCAGCAGTACAACTGACTGTATTTTAATCTCTAGATCTAGCTACTAATTTGTAAAAAAAATTTCTGTACTAGATAGAACTGAAAGTGACCATCTTCCCCTTTCTTTCACTCTCAGATTTTCCACCAATATTCATTTAAGACCTCAGTGCCAGCTGGACAGTTCAGTAGTAAAAGTCAGAAACAAAAGACTGAGGTGGACAGTTAATATGAGTAGTAAGACTTCAAAAACACTAAATCCATCTGTATGAAATCAGTTGAAAAACTGTATTATTGAATCACAAGAGGTGCAATCTGCTTTGGAAAATTACTCATTGCTCCTCGCAGTGCTGGTTACGACCCTGGGGAGTATGGAGAATAGACCCAGAACCTCCAGACATAAGAGGATAAGCTTGGACAAAGAACACTTTGAGACTAAAAACACTTTAAGGAATTTGTACCATCAATATAGGAAGGATAACTGTCGAGTCTTGCCTAAAATTTATTATAATACAAAAAAAATTATAAAAATCTGGTGATTAAAAAAATAAGGTAATTAGACAAAAGCAATGGTCAGTGTTAATTGATGCCTCCTTGCACAAAAACACCAGGCAGTTCTGGGCTATTGTTACAGGCATGCTAGATAATCTGGAGGGATTACCATACTGCAATATACCACCACATATATGGGAAGACTAGTTCTCCACTCTACATAGAGATAGTGGGGAGCATGAGACAGTGACATTAGAAGTATCAAAATCTATTCTGTCAAGCCTAACAGATGTACCAAAGTGGCCACCTGTGACCCAACATGAGGTAAAATCACTAATCACTGCACTTAGATCCCTGACCTAATCATGCCCAAATTGTTAAAAACTAATATCACATGGTAGACATTAGTCATATCAACCAAACAGCTCAGTTACCAAATAGCTGGTCTCAAGCCACCATAATATCCATATACAAAACAAGGGATAGGATGGATCCGACAAATTACAGACCTATCAGCTTACTGTCAGTAGTAGGCAAAATATACAGCTAGTATCTTAATAATCGACTAACAGACTAGATAGAGGCTGAAGGTGTTCTTGGGAACGAGCAAGCAGGCTTTAGGAAGAACCATTTGGCAGAGAAATACTCCAATGCCCAGAATATCAACTTGCATGCCGCCTTTATAGATTTAAAATTGGCTTTCGATTCGATCTCTAGATATAGACTCTAGGCCAAACTCCTCACTTTTTCAATCGATAAAAGACTGCTTTGGTTAATCATGAACTTATACAGAAATACTACAATACAAGTAAGAGCTGGTTTACAAGGCAGTCTTACTAAATCTATCCCTACTGAAAGAGGTGTTCGCCAGGGATGCACTCTTGCACCCACCCTATTTAACTTATATCTGAATGATCTTGATGCACATCTTTCACCAGAAGCCTTCCACCCCCAAAAACTGCCCTTGGTCAATATTTCTTTACTCTTATATGCAGATGATGCAGTCCTCCTTTCTTATACCAAAGTTGGATTGAGATGATTGTTAAAATCCTTTATGAACTACTGTGAGGAAAACCAGCTACACATTAACTATAGTAAATCCAAAATTACAATTTTTTCTAAAAATCAAACTATAACAAACTGGGTAATAGAGGGCGAGAAAACTGAGCAAGTTAAATGTTTTAAGTACCTAGGCATTACCTTTCAAGCCTCTGGAGCTTGGAAACTACATAGGGCTGCAGCTACTCAGTCTGCAATTAATAGCAGCAAAGCTATAATCTGTTTCTTCTATATTAAAGGAGGTCAATTTATACCGGCAGTATGCAGGTTATTTCAAGCTAAGGTTCTACCCCAATTGCTATTTGGCATACCACTGTGGACTCTGAGTTTCTCTCCAGTAGCAGAATGTGTTTTATCAACTTTCCTCAGGAAATTGTTTGGCATACCAAATTGCGTTCCATCAGCAGCACTACGTATGGAAGTGGGCTGCTCATCATTAGAGTGTACTGCTGGAGATGGGCACTGGGATATTGGTTGAGACTCCTTTTTGCAGGTCCAAAGTCTGGTTATATCAGCCTCATACAGAGAGATACACATAAAACAAAATTGTCCAAAACAGTTCATGAAAAATTTCAGAGACTAGGCCTCTCAGAAAGCTTCCTGCTTACACTTAATTTGTCCACAGCAAAGGCAATTCTTGCACAATGAATTAGGAATACTGATATTCAATACTCCTTATCTGCTGCACACACTACCTGCTCCCCTAGTAATCTAGGTTTGTCATTCAACCCAAATGTGAGTGCAAGATATCTAGAAAACTTGACTATCCCAAAATACCGCTCGCCATTTAGCAAAGCCAGATTTAATGTAATATGTAATTCCATCTGCTATATTAGAGGGTCGGTTCCAACAAACTGAATATAATGAACATGTGTGTCCTTGTGGAGGAGGATTAGTAGAATCCCTATCACATGTCTTTTTCTCATGTAACTACTATAAGGATGACAGGGCAAGGCTAATAACACCAATACTGAGTTAAGTTCCCCGGAAGATCTCTGGATTGGTACCTGAAGTGCCTGCTAAGAGATGCTGAAAAAAAGGTAACAGAAGAAGTTGAAAAGTTCATTTATTCTGCTGTCAAAACTCATAAGGCTATATTGCAATTGATAAGGTGACTGGGAGTAGATGAAGACTAACATGGATAATAGTTTTTTTTTCCAGAGGAGTAGAGTAAATGGAAGAATGCGCTGATCTTGCTCTGTTATTAAAATAATACTAATAATTTTAATGCGATTACATATAATTATAACTGTAATACACCTTTTAATATATTTTAATAACTACATATTATTTGTATATACACCATATATAGTATATTCATTGTATTGTACAATATGTATTGTATACGTATAATATTATATTTCATATTTATATGCCGTTTTAGGTATTGCTGTGTTTAACTTTTACTGCCTCATGGTCTGTTAACTGTACTAAAGGCATTGGATTGGATTGGAATGGATAGGATATTGAGCATTTCCAGTCTGTGGGCCATTCTTTTGGTTTCCATATTTGTTGACAGATTTTGGTTAGAACTAGAGTAGATTCTGTCTCTGAAGCCTGCAGCAGTTTTATTCATATGCCATCTATTCCTGGTGATTTATTTATCCCAAGTGCTTTCACTTCACTTTCAAAAATACACAGTTCACTTTCATATGGTTCCTCCTTGAATGAATCTGTAAACTTTTCATCTCTTTTATACACTTACACACCATGTATTTATTTATATACTGTGTATTATTTCCATCATCTTTTTATTTCTACTTGGTCATATAATGTTACTGGAGAGTTCAATTCGGGCTTCTGACTCTACTTCTGTCATCTTTTACTTTTGCTTCTTATCTCTCCTTGACTGCTTGAAGAGGTTCATCTATCATCCATTCTCTTTCTTCTCTTTCTTTTTGGCCACAGATAGTGTCTTTTTGCATTTCTCCCTGATAATGTCCCTGGCTTCAGTCCAGAGTTCTTCTGGCTCTCAGTCAGTTAGGCTTAATAGTAAAAATCTATTTTTCACATTATTTTTAAATTCTACCAGGATGTTCTTTAGGTTGTATTTCAGCATGATGTTTCATTTAGTGTTCTTCTGTAGCTTTACTCTAACTTTGCCTATTAGTAGTTCATGGTCTGTAACACAACCTGCTCTTGCTCTTGTTTTTGCAGATAGGATGGAACATCTCCATCTTCTGTTTCCAATTATGTAGTCCATATGATTTCTGTATAAGGTGACATACAGTGTCCCTCCATGGACTGCTTGAAGAATGTGTTTGTGGTGAACAAACTGTTGGCCTTGCAAAATTCAGTCAGTTAATTTCCTGCTTCATTTCTTGATCCTAAACAAAATTTTCCTACAGTCTTTGATTCTGCTCTGTTTCCTGCTTTTGCATTCCAATCACCTATGATTCACCAGAAGTTCTGCTTTGATGCAGTGATCAATTTCCTCCTGGACTTCAACACAGAATCTTTCAATTTCTTCTTCTTCTGCCTCTGTAGTTGGAGGATAAACTTGGATTATGGTTACAGTGATGAGTTTTCCTTAAAATCTTATTGATATTATTTGGTCAAAATTTGCATTATATCCTTTGACTGCTTTTGCTACATCTCTCCTCCTTATTAATGCCACCCTATTTCTTCTTAGATTTTCATTTCCTAAGTAAAAAACTATATAATTATCTGAATGTCACATTCCCGGTCTACTTTAGCTCACTCACCCCAAGTACAGCAATGTTTATATGTTTCATTTCTTATGTCTAATTTCCTTTGATTCACGCTTCTCACATTTTTTGTTCCTATGTGTTGTGCAGCTTCAGACTCTCCTTTTGCCTCTGAGCATGTCAACAGCTAAATGTCCTTTTGGCTTGAGTCTAGTTGCGTCATTAGCCACAATGCTACTTGCAATCATCCTCTGCTCTTTGCCAGTGTTTCACTGAATGCCATCTGAACTCGGACTCTCATCTTTTGGTCTTTTGTTTCATTTTGGATTGTCTTATCAAAGGGCTTTCTTGGTAAATGATCTTCAAAAGGAGGTTTACCGCACTTCCTTCTGCACATTCCTAGGAAGCATTAGCTATGTTGCCAATGCTGTTGTCTCTGAGAGATCTTCCACCAGTGTCACACCTCCTTCCACTAGTGCTGCTGCCCAGTAGCTATCTGAAACATTTAGTCTGGCTCCTAGAAAAACCCTGTCTGTTATCAGCATAGCCTCTTCCTTCACAGGACCACACAACCCCCCAACCATGGAAAGGCAGTGTCATTGATGGGAATCTAATGGCAGGCTATTTTAAGCTTCTCTTAATTTTTTTTTTTATATTGATTGATTGGTGGAGGGAGATGACTCATGCTCTTTCACAGCGAAAGAATTTGAATTTCTTAAATAAACTTTTCCCCCATATGAACAACACTCTTTGTTGAAGTTTATTTTCATTTTACCTATGTAAAAATACTTTACAATTTTAAGTTGCTACAATTGATTACTTTTAGAACCCAGGACATTATTATCATTCATTATTATCATGCATGCAAGCCACTGAAGGTTTTTTTAAAAAATGAAGAACAAAACCATGTTAACTAGCATAATCCAATAACCTTTTTAAAAAAAGGCTACTCACTAAAACCAGGCACTAAGGTGTATTCTATATACTTTGTTATTGTGTTTTTCAAGTCATTTCCATCTTATGGCAACCCTAAGATAAACCTATTGCAGGATTTTCTGAGGCTAAGAAAGTGTGATGCACCCATGATCACCCTGTGAGTTTCCATGCCTGAGCAGGCAAGTGGTACTGTATTCCAATGCTCAAACTACTACACTATGCCAGCTTTCACTCTCTATATTACCCTTTTTAAAAACATGCTATTTTCACGATGACCCATTTCTAATCTTCAGATCACTTCCAAATGTTTAAAATGCATTCCCTTTTCCAGAAATATCTAACTCATGGTAGTGTGAGAATAGCAATGCTGAGTGGCATCCTGTTAATGAATTACAATGGGATAAGTGACATTCACACTGCTGCAAGTCACCTTTTTTGATCACAGTAAAAGTCATATTCACTACTGACCACACCAGGAAAAAAACGCCTCAAGCTGCAGCCTCCTGAATTGGCCATTTCCTGCTCAGTGGAGACTGAGAGAAGAAGCAGGCCTGTGTCTAACTGTTTTCTTACTGTCTGCTGCAGAGTAGACATCAGCTCTACCAATTTTCTGGAGAACTTTTGGAGGTCCCTACATGTTCCTATTGCTGTGCATCCAATTACAGCAAAATAGCTGGACATTTGTATGCTCCACCACCCCCCACTCTCCAACAAAAGGGAAATGGTTGAGTTTATGGGGCTGCAGATGATAAATGATGGGCTAAATGGGACATTACAATCGCATCCACCGGATCATATCCATTGTTATAACAAAGCTCAGCCATGATGGTTTTGTTCTGATATGAATGAAAGCTTTTCAGTATCTCTTATGCAATGTTCTCAGAGGAAAACATGTATAATGGGGGGGGATTAAACACAAATTGAACATAACATCACAGATTACTTATTTAATACATCTATATTCTGACTCATACTAACTTTAATACACATCTCTTTCTCTCTCTCTCTCTCTCTCATTCTCATATCTTAACTCTGACCCTGACTTTTAACTCCCTTCTATCCATACTCTGGTTTCTCTTCAGGTTGTATAAATCAGATCATATAAGAACTCCCTTCTATCTATGATCCTGACTAACTCTCCTCACAACTATTCCTAACTCTGACAGACTCCTAATCCTAACCTGGACAGACCAGTGTCTCTCTCTGACTGCAATACACACCTGCCTTTCAAAAATCTCCTCAGAGATCCAGACGAGGCACTCCCAACATTCCATACTCTTACCTTCTCCTAACAGATCCTTACCTTATTACATCTATTATATATTACACACATTACTATATTTTATCTAATAAATGAAAAAACATTTCTCCCCAAAAATGTGTTCAATATTCTAACATGATTGAGAAAGATAACCTTCTACAATACTCAAAAGCTTGGGAACTAGGGATACGTACAAATGCCTTCCTGACTACAAAACTGTCATCTAGACAGGCAACCCAGGCGGGTGCTGTTAAAACTGATCATTTTATAGCACTGGCAGGAGATATGGTGCAATCCAGAATCATCTTTACTCAAGACACATTGATGAGAAGATAAAAACAAGCCCTCCAGGCAGCCTTGGATTTTCTAATGCTTAATCTGACAAGTTTATTTCAACCAAGAAACTTGTTCTATTCATTCCTCGGAGTCAAGCTACTGACCCTGCCCCTTGTTCTACCCCATACAGAGTGCACCAAATGTTCTTTCATATTTCCAATCTGAAGTCTATAACTGCACTAAAGTCCAGTCACCTAGGGCTAAAATTGTTATGCACCTTTAAGTTCAGCCTAGGCCTGGCTCATTTGGCTCCTGGCCTGCTTCTTCTGATTACTTCTAGAAATCAATGTTTCTTCTCATTCACTACACGTAACCCATGTTCCCAGAGTCAAAATTCCTGTCTTCTTTTTGACTGAACCATTCCTCTGCTTTGTATGTGAAGACATATCCATTGCCTTGTATATGAAGGCATTTGAGCACCTAGACTGGGAATGTAGCTGCTTGTCACAAACGAGGGACCTCAAGTTGGTACAGACAGACCCATTAATCAGACTGCAAGCCTATGTAGACTTTGAATTCATGGAGTTTTGATCTAGAACCTGGGAACTTAAAAGCATTGTGTGAAGTCTTGCAGGGACTCAAGCCATGTGAACCAATTACACACAATTGACTGGTTCTCCTCCTTTGCCTTTTCCCCCACATTTATTTGTCTTATAGTAGTCAAGATCTAGGAAGAGACTTTAATTTAGTGCTTTACATTCTAAATCCTATGTCTGACTAATGTCCACAGCTTTCTATGGTATTCTTTCTAGACCACTGCCCTGGTGGCGCAGTGATTAAATGCCAGTACTGCAAGCCACAAGGTTGTGAGTTCAATCCTGACGGGCTCCAAGGTTGACCCAGCCTTCCATCCTTTCGCAGGTAGGTAAAATGAGTACCCAGCTTGTTGGGGGGCATGTATAGAAATGTTTCAAAATACATGCTATTTGTAAGTGGTTTGCCGCCTCGATCCTTATGGAGAGGCGGGATACAAATAAATAAATAAATAAAATATTTTCTTCCCATCATCCTAGCATTAGATTTGATCTGCATGGGCTTGCAGATTAAATTTGTAGTCTGAGATAACTATCCCACAGCTTGTGACCTTAGAGCAGAGACCTGTCATAATTTTTTAAGTACCCATGGGCAAACAGAAAGTGGGTCCTTCACATTCCCCTTACTTTGAAACAAAGTTTCAAATACTCACTTTGACAATTTCTTCATCTTTCTTAAATAACTATAAAACTATCCATTTGTGATCAAGCCTGTTTTGGCAGAAATAATTCAATAGAGAATTGTGCAATCTGATAGTTTCCCATGCAGATATTGTCTCCTAGACCTATCCAAAAACAAAAACTCTAAAAAAAAAATCAGCTGGAAAAAGGAAACGTCTAGCTGAAAAAAAATACACTGGAGGCATGATACTGTATTGTAACACTGTTTCAAGACGCTCGCCTAAAACAACCCAAAAACCCACCACCCAATCTGACCAGAATGTCATTTCCTCTTTTCAAAAACTGCAGCAGTGAGGTCTGCAGAGGGTCACTAAGAGCCAAAAATGGCTGTCCAACCTTCCATGCATACCCACTTCCACCCAAAAAGGTTGGCTGCTGCATGAGAACTACTTCTGAGTGTCATGCAAGCAGCCCAAGAAGGATAAGGAACAAGTGGTGATGCTGATCTTCACTACAGAAGCATCAGCAATATGTAGGCTTTCTACTTGTCATTGCTTGCACTGAGTTCACTGCATATGATCTGAAGCACGCAGGACAGAGACAAACTGGAGCAGGTTCACAGAAAAGCAACAAGGATAGTAAAAGAACAAAACACATAAGGAAAATTTCAGGGAGCTGAGCACATTCAGCCTGGTGAAAAGAAGATGAAGGGTGACATGACTGTACTCTTTAAATATTTAAAGGGCTGTGCAGGTTTGTTCTCTGCTACCTACAGGGTAGAACCAAGTTTAATGGCTTTAAATTACAGGAGGGTAGATTTCGATTGACCATTAGAAGGAACTTCTTTAGGATAAGACTAGTTGTCACCTAGACAGGTAGTGGGGTCTCCTTCTCCGGACATCTTCAGAGAGAGGCTGGACAGCTACCTGCCATGAATGCTCTAGCTGAAGTTCCTCCACTAAAGAGGGGGGTTGTACTCAGTGGCCTCTTTCAACTCCTGGATTCTATGATTCTATGAGGTAAGAACTATGTATTTTACTTCTGGTTGTTAATATAGTATTAACATTTTTAGTGTATGCCGGTCTGATCTCCTTGAAGAGGAAGATATAAATGATTTCTGCAGGCTACAAATGGTTTTACATATAAAACAGGTAGAGTATACAAACGACTGGTAGGTACTCCAATGAATGGTGGTTCTGGAGCTCTACATCCATAGGTAGAAATGGACAAAGCTCACCAGTATGGAAAGGGTTTTTTACTTAGAAAAAGCATGTGCTGGTTGTCTATAACCTGCCTCAATGAAGGAAAAGGAGGTTCTAGTAGATAGGGGCTAGTTATAAAGCTAAGACTGCTACTGGTTGTGGAAAAGTAGGACTCAGCAAAGGCACTGTCTTACTGTTCCCAGCTCCTTAGCCTTATGGAGGAAGACAGAATGTGCAACACACCAATTTCAGCAAAAATTTACAGAGATATAAGGCCCAAAATGGACTGCCCTTATCTGTGAAGCAGTTAGAAAGTAACCCAGCAGAAACTTGTTTATCATTATTCATGCTTTAACTACCTTTCACCCCAGTATCTGAGGCCAGCTATTTTTAAAAGAATTCATCTCTACAGGGATGATATAATTAATTACCATTTGTCAAAACAGATTCTGTTCATCCCTACTTATACAGCTCTACATTTGAGAATTACCAATATATCTCTATGGAGACTTCATTACAACAGCCGTTTTACAAAGTGAAATCAAAACACACACACATACTCTTGAAGTTTTAAGAAATGAAGATTAGCAATTTAGACACAAAAGCATGCTTCTGAAAATCAGTAAATGGTTTGTTATATATAGCATGAACAAATAGCAGAGAAATAACACTGCCATTTCCATGTGAGTAAGCTTTTCAGTCATGTGCCTCTTTCAGGCTAGAATATTCAAAAGGTCTTTAGTATGAGCTGCAAATTTCAATGTCCCTCTCATTTGGCACAGTCAAGTGCCTTCCACCTATTTGATCTTGATAGGGTGCATCTTGTACTTCAGATCTAGGAATCAACAGTCAGAAGGACTGCCATTCAGTAAAAGTGAACAAGTAGCTCCGCAGATGGCATGGCTGGGAAAAGTTTGACTTCTTCACTGTGGTAAAGTCACATGGCACCTATCCTATAACTGTGTATTTCATTTTTTTCTGCTCAAGTGAAGAACCTTAAATTTCTCCCTGTTGAAATTCATTTAGTTACTTTGGCCCAGCTCTCTAATCTGTTCAGGACATTTTGAATTCTGATCTTGTCCTCTGAGGTGTTAGCTACCCCTCCTAATTTGGTGTCATCTGCAAATTTGATAAAAATGCCTTCTATCCTCATCCAAGACATTGACAGAGATGCTGAATAGCACTAGGCCCAGGACAGAACCCTGTGGCACCCTACCAGTCACTTCTCTCCAGGATGAAGAGGAGCTATTGGTGAGCACCCCTTGGTAGCACTGTCTAGCCTGCATTTTACTAGCTTGTTCGCAAGCGTATCGGGGGAACTTTTGTTAAAGGCCTTATTACAGTCAACATATGCTATATCCACAGCATTCCTTCATCTACCAAGCTTGTAACTGTACCCGAAAAAAGAGATAAGATTAATGCTGGCATGACTTATTTTTGAGAAATCCACACGCACATATCTTTATTGAATAAGTCTTCAGACTGTTTCAAACAGATAAAAAATAAGAGTTAAAAACAAAAACAACAGCAAACAGGCACATGGAAAATTGCTAAAATTATAAAATACAAAATAATATATACATTTAAAATCACAATTTTTCAGATTAGAAAAGACCAGCCCTCAAAGTCACCAATAAAACCCTTCTAATAAAAAAAAAAAATCACATGAGATAACTAGGCAGACCCTTATCAGCTTCTTACTTCCTCAGTCCAGCTGCTTTGACTGCAGAAAGGGCAACCCTGAGAGTCACAAAGGGATGACCCCCTGCAGCAGAAAAGGTAAATTTAGACTCATCGTCCCACTCCCGCCAACTTAGGAATGGATCAAAATAATTCTTTTGATATTCTTAGTTGTAGTAAATCTCTAAATTTCTGATTCAAAGATTAACATCAGCAGCACCTTTTCCTTATATACTTTTATGCGTGGGTGAAGCAAACCAGGGTACTTATAGGTGAGTAACTTATTCAAAGTATGGACACTGGCAAAAGCTTTCAATGCATTCCCTTTTATCTGGGGCAACCAGGATCCTGAAGCTGAAAAAACAATACGTAAATAATTATAAACTCCTACCTGTTCTATTTCTTTGGAATCTCTGAAAAACTTGTGACAAGTCTCTTTCTACCAAAAATTAAGATTTGCTGCTAATTACTAATTTTTTCAGAAATCTATGCTACTCATTTATTTATTTATTATGCTTGTATGCTGCCTTTTCTCCCAAAAAGGGACCCAAGATCGCTTCCAAAAATAAGTTACAAACATTTTAAACAATTAAAAATGTTAAAAATATATAAAATTATAAAAGCCTGTAAGAATGTGCAATTTTAGAAACACATTAATAAATTAAAAAAATAAAAGCTCATCAGGTCACATAAAAGCCTGTTTAAAGAGAAACGTTTTTGTCTGCCAGTGAAATGAGAGCAGCCACTGAGAAGGCTCTCTCCTGTGGCCCGAGCAGGCGAGTACGCCAAGTAGGAGAACCAAGAGAAAACCTTCTGCAGATCTCAGGGTTCTAGCAGGTTTGTATAGGGAGATATAGTCTTTCAAATAGTCCAGACCTAAACCATATACGGTTTTGTTGGTCATGACAAGCACTTTGAATTGTGCCCAGAAATGAACAGGTAGCCAGTGAAGCTATTTTTACAAGGCAGCTATGAGCTCCCTATAACTGGCTCCAGTCAACATTCTGGCTGCTGTGTTTTGAACCCACTGAAGTTTCCGAACAGTTTCCCAATGCAGCCCCACATAGGACACCTCTCTCAGCAGTTCATGTAGATGTTAAACAGCATGGGGGACAAAACAGAACCCTGAGGGACCCCACAACCCAAGGGCCAGGGAGCTGAACAAGAATCCAGCAGCACCACCTTCTGCGTTCATCCCTCCAGGAATGACCACTGCATGACAGTGTCCTCAAGTCCCATTAAAAGAGTTGGCTCAGAAGGATACCATGGTCGATGGTGTCGAAAGCCACTGAAAGATCCAGCAAAACCAACAGGAACACACTTCCCCCACCTGGTTCTTTGCATAGGTCATCCACCAAGGTGACCAAAGCTGTGTCTGTCCCATAATCAGGCCTGAAGTCAGATTGAAATGGATCTAGATAATCTGTTTCATCCAGAAACCCTTGGAGCTGGAAGGTCACCACATGCTCCAGAACCTTGCTGAAAAATGGAATATTGGAGACTGGCCACTGACTCGCTGCATTCACCACTCTCCATTCAGCCTGTCCCCCTCTAGTTGCTTTCAGAAGCTGGGAGGGGGTAAGGGTCCACTATACATGTGGTGGCTCTCAATTCTCCAAAAAAGAGGTGTTCTTGTTGGTTCTACTGTATCTCTCAAAGGCTTTCGATACCATCAACCATGGTTATCCTACTAGGCCAACTCTCTAGGATCGGACCTGAGGGCACTGCCATGCAATGATTCTGGTCATTCCTGGAGGGGAGAACTCAGAAGGTAGTACGGGGGGACTCCTGTTCAACTCCCTGGCCATTGGCCTGTGGGGTCTCTCAGTGTTCTGTTTTGTCCTTCATGCTGTTTAACATCTACATGAAACTGCTGAGAGAGGTCACCCAGAGTTCTGGGTTTCAGTGTCAACAGTATGCTGACACTCAAATCTATCTAACCTTTCCACTGGATTCCAAGGATGACGACAAACAAATTGAAGTTTAATCCAGACAAGATAAAGCTGCTCTTGGTCAGCTGAAAGGCAGATCTGGGAATAGGGACTTTGCCTGCGCTGGAAGAGATTACGCTCCCCTTGAAATCTCAGGCTCGTAACCTTGGTGTTCTCCTGGACTCAGCTCTGAGCCTGGATGCCCAGGTCTCAGCAGTGGCCAGGAGGGCATTTGCACAGTTAAAACTTGTGCACCAGCTGCTCCCATTCCTTGAGATGTCAGACCTGGCTACAGTGAAACACACCTTGATTATATCTTGGTTGGACTAATGTAACACGCTGTAGATGGGACTGCCTTTGGAAACTGTTCAGAAACATCCGAAGGTTCAAAACACAGCAGCCAGAATGCTGACCAGGGCCAGTTACAGGGAGCACATAACTCTCTAATTAAAATAGCTTCACTGACTACCTGTTCGGGTTTGGGCACAATCCAAACTGATGGTCATGACTTATAAAGCCCTTATACAGCTTAGGTCGAGACTAATTGAAAACTGTATCTCCCTTTATGAACCCACTAAAGTCCTTAAATCTGCAGAGGAAGGCTTTCTCTTGGTCTTGCCACCATTCTAGTTTTCTCTGGTAACGACACAGGAGAGAGTCTGCTTGGTAGCTACTCCTATCCTGTGGAATGCTCTCCCATGGGAGGCTAGGCTGGTTCTCTCTACTTTCCTTTCATAGACAAGCAAAGACATTTCTTTCTAAGCAGGCATTTCATGGGTGAACTGGAGACCTTTTTACTTATTTATTATTTTTTTTAAAAAAATCTATTGCTTTATAATTTTATATGACTTTTAATATTTTAATTGTTTTCATGTTTTAATGTTTTTTTAACCTTTTGGAAGATGCTTTGGGTTCCATCTTGGGAGAAAGGTGGCATAGCAATTCAATAAATAAATAAATAAATCAGTAAAACTTCTGACAACCCCCCTGATTATATTCTTACAGATAATTTGTCAAATATGGGCTAGACAGTGCCACTGTTAGATGGATTTGTAAGTGGTTGAAGGATTAAACTCAAAAGATTATTAACCTGTTCCTCTTCATCCTAGAGAGAGAAATGACTAGTGGGGTGCCACAGGGCTTGGTCCTGGGCCCACTGTTGCTTAACATACACATGTGAAAAGGATTTAAGGGTCTTGATAGACCACAAGCTTGACATAAGTCGACAATGAAATGGACTGCCAAAAAAGGCCAATGCAATTTGATGCACAGCTGCATCAACAGATATATAGTTTCCAGTTCAAGGGATGTAACAGAACTTCTTTAGTCAGAGCTCACATGGAGTACTGTGTCCAGAATGTTGACAAGCTGGAACATGTTCAGAGGAAAGTGATCAAGATGGTAAGGGGTCTGGAAACCATATCCTATGAGGAACAGCTTAGGGACCTGGGAATGTTTAGTTTGGAAAGAGAAAACAGAGAGATGATATGACAGATATTTTAAAATATTTGAAGGGATGCCACGTTGACAACGGAGCAAGTTTCTTTTCAGCTGCTCTGAGACTAGAACACCAACCAACAGATTCAAACTGCAAGAAGGGAGATTCCACCAAAACATTATAAAGGACTTCTTGACAGTAAGAGTTGTTCCACAGTTGTTTCAGACTGCTTCTGAAGGTGGTGGATTCTCCTTCTTTGGAGGTCTTTAAAATGAAGTTGGATTACTATCTCTTGGAAGTACTTTGACAGTGTGCCTGCATGGCAAGAAATGAGCTAGATGGCCTTTGTGGTCCCTTCTAACCCTATTATTTTTTATGGCATTTACTTATGGGACATCCTACCTTTCAACTGGGTAGATAACTTGACTTGAACTGCTAAGCACATAGACCTTAATGTAAGATGTGGGAAGAGCCACTAAATTACTGGGATTAGTCAAATTCATGGAGGATAAGTCGATATAATACTGCTGCCTATGATAATTATATAGAAACTTCAGGTTCAGAGACACTCAACTATGCCTGTGAGAAATAGTTGCTTGTGAGCAACAAAGGGAGATGTCGCTCAACTTCAAGCCTTCCTTTTGGGCTTCACAGAAATACCTGGCTAGACAACGTTGGGAACTGAATGCTAAACTAGATGGATTTTCAGTCTGATCCAACATAATTCACCTCACATGTTCAGTCTGATCCAACAAGTTCACCTTACATCAGTATTGCACCAGTTTCATTTCATTGTTTCACTTGATCTCTGTAAGTTGCTATTTATCATAGAATCACAGAACCATAAAGTTGGAAGGGACTGCAAGGGTCATCTAGTCCAATCCCCTGAAATGCAGAAATACACCTAAAGCACTCCCACAAGATGGCCATCCAGCCTCTGCTTAAAGACTTCCAAAGGAGGAAAACCTATTACCTTCTGAGGCATTCTATTTCACTGCTGAGCAGTATTCTCTCTTCTTGTTATAGTATTTTCTAAAACTTGAACACTGATCTGTTTGATAAGCAATTCCTGCATGACTGCCATGGAATCCCAGATTATGGCTGATGTTCCTAGGACATGCACTCAGATAAAGAATTTCATTGAAGCCACTGGCCAAGACTTCTTAGCTTTTTGATGTGGGTTGAGAACATCAGCAGTGGCCAGCAAGCTCACTTTCAAACTCAGCTGTTCTTCTCTTAAACTACTGACAAGCTTCTAGGAAGATCTATAAGAAGGTTACCCGCTGGTTCACAAAATCTTTATTTTTCCCTGAAGATAAAGTAGTATTCTTTTAAATACAGTAGAAGTGAGGAAGCTCCAGATGTTACTGGATTCTAAACCATCAGCCAACTGCCTGAGGCTAATAGGGACTAAAATCAAACAACATTTGAAGGGTCATTGGTTCCCCACCTCTGAAACATAGGATATCAATAATCATAGGTTCTAAACTCATACCTTCATTTAATGTTAACAAGCAGTAACACAATTTTGCTGGAGTACATTGCTGGAGCACCACTCTGATATGATTTGGGAGGCAAACTACCAATGGCATCTTGAACAAGAAGCTCACAATATAAGAACTGTGGGGAAATTATCTTTCTTTCCCCCAGCAGAAATACTATAACCTCCCCCAGCATGCAAACTGAATGCATATTTTTCTCCTCAGCCCTTTGTGCACAATCACTAATGTTTAGAAAAACTAAGAAAGATTAAAAGAGTATCAAGGATTTATTATGACACCAAATATATTAGTATGTAAAAGAGAACAGAACATTAATAGGATTGGTGTCAACATTTCACCTACATTAATTGCATTCCTTTGTAAATGCAATAATCACCTTTAATCGAAATGACATACTACCTAAATATATTCATCCTATTAAACAGAATACCTTTTAGAGCTGAAATGAATAATCCTTCTACATTGCAGATCAAAGTCATTTCAGATCTGTTAATGACTAGTTGGAGATCATTGACATTGGAGATCTGCTCCAAAATACTGCACGTTTATACTTCCTGCTTTCATTTTCTTAATTTTTATTAAAAATACCACTATATTTGACAGTGTAATTGCCATACAAAATCCTGCAAAAATCTAACATTTTAACAGAACATGTAGAATTGTTTCATTCTATAAGCAACAAAGATCTACATTAACAGCAGGGAACAACAACCAGGTCAGATCCAGATTTGTTCTCTTATTAAAGGAAAACCTCCCTCTATTACAGTCCTCCCTCCACATTCCCATTCTGACCTTCACAACGTTGATTATTTGCAAGGCATGTGCTTGCCTTCCCCCCACCCATTCCCTTGCATTCCTCATCTCAGACTTGTTTCAAAATGGACATATTTTCCTTTTGGGTGATCAAAGCCCCCGACACTGCTAGAAATGTGTCCCTCTCCACATGGCTGCAGATTCTGCTCTGTAAAGGCTGCTGATCGGTCAGGTGCTCTCTTTGCTCCTACCCCTCCTCTCTGAAGGGAATCTCCTTTCTCAAGATGGCAACCAGAAGTAGTTAGAACACCAGAAGTCAGTGCTCCACTCTTCTCCTTCTCAGAGGATAGTACGAGTAAGCCCTTTACCTTATTTTTTTTCTTCCCCAACCAGAAGTGCACGGACCAGAGGCAAGAGAAGAGGGGGGGTTCTGGAGGGGAATGGGAGAGGGATCGTGGAAGGGGAAGTTCCTGGTTTTTCTACTTGCACAAGGGTTCTGCACCCGAACCCTTGCAAATTTGGAGCAACCACTGTAATACGGGGTGGGCAACTAGTAGCCCTCCAGATGTTGCTGGACTGTATTTCCAATCATCTCTCATCTTTGCTTATGCAGGCTTGGACTGATGAGAGTTGGAGCTCAATATGTGCAGGTTCACAAATTGTTCACTCTGTGTAAACTAAGACACTGTAATCCAAGGAACAATCTTTCCCAGGCCACATTCCCCTTGCAGTCCCCTGTATCAATTTCCACATGTTCTAAAGAGTCCCCTCACTCTTTGAAACAGATTTTCAGTGGACAGAGGGGATGCTGAGGGAAGGAAGGTTTAGCAAAAATTGCCTTCTACCCTTCCAGAGTAGGGACACTGCATGAGCGAACTTCCACTGCAAGGTACTCTGGATGCAAGCCACAATAATGTTGAAGCATATGGGCAGCATTTTAAAGTAATTACTATACTTGAGGAAAAATGGATGTGAAGTAAAAATAAAGCCCAAAGCTTAAACATTTACTAAAAATACCATTTTTCTCCACCAAAGTAGAAAGAATGAGCAAAAGGAGAAAGAAGTTCAAGCTTCAAAGAAATGTGATTAGAATTCCTCTCAAGCTACTTGCATGAGTTGTTGGGAATGTCATTACATGCACAATACCTCTGTTACCCCAAAAGGTGGTGGACTCTTGAGGTCCTCCATGTAAAAATGGGGAATTAATTAGTTTTATTTAGGAGTACAGCAAGAGGTGAGGTAACCAAGCAAAATCTTTCCACCAATGTTTAGAGTCCTTGCAGGAAAACCAGCCAGAACTTCAAGAGTAAACTAAAATGTGTTTATTAAGGGGAATTCAATCATGAACAATTCAAACATGATCCAGATGCTCATACATTCACACAAGAGCTAGCCAAGGGAAAGGGAGGAAAGGTTGATAACAAGACTTGAGGGAATGAGCGATAATTACCAATCCGTAAGAGTAATGAAGAAACAGTGATGTGACTTAGACTTGCATCTAAGAGCAATACAAATCAGAATTCAAAGTGATATAGTGACATTCAGCATCTGAGGTACTACAACCAAATGGTCAAAATGAAGGATTTTTATACCCAAAATCTGCCTGGAGGGCATAAGTATAAATGGCTCTCTGGCCAAGTAAACAAAAGAATTTCCAACAGGCACAATGGGGTCCAGAATGAGTTGATGGTCTTACTTTTAGGCAACAGAGATTTAATACACATCATGACAGCTCTGTAATAGTGGACAGGCTTGGGTACAATGAGAAACATTTCTAGGTTTGTGGGAAAAAGGTTGAAACCATCAATTGATATTGTCTAATAACAGAGCTGTTACAGCTTAGCTTTAATAACAACCTTTCATTTTAACACACATTTAAAACTTTTCTTGTTGTGGTGTGCCTTCAAGTTGTTTCCAACTTATGGCAACCCTAAGGAAACCATATCATGGGATTTTCTTGACAAGATTTGTTCAGAGTGGGCTCACCATTACCTTTCTCTGAGGCTGAGAGACTATGACTTGCCCAAGGAGAGTTTGAGAGTGTTGCCAATAAATCTTAATGGCCTGGGATGGATCAAGAAAAGAAAATGCGTACTGAAAGTTATAAAGCAACTTGTCTGGCTGTTTCTAGTCAGCTTCCATGGCTGAGTGGAAAATCAAGCCCTGGTCTCTTGGGTCATAGTCCAATACTCAAACCACTACACAGCAGTAGTGTGCCAGTGAGATCTCAAAAGGGAAGAGGGGTCACCGTTTTGATGGTGAGACCTGTCCTTTTCAAGTTTCAAATGTACTGGCAGACACCTGGAGAACAGATACGTTTTGATTAAAGTGGGGTAAAAGTTGGTAAAACTGGTAAAAGTTGGTTCTGAATACTTTCCCAATACAGGCCAAAATCTTTTCTTTTGAGATTAAATAAACTTTTGGCATTTGTAGGCGATACAGTAATTTTGGGAGGGGCATACCCATACCAAATGTTGGGATCCAATATAGGTCGTTATATAAAATGAATAATTGCAGGGATCCCACACAATTTCTTTCATCATTCACCTCCAGAGGACTGATAGATATTTGGAGACAACAGAAATCCTAGGTGTCAAGAAAAGATCCACTTTTCAAATTCACACAATCTTCACTCAAGAATAAATCATTTATGGGTTTCTACCAATATCCTTAATGAAACAGAGGAAACAAAAATATTACAAGATATAGCTTCTAACCATTCACCCACATATCTGGCTTGGAGGATTACCTAACATTTGGAATAGAATGAAAATCTGGTCCTTAGATCAAGCACTCCTCTCTAAATCTTTATCTGTGAAAGACTTAAGTGACCCCAGATATGTCGCAAGAAATTATCTGGGACATAACGAAGGCTGTTGTTAGGGGGATATACAGTAAGGAAAAATTGAAAAGGACAAAGTGAAGAATTTAAAGAGACAAAAGCTGGTTAGCAAAATTTCAAACTTAACTATGACTCATTCCAGATTTAAAGAACACAATTCACTATAGAGGAAAATAAGAGAAAAAAGTGGTTGCTTTAGATCTTGACTAAACTCAATCTACAGTGATCATGACAAAAAAGAGACTATTTAGAGGGGGAGAACAAAAATTCTCATTTGCTTTCTAGTGTAATAAAGGAACATACTATTATTCCCTGCCTTGGGGACCCTGACAGTGAGGAGAAGGGTTCTGAGTCTGAGGCAAAAGTGTGCCTGAAGGAGGATAACAACCAACAGCAGGGGCCTGAGCAGGGAGAACTGGTCCAGAAGCAAGTGTCAGAAGATGAAGCAATACAGACTTCTACCATGACAGAACAACACAGAAAAGGAAGGACTCAGATGTTCAGCTTATTTATGTAACAAATGAGCCTTAATGAGGGACCACCTGCGCCAACATCATTAGTCCTTATAAGACAAATAGCTGGTCTATCTCCCCAGGGTTGACAAGTGATCTTTCTGGTTGTGGCAGCCCTGTGCCAGTACCTTGTTTGGTAAACACTGAGTCTCTTTGGATCTCTGCCTGTCTAACAATGATTCTGATTATTTATTTATTTATTTGTTTATTTATTTATTATGTTTGTATTCTGCCTTTCTCCTGGAATTGGGACCCAAAGTGATTTCCAACAATAGATACATATTAAAAACATTAAACAGATTAAACATATTAAAAACATTTAAAACAGTTAAATATATTAAAAGGATATAAAATCATAAAACACTTGATACTCAATTTCCAACAAGTTAATAAACAAAGCTATCCAGCTCCTGTAAAAGCCTGTTTGAACAGAAAAGTTTTGCCTGCCAGCAAAAGGAGAGCAAAGAAGGGACACGCCTAGCTTCCTGTTGAAGAGCATTCCACAGGGTGGGAGCAGCCACTGAGAAGGCTCTCTCCCATGTCCTCACCAGGAGAGCCTGGGATGATGTGGGACAGAGAGAAAGCCTTTCCCAAAAGATCTTAAGGTTCTAGCTGGTTTATACAGGGAGATACGGTCTTTCAGCTAGCCTGAACCTAAGCCGTTTAGGGCTTTATAGGTCATAACCAGCACTTTGAAAGGTGCCCAGAAAAGGGATTGTTATGCTCTGGAATACTGGACTCTTGGCTTGGACTTGAATTTGTTTTGGTCTCTTGGCTTGGATTTGGATTTGTGTGGACTACTCCCTCTCTCTCCCTGCTGTGAGTAAAACTCTATTCCTCCAGCCTGCTAATTTGCTGCCTGGACTGTCTGGGATGTACAGGTTGCTTATCTGTAACTGTGGTTCTTCAAGTGGTCATCTGTGCCTTCACACAATGGGAATCTTCATGCATGCGCAGTAGCTTTTCAGAAAGTTCCAGAGCTGAGCAGCTTGGCTGGAACCCCTCTCCCATCCAGTACTGAGCATGCTCAGTTCCCCCAAGCTAATGGTCTCTCCTCAGTTTCGAAGTCCGCCGAAACAAGACCTGAAAGAGGGGAGGCTGGAGTGTGTGTGTGAGGGCACAGATGACCACTCGAAGAACCACAGTTACAGATAAGCAACCTGTTCTTCTTCGTGGTCTCTGTGCCTCACACAATGGGAGCCTGAATAGCTTACCGTTGGGCGGCAGGTCAGGTCCTAAAGGATAGAAGACAGCACCGCACAGCCAAAGTGAGCACCACGCCGGGCCCTACAATCAAGGCAGTAGTGGCAAACTACGGTCGAGGGCTGCGACCACGTAGCCACATGGCAAAGTTCCTGTAGGTCAATTCCCCTGAGAAGGGCTGCTGAGGAGGCCATCGTCCTGGTAGAATGGGCCCGAAGCAAAGCTGGGGGAGGTTGCCTGGCAAGTTCATAGGCAAGGTGAATTGTCTGGGCAACCCATTTGAAAAACCATTGAGAGGAGACTTTATGACCTTTCCAACACCCACCGTAGCACACAAAAAGGTGGGGAGTCTGATGGAAGGTGGAGGTCCGCTGAAGGTAAAAGGCAAGCGCACAGTGCACGTCAAGTGAGTGAAGAGAGCGCTTGAGGGGCTATGCAGAGTCCAGATAGAAAGTAGGTAGAATCAAGTCTTGATTTATATGGAAATCGGAGACTACTTTAGGAAGAAAAGGAAGATCAGGACGGAGGACCACTTTGTCCCGGTGGAACAACAGGAATGGCTCATCACAACGCAACATAGTCAGTTCTCCTGCCTGCCTGGCTGAAGCGACTGTGACCAAGAATGCCATCTTCATAGTGAGGAGGCAGTCATCAGATGCAGCCATTGGTTCAAAGGTATGGCACGTGAGTTGGGACAGGACAAGTGACAGTGACCATGGAGGAAGCAGTGGAATGACAGGAGGATACAGGTGTTGAAGGCCCTTGAGGAATTGCTTCACTGTAGTGTTCCAGAAAAGGGCAGAAGAAGGAGAATTCCATGGTTGATAGGCCACGAGTGCAGAGAGATAAACTTTCAGGGAGGAGAAGGTGAGACCCTAATCCTGTAGTGTCAGGAGAAAGTGAAGCACTGTGGACAGGGAGGTAGGAGAAGCAGACTCATCATGGGAGACATCAAAGGCCACAAACTTCTTCCATTTGTGCTCATAGGATCTACGAGTCGATTCTTTCCTCGCAGCCATGAGAACAGCCTGGATAGCCGGAGAGTCTAGAACACTATCCTCCAAGCATGCAGGCGGAGAAGAAGGAGGTCCAGGTGCAGTACCTGACCCCCCGAATGAGAGAGGAGGTCCGGCACATTCTGGAACCTCATGGTGTGGCCCCATGCCATGGCGAAGAGGGGGCCGAACCAATGCTACCACGGCCAGAAGGGAGCAACGAGGATGGCATCTGCCTTGTCTGTTGCGATCTTTGCAACCACTTGACCTAGGAGAGGAGATGGTGGAAAGATGTGAAGGAACTCTCTTTTCCAAGGAAACTGGAACACATCGCCGAGAGAACTGGGGCCCAAGCCAGCCCTTGAGCAATAACGGGAACACTTCTTGCTGCGATAAGTCGTGAAGAGATAGACGGTTGGAGTGCCCCATTGGGACACTATCCGCCAGAACGCAGTATCGGACAGGGACCATTCGTGATGACACACTGTGTCCCTGCTCAATGTGTCTGCTGTTACATTGTCCTGCCCCACGAGGTGGACCGCAATGTGGTGCATCCATAGTGGAATGCACCAGTCCCAGATGCGTAGAGCCAGATGGAGCAGAGTGGAAGAGTGAGTGCCTCCCTGCCAATTCACGTAATAGACAACTGTCATATTGTCTGATAGGATCTGGACAGTCTATCTGATAACGAGGTTTCAAAAAGCCCAAAGCGCTTTGAAAATCACCAGTAGCTCCAACGCATTGATATGAAGACGCAACTCCAGGCCGGCCCGGTGGCCTTAGACTGCGCAACCATGACAGTGAGCTCCCTAGCCCAGGAGAGACACGTTGATCATGATAGTGAGAGTTGGATGGGGCTCCCGAAATGGCATCCCCAATAAGACATGCCTTGGGGACAGCCACCAACAAAGTGAGTCCCGCACCAGACAAGGTACCCATAGAACACGACGTTGATCACTGAGGAGAGGGTCAAAACATCAGAGAAACCAGTGCTGGAGAGGGCAAGCGCAAAGGCGGGAGGAATAAGTAACCACCGTCGTCACAGCCATGTAGCCTAGGAGTTGTTGAATGTTGCGGGTGGAAACGGACGGACTGCGCAGGATGGCAGCTGCAGCCTGTTGCAGAGTCCGTGCGCACTTCAAAGGCAAAAAGGCCCTGGCTCGAGTGGAGTCAAGGGTGGCCCCGATGAAATCTAGGACGCGCGAGGGCTCGAAGTGGAATTTCTTGGGGTTCACTCTGAGTCCAAGATCGGAAAGGAGGGAGAGGACAATATGGACATCCTCATATAGGTTTTGTTTGCAGGACGCCATCAGGAGCCAGTCGTCCAAATGGGGTAGACCAGAGCATTCTTCATGCAGAGGTAAGACACCACAGGGGCTAGGCACTTTGTGAAGACCTGGGGGGGTGATGGAGAGGACGAAGGGAAGAAACTTGTATTGGTAACAGACGCAGTTGATCGCAAAGCAGAGGTACCTCATGTTTTGGGGGCGAATGGAAATGTGGAAGTAGACGTCCTGTAGATCGATGGAAGCAAATTAGCCCCACTGCCTCAGAAAAGGTAGAATCGAGGTCAGGGTGACCATCTTGAACTTCCAGGGGGCAAAGAAGGAGTTCACCTCCCTGAGGTCCAGAATGTGTCGGAGTGTGTCATCCGATTTGGGTACTGTGAAGTACCGGGAGAAGAAGCCCATGGATTTTGCTGTGGGTGGAAATCGCTCTATGGCCCCTTTGAGAAGGAGGGTCTCTACCTCTTCGAGGAGGGCCAGGCTGGCAGGGGTAGAATAGAAGACGCTGAGAGGAGGAGTACTTCAAAACTCGATGGCGCAACCAAGACAAACTATGGTGAAAAGAACAGGTTGCTTACCTGTAACTGTGGTTCTTCGAGTGGTCATCTGTGCCATCATACACTAGGAGCTTTAGCGCCTGCGCGGTAGCGTTCGGAAACTTCTAGAGCTTGTTCGCTTGGCGGGAACCCCTCCCCCACGCCGGTACTGCGCATGCTCCTCCCGCCGAGCAACGGTCTCTCCTCAGTTCTGTCGTCCGCCGTAGAACCTACAGGGACCTGAGAAAGAGGGGAGGAAGGGCGGGTGTGTATGATGGCACAGATGACCACTCGAAGAACCACAGTTACAGGTAAGCAACCTGTTCTTCTTCTTCGTGGTCTCTGTGCCTTCATACACTAGGAGACTGTGTAGCTTACCGGTCGGACGGCTGGTCAGGTCCTACAGCACGGAAGCCAACACCTCACGTCCAAACCGGGCATCTCTGCGCGACCGGCAGTCGAGCCTGTAGTGGCGCACGAAGGTCGACGGTTGGGACCAGGTCGCCACACGACAGAGTTCATGCAGGTCAACTCCTCGCAGGAGGGCCGCAGAAGTAGCCACAGCTCTGGTGGAGTGGGCTCGAAGCAGGACTGGCGGAGGCTTCCTCGCGAGCTCATACGCCAGTTGAATAGTCCTCACCACCCATTTGGAGAAGCGCTGGGTGGACACTTTGAGGCCCTTCCGACGTCGCCCATAGCAAACGAAGAGATGCGGCGTCTATCGGAAGGAAGCAGTCCTGTCCTTGTAGAAGGCCAATGCCCGACGCACGTCCAGGGAGTGGAGGGACCGCTCTAACGGTGTCATCGGGTTCGGGAAGAAGGTAGGCAGGATGATGTCCTGGTTCAGGTGGAAACTGGACACCACCTTAGGCAGGAACGAGATATCAGGTCTCAGGACCACCATGTCCCTGTGGAAGACCGTGAAGGGCTCATCGGAACGAAGAGCTGTGATCTCACCCGCTCGCCTCGCTGAGGTCACCGCTACCAGGAAGGCAGTTTTCATTGTCAGGAGCCTGTCATCCGAGGTCGCCATCGGCTCGAAGGGCGGCTTCGTCAGCTGCGAGAGCACCAGCGAGAGGGACCACGGCGGTAGCGGCGGCGATACCGGCGGGTAGAGATGATGAAGTCCTTTCAGGAACCGCTTAAAGGTATCGTTCCTGAAGAAGGCCGAGGCAGCCGACCGTGGCGGTTGGTATGCCACGATCGCGGAGAGATACACCTTCAGGGATGGAAACGCCAGCCCCTGTTGCCGGAGGTGCAGGAGGAAATGCAGGACGGTCGAGAGCCCCGCGGGCGATACCGGCTCACTCCTCTCGTTAGCGAAGGTCAGGAAGCATCGCCACTTGTATTGATAGTTGCGACGGGTGGATTCCTTCCTGGCCGCGACGAGGATGGTACCGAGGACGGGGTCGTCTAGTGTGATATCCTCCAGGCATGGAGGGCCAGGCGTGGCAGGTCCGGATGGAGGACTCGGCCGCCGGAGTGGGAGAGCAGGTCCGGTGTCGGTGGCAGCCGGAGCAGGTCGTCCCGTGCGGCTTGTAGCAGGGGTGCGAACCAATGTTGCCTCGGCCAATACGGGGCTACCAGGATCGCGTCGGCTCGGTCGGCGAGGATCTTCGATATCGTCCGGCCGAGCAGCGGGAACGGCGGGAACGCGTAGAGGAGTTCCCCGGTCCACGGAAGCTGGAAAGCGTCCCCGATGGAGGCACGATCGTGGCCCGCTCTGGAACAGAATCGGCGACACTTCGCGTTTTCCCTGGTCGCGAAGAGGTCGATCGATGGTTCGCCCCAGCGGTCCCGAATCAGTCTGAACGCCTCTCCGGAGAGAGACCATTCGTGATGGGATGAGGTGTCCCTGCTGAGGGCGTCTGCCGTGGTGTTCTCCTGCCCGGCCAGGTGAACCGCCACGGGATGCGTGTGCAGGCGAATGCACCATTCCCACAGGTCGAGCGCGATGTCGAGCAGGGTCGTGGAATGAGTCCCACCTTGTCTGTTGATGTAGCAGACGGCGGTGGTGTTGTCCGTCAGAATCAGGACCGTGCGCCCCGCCACGGCATGGCGGAACGCCCATAGGGCTTTCCAGACGGCGAGCAGCTCCAGCGCGTTGATATGGAGAGCGGTCTCGTCGTCGGTCCATCTGTCGCGGACTCTGAGATCGCCGCAGTGGGCACCCCATCCATACAGGGAGGCGTCGGTCGTTACCGTCACCTTCGGTGTCGGCTGTTGGAAAGGCATCCCTGACATGAGATTGCATCGCGACTGCCACCATCGGAGGGATGAGCGGACGTCTCCCGGCAGCTGCAGTCGGAGTGTCTGTTCGTCTCGCAGGGGGTCGAATATGCGGACGAACCAGTGTTGAAGAGGTCTTGCTCTCAGCCTGGCGAGATATGTCACAGCGGTCGTCGCAGCCATGTAGCCCAAGAGCTGCTGGACGCTTCTCGCAGATAACGTCGGGGCCGTACGAGCGTGAGCGGCGGCCCGGATCAAGGTTTGTGCTCGAGACTCTGGTAGGTACGCCCTGGCGGAGGTCGAGTCGAGCGTCGCCCCGATGAAGTCCAAGATCCTCGCCGGCTCGAGGTGGGACTTCTTCGGATTCACTCGTAGACCAAGGCGGGTCAGGAGTGACAACGTCATGTGGACGTCGTGGTAAAGTCTCTATTTGCAGGACGCCACCAACAGCCAATCGTCGAGGTAGGGGAAGACGGAAGCGCCCTTCGTCCGCAGGTAGGATACCACCGGGGCCATGCACTTGGTGAAGACCCTTGGGGCAGTCGAGAGTCCGAACGGCAGCACCTTGTACTGGTAACAGGTGTCGTCGACTGCGAAGCGGAGGTACCGTCTGTGCTGCGGGCGAATGGCGATATGGAAGTATGCGTCTCGGAGATCGATGGAGGCGAACCAGTCCCCTCGATGTAGGAAGGGTAGGATCGACGGTATCGTGACCATCTTGAACCTTTTGGGGCGGATGTAGTAGTTCACCCCTCTGAGGTCTAGGATCGGCCGGAGGGTACCGTCGGCTTTCGGTACCGTGAAGTACCTGGAGAAGAAGCCGGTGGTCCTGGCCTCTTGCGGGAGCCGCTCGATCGCCCCTTTCTGGAGGAGGGATTGGATCTCTTCCAGGAGGGCCGGACTCGACGGCGTGGAGTAGTAAACGCCGCGAGGAGGAATATCGAGAAACTCGATGGCGTAGCCAAGACGGACGATGGAAAGCACCCAAGAGTCCGTAGTGACATACTGCCACTCCGCTAGGTGTCGAGCGAGAGTCGGTCGGTCTCCGAGCGCTGATGGTAGGCTGAAGAGTGGGTATTGGTGGGTCCTGCCAGGCACGTCAAAACCGAGACTTTGTCTCGGAGGAGGACTTCTTCGACGAAGCCGGGCGCCGCCTAATCGTGCGTCTGGCCGATGAGCCGGAGGACGGTCTCGACTGTCCAGACTGGGCCGAACGCTGGAACGACGAGGTGGAAGATCGTCGCCAGGATGGGCGGAAGGTGGAGGCCCTGCGGGCCTGCGTGGCCGGCTGCAGCCCGATCTTTTTTGCGGTCAGTCTCGCCTTGACGAGATTGTCCAAAGCTTCGTCTGTGGACGAATTGAATAGGCCTTCACCGTCGAAGGGGAGATCTTCAATCCTCCTTCTGGTGTCCTCCTGGATGTCGGCCGGTCGCAGCCAAGCATGGCGGCGGAGGCCGACGGATCCCGCCATGACCCGGGAGGCGATCTCCACTGCGTGCCGGGAGGAGGCCATCTGGTGCCGAGCGATGGAGATAGCCTCATTGAAGATTACGGAGGAGGCTTGGCGGATGTCCTCCGGTACCGCCTCCATCGCCGGTTGCAGGCGATCGAGCACTTTTTTCAGGTATGCCGCAAGGCAAGCCTGAGTGTTGGACAGCCTGATCTGCAAGGAGGCAGCTGAATAGAACCTCCTTGCGTAGGTGTCCAACTTCCTGCCCTCCTTGTCCGGCGGGGTGGTGTGTTGCCTGCCGGAGCCCTTTGTCTGTGCCGACTCGACGACCACAGAGTTCGGTGCAGGGTGATTAAAGAGATAACCGGCGTTATCCTTCTGCACCCTGTAGAGGTGTTCTAACCGCTGCGGTATCGGCTGAGCCGAGGCCGGTCTATCCCAGGCGGCCTTCACCAGTCTGGATACCCGGGGCAGGAGAGGCAGCGGGGCCGTGGGGAAAGGTCGCTTCTCCTCGAAGACGGAGAAGGCTGGATCGTCGTCCTCCGGCTCCGCATCGGCGATCTTAAGGCCGAGGGTAGTGGCCATGCGGAGCAGCATCGCAGAGAACTGGTGGACGTCCTCTGGAGCAGAATCTGGGATCGGGTCCCCGAATCCCAACGGAGGAGACTCCTGGGAGGCCGCCTCAGACACCTCTGACTCCGCACTCGAGTCGTACGACTCCGAGCTCGGTGAGTCCTCTCGCCGCTCGCTTTCCGGCTCCTTCGTCGCCGCAGGTGTTGCCTTCCTAGGCTTCTCCGCAGCCGGGGCGGTGGTAGCAGCAGCGTCCCGCTTGGGATGGCTGACTACTGACTTCACCCTCTTGGTGGTGACCGGGGTAGTCTGGCAGGCTGACGTCGTCGTAGCCCGCTCAGTCACCACTGACTCCGTAGGGCGCGTCGCCGTTGCCGTGACCCTAGGAGGTGGCGATATCGCCCGATACCGAGGTGAAGGCTCCCTCGCCCTATGATATCGAGGAGAGGGAGAGCGGCTGAAGGAGCGGCGGTCCGCCGGATATCGGCTTCGGCGTCGACGGTACCGAGCCTCGTCCCCTCTAGGCGAGCGCGATTCGCGCTGTCGGCGAGGTGACCGGGACCTCCGGAAGGTCTCCCAGCGACTCGGGCCACGATGGTACCGATCCCGGTACGATGGCGAATGCGACCGATAGGAGGCCGGGCGCTCTCTCCACTCAGATTCCCTCGCGTACCTGGCCACGTAGGACGCCGAGGTGTATCTGGAGGCAGACGAGCGAGGTTGTTCCTCTCTTGTCTCCCTCGGAGGCGGCGAGGCCACCGGACGCTCGGAAGAGCGGGACCGGGACCTAAAGGAGGTCGAACGCCGCTCCGGAGAAGCAGAGGGCTCTCTCTGCTGCAGGTCGGCCGACCTGCGACGGCTAAGAGGGCGGTGGCGCTCCTCCACCAGGGTTGGAGGGTCTGCCACAGGCGAGTCCGGGCGCTGTTGGGGAACGTCCTCAATCTCATCGTCCGAGAGATCGACGGACTCGCCTCGCCCTTTGGAAGGCTGCTGAGTAGGAGGAGGAGTAGGAGGTCGAACGTCCCCAGCCGGGGAGCGCTTCTTTTCCTTCTTCTTCTTCTTCTTCTCCTTCTCCTTGCCCTTGCCTCCGTCCGGAGCAGGGCGCTTTTTAGCAGGCATCTCCGTAAGGGGAGCCTCAGCCTTCCTCGCCGTCGAGGATCCTTTTGCTGACTTGGCAGCCGCCGACAGCTTCGGGATCCTCGGTAGCGCCGAGATCGGCGTTTTCGCCGGTACCGAGCCCGATACCGACGAGGTGGACGGAACGGCAGCCGCTGATACCGTCGATGGCGTGGTCGTCTTCTTGTCGGCCATCTTGGAAGTGGAGGTCTCGTCTATCGCCCGCAGAGACTGTTCCCAACAATAAGATTTGAGTCTCGCGGAGCGGTTGCGGAGAGTTTGGGGAGTAAAATCCCGGCAAATTGGGCAAGTCCGGATGTTGTGGGACTCACCCAAACAGAAGAGACACTCCTTATGGCCGTCGTTGAGGGCAACCTTGCGGCCGCAGGACACGCACTTCTTAAAGAGCGCGGACATAAGACGAAGAACGCCAAACTCCGAAAATCCAAAAAGACGAAAAACCGAAGGGGGAGTCCGAAAGAGAGGTCAAAGACAGTCCGAAAGTCCGTAAAACCGTGAAAAACAGCAAGCCAAGCACAACGTGAGAGGAACAAACTGAAGAACCTTCCGTACGCGGCGGCGGACGAGAAAGAACTGAGGAGAGACCGTTGCTCGGCGGGAGGAGCATGCGCAGTACCGGCGTGGGGGAGGGGTTCCCGCCAAGCGAACAAGCTCTAGAAGTTTCCGAACGCTACCGCGCAGGCGCTAAAGCTCCTAGTGTATGAAGGCACAGAGACCACGAAGAAGAACCCGTGAGTCTGAAGTGATGTTGCACCAGATATTGAGGTAGCGGGCCAGTCCCGTGGTTCTGGTGAGGAGGTCGGGAAAGTGGAAGGGAGCAGAGGCGGTGACCTGCAACCAGAGTCAAAAACGAGATTTGGCAGTTGAGGAGGATTTCTTGGAAGACGGTTGGCGACGTCTAAAGGAACAGCAGGAAGAGGCAGCTAAGGAAGATTGCAGAGATGAGCAGCGAGGAGAGCGTGACCTGTAAGAGCAGGAAGAGCACCTCCAAGAAGAATGTGATGAAGGTGGCCTTCTAGGCTGGGCCGAGGGGTAAAGGCCCATTTTTTTAGCTGTCAGACGAGCTTTCACAAGTTGGTCCATCGCCTTGTCTGTAGTGGCATGGACACTTGGCTGACAAAGGGCAGGTCCTCAATACACTTTCAGCTATCCTCTGTTAAACCGGCAGACTGGAGCCAAGCAAAGTGGTGGAGAGCAATTGCGCCATCACGCACGCTGCACCCACAAGAGCATGTCAAGAGGACAAAATATGTTGATTCGAAAGGGCGACAGACTCATTAAAATATTGAACAGCAGTGGCCCTGTGATCATCCAGCAGGTGGGAGAGGAGGGGAAAGAATCTATCCCAGATGTTGCATTGACAGGCCACTAGGCAAGCTTGAGTATTGGCAAGCCTGGCGATCAACAAGGAAGCAGAATAGAAGCTACGGCCGAAGACATCTAAACAGCGGCCCTCGCGATCAGGCGGGGTCATTTGAGCCCGTTTGCCCCGTTTAGTTTGGGACAACTCAACAACAATCGAATTTGGAGTCCAAAGATTGAAGAGGAAATCAACATCTTTCTTCTGGGTGCAGTAGAGATGTTCCAGATGGTAAGGGATTGGTTGAAGTGAAGCCAGCTGGGCCCAAGGGTGTTTCAAAACCTCCTGCAGGATGGGTAGAAACGGAATCAGAGCCGTCGACAGGGGATGAGTATCAACATAGTGGAAGACCAAGTCCCGTACAGTAGGAGCAGGTCCAGAAATGTCGAGGCCCAAGGCAGTGGCCATGCAGACTTAGATATCCGAGAACTGCTTGACGTCCTCAGGAGTGGAATCAGGAGACAGGTCACCAAACGCTAGAGGCCGTGAGGTGTGAGAATGCGATGTGGAACCCACAGAATCACCATCAGAATCATAAGAACCAGAAAAAGGAGACGATGAGCGAAGGGATTAAGAACGACGATGTCGGGCTGGTCTCGTTGCAGAAAGAACAGCAGATGGAGCAGAAGTCGGTAGAACAGTCAGAGCTGGTAGCGAGACTGGAATTTGCACCAGTACCAAGGCAGGGGTGGTAATCGGTACCGAAGTCAATGCCGACAAAATGGGTAGTATGGTTGGGATTGGTGCAATGACAGTCTGTGTCGACAATGAAGCCGACAGAGATGTTGGCAGAGTGGACGCAGGTTGAGTGTCCAGCGGAGGCCGTGACACCGTGGCTGTCACCCAAGAAGGAGGTGAAACAGCCCAACAATAAGGTGATGGGTCTCATGACTGGTGGGAGACTGAGAGCAGCAGTAGTAGGCCGATTGGGACCGAGAACAGGATCTGGAGTGGCGATACTGAGGGGAACGCCGGTAATGAGATCGTGAAGGGGACCACGATGGAGACTGTGAACGTTGAGGGCGGTAAGGAGACCAACAACGAACATCAGGATGGTACCGATAGCAGTAGGCCAGCGAGTAAGGGTGGCAGGAGCCGGGCTGCTCTCTCCAAAGATGTTCGTGGCCGTACCTGGCAATATAGGAGGCCGAGGAAAAGGGCGAATCCACCCTCACCAGTGAAGGCTCATAAGTGGTGCGATGTTGGTAGTCCCAATGATGTGCGGATCTACCCTGTTCACTACGTCCCGGAGAGCAAACCACACTGAGCTGTGGTCGGTCTCAGGAAACAGCTCAAGGAGCATCTGAAGCAGGCAGACGGTCGAACTCAGGACAGCCAGGAAAGAGAGTCGGAGCCATCGGAGTTTGCAGGCAGCCATCTCCAGATTGGCCAGAGGTCACAGGCAAGGAAGCCATCAGCAAGGATTGACTGTCCAAATCGGAACCCAGAGGCACAGCAGCTGGGACCGACAGTACCAGGAGCTGAGTAGCGTCCCGTACCAGCGAAAGGGTGGGAGCATCCTCCTCCTCTATAGTGGACGTCACAGGTTGCGTTGGTGGAGGAGTTGGTAAGGGACCAAGAGAGGTAGGTTGAGTAGCCAACGGACAGGTAGTGGGAGAAGGAGAGCAGTGCTTCTCCTTTCTCCTCTTCTTCTTTTCCTTGTTGGAGGAAACAGAAGGATGGTGTGACGAGGCACATTTATGCTCCATCAAGGTAGAGACCTTGCAATTTTGTTGCGAGGTCGAAGCAGTATCTCCAGCAGCTTGGACAGTAGACATCTTGAAGAGCTTCGGAATCTTAGGCAGAGACGAAATCGGCGGCAAAGTCGATGAGGCTGCCGTCGGTAACGAAGCTGTCGATACCGAAGGAGCAGATGCTACCGATAACTTCGTGGCTGAAATAGAGGACGTTGTAGAAGGCGCCAATACCGACACAGTGGACAGAGCGGTATTCGAAGAAGCCTGCTCCTTAATGCAAAGGGCCTGTTCCCAACAATAGGATTTCAATCGAAAAGCTCTATTCTTAAGAGTCTGTGAGGTGAAGTCCTTACAAATAGAGCATACCCTAACATTATGGCCCTCCCCAAGGCAGAACAAACACTCGGGGTGGGCATCCAAAAGGGAGACCTTACGGCCGCAAGACACACACAGATTAAACAAAGACAACATAAGAAAAGGGGAAGAGTTCTTACAGTTTTTGTTGTAAAAGACAAAGAAAAAAGGCCAAGAATCGAGGAACTGCTCAGCAAGGAAACCTTCTGAGCTGCTAACAGGTCGGCAGACGAAAAGAAACTGAGGAGAGACCATTAACTTGGCAAGATGGGGGAGGGATTCCTGCCAAGCTGCTCAGCTCTGGAACTTTCTGAAAAGCTACTGCGCGAAGATTCCCATTGTGTGAGCCACAGAGATCACAAAGAAGAAACGACATATACATATAAAAGCATCAGTCTGGCTAGAGTTCTTTATGTAAGTCTGGCTAGACGTTATTATGTAATACATGTGATTATGTAATAAAGCTAAAGAATGGTCGAATTTACAGAGTCCTCCCAGAGCACTGATGAAATATTAATTGCTGTGTACCATTCCTAAATTAATATCTAGAGGTCTAAATTCAAAAATTTACAATAAGCTATCAGAATAGTAGTATCACAAATACTGTTAAAAGTGGTCTGGGAAACAGATTTAGGTATAGAGATACCTAAAGATCTCTGAGCAAAGATCTGGTTAAAAATGCCGTTCAAATCAATCTCCTCACTCATTAGGAAAAGGAATTACAAAATTATTTACAAGTGGCATCACACCCCAGTTAAACTCTCTTTGTATTCTAACAATGTTAGTGGAAAGAGATCCCTTATGTAAGTGGCTCTACTTTCCCAGAATCTCCCATTTATGGAATGAGGTACTTTAGCTTAGAGAAAAAAGTACAGTGATAAAATTGAATGTAGACATAACTTACTTTTATTAACATTATATGCGCATATAAATAGAAATCTGAAGAACAAGCATCTAATTTCACAATGGTGACAATGTTAATCACCAAGGCCATTTCTGCACTACAGTGTTAAACTGCTGCTATTCCACTTTCAACGCCCTGTGGAATTCTGGGGTTTGTAGTTTACTGAGACTAAAGAGCTCTTTGGCTGAGAATTCAAAGTGCCCTTCCCTAAACTACAAACCCCAGAATTCCATAGGAGGTTGATAGTGGAATAGCAGCACTTTAAGACTGTAGCGTGGAATGGAAAGTCTGCTCTTCACTTAGAACTTCGTTCTTGGTTCCTCAAAGTCTTGGACTTAGCTTTAAAGAAGAAATTAACTTTTAAAGTCGGATTTCTTTGGGGAGAAATAAAAGAAGATTACTTTTCAGTAACTTTCTAAACAATAACATTGAACAGTACAGTATTTTCTTCTCTTGATGGAAATTTTGGAGTGACCTTGTTTCAAAATAAACATGAAATTACATTAATCATATCTTGCTTCTTAAAGCCCACAGTTTTTGACAGATTTATATGAAGTCACATTCTTTGGTATCTTTCACTTTTGATTTTTTTAAAATGCTTTTTTAATAATTTATTACCATTCTCTATATTCATCTACCCTTGAATGTATCATATTCAATTGTTTAACAATAAAAGCAAAAAAGTGAGGAGAGAAGGAAATCTTTCACTGGTTCCCTTTAAAAAAACATAATACGCAAAAAGTACTGATGTTTAAGAAACATTCTAATAAATAATAAACTAAGAATTTGCCAAGAATCAGTTGACATGGGAATGAAACAAGGAGAGTTGTATTCAGATTAATCTCATCTGTTATGAATACAATAACATGACAGTTGTTACTGTTCTCAAAATTAGTTTTAAAAAATGAAAATAGGTATTTTTCCAGTAAATTTCTCAAGCCCTGTCAACTGCTTCCATCATACCTAGTGTTAAAACGCACAGGCTTCTTTGTATTTCCCTGTTTGAGAAAGCAGGTTATCATGTGCAAAAACCAATGAAGAAGCTGGTATTAGTTCAATTGGAAATGTGGAAGGGGGGTAATTTGATCTTTCATGAGCCCCATTCAGACACTGGCAAACTGAGTACAGTCAGCCCTAGTGCCTTCATCTCAACATAAATGGTGTCAAAGGAGGATGGCATTTAGCATTCTAATCCCCACTCTAATCCAGCTCATAAAATAATTCCCTTATTAGAGCTACTGAATCATAGAATCATAGAAATGTAGAGCTGGAAGTCATCACTCTGTGTCTGAGTCATCAATCTGTGTAATATAAATCTAGGGTGGATCAAATTCCTGAAAGATATCAATCATAGACTCTACCACAGCAGCCACTAAACTATACTGATATAACATGGAAGACTTCTCCGCCAATTATATTTTTATTCTTTATTTTGATGTATTATTGCTTGCCACTTAATTACTTACTTTAAGTTTTCTCATTTTTGAAACCTGGCCTTCCCTCCCAACTGTTTATGTTTTTATTGATAATATCATAAATAGCATTCCGAATAGAAAAGTATATTATTACTGTTATTATTTCTGTCTTCTCAGTGGAGGACTGAAGGCTGCTTATAATAGATTTTAAAGTATAGTTTAAAACATTATTAAAAATTAAAATCAGTTAAAAGAATCAATTAGAATTTAAATCAGTTAAAAACATGAACCATAAAAAGCACAACAGCATACAAAGAGTGCTAAAACTTCAGATGGCAGAAATTTAGAAGAAAGCAGAAGCTGGCAAGGAGTACTTAAAAATACTTACATATAGGACATTTTGTTATCATTTTCCATGTGTTTTCTCATACAGTCTACAGCTTCAGAACCTACCACTTCTAATTGGTTTTATTAATTCCTAACTGAACAGGCTTAACTTCTAGTCAGCAGGTTTAATTAAGCTAATCCTCCTAATTAACCATCCTTTTTTTCCTCTTTCTCTCTTAGAGTCATCGCGTACATTCCTCTCTAACTGCATTATATCTGAGACAAGCAGCCAACATGGTAAAAGCTACATGTTAATCTGCATAGCTCACTGAGAAGGCTCACATTTGTTCAAAAAAGTTTCAGGAAAGAGCTAAAATATTTTTACAAGTTAAATATGTTTTACTGATGTTCACAATTGCTATTTTCTTATGAAGATATGAACACATTGTCTCAAGGCGGCACTTACAAGAAAAAGGGTTTTATGGCACTTCTGCTCATCTCTAGGCTCTATCCTCTTTAGTTTCCTTGTCCTCCTGGAATTCTCCTTACTATTCTACTTGCACCACAGCACTTCTGACTTAATGGGAGCGGTCAGGAACCTACGACTCTCTAGCTATTTCTGGATTCCTGGTTTCATGACCTCCCACAACAGCTAATGGCTAGTTAAAAAAAAAAGGGGGGGGAGTTCTAAGGCAACATCTGAGGGGCAACAGATGTCTGGCCCCTGCTCCAAAACCTATACGAAGTTTTTTTCAAAAATCTGAATTTTCATTCTATGTATACACCTGGCATGGCCACCTAACTGTTTTTGCTTATTTCAGTGTCATGGCAGTTAAAAACAAGAAGGGGAGGGATCAATTTCTAGGAAAACTTTTTGCTACCACAGTTCTAAATTTTAGATGTGAATGGTCCCAAGACCAGAACCCTGCCCACAGCAAAACCAGGGGGTACTGAAATCAGTCTAGGCATCTTCCAAAGTTTCTCAGTCCGCTAAATACAGATACCCTATAGAAAGTCACACAAAAACATTTCTACATATATAACAGCAGAAAGTGTCTTTATGTCTCCACTGGTTATTGGGTGCCTTCAAGTTGTTTCCAATGTCTGGTCATCCACAGGTGAATCTATCATGGGGTTTTCTGGGGCTAAGTGTGTGTGACACATCCAAGGTCACCCAGTGGGTGCTACAGCCAAGTAGGGAATCAAGCCCTCTGCCTTGTGTTGTCAAGGGTCCCAGTTCAAAGTCTGTCACGCAGTAGAAGTAGTAGCAGCCACAGACATAAGCAGAAGTTTAACAGTCAGGCAATTACAGTTCTTGGGTTCTAGCAGTCCAAGTCAACACAACAATATGGGTATCAATCCAAGCAAGCAACAAGCAGTGTGGTCAGAAACAAAGCAAAATTCAATGTCCTTCAGAAACACAAGCCAAGAATCAGGAGACAAAAGAGGTTGCATCCTCCAGAAGGTTTGTCACCAATCAGGGAAGTGCTAGAATATTTATGGTCTGGCAGCATCCCTCAGTTGTTGCTTCATCAACGAGTATTTGATACTTGAACACTCTGAGTGGTACAGTGCCTCCCTTTGTACCCGATTGCATTAGTATCCTCGAGTCCATGTCCGTGTGCTGTGGCAGGTCTCAAAAACTGGTATGTTCCCTTGTTCTTCTACTTCACTGTTTGCGTCAGAGTCTGATCCTGGGTCCTGAGACCAAGGCATAGCACCCTGGTTTCCAGGGTCATAGTCCAATGCTCAAACCACTACATCACATTGGCTTTCTTAACTATTACAAACTATCCAAAATATTTTCCAAGTATGCAATGAGACACACTTTTATTAAAGGATCTATATTTTAGAAACTCTAAATTTAAAACAGAGGTGAAGATTTTGTTTTTCAAAACTGCAAAAATTATTTTTATTTATCAATAAAATGTTTTTCATTATTTTTTCTTGGCTTTATTTCACAATGCAGCCATTACAATATTGTCTAATCCATTCCTTTAAATAACCCATTCTTTTACATTTCTAATTTAGTCGATTGGCAATATTTGGCATAACTGAACTGCAGACAGCACACAGCTATTCTATTCACTCTACAAACTCATACACGTTTATTCAAAATTCCATTTCAGTGGATTATACTCTTAACCAAGAGGATATGGGATTATACCCTTTTCCATATGTTATTATTACATTATTTTATACTGTGTTTTTTGTACTCCTAAAGAAAGAACAACTGAGCTAAACTTATAGTGTATCCCTCCCCATAAATCCATTAAAATATTTACCTTGTTTTAGCATTTTTTTCATAAGAGAGCAAATCTACCATATATGGGAAGAATCTTGATGGCACTACTAACATTCCACCACTGTGAATCATTCTACTTATTCTCCTTATCACTGCAGATTAATAGGCTGATATCTAACCATTATTCTCCATCTATCTCTAACATTGTTTTGGAAAAGTTTTTTTTAATCTCTTGTCTGAAACCAACACTGCTGTAACTCGTAAAGTTTGTCTTTTTGCCTTGGTAACAATGACAATTCAGGCAAAATATATTTCTGACATCCCAGCTAATTATTTTAGGAATGATCTTAACTAACCGCAGCACTGTTTCTTAATTTTGATATATTTAATCCTATTGAATTATTTAAATATTTATTTTTATTTCCCATTTAAGTATTTTAGATCTATATCTGATTTATTCCATTTGGTACCTTAGTCATTTGTTTGGTATATGAATGGCCTTTGGCCTGAGCTGCAATAAAAAAAACTATACCATTTTAAATCAATTTTCTATCAATTCCTATTTAAGAAAAAGCTGTTTCCTTGCCTCTGAATTATATTCCTTATGTTCTACATACATTTTATCATGACCTTTTTTACATGGTTAGTTTTGTGAGATTTCATCTTCTTCAAAACAATTTCCACATATTTAAAATGTTGTCTTAAATTGCCAAACCCTTAGTTGTCAAAATCTTTACTTTAAAAGTATTCAAACCATTAATTGGTTCCCACCATACTGTTTCTCCTTAAGATAACCATATTACAAAATCCTATAATACACAGTTTAATCCCCAAAAGGACCCTCATACTGGTGGTTGTAAGGAGCTACAAAGATCACATCACCAGCATGAAAAGGTGAGAAGAACAGCATTTTCTTTATCTTGTACTTCCAAATGCCATTGGCATTATTTAGAACTTTAAATTTCAAAATTTCTAAAAGCTAAATACAACTGTTAGTCTCCCAAAGAGACTGATGGAACTTATGTAAGTACTGGTTTAGGTCACACACATTCAGTGGGAGTAACAGATTTGTTCAAGGAAGAACCATTTGAAGATGAACCCACATTTTTAGAAGTGAAGTGGAACTCAGGGCACTTGAGACAGATGATATATTAATAGAGTTGCTTCAGTCTACAGAGATAGAATCTACTCTAGTTCTAACTGAAATCTGTTAACAAATATGAAAACAAAACTAAGGGCCAGATGGGAAATGCAATACAATCCCCAAGAAAGGAGACACCAGGGACTGTAGTAAGCACAGGACTACTGTATTAATTTACCATGCAAGCAAATCCATGCTCAACAAACACTTCTACCATATAGACAGCAAGAAATGTCTACGGCAAGAAATGTTCAACCTGAGTTAAGGAAAGGAAGAGGCACTAGGGATCATATCGGAAACATACTAAATAATAGAGTGCACCAAACAATTTCAGAAAATCAAACTGTGCTTCAAACACTGTAGCAAAGCCTCTGATTGTATAGATCACAAATAACTATTGCTCACTCTTAAAGAAATGGATGTGCCACAATATTTGATTGTCCTGATGTGTAACCTGTACTCAAAACAACAGCAACCATCAGGACAGAATACAGAGAAACAGAATGGTTTCCAATTGGCAAGGTGGTCAGGCAAAGGTGCAGTTTATCATCCTATCCATTGAATTTGCATGCTATATATATGATATGTAAAGCAGAATTAGACTCAGATGAAGGAAGAGTGAACACTGGAGGAAAGAATATCAACAATTTAAAATATGCAGATGGTACCACACTACCAGCAGAAAATAGCAAAGACTTGGAACAACTACTGAATAAAGTGAAGGAAAAAACTGCAAAGGTGGATTTACAGTTGAACATAATATATTGTGAGGAAGGTTGGACAGAACCTAAGTCCAAATAAAATATACTTGATGTACATTAAGATTTGCACCTGGAAAGACAGTGGATGATGCAATCCCATGTAATACCTGCATGAGTCATTGGGTTGTGTAACCAGGGAAGAAGGTTGCATCATACATGGGAACTAACATGGCTGGCTAGTCTTACATCAGAAATGTCTGTATATAAGGGGGTGTGTTCTAGCCAACTGTGCCCTCTTGATGTCTGAAGGAGTGGCCAGAGGCTATGTTGGATGCATATCTTTGCATGCTGTGGAATGCTGAAACTCCGTTGGAGGACTGTATATATGTATGTATTGTAACTGGAAAGTGAAAGCCTCCTGTTGGAAGACAACATTGCGTAGGAGTATTTTTCCTGGCTTCAGGGCTTTGCTGCTGATGTCAAATACTCTGCTGGGATGCTTCTAAGCTGTCTGAGTAAAACTCTGCTATATGGTGATTTTTCAGACACTTGACTCTGGTAAGCTGTTTGGCCTGAGTTCAGTGCTGGAGCGAAGGGCTACCAAGGTTTTTGCGTAGCTCCCATTATCCACCATCCCTCTGACACACACACACACATATATATATATAAAATTACCCACAGATGATTTACATAACTTTAAAGTAGACAATGTAGACATTGAAACAGTTCCAGACTTTCCATGCCTTAGCTCAATCAATCAGAATGGAGACTGCAGTCAAGAAATCAGAAGAAGACTAGGACTTGGAAGGGCATTTATGAAGAAAATAGACAAGATCCTGAAGTGTCAAGCTATATCATTGAATACTAAAGTTAGGATTGTCCATGCCATTGTTTTTGCAATTTCCATGTATGGTTGTGAAAGCTCGACAGTGAAGAAAGCTGAGAGGAAGAAAATCAACTCATTTGAAATGTGGTGCTGGAGAAGAGTTCTACAGATACCATGGACTGCTAAAAAGATAATCACAGTTCGCCCTCCACATGCACAATTTCTTCATCTGTGGGTTCAACAAATTACAGCTCAAAAATATTCAGAAAAAAAATTCAAAAAGCAAACCTTGATTTTTCCATGCACCGAGCACCGAGCACTATGCTGACATGTGGACATACCTTGCTATAGTTTCCCACCATATCACAGATCCTCAGGCTCTCTCCAGCACTTGTTTGAGCTGTTTGCCATTTTATACAAGGGTGACTTGAGTACCAATAGTTTTTGTTAAAGGATTTTGGTACTGAAACCAAACCACAGTGGATACTGAGGGCCCACTAGAGCAAATCAAGCCTGATGACTAAACTGAGACTGTTGTACTCTGGATATATCATGAAACAGAATGACTCACTGGAAAAGACAATAATGCCTGGTAAGGTAGAAGGCAGTAGAATAAGAGGAAGACTGCACTACAAATGTAGACTCAGTCAAGGAACCCTGAGCCTGCAAGACCTGAGCAGGGCTGTTGATGATAGGATTTCTTGAGCAGTCTCGCATTCATAGGGTTATCATACATCAAAGTCAATTCAACAGATGGCTAAGAACAACAGCTATTCTCAAATAATAAAATGGGTAAGAATTAAATCAATTTAACTGGTCCCTATTCTAAGTCCGCTGAGTATCTAAAATGCCTTCATCAGTCAAAATGCCATTAAACCTTTCCATTCCATCAGTCATTTTCAATTTCAGATATCAAAAGGAGAACTGCTTGAAGTGAAGGCTGAACCAACTAAACAAACCAAAGCTCAGTAATAGCTTGGAAGCTTTAGTATAAGTAATAGCTTGGAAACTTCACATAACTATCAAACACCTCCTTCAACATCTCTCATGTGTGTTAAAAAAAAACAAACCTGGCATGTTATGCACTTCACCAAATAAAGGATGTATAATTTATTACACTCAAACCACTTAAGGTGGTATGGCTTAACTACATTTTGCATACATTTTCCCCTATTATTCTCACTGTTTAATAGCCAACATTTCACAGATGACGGTAGCTTTCCTTCAACATCTATTAATTTGCTATGTTTACGCTGTTTAAGAGAAGATAGGCTGAGCATTTCAAGAGAGAGAAAGGAAAGGTTAATGAAACAATCAAAGGATCCCACTGAGAATAAGAAACACTGTCTTAGACAGACTATAACATCTTCAGTTCCATACCATACAAAGAGCAAATTCAAGTCTGAAACTGAATCAATCAATCCTATTGTCATGGAATGTGTATCTGTATGATGCAGATATCACATTACTACTTATTTGCTCCCACTGGAAAAACTTCCATGCTTGTATAGAACAAATCCCATAAAAAGTAATAGTTTAGTAATTCATGCAAATAACAATGGGGGGAACAGAAAGAAACCCTCGGGAGAAGTGTTTTTCACTTATATTTGAAAACCAAACTGGTCTATGTAGATGAATATACCAAGCAAGAGTGTGTTCTCAATAAACCTTTTTCTTCTCAGTATTGAAAATTTCCCTCTTCTCTCAATAATCAGGCACAAAGAGGCTTCTGCAGCTTATTATTACTATAAGGATGACAATGACAACCACACAAACCTGTTAAGATAAATTTATTTCTGCCAAAATATTCTTCATTATCCACACAGGTGTCTCAATTAAAAATGCACTGCCGGTGGCAAACACTTTTCTCTTAAATTTAGTTGAAGCAGCAAATAAAATCTTTAAAGGTTACTTTCAATCCCAAAATATAAATGGCCCAGATACATAGTTCCAAATACACCACCCCAAGCAATTCTTTTACTCCCCATTATGATCTAATAAATATGTGTTCTAAAAACCACAAAGAGAGAAGCCATAAAATGGGGAGGGGATTAAATATTTCTCTCACTCCTTGTTATTTATAAGACTGAGACTCTAATACAAATCTTTATACAAAATGTGTAATTAGTCTATCAAAAGAGCAACAAACAAACCAAGGAACAAACCAAGAATCTTAGTTTGTAACAGCATTAGCTTTTTTCATGTAATTTACCACAACGGAGCATATTAAAACTAAATGGTATAAAGCCACATATAAAAAGGGCATGAGCAAAATTTCTGCTTATGTTGAATTCTCCAAAAAGATATTCAAGTTTAAATCAACCTGTAAAATGCACCTTTTAATAAGGTAATTAATCAAGTCAGTTTAGGACCATCATTAAGATAACAACTGCAGGGTCATCTTCTGCAGGGTGGTTATAATTGAGAAGTGGATGTAGTGTAGCGTAGTGGTTTAAGCATTGGACTCTGACCCTGGAGACCAGAGTTCAATTCCCCAGAGTTCAATTCATGAAAACCCACTGGGTGACCTTAAGCACATCACACACTCTCAGCCCCAGAAAACCCCATGACAGGTTTCCCTTTAGGGTCACCATAAGTCAGGAAGAACTTGAAGGCACACAACAACAATAGTACTACTACTATGTAAATTGCTTTGGGAGTATTCTTCAGGAATGTGGACAGAAATCTCTGTTTGCAAATAAAAAGACATATTTATTCACTGAATATACAGTAAGCACATTTACTGGATTAAGTACTCTTCTTTTTCCATTCTATACATTTTGTTCCAGCTTACAAAATGTATAAAACAACTTATCCATCAAAAATAATGAGTTATCAAGAAGACTGAAAATAGACAAACATTAAAGCACTGGTAGTACATAAGGTATAAGTCCAAGGCTACCATATGAAGAAATGTGATACAGCAGCCTTGCAAAGCAGACCCATCTGGTCAGAGCCTTCCAGAAACACAACCTTGACACAGTGTATAATATCCTAAGTTCTACAGAAGAAAGGTAGGATATAAATTTCATTAAAAAGTATATTTACTTATAATGCCTATTTCAATTTCAGAATAAAATTAAAATTCTTAGTAATCAGACTACAGACTGTGTTACATGCTAGTTTCAGGCAGGTATTAGATGGGCTACCTGAGTGGATCAAGCAGTGAGAGTCATACTATGGTCCCTGAAATCAAACTGTGGCTTAAAACCCGATCTGCCTTGAGACAATTCCCAATCCACGCTTGTAAATGTACAGCAGTAAGCGACGTGTAATACATACTCTGTACATTTTAGAGTTATTTAATGCAAACTCCTTGCAAGAAAATCAAACATGCAGAGAAGAAAATAACGCTACTCTCCACTCTATATCTCCTTATGAAAACTTGGGCTTTCTTTTGAGCTAGGCCAGAGAACCAAGCAGAATTTAAAACAAGGGTCTTGAGGGTACAGGTAGCATCCAAGGCCCTTTTCACATCTTGCCTGGTGCCACTGGCATTGCAAGGAAATCATGCGAGAAGCCTCTTCCAAGAGGCACTTGCGTCCCCTCTGCTTCCCCTACGCACCAGCTCCATGCTGGTCAGAAGGAAGCGCAATCAGGTACTTCCCCAGGCTGCGCTGGGGGAGGAAGTGCGATGGTCGCATGTCCAGAGCCTCCGCATGCAAGGTAAGTGCATGTGGGGTCTGGGAGGGACACGCGATCGCACATCATTTTCGGCAACAAGCCGAAAATGTTATAATGCGTGATCACTGCCTACTGGCCTTGGGAGCAGCGCGCAATTGCAAGGACGTCATGTGAAACGGCCCTCGCAATCGCACGAAGCTCCCGAGGCCATTTCGCAACATGACTGGCGTGTGAAAAGGGCCCAAGACAGCCATGCTCAGTTCTTTCTCCCCCTTTCTCACTTAGACTACCAGAAGGAAGAACCAAAATATAGTATTTTGTTCAGGTCACACCCAACTTATCTCCAGGATCTGTAAGACATACTGAGCTCTGGAAATTTTAGACAACTAGAAGTACCTTTGAGATTATGTTCTGTTGCTTTTGCTTCACTACTTAGCACAGCAAGTACATTTCATGGAAAAGCATCTCACCTCCAGTGCAAAAAAAAAAAAAAAGTAATTACAGGCACAATTGTATTATTTGTAGAATCACAGAGTTGGAAGAGACCACAAGGGTCACTGAGTCCAACCCCCACCGTGCTGGAATACACAGTTAAAGCACTCCCGACAGATGGCCATCCAGCCTCTGTTTAAAAACCTCAAAGAAGCTGACTACCACACTTTGAAGAAGCATATTCCACTGTCAAACTGTTCTTACCATCAGGAAATTCTTCCTAATGTTTAGATGTTTTTTTTTTTCCTGTGTTCTGGTAAATTAAGAAATTATAGTGAAAATAATTAATAGGTTATTTTTGTATCTGTGTCAAATGCAGAACACAGGAAGGCTCCAAAACATATTTATTTTATTTGTTGATAACAACGTACACAACCTATTCAAAACTAGCCCCATTTAAGCATAATTTAAATAAATGAGAATGATTTAAGCACATACTTAATGCTTCCACTGAATCAAATAAATGCAGAAATTCCTGCATTTTGATTGCGCATACTTAATAGAGACTCATAAATTGCTTCTACAAATCTCCTTCAAAACATTTTCACTTCCTTTTAGAGTATACATATTGTTATATACCATAATAGCAATATTTTTTTACCTGGATTCAATACTAACATTCTTTCACATTCTTAAGGTTGTCCAATATACACTTAATACTTCATAATTTATTTAACCCAGATTTAAAACAATGACTTAATATGCTAGGCACAGATTACAAAATGAACATTTTAAAAAATACATAGTGTCCTATACATGCATTCATGCAGTAATGGGTCCTGCTTTTATGAATTCATATGATGAAACAGCAGCTAATTTAAATTGCCATTACCATATATTTAACTTATAGAAGCAATTACATTAGCTACAAAATATGCCACAAAAATTTGTGTTAATTGAATAGGCACTGGAAAATGCAAATTAATCTCAGTTATTTGACTATTCCGTTCCACTCACATGGTATAATCTCTCAAAAGCCTAGCATCCACGCACTGCTTTTGATTTCAGTTGACACTGAATAGAAGTCACATTATCAATTAGACCTATAGATTATTTACTTAGTGCATGCTCAAGGTGCCACTGCAAGCCTGTGTTCAAGGAGGGAAAATACAAAGGCTGGCTGGCTCCAAAATGAACTATAAGTTGAACTGCAAGATCACAGATTCCAAAAGAACACAAAGTAAGACATAAATCATCCATACATGAAACATTAGAAAAATAAAACATACTTTTGTTGCAAAGAAATAGGTATCTTTAATTCTAAAACTATAGCCATTTTAAAATCATTTCTGTACAAAAAACAAAAACTGCAAGAATGAAGCTATCTTATACTGAAACATTTATTTTATATCTAATAACATAATTGATAATTAATATGCCATAAACTACTTCCTTAAAAAAAGTATCTTAATAAACAGATTACTTAATTTACTTAATACAACTCATTCATTCATTCATATATATATATATATATAAAAAATGTGTGACAATTTTTCTATTAAAGTTGATAGTTATTACTCAGCTCTAAACTGTTCGACTAATTCTTTTGAAGCATTCCCTTCCATTTTACTAGGGATTCATTTCTGACCCATTCCAATATTCTTCCAGAATACATTCTTAAAACAACACATGCTCTTACCATAATACAACCCATAATATATTTTACAGAGAATAAATATTTGTTACATTTTTATTTTGACAATATTCTGAAATATGAAATACTGCCTAGCCCATATATCCAATTGTATTTAACAATTGATAGCCTTAGTTTTTCTTAGATGGAGCAAGAATTTGCCTGTTTTCTAGGAACTGGGTCTTGAGCAATACTGTCCTTTTTACATATACAAGATGAACACACCGTCTCTGACAACCTCCAAAGTCCCAACCTGAAAACACTATTTGAGAGGCTATATATAACACAGTTACAAAAACTATTGCTTATAGCAAGCCAGGTTGTTAAGAAAGAAAGTGCTGGATTGTCCAGCACCCTAGAACTCTCCAGCATAAAATAGATGATGTAGGGTAGCCACAGCACATAAAACACACTGGTTATACGAAACAAAACCATAGCATAGCGTCGATCTGGAGTATGCCCAGTTTCCGCAGGCGTATCCACTTCATGACTTGGAAAACGAGCTCTTCTCTCATTTATCTCTTTGGTGTGCTGCCGGCAAATTTTGAATATGTGAAAGTAAGTAAAGCAGATTATGAAGGCAGCTGGAGCATACAGTAAGCATACAATAAAGCCAGTAAAATAAGCATTGGTTAGCCATGAGGTTGCACACCATTCAAAAATGTCTCCATGATAACCTGGCTTTCCCCAGCCAAAAAAGGAAGGCAAGAAGACCAGGCAAGAGTAAAGCCAAATCAAAATGATGCAAATTCTCAATCGGCAAGGTGTGACCAACTGATTATAGGAAAGTGGTTTTGTGATAGCAAGGTAACGATCCACACTAATAAAAGCAAGGCAGGTCATAGAAACACTTTTTAGTACAGAGATGATATATCCAAAAATCTGACAAGTTAAGGACTCATGAACACCTGTAGAGTAGTGAAGCAATGACAAGGTAGGAACCAAGCAGCTAACTCCAACAAAAAGATCAGCATATGCCATAGTCTGAATGAAATAGCTGGTGGTATAATGATGTAACAGTGGAGCACAGTGAAAGACACAAATTACTGTTAAATTACCAGCAATAATTAAAAATGTGAGTAAGATAATAATTATAGTTTCAAAAATACAGACGTCAATGGCATTGTATTCTCCAAATCCAAACGGGCAGGAGTGATGGTCAGATACATTCACAACACTACTAGTCATATTCAGAGACTTCCACCCAATCCACGTGGACCGGTTCATGATTTGTACTACATAGCAATGTGGTCAGAACTCCAGTAACTAGGTGATCCGTCATTCAACAGTGAATTTTGTCTTGATTTCCTTTTGCAGATTTTAGAACTGTTTCTGATGAATTAAGATTACAGTGCAGAAAGGAGGCAAAAAGGCCAATATTCAGCTTCTTCCTGTCTTCATTTCTTGCTTAGCAAAACACAAGGCACTTCTCTACCAAGCCAGTCATTCCAATTGTACTTTTGAAAAACAGAAATACCAGAAATACAGCGGCAAGCCACAGCATTGTGATAAAAATCTCTGGAAGTGCATTTTCCTACAGTGATGTTTTATTTAATGAAGGAATTTTTAAAGGAAAGAATAATGTGGGTCCCACTTGGAACGCTTTCTAAAGCATTGTTAGAAATTAAGTTAAAGAACAAACTGATTAAGAGCCTAGTAAGATCCTCCTTCTATTGCATATTTTGGCTCTCTTCAGTAGTAACGCCATCTCCACAATCTTGATCTGTTTTGCACTCGAACATATTAATGCAAGCACGCTGCACTAGTCTTTGGTAACATAAAGAAATGTGTTAGGACAGTGATTAATTTGTGGAGAGCAAAGTTATCTCTTCAATGCACAATATTATCTCCATTCAGTTAACAACACTGTGTATAAGAAAAGGCACACAAAGGCATGGTGCTGGAGTTTCAGCAACAGTCAATTTAGCTTGAAACACACTATGTTTGTTACAGTTTTAAAATATCAGCAGGAAAATCCCAGGTTCTTACAAAATACAAAACTGTCTTGTATAAATTCCAGGAATGATAAAATAAAACCACTGTCTTAGAAATAAAGCCATAGCTGCAACTGCAGAGGATCAATCAAGTGAAGTTCACAACTCCATCCATGCCATTTCTCACCTCTATAGCAATGTCCAAATCTTTGCATATGCACCAACACAATAAAATGATTGACTTCCATTTAAATTCTTCCAAGAAGATAACGTAATGTTGATTTAACAGGAAAAGCTGTGACTGTATGCTAACATTCCATTAGTCTTCTAGCTTCATTTTCTCAGCTGCTGTATATGCATTTGCTTTAGGCAATTAAAATAAAAGCCATCTGCCCAAAAAACAAAACACACCACTGTATCTTGTAAGTCAAATAGTAATACTTCTATTACATGTGCAGTTGTGATACATCCACTAAGAAAGCTCTTTCAATACTCACTAATAAGCAGGTATTTGATTAATGTGTGGTCTCATTCCGTATATGCAGCAGTCCTGCTTTTCAACCCACCCACTATCCACACCCAAATCAAATGCATCTTTAATCATTTAAAGATGCAGAAGACAATTAATCAACCCAAATCTGAAAAAAACAAAACAAAACCAAGGTCATTTCAATTTTACATTAACATATCACTGGAAGATTCCTTTTCTTTCCTTTTTTAAAGTGCAGGGATCTCAGTGGCTTTGTTTAGTACTCCTTGCAGTGTTTTCTGAAGAGAAATTCCTTGTATGCAAAAGAAAAGATTTTTCCCAGCAGGTTCTGCTACAACAATGTGACCGAAGGCATTCATCTTTTAAGTTTCATGTTTCATGTTCACCATCACCACAGTATGCTGAAGGTCCTTATATCTTTCTAACATCCATCGAATCTTGCCCAGTTTTCACTTATCTGTAAACAGTTTGATCCTTTACAAAATTAATACTCTCTAAATTATATTATCTTGTCAAATCAGTAAGGCAATGCCTTTCACATACATTTGGCTTTGTTCAAGGCTGTAGTACAGACAAATCCCATTTGCTGTGATCAGTTTTCACACACTCTCCTGTGATATTACTGCTTGCTCCTAAGTCTACCCCTCCTCTTCATCCTTAGCTGATGCAGAAAAACTCACCATCCAAAAGGTGACTCGGTCCTTCACCCTCAATCAAAAGCACAGCCAATGGCTACTGCAGCTGAATCTGTCACTAGGTAACAGTTGCCAAGCACAATGCCGGCTTATAGCCTTCCACAGCAAGTCATGAATAAGAATGACAAACGAAGATAATAAAAGTGACCAAGACAAATTAATATACTGAGAATTTAAGGAACAGGGTGTTTTTGCAGGATTTCTTTCTTCCAAAATATTCACAAGGATTCTTCAGCACTGAAGACATCTTTATTATTCCATAAACTATCAGCAGCTAACACAAGTCAGCAGTAATCTAATCCCCACTGGCAAGGAAGATCTATTAATTATTAAACTAGCAAGTTAGTGGAGAAACCACCATAAAGATAAATGATTCTCTGACATTTTAAATGTTAACATCAACTCCTATGATTGGTAAAAATGGCATGCTCACTTTTGTATTCAAATTACTATGGTGACCATAATACAGGCATACAAATAAGGTTCAATATAATACATGCATAGAAGAAACATAACCAGTAACACTCAAATTCATGTTACATTGCCAAATCTTTACATTATAAGAATGTGTTGTCTACAGCAGTGTCATTTATTGCAACTTCACATAAATTAGGTGTATAGTATTTGACTTATATTTTCAATATCACATAAGGAATTTAAATTCATTTTTTACTGAGGCGGGAGTCTGTCCATTCCAAGTGTACAGTCCCCAAACAATACCAACTGTAAAAGCTTTTTGGATACTCTGGTTTTAAACTAGCATGGAGTTCATATTTTTCCCTTCCATCATTGGACTCCAGATGTGTAAACCATGTAGAAAACCTGAAATGGATATACTAAGTCTTTGATATTTATATGTAAAATATTGTGAGATTTTAGCCCCATACATCAACCTGTAGATTAAAATCAATCTCTTCTCCAACAATGTATAGTGCAGTCGTTCCTCCACATTCTCTAGGGTTAGGGGCACAGGACCCCTGTAAAAGTGAAAAAAGCACAAATAACTCTAGGTTCTCCAAAACTATATCTAACACACACACACAAAAAGTATGATCACCATATTCAACCCACCATGGATTCCTTTGCGGCATCAGGGTTCCTTCACAAGACTGAAGTGGGTAGCTGGTGGGACTTACTGCCACCTCCACTGCTGCCTCACACCATTTTTAATAGGGACTTACAAGCCTCATTCACAGTTACTCAGTCTCACTAGACTGCTATTAAAAATGGCATAGAGAGGCAGCAGAGGTGACAACAAATAATCTATGAATGATCAAATCTGCAAAAGTGAAACCTGCAAATGTGGAGGGCTGATTGTATAAGGGACAGAAACATTTTTTGATCCATGGGCTAAATTTCAACCTGGAAAAAAGTCTTGTAAGGCATGTTCCATCAATGGAAGGAGAAAAAAACAGTGTGAGGAGTGAAAGCATCTCAGCTGTGGCCTGAAAGCTGAGGCTGACTTATCCTCTCTTGTGAAAGTTACATGGTGGTGGTGGTTGGCATCATCATCATCATCATCATCATCATCATTATTATTATTATATCATTATTATCATAATAATCATCATCATTGGTTATACTCCATCTTTTCCCCTAAACCAGTACTCAAGGAGGCTTATTAATTAAGTAATATGGAAGGTTGGGTCCTTAGGCAAAATCTGGCCTATGAATATGAAAATATGGCCTATCAGCTCTCCATCTCTTCTGTACAGCAGATTTCCAAGATGCACATTGGAAATACTGAATCTGAATAGTACTTGTTTGTTGTCTATACCTTGAAACAAAGTAAATCAACCTCTTCAAGAACCAAAATTTCTGCTCTTCACTTCTAGTCTGAAGAATTCAATATGACTAAACAGTTTGCTTCCAGCAACAGACTCTAACTGGTTCTAATAAACTGTCATCTCATTTTACCTGATTTTACATGACAAAATACAAAGAATGGCGGAAATGACAATAGGCTGGTCACAATTCATTAAAGGTAAGTAGTGCCTCAAGTGTGACAGCTTAGATTCATGAATGCCATCATTTAAGGAATGTTAAGGACATTCAGAGGCCATCTATAGAGTATGTCACCTTTAAAAGCTTGATTCCTACACAGATCCCATTTTATACATATTCCCATATTTGTTTACAACCTTATTTCCTGCCTGTAAAAAGTGCCAAATTTTGTAGACCAACTGAACTATAGGGCTTAATGCATTTTCTGTATCCATTTGCAGCAGCAGCTTCCTCCCTGCACACCTCCCCTTCCAGTCATCTCTGCCATCTGAAAACAGGTTCCCGATGATTCCCCAGCCAGCCAGCCAGCGCCAGTTTTAGTGTTAGAAAAGGGACTGTGATGAGAAAGAATGGCTGGACTTGTCTTCTGGTTATGATGGATTCTGCTATTTCACTGGAATGTCATTATTCAATACTGCCCATAGAGTCCTGATCACAAAATATAACAGTACTGTTTTGGTCCAACTTCGTCCAGTCTATTGAATCCAGTTCTAGAAACTGCAGTTTAGGGATGCAGAATCATAGAAACACAGAAATGTAGAGCTGGAAGAGACCACAGGGGTCATCCATACTGTCATGCAGGAACACCCTCAAAGTACTCCTGACAGATGGCCATCCAGCCTCTGCTTAAAAACCTCCAAAGAAGGAGACTCCACTACACTCCGAGGCAGCATATTCCACTGCCTAAAGCAAGGGTTCTTACAAACTAAAGCAAGGGTTCTTAATCTTTTCTTTACCAGGGACCTCCTATAAATATAATTTGCTGTCAGGGATCCACAAGACTTAACTCAAAATTTAAATATTTAAATTTAGAGTTAAATACTTAAATATTTATTTATTTATTTATTTATTTATTTATTTATTTATTTATTTATTTAAGGCTTCTGGATACTAGGATTCAAATCCCCACTCAGACACTGGGTAACCCTGGACAAGTCACATTCTCCCAGCCTCAGAGGAAGGAAAAGGCAAACCAGCTCTGAACAAATCTTGCAAAAAAAAAACAACTGTTAAGTTCACCTTAAGTTTGCCATACATTAGAAGTGATTTGAAGGCACACAACAACAGAGTGCCGCTGGCAGGGGAAGATTCTTTATAGCCATCATTTCTCTCCCCTTTGAAAACTGACTATATGGCAGTCCTAAGGAGAATCTATCATGTGGGCTTTCTTGGCAAGATTTCTTGCCTTTGCCTTTCTCTGGGGCTGAGAGAATGTGATTTGCCAAAGTGGGTTTCCATGGCCAAATGGGGATTCAGACCCTGGTCTCCAGAGTCATAGTTTGGGGTCATGCATACGTCTGCCACTGTGTCTCTTTTGTCAGGAACACGGCAACAGGGTGTGTGTGTAGGCGCCACGACTGCTCCCTTGTATGCAAACAAGAGAGCAGTTTGGGTGAACATGCATGCCTGCATTTGTGTCCCTTTTACACTCAGAAGGGCACTGTGAAAGGTGTTTGCATGTGCCCCAACTGCTTCCTTGTCTGCAAATGAGTGAGCAGTCTGGGTGCACACAACTGCCTGCTGACAGATTTCTTTTGTCTAGGACATGGCAGTGTGGCCACAGAGGGACACGGCACCCAGCATGCGTGCATGTCCCCACTGTTCCTCATTTGTGAATGTGAGAGCAGTTTCAGCATGTGTGCATGCCTGCCACTGGGTCCCTTTCCTCAGGGATGTGGCAGTGCAGGATACACACATGCATCTGTCACTAGATTCCTTTCAGCAGGGACACATCACCTGGGTGGGTGCAGAGGGATATGTCTGAAAGCATATGTGTACACCCAAGCTGCTCCCTCATTTGCAAATGAAGGAGCAGTTTGGCCATGCATGCATGCCTGCCATTAGGCCCCTTTTGTCAGGGATGCAGCAGCAAGGTCTGTGTGAACACAGATAAACTCACTAGAAGACACTTGCATATGCCCCAACTGCTCCCTTGTTTGCACATGAGAGAACAGTTTGGGCACACACATACACACCCGCCAATTCAAGATGCGAGAAAGGGGATTTTGCCTAAACATTAGGAAGCGGTTCCTGGCTTGAAATGTGATGGATTACTCATTTCCTGAGGTTTTAAGCTGATACTGGATGGCAAATATTAAGGACACTGGAAGAGATATGGACTGGATGGCCTTCGAACACTTTTCTAACTTTATCACGATCCGTAATATGTTATTACAGAAGCTTATTATTCCATTTTTTAAAAAAGAATTTCCAAAATTCTTTTGTAATTCTTTTGTAATGTTGTTGTGTATGTCAAATTGTTTTCAACTTATGGTGGCCCTAAAGCAACACTGTCATGGGTTTTTCTTGCCAAGACTGTTTGGAGGAAGTCTGTCTTTCCCTGAGCTAAGAAAGTGTGACTCGCCAAAGATCAATCAATGGCTTCCATGGCTGAACAGGGAGTGTAATATTTATCTCAGATCTTTTAATACACTAAAGATCTTCATATCTAAGAACTAAGATAATAGAAATACATTTGACCAAATATAGTAGGGTGTTGCTGCTGTTGTAAAATCATCAAATTTGAACAAGATTCTTTCAGATAAAAGTACATTTGAACAAGGAATGAACATCAGTACACTACTGTCCTCTGGATACATTAAACCAGGCCCCAACACAGCATCTCCACTAAAGGAAGAAAACTTGTGTGTGTATGCTGCATATATTTCAGTCAATTTCCTTTCGCTGTCTTTTGCAGTCTCCAGCACTGTTTGGGATAGTCCTCTAACCCTGAAAAGTAGATTTTCATGGGCATAGAGGGTGCAGGCAGAAATAAGAAACAGCAAAATTACCTCCCTAAGTTTTCCCCCTCAAATTCATAGAACTCTGCTCTGTACAGCTCGGGGTTGAATCACTGGAACAACGGATTTTTGGGCAGCATTTGACTATCGCTTTGAGCACTTTCTGCACTGCGTCAATTGTTCAGGAACGTATGTTAACTAAGTTCTTTGCATGGCGCAACAGCATAACTAAGAATATTTGGCATCTGTTCAGGTAGAAGTAACTGGCTGATGAATGAAGTCGAACTAACTAGTGATGCCTCAGGCAAAGTTACTGAGTGCAATGTAGTTAGTCTGCAGGATTTATTTTCCATTTTGTGACTAATACTTATTCAATGGTTTGTGAAAGTTTATTTAAGTTCTAAAACTGCCCCTAAATTTTTAACCTGTCTTTGTTACAGACTAAACAGAATAATACACTTCTATAGCCACCTTAAAGTTGTATGTTTTACTACAGATAACATCAGTGATGTCATCTAAAATATTTTAATTGTCAAAAACTAGGTACATGATTTTATGATAAAATTAACAGTTCTTAATGAATTCCATGCATCACGTCTGGTTAATATTTAGAACTGAATATGGATCCAAATACAGTATCTATTGCCCGAAGCCTATCTCATGTGAACAGAATTATGATGCCCTTCTGGATCTCCAGTGATTTGCCAACAATACAAGAAGATTATGACAGCTGTGTGGTCTCTTCCAACTCTACTTTTCTATGATTCTATGATTCTGTGAAACTGTAGCCTGGTGTGGCCTGGACACCTTGCCATCAGATCAGGAAATGGGTGTGGTAGTGTATTCCAGTGCTTGAAAACCGCTTGGGAAATATTTATACAGACAATGTGCAAGCTGGTACTGACAACTTCCTTCACAAACATCCGAAAAAAGTCACATGTTTGTGTAACTCCAAGTTACATGCATATATATCACCATCAGGATTCAATGTCTAAAAACAAAACATAGGTCACACTTCAATGTAACTACATTTAAAGAATCCTTATTCATGTTAGAAAATGGACTGAATTTTGGAAAACATGTCCAGTCCAAGTTTCATCTTAACTCTCCCAGAATAGTTTCTACAAGAGAAGAGGGCTTGCAATGTAATTAGCAGAGAAGATAAACGCATTGGGAAGCGAAAGAAGCTCTGGACAGGCTTCATTGAAGAAACATCTAAAAAGAACAGGACAAACAGAGTTGAAAGGCTAAAGAAAAGCACATGGAGTAGAAAAACACAAAGAGTAAGATGGGAAGAGGAAGCACAGATTTAAAAAATAACAGTGGACAGAAGTTGTTTATTGTGTGCCTTTAAGTCATTTCCTTGGCAGATCTGATGGGAGGGGGTTGCTTTTGTCTTCCTCTGAGGTGGAGAGTCTGACTTGTCCAAAGTCACCAAATGGGTTTACATGGTCAAGCAGTGATTTGAATCTTGATCTCCAGAGTTGTACTCCAACACTCAAATCATTACACGGCACTGGCTCTCTAAAGCTGAGGTGCCTTCTTCAGAATAGGAAACCAAAAATTTCAAAAACAATAATAACATTAGGCAACACAATGTTTCTTTTCTTCACATCTTCTAATAATTTTCATATGTAATTCTAAATTCTATTAATAATTGAAGAAACTTTGTAGCTCCTGGACAGCAGCTACAAGCCCCATATTTTTGCTGAAGACCCAGCCTAAATGTGCCAAACAGCTACTAGGGGCTGGGAATCTGGCAGAGAATTTCTCAGAGACAATGGCAGTGGCATCATGGCTAACATACATTAGTGCTGTACATAAGTAAACCCTTTTTGAACATCTTTAACATCAAAAGCCAGTGATGAGACAATATAAAAGGAAACAAGAAATAACGCTAGAAGATGAGACTCCCAAATTGGAAGGCACTCAACGAGTTATTGGGGTAGAGCAGAGGACAACTACAAGTAACGCTGCAGCTAATGACACAATTGGATTCAAGCTGAAAGCTAAAAGGATGTTGAGCTGTTGACATGTTCAGAGGCAAACTGACAGTCTGAAACTGAACAATGTATTATAGGAATATGTAATGTGAGAAGCAAGAATCAGGGGAAGTTAGACATAGTAAAACAAGAAATGGAACGTATAAACATTACAATACTTGGAGCGAGCTAAAGTGGACTAGGAATGAGACATTCTGAGTCAAATAATTATAAAGTGTTTTATGCAGGAAATGAAAATCTAAGAAGAAATGGGGTGGCATTAACAGTGAGATTTCACAAAAGCAGTCAAAGGAGTTTGACAAAACAATATCAATGAGACTTCAGGGAAAACCCATCAATATAACCATAATTCAAGTTATACTCTAATTATAGAGGCAGAAGAAGCAGAAGAGATTGAAGGATTCTCTGCAGGAGTCCAAGAGAAGGTTTACCACACACCAAAACAGGACTTCTTGTTAATCATAGGCAATAGGCAATTGGAATGCAAAAGCAAGAAAGAGAGCAGAATCAAAGTCTGTAAGAAAATTTGGCCTAGGATCAGGGAATGAAAAAGGAGACTGACTGACTGAATTTTGTGAGGCCAACAGTTTGTTCATCGCAAACACATTATTCAAGCAAATGAAGAGGCAACTATGAATGGACAACAAGTATATGATGTTGTTGGTCACCCTCCATTCCATTAGAAGGAGAAAGATAGATATAAATAAAATATCATCATCACCATCATACCACCACCACCACCTGATGACCAATATAGAAATCCTTGTAGAACTTACAGATAATGTAAAAAAATACATTTGCACTATTAAGCAAAATTGACTGGGATTAGAATAATTCTGGACTCAAGCCACAGATATTGTCAAGGAGGAAAGCAAGAAGACACTATCTGCAGCCAAAAAAAATAAAGAGAGAAGCTTCAATGGATGACAGATGAATGTCTTCCAACAGTTAAGGACAGATGAGAAGCAAAGCAAAGCAAAGACTCTTGAATGCAAATGTCCAATGACTTGTGTGCAAGGACAAGAACGACTGTAATAATCAGTACAGAGAAACAGAAGATGACAACAAAAAAGAAAGAACAAGAGATATCTTCAACAAAATGTGAGCAATCAAAGAGAAATTTAAACCAAGAGTGAAGATGCTCTACGACCAGCAGAGGAACACATCAATTGACCAAGTAGAAATAAAAAGACAATGGAAAAATACAATGAAGAACTAGATAAAAGAGATGAAAGGTTGACAGATTCATTCAACGAAGAACCTTATGAAGATGAACTGCCAAGTTGAGAAAGTGAAATGAAAGCAGCCTTCAGAGCACTTAGGAGAAATAAGTCATCAAGTATAGATGGCATACTGGTAAAGCTATTTCAGGTTAAAGAGTCAGAATGAGCTCTAATTCTAACTAAAATTTGTCAACAAATACAGGGGAAAAAATGGCCCATAGACTGGAAATGCTTAAGTTACAATCCAAGAAAGGGGATACCAAGAATTGCAGTAACTACAGAAACACTGCACTAATTTCCCATGCAAGCAAAGTGATGCTCAAAATTCTCCAACAAAACTTTTACATATATATAGAAAGAAAAATGTTCAAATGGGTTCAGTAAAGTAAAGGGCATTAAGAATCATATTGGAAATATATTTTGGATAATGGAGCATGCCAAACAATTTCAAAAGAAAATCAGTCTGTGCTTTATAGATTATAGGAAAACCTTTGTGCAGATCATGAAAAACTATGGATTGTTTCTGAAGAAATTAATGTTCCACAATATTTAACTATCTTGATGCATAACTTGTACTCAGGGCAGGTAAAGATTGAATACTAAAGTAAAGATTATCCATGCCATCTTATTTTCAGTTTTTATGTATGGTTACACAAATAGTGAAGAATGTGAGAGGAAGAAAATCAGCTCATTCGAAATATGGTGCTGGAGAAGAGTTCAACAAATACTGTGGACTGTTAAAAAGACAAAATAATTAGATCCTTAAGCAATCAAGCTTGAACTCTCCCTAGAAGCTAAGATGACTAAATTGAGACTGTTGTACTTTGGGTATATCATGAGAAGACATGACACACTAAAAAAGACAGTGATGCATGGGAAGACAGAAGGTAGTAAGAAAAGAAGAAAACCACCTTATAGATGAGTAGACTCAATCAAGGAAGCTACATCCCTCAGTCTACAAGACCTGAGCAGGAGATCTCCCATATGTAGTGTTATCATGAATCAAAGTTGACTTGAGGCAATTAACAACAAACAGATAGAATGAAAACTGAAGCTTCCTTCAAAGAAACAATAAAAATTATATTTCTTACTGTTCTTTGCACAAACAAAGCACTTAATTATGTACATTCACCTGCTTCAGGAGCAAAACCTAGCAGTGGAGATTTTGGTAGAACACTGAGAAGGATAACAGAAAAGAATGGAAGCATCACAGTCAGCAAATCTTAGCAACACACTGTTAAATTAAATCTTTTCTAATCAATGGCACTGCTTAAAGCTGCTTTACTTCTCCTAAGAAGGCAAGTTCAATTTATTTTATTTATTATCATTCTGCACTTCTCCTTGTAGAGGATCCAAGGCAACTAACAAGTAGTTAAAAACCGGATGCAATTAAGAATTTATTTGTACAAAAGTTTTTAAAAAATGAAACAACTTAATTAAAAACATAACAGAATTCCATTACAAGCCCTATTTGCCACATACATTATAAGCCAAAGGCCTGTCTGAATAATAAGGTCTTTGTCTTCTGGTGAGGAGAGGAGAGAGGGGACCAACTAAACCTCCCATGGGAGGAAATTCCACTGCCTCAGAGCAATCACCAAGAAGCCTTTCTTACATGTCCTCAGCAAACATGCCTATGATGGTCATGGGACTGAAAGAAAGCCTTCCTCTTCTTAAAATCTGGGCAGGCTCATACAGAGAGATAAAGTCTTCCAGATAGTCTGGACCAAAGCTGTATAGGACTTTAAAAGTCATAATTTTTTTTTGCCAATTCTGCCCAGAAACAGACCAGCGGAGATTGTAGCAATTTCAACAGGTGGAGGGGTGTTATATGTTCCCTGTAAGCAGCTCCAGTCAGCAGCCTGGCCGCAGCATTTGGACTCACTGAAGTTTCCAAACAGTTTCTAAAGGCAACCTCACATAGAATATGTCACATTAATCTAACAGGCATATAACCAAGGTATATGTTAATGTGGCCAGATAAGACATCTTAAGGAACAGGTGGAGATGGTACACTACTTTTAATTGTGTAAACATAACCCGGCCATCCAGGTTCAAACCTGAGTACAAGAGTATGCCTGAGCTGCAAACCTGAAATTTCAGGAGGAATATAATCCCAGCCAGTCAGGCTGAATCCTGATTCCTTCAGCTGCTTCCAACTGACAGTGACATGGGACAAGCAAGAGCCAAGATAACATCCATTGGACCTATACTAACCACAGCATCAACGTTGGAACAGATCTGAGATATTATATCTGCAAAGTATCACATAAATTCTTCATAGCAGTCTTCCAAGTGGTCTATCTGCTCTCTTATGGGGCAAAGCACAAAAAGCTCCTGACCACCCGAGACAGATCTGTTGGACTACACTGTGCAGAAGCAATGGAGACAGAAAAGAAAGATTAACCATACTTCATTATTTCATGGGCAAACCTGGAAGGGCCTCATATAACATTAATCCCAGAATGTACACACTCAAGGAATGTTTCATTTTTACCAACTGCTCCTCTGATTCAAGCAGTCCCACTTTTTTTACCTTGTATTGTAACTTGTATTACTTATGTTTTTGTTTTGCATTTGTTCACTTTAATATTTTTAAAAACTGTCCTAAATTAAAAATAGCAGTGATTACTTTTTAATGCCTTCTTTGTGAAAATTTCTGCAGATTATATGAGCACATTTATCTGACAATGTCCACATAGCATCTTAGAAACAAAACACAACTGGGTTACAGTCACACCATGAAAGTTTTACTTGGCCAGGTCTCACTGAGTTCAGTGGGATCCACACATGACTAACCAGAAAGATGTACTGAACAGTAAATGCTTAAATACATTAAAAAAAAGCTAGGAGGTTTTTCAATAAACTAAGTACAACAAAAAGAATCATGAACACATCTATAAGGTTCTATTTTATTGTTATGGTAACTGATTTGCTAAAGGACTAAGGAGGTAGTAAAGTTGTTATGGCAACTAGAATGTTAAAAGGAGTCAAAAGTAGAAAATAATCAAATCAAGTCTCAGCCAACTTAAAATATAATGTTGATGACTCAACTTTCAATCAAAAGATCTGCAGATATTTTCTTTTATATGAATTTTCTTTGGAAAGCAGTATTATTGTAGAAATCTTAAACACAGAACACAATGCAGAACACAAAAATATTAAAGTTCTTAAATATGAAAACAAAATCATTAATTGCTGTTAATTATCTTCAATTTCTGCAAAGCAGGTCTTATTATATTCATTTCTAGATGTATTACAGACTCTTGCACTCCCCTATTATGAGTATGACTGCCTCAGATATTTAATTCACAATCTTCAAATTCCCCATGAGATTTCAGAAGAGTGGTCACTTCTGCAAGCAAAATTTTTTTAATAACAGTACATGTGAAAAGGATCTAAGGTTCTTAGAAGTCCACAAGCTAAACATGATTCAACAATGTGATGTGGCAGGCAAAAAAGCCAATGCAATTATAGGCTATATCAACAGGAATACAGTCTTCAGATCAAGGGAAGTAGAAGTCTCACTCTTTTCTGCTTCAGTCAAACTTAACATGGAATACTGTGTCCAGTTCTGGGCACCACAGTTCAAGAAAAGTACTGATAAACTGGAATGCATCCAGAGGAAGATAACCAAAACAGTCAAAGGTCTAGCAACCAAGTTCTATGAAGAATGGCTAAGCAGCTGGGTATTCTTAGCTTGGAGAAGAGAACACTGAGAAGTGACATGACAGACTTCTTGAAATATTTGAAGGGATATCATATAGAAGATAAAGTATGTCTGTTTTCTGCTGCTCCAAAGACTAGGACCAAAATTAATGGGGGAAAATTACACGAAAAGCTAGCCCATCTAAACATAAGGACAAATTCCCTGACGCTAAGAGCAGTTGGAGAGTGCTGCTGCTTCAAAGTTGGCGCACTCTTCTTTGGAGTTCTTTAAACAGAGATTAAATGGCCATCTCCCAACAGAGTTTTAGCTTTGTATTCTTGCATGGCAGGTAGTTACTATAGACTAGATGCCCCTATGTAGAATAGAACAGGCTGAAAGTTGTTGAACTGCAGTACATACACTGTACAGTCTGTCATAGGCTGGAGATGATACTACCCCTCAGCACTGGAATGAGAGTGTTTTGAGTTTCAAAAGAATTGACTGGGCCAGGGAGTTTTAGGTGAATCAAATAAGGCTTTCCCATATATCCCCCCACCAAATCTGCCTTTCCAGCTGACCTGAATGGACAGGCAGGATCATCTAGTCAGAATGTGGTGACCAGCTTTTCATTTCTGAATTCATGATTTCATTTTGGAACAGTACTATAGCTTCATTTTAAAATATCTGAGGATATTTTTCATTTGCCTTACACCTTCTGAGATCTGATCTATAACTAAATTATCTATAAGCAAATTCTCAAATGAAGGATTGAGAAAGTTTAGAAACTCCAATTTCCAAGCCGAAAATCAATTTTAACTGTAATTTACACTGAGCAAGAAAAGTCTACCCCATACACTCCCCCATTTAAGAAAACAGAACACATTTTTCTACAATATGGATGCAGTGCTACTAATGAAACATCATCCCTAGTCCTGAACACCCTTTGAATAAAAACAAGTAAATGGAAATACCACACAAATTTCCTTGAGCAATAACAATTGGTAACAGCAATTGGTACTGTATTGCCTGTGTCTGATACAAATATAATTACAAATGTCAGGTACAATGAAGCAGGAAAAAAAGCTATATAGATGCCTCATTACATGTACTGCTCAGCCAGATGGCATAGTGCCAGATATACTAGTGGTGCTAGATCACTGCTTATTTATAGCTTTTCCTCCTCAATATACTACTCACAATAACTTTCGCACATAGGTGTGAACCTTCAAAGCACAATTTCAACTAAAGATAATAAACACACACACATACACATACATACACACAGACACACACACGAGAGAAAGGGGGAGGGAGAAACTCATTGTTTACTCATTGTTTAACCTACATCAGTAAAGGTATATCCAAACAAAAAACTGCATTAGAACTAGTTTTGGATGAGACACCCACATCAAGGGGAAAAAAACACAAGATTTTTCACCCTTCACGAAAGTTAAAGGGGGAAAAAAGCCCTTGCAGTTTTGTTCATCAGCACCAGCACTGACCCCCTCCACAGTAAAGGTTTTAGGCAAAAAGATTCAAAGTGTTCACACACACACACATACTCACACACATACACACACAAAAGCCTGAAGGTATGGGAAATAATGTAAAAAGCCCAAACAAATATGATAAAAGGACTTCATAAAAATAGAATTAAAAGATACATGAATACTATAAAATTCTAACCTTAATATGAAAGAAGAAAAGGAAGATTTTTTTTTACTCCAGAAAAAAACGAGTCATTTTTTAAAAAAAATTGAGTCATTTGGCGATTAATTATTCCCAGAACATTTATCTTAAGAAGCCTATTCTAGTACCTGGAACAAAAGACATTGCTGCTGTTGGGGTTAATTTAGTATTCCAAATTCTTATACATTTAATGGAATCAACCAAGTGGGGGAAAAAGAGCAGAACCTTAAAAAGCTCTGCATTTTCACTCCTTTTATCATACTTACGCCCTCATTTCTCTATCTTTATGTACAATTATAAACACAGTCCTGGGATATAGATCACCAATTGCCATTTGAAATATTCAATCCCTATTATGAATTAACCAGTGCAGCAAAGTTGCAACCATCTCATGCTTCATTCGGAACACCCCCAGCAACACCTACAGTTTTTGCCCATGCAATGTGGATAACTACCACTGTAATTTTAAATGTTACTGAGATAGTACACACAGAAAAGGCAACCATTTAGCAGTTTTAAGAAACATCATCTCCCAAACTCAAGAAGACTTAGCAAACTCTCCACTGGGACAGCTCCCTGTCAAACTATGAAAAATCTGGTAATGAGGAAACCAAGGGGGATTGATTTCCTGGGGTAAACCTGCAAAACTTTTTTTTTAGCTGAATGAACACAGCCCCAACAGGTTTAACAGCCCAGATACATGTAAATTTAGGCTCATCTATGTCATTGATTTCAATATGCTTAAGTACATCTAACTGTGTATGAAGTAATAAAGAAAGCAGACCAATGAGGTAACACTTCATGAAATACATCTTATGCCAGATTTTTTAAAAGAAAAATCATTAATAACATAAAAAACATAGCATAGCTTTATCTCTAATTTATATCTATACTAAGGAGAGTACTCTGATTTAACTAGAACACTGTTGAACCAATTAAACAAGCAAATGATACCATGAAATGCTGTTGTTTTAACAATACTTTTGAAAAAAGTATATAAGCTCCAAGAAACATGGTACTTAGCTACCTCTCACATCTGCAATTCATCTTCATCCTCCCACAGCAATAACCATGAGTGGCTAAATGTCTATCGATCTAAAAGCAAAGTCCAACAAGTCCAGCCAAATATAAGGCAATAGTTCCAAAACGCTTAGGTAATATATGTCTCTCTCTCTCTCTCTGTATATAATCAGAATGATTTCATTTTTTTAACCTCTAACCATCTAATAGACCAGGGTTGAAAACACAAATTACGGAAAAATATAGACTTATTTATTATATAGAGAAGAAACATCTTTCTATATGCTCACCTTCTTCTCTTAGGTAGGGACAACATACCATCCCAATATGTTGACCTCCTGGATTTTTTCCATAATTTTGTGTCAATAGCTCTCACTTCTTGTCTAACCAGATATTTGTCAGATCCATTAGTTATCAGTGAGAAGAGTTAACAGAAAGAATGTCAGACCTGCTAACATCTCTTAACTGTTTCCAGGAGCAAGACAAGCATTAAGGCTGAACTGGGAGGTTCATACTTACATTCTGGGAATCTTTTGGTAAAAGGAAAAAGGGTACTTTCCTCCTTTTCCGCTCTCCATACACACACATAAGTACTATGTAACAGGTTCAGGCAGTACTTAGTCCCCCTCTCTCATGGCTGAATACGGGTGGTATGGTGAAGTCGGAGTCTGCTATGGCACGAAAAAGCAGTGTAGGAAGGGGCCTTTAGAATTCTCAGCCAGAGAGCTCTTTGGCCTCAGTAAACTACAAACTCTAGAATTTCATAGGATGTTGAAAGTGGAATAATAACACTATAACAGTATAGTGCAGAAAGGCCCTAGGACTTGGAAGGGCAGCTACAAAAGAAGTAGATAAGATCTTGAACTGTTGTATCATTGAATACTAAAGTTAGGATTAGCCATGCCATTGTATTTCCAATTTCTATATATGGTTGTGAAAGGTGGACAGTGAAGAAAGGTGACAAAGTGACAAGAAGAGAATAAACTCATTTGAAATATGGTGCTGGAGAAGAGTTCTACAGGACTGTCCAAAGGACAAAAGAAATGGATCATAGAGCAATCAAACCTGAACGCTTCCTAGAATCCAAGATGACTAAACTGAGGCCATTTCTGCACTAGAGTAGAGCGTTTCACTGCATTTTATAAGTGGTGTTTTTTACTCCAAAGTCCTCCAGTTTCTACTGAAGAAAAGCAGAGAAAATCATTTGTAGCTTCTGCATGTCAATTCCCCTGGAACTCTTATTCCCCTCCTCCGGTCCACTCTGCCACTGCTGATTGGTCAATTTAATGCCCACCTCTGTGATGTGAATCGATGTAGTGCTTCCACATGTAGGAAAAAACACTGTGAACCGTTATGGCTGATTTGCTTCGGAGTTTTTCTGTTTTTACATTACACCGGTTTCACAACGATGTGAACCACTTTAAGAGCTAAACACATATGCGGAACGAAGTACGACAGAATGACATCCAACCGGTTTGACATGCGGATGTATTCAAGACACAACGACACCACAGCGATGTAACTCCCTCATGTGGAAAGGGCCTGAGACTGTTGTACTTTGGACATACCATGAGAAGCCATGACTCACTTGAAAAGACAAAATGCTTGGTGAGGCAGAAGGCTAGAGGAAAAGGGTAAGACCACATTACAGGTGGATAGACTGAATTAAGGAAGCCACAGCCCTCAGTCTGCAACAACAAAAAATGTAGAGGAAAAGATTGCCATACATTTGCAGGTATACACACAGACACCAGTGCCACAAAGAAAAAAACAAAAAGAAAGAAAATGGATAGGGAAGGGGTTAGGAAAGAAAGTGAGGCCATTTCTGCTGTGTGAATGAGAGCAGATGTGTGGGTATGTATTGGAGAGTTGTCTCTGTTGTGCCATGTATGCATTTTAAATTGTCCCATGCACTCACTAAATATCCCTTCATTTATAGAATGGATCAATCATTTTTAAAGCACTTCATCCTTTCATAGTATGTTGTCGCTGTGTGTGTGTCTGTGTGTCTGTTTGTCTCCGTATGTATGTGTGCTACATGTGTGATTTAACTTGTAAATTGCAACTGCAGAAACTGCAACTATATTTGAGTTATAAATATTTAATTCCTGCTTTGTGTTTATGACAAAATTCTCACATGGACTATGCTAGAAATATATACATTAGCTTTGTTTCATCTGTGGATATATTGCTTAGTGGTAGTGGAGTCATAATCAAATAGAATACACATAGATAGACAGAATGTTCTCTATGGCATCTACACTTCTGCTCTGGACTCCTGGCCCTGGGGAGAATAAGCTCTTAGAAGTAAAACCCACACTGCGGTTCTAGACATACTGAAGACCACGAGGATGCTCTAAAAATGACCATGCTTATGAACAATTTTAAGAGGAATGAAAAGTTTGTTACATTGGCCAATACTAATGAATTTACAAAGAATAATACTTTAAAAAACCCACAAGTACTTCAATATCAACCTGTAGAGTTTTTTAGTAATTATACAAACCCCAAGACATTGTACGGCCCCAAGCATTCATACACTGTTTCCACTCCTGAATGAAGCAAATCAATGGGCAGCAAAGTATTTCAGTTACAATTTCCATTAGCTGCATTATTCCATTATTAGAGTAATAGTTCTCTTACTCCAAAAACAAAACTGTTACTTTGAAATGTACAAATAGCCTAATAAAGATAACCCAAAAAACCAGACTCACCTTTGTAATGAGAATTCTGTATTTATCCAACAGCGTCTGGTTATCATGGCATCCTGCCAGCAACTGCCATACCTCAGCCCTTAATGCCTCTGGAATACCTTTCTTTACCAAGGAAGACAGTCCTTTTGGTCGTGCACTGAGATTATTGTGCCTATAATAACGACAGTAATTGAATCTCCTTAAACAATATGAGCCTTAGCAGACACATATATACACTCAACAACAGGACTGCATTTAACCTGTACAGTGGGGCCCTTCCTTCCCTCAACCTCCATGCATACAAAGCACTGTATCCATATACCTAAAATAGCAGCAATGTGTACAAAGATGCACACACATATATCATTGTCATTAGGTATTGTGGGACACAAGCATTCACACTTTTTCTTTTATACAGGGGTTCCTGGAGGACCCACAGTATTACAAAGATGGGAAACCTATGGCCTTCCAAATGTAGTTGGATTCCCACTTCCTTCAGTCCCTGTGAGCATGATCACTGGAGGGGAATTTATTTCACCTTTATTTGAAGGATCATAGGTTCTCATCCCTACAATACAGAGAGAACCAAGGAGGCAGTGAGAAATATTTTGCTGTGAAACAGGATAGCTGGATTCATACATTTTCCATCTATTGTAGTTACAAAAAATGGCAGTCAGGAATAGATTCAAAAGTTTGAGCTATCATTGTTTGAGTTCCACCTGGCCCTATCACACTATACTGTTATAGTGCTATTACTCCACTTTAACTGCCATGATGACATCCTATGGAATTCTGGGGTTTGTAGTTTACTGAGGCCAAAGAGCTCTCTGGCTGAGAATTCTAAATGTCCCATCCTAAACTTCCAATCTCAGAATTGCATAGGGTGAAACCATGGCAATTAAAGTGGAATAGTAGTGCTAAAAAGGTATTGTGTGATAGGCCCCTAACAAAAAATTACAGCTTTTCAAACTATTAAGGGTGTACAGTATACCTGAACAGACTTATTAGGATGTAAGTCCTACAGTGAAACTTCCTTCTGAGGAAATATGCATCAAACTTAATCTTGCCATTAAAAGGCATTCTTTTGACTAAGAGATCACTGGACAGGATGAGAAAGAATGATAACTAAGAAGCCTGCAGAGCATGCCAAAGAATAACTGAAGGAGAACACATTGCAAAAATAACAAACTACTGAATACAACATTCATAGTAAATCCAGGTTTCATTTGTGTACAAAAGCATTGAATCATCCTCAGCAGAGTCACAAGACCTCCAAATTTCCTTACTACCCACTAATGCACTGGAAGCTCCATTTGGAACAACCTCCTACCAAAATATGCTTTGGCTGAGACACTTTAATTACTTCTTTAGTAACACTCAGAGGCACCTTCCAGAAGAAGAGCAGAAAAAGCAATTATACAATAGAGCACAGTAAGTGGTCTGTCTCTCCACTCTCTTAGCAGGCAGGGTTGGAATTGACGTTCTAAATCTTAATACATTGTCAATATTCACCTCTCCAATGCAGACCTATGGACCTATTTCCCAACAAAGACTCCATGGAAAAGAAGAACTGTGCTATCTCTTTTCAAAATGATTTAGTTCTGGTAAATGAACCTAGAGGGTGTGATTTACGTAAGTTTACTTTGTGTTCCTCTACCTTCTTGGTGGTGGAAAATGTCAGCAGCAGTTCTGCTTGGTAAAGGAAATGTCAGAAGATTGTTCATACATGGGCAGCTAGGGAAGCACACCATCATCTGTGGGTTTAGACCCACACCCCTGCCACATATGCACACAATAAGCCCAACTACTGTAACCTTAGAAATCCATCACAGAGATCTCTATAAGCTTGCCAGGTTTCCCAGGATAGCAGCCTCTGGAACCTGGAAGTCAGGCTCAGACAGAAAGGTACTATTTCTCAGACAAATGCATTTTCACAGGGAGCATATTACAGTATCACTTTTAAATAAATAAATAAAAGCATCTTCCTACATAAAAATTGTGAAGTCCGCATGAAAACACATCAAAGCATCATGTTGCTTCTTTTTGCTGTGAGATAGTACCTTTTCAGCAAGATATTTCTCTTGCTTCTTTTTCAAAATTGCTATTTCTTTTTTTAAATCCCTATACATATATCAGCTCCTTCCACCTAAACAAATATAATTCTGACTTTTCCTCCTTCCATCCCTCCCCAAATCACAAAGTTGTGAATGTTTGCTCTGTCAATCACGATACGTAAGAATTGTCTTCCAAATAATTACATATTGTTTATATCTAAATCATAACTTTCAATATTCATTTTTCCGGACTCTCTCTTGATCCAAAGGGGCTTAAGTCTTGTCTTGTTCCAAGTAATATAAACAATAAATAGTTTAAGTATTCTTAAACATACCTTCTTTTATGTCCCCTCTTACTACTGTTAATTTAGTTGTTAATTTCTCTGAAAGACTTACAGAACATATCCTATTTAACCACTTCTGCATCAAGAGATTTTCTAATATTTGCCAAGCTTTATCTCTAACTTTGCTGCACTTAACATAAGAGCTTGTTTGAAAAGTTTTCATTTTCGCCTTCAAATATAGAGATTAAAATATAGAAATATGGAAAAATAGAATCTCTCTGAAGTTGAATTTTTTGGCCCAACATTTGACTTATCCATTCTAATATGTCCTCCAAAAATCTACATCTGTTTGGACGAGTCAACCATATATGATTCCAATCACCTATTTTGCCACAACATTTCCAACATTGCTTTGACACTTCATTATTAATCTTACGGAGTTTGAGTGAACAGTAATACCATTTATGAATAATTTTAATACTGTAATGACTTTTTAATTAATATGTCATGTCCATATTCCTCAAATATAGCATGTTAATTTAGGAATCACAGCAAGCCACAACAAAACTGGGCACAGCTATGCAGCACCCACTCATGTATGTCAGAACTAAGAATCACTGCACATGGGCAGTGTCCACTGTTTGCAGAGTGACATGGAATCTTTTTTTTCCAGATACTATTTTATGCATTTTGTTGTTGCTGCTGCTGTTGCTGAGCAAATACCCTAGATACAAGAGAAGTCCCAAATCTTTTTTTAAATGCATAGCTTTCTTTAAACCACATTTCTGCAATCATGAGGATTACAAACTGCGTTTAAATGAAAGTTAATCTGTTGCCACAAAAAAAGATGGCTGCAAAATATAACCAACCTTTGGGCTAAATGCTTCTCATACTGTTTTACAGGTCTCTTATAAATCATTATTATATTCTAAATTATCCTTACCATCGTCCTAATAGTTCTCCCCAAGAATACAAGATCTTCTCTGGGCAATCCTTTGATACATCACCAGTGCCGCTTGAGAGTTCATTATCACTCTCTGTAGGTAAAAAGGGGAAATCCCCCCAAAGAAACTTATGAGTGACAAAATAAATTCTGATGCCTGTTCCACATGTTGTACAAAGAAAATGCAAGCTGGAAAACAATCCTTAATAGACAGCAGTTTTTTATACAATTAATACATGGATACCTAGGCATATTTTCTAAAGTTTATTTTCTAAGATTATATCACATTTTCTTTAATATTGGAATGAATATAAATTACAATAATATCAAATAAAACAGAAAAACAGGCATATATGAACAACACAGCAAGCAGGAGAGCTATAGGAAACTCTTGCTTATTGTGAAAAAACAGCTGACTTTTCACTCCCATTTGCAGTGGAAGCAGCTGAAGAAACCACTGAGGTTCACTCAGTGGTTTACTATGCCTGCCACACTTGAGTACATATACCACTCTGATTTGTTTTTGTCCTATGAAATCAGAGTTGGAATCAACGAGGAAGTCTAAAACAAACCATGGCATCTCTGGTTTGTTCAACGACAAAGACAGAAAAAGAAAAAAAAGACATTAAGATTCTTCTTCCCCAAGGAATCTGAGAAGAGAACAATGCTGGGCCCCTGCTTGTTATACTATATGGATGCTGCAGCTGGGTGCTGCAATTGTTCATGTCTCATCCTGACATCATCCAGTCTATGCAAGATCAGAGAAGCTAGGCTGTGTCCTGGTTCCCCATCTCCCACATAGCGGGGAAATGAGAAGACAGCAAAACTGGACAGTTATCTCAGATATAATGGGGATTTCACTCTCCTCAATCTGTTCCTGATTATGGAAGTCATCAGGGTGAAGCTGAAGAAGCAGCACACCACAGACCCTTTCCAGGCTGGACTGGGATGCCCACTGGCTGAATTAGGCCACATGCATTATGTTGTCCCTGCTTTCCAACACATCTCTGTTCCCAACAAGAAAACTCTTACAATATTCTTTACTGTGGCCATCTGGATTTGAAGAATTCTAATCTACCTTATCTTCTTCTCTAACTATATGCTAAGAAATTCACTCTTTGAGTGAAATGGGTAGTCTGCATGGTTTGTGCACTCGCCCCCCATGTATGCTTTTGCATATGCTCATTTAAAAAAAAATTAAAAAGAGGCCTCATTTGAATAGTTGCAGATTTAACATCTACAGTGACCCAGTATTAATCCTTTCTTGGGATATTTGCACTATTTGCCAGAGACTGCCATTGTTCATCACTGTCAGGGAAGAGGAAAGACAGATGCGACAAAATGCATTTAGTGAATTACTATATAAATTATATATCTTTTCTATTTCAGGTATATTCCTAGCATGAATAATTATGAAGAAATGTATATAGAGCTACTCAAGTAGTTCAATTTATTCTTACCCTCTTCAGCAGAATCATCTTGAGGAGATGTTTGATCCGAACCACTAGACGGACTGACTGATTCTTCCTGTCTTTCAGAATCTCGGTGCAGACTCATGACTTCATAAATTGCATCTCCAATGTTTGTGTGGCTTTTCCCTTCACACTAGATATGTAACAGCAAACATATTTTAGCCCCTAAGCAGTTCTTTCTGCCATCAGTAGTCATTCCACTGGTTGTAGTTCTATTTTGGGGGTTTTGTATAAGAATGAAATAGTTTTTGAAAATAAAATATTTTTCAGCACTAGAATTGCAGTGAAAAAAAACTAAGGTTATAATAGTTTGATTCTGCTAAACTGTTACTGTAGCTAGTTTAGAGCTTTATATGATAAAAATGTAAAAAGTAGTAAGCATAAGATATGGTGTGGAAAACAGAAAATCAGACAAAAATAGGAGAGTGAAATCATATCTTATGCCAATCTATGTCTATAGGTGTTGGATAAGACCGTCAGCATGGATGACCCACCCACAACATGAGATGGCTACTCCTTCAGTTTTGGTTTCTAAGATCCTAATCCTTCCAGATGACCACTCAGAGAACTCCAGCTACAGGTAAACAACCCATTCTTTGTGGTCTCTGTGCCTCCCACGTATGGGTGACTGTGAAGCAGGATAGTAGGACACTAAATAATAGAAGATAGTACAACCTGACCAAAATGAGCATCAGCTCTTGCCCTGCAGTCCAGTCTGTAGTATCATATGAAAGTTGAAGGACAAGACCAGGGAGAACCTTGCACAGTTCAGAAAATGAAACTCCATGGAGTAGAGCTGCAGAAAATGACATGGCACTCATCGAATGCAATACACTTGAAGTCCCACAGGTACAGGCTGACACATGAGTTCATAGATGGAATAGATAATCTCAACCACCCATATGAAGAGGCACTGAGCTGACATCTGCTGTCCTTTCTTTCAACTGCTATAGCAGACGGACAATTAGATAGTCTGAAGGAGGATGCACTGCACATACAAAGCAAGAATACAACAAACTCCCCAAAAATATAGATATTTTTCCAAAGGAGTAGAAGGTTGTGGGTAGAAAGCTGGCAACACTATGTCCTGATTAAGGTGATACAGCAAGCAGTGGTGGAATTTTCTGATGTCACCTGAACCACACTCCCTCTCAACAATCTCTAGAAAGCCCAGAAAGCTTTGACAAGAGCAAGCAGCTCCAAAGTGCCTGATGGCCTCATGTCACAACCAATGGCTTTCAACTGTGGCATGACCACAATAAGCACCCCAGGCTGTTATCAAAGCATCTGTGGTTACAATGACAGACAACTGCAGAAGTTCAAATAGCATGCCTGAAAGAAGGTTCCAGAGACTCATCCACCGTAACAGCAACCTGTGAAGACTGTGAGGTACAGTAAGATTCATGTGCTGATTGTCTCTTAGGAGACTGAAGTGTCACACAAGCCAATGCTGCAGCAGGCAAAACGTGGGGCATGCAAGCTAAGTGCTGGCCATTATTGCCCCATGAGAATCAGAAACCTCTGCACACACAGTCCTGTGAGACACAGATGGGCCAATACATCCATAACATTCTTGTGAAGCACCTTTGCCCTGCTGAGTGGAAAGTAAGCCTGTGCCATTGTGGAATCCAAAGTCACCTCAATGAAATCTATTAGTCATGTGGATTCCAAGACAAACTTCTTGGGGTTGACATTTAGATAGACCTAAGTTCTGAAGCAGTGAGACAGAGTCTGGTGTATGTCTCAATATAACTTGTCTCTACAGGACGCCAACAAAAGCCAATCATCTAGTTAAGGATAGACCTTAACTCTTCAAATCCTAAGGAGATCACTACTGCCACGCCCTTTGTGAAGACCCTTGGTGTTGTTGAGAGACTGAACAGGAGAAACTTGTACTGGTCCAGGTCTTTTTCCCTTTGGTAAAATGAAGATACTTGCAATGTTGTGACTGGATCACAATGTGAAAGTATGTATTCCACAAATCTATAGAAGCAAACTAATTGCTTTTCCTAGGAATGGAAGGATGGAATTAAGTGTTGTCATTTGGTCTTTCCAAGGCCAGATGTAACTGCTGCCACTGAAAATATTTAGAATGTGATACAAACCACCTCATTTTGGGACCACAAAATACCAGGAGATGTTTCTGTCCTTCCTGCAATGAGCTGGAATCTTCTCCATGCCATCTTTGAGCAGCAAAGTAGTGATCCCATCTCTCAGAACTGCAGGTGGAGGAGTACACAGGAATATGCCTACAGGTAGGATACTTGAGAACTCTATGGTGTAGCCCAAAGTCCAACTCTACATTTCTATGATTCTATGATTCTATGGTAAGTCTCCAAAAATCTGTGGAAGAGTTTTGGGGCCTTGGACAGACAGATGGAACTTGGGTTGCAGAGGTGTCCTGCAAAAGAAGTGAACACCGGCATTCTGATGATCCAGCAGACTTTTTAGAAGAGGATGGACAATGGGGTTTGAATGAATGATTGGACAGATGTTAAAGGCTAAGGTAACATCTTAGCAGGTCAATATGGAGATTTCAAATGGAAAAAGATGATGAGGAATGGTGTCTCCAAGAAAATCAGAATGACCACTGGTGTTGTTGCCACTGTCCAAAGCCCATCTTCTTGGCAGTAAGCCTCATCTTGGTCAGGTGCTCCATTGACTCATCCATTTTAGTCTGGAAAAAGCCTTCACTATCAAAAGGTAAATCCTCTATCCTGCACCAAGTATCTTCAGTAAGGCCTGTAGAGTGCAGCCGGGTGTATCTTCTGAGTACCACTTCTCCTGACATGACCTTTGCAGTGCAGTCAACCAAATTATGAGATGACTGTATTTGCCACACCACATTCCTTTGCTCACCCAGTAAATATGGAGGAAATGCCAGCATTTTATCCCACAGAAAATGCTGATATGCCATCATGGAGGCCTGCATGTCAGTAACTCTAGGAGAGACAGCAGGAGAGGAATAGAATCTTATGCCAAAAATGTCAAGACAATTATTCTCTATCAGGTGGCATCGAATGAGGTTTCTTTCCTACTTTGATCTGGGAGGCCTCCAAAACAACTGGTTTTGGAGAAGTGTGAGGGAATAAATAGGCTGTACCTTTCTGCTGGGTCCTGTATAGATGTTCTAAAAACCTCCAAGATGGTGACAGAGATGTGGACTTCACTAAGAACTGTTTGATCAAAACCTGTAAAGCTGGCAGAAGCAGGATAGTAGCACCATTTGAACCACCATCGTCCACCATTTGAAACATGGAGCCCAATACAGAAGCTGGAGAGAATGTGACCTCCAAATCGTCAAGATGGTGTCAGCCAACAGTTTCACATCTTCAGATGGCAAAGCAGGAGTTCTGCCCTCAACTGTTGCTTATGAGGAGGATGTCAATGGTGATGTATACTCAGGGTACTAAGAGTCAGAATCAGAATCAGATGGAATGTCAGCTTGCTGAGTCTGGGTAGCAGATGGTACAGCAACCAACGATACAGCAGCTGAAGGATCAAGAGCACGAAGAAGCTGTGGAGCAGATGTGGTAGGAACTGGAAGAGGAAGCACAACTAACAGTACTGAAAGCACTAGACCAAAGCCATGATAGGTGCCACAGAAACTGACATGTAACACATGGTGGATATGATGGAGTTCTTGAAATCACTGCCGTGGTCCAAGGCAGTGGAGAAGGTGAACTATGTGCATGAACCAGTGAACAGGATCAAGAACAAGCCTGCAGTACCAAGGAGTGATGGACCAGTACAAGCAATAGATCCACTGACTGACAAACAGAGGAACACACCTGCAGCTGTGGACATCAACATCATGGCTAATGAGCAGAGAACACACCTTAAGTTGCACAGATTGAGATCAAGGTCAGCACTGATGATGTGGAAATCATCAAGGAGAATGATACCAAGGCTTGTAAGCATGGTAAAAATCCCTATAAGATGGTGAGTAAAATCAATATGATCACAGAACCTTCATCCATAAATGTTCTCTTTGTTATCGATCAATATGGGACACTAACGTGAAGAGTGAATCTTTCTGATATCTGTGGTTGTGGCACGGAAAGCAAAATGAGGAGTAGGATCTGTCACAGTAGGAAGGAAATTGGTTCTGTCTAAAGGAATGCACCCATTTGGGAGAAAAAGCTAGCCTTGAAGAATGATCTGAAGGAGAAGCAGAGTGTGTTTCGGCAGTGTCTGAACATGCTGAACATCAAGCTTGGTCTTGAGCCACACCTCCAGCACCATCAGTTGCAATGTTGAAGCAGATGGAGCAGATTGCACTGATCCCACCAGAATTACTGCTGTCAGTGCTGAGAATGTTGAATGCAATGATGGCTTGCCTGCATGTCTAGCTCTCTTCTTTTTATTCTTCTTCAGCGGCTGGTCAGAAGGGGCTGGATCATCACTCCTATGCTGTCTTATATGGCCAGACTTCTTTAAGGATGAACATGCTGATGGTACCAAATCTCCTGATGCAAGCACAGACTTCCGTTGAAGAGATGCAATTGCTATTGATTCCTTGGCTACCAGTACAGCAGTAGCCTAGGGTAGGCACTTCCCTTGCTGTAGGTTGTACAGAGGCTGCCTTCAGTACTGAGGAGGTCTGGACCACTCCTGAGGCTGTCGATATCGATGTCAAGGTCAATACCAACGTCGTCTTAGGCCTTTCATGCAGCTTGGAGATGGTTGCCAAGCCTGTGAAGAGAAATTTACTAGCCATGGTTCATTCAGAAAGCTGGAGGGAATCCTCCCAACAGCCTAAGCACCTGATTCGTCAGAGTTTGGGGTGTAAATTCTCAATAAACTGTACCCTTTGGACATTATGCCCTTCCCCCAAGCAGAAAAGACACTCAACATGACCACCTGAGAGAAAAACCTTGCATCCACACAAGCAGCAAAATTTAAAGGAGGAGGTAGAGGCCATAAGAGGAGAAAGCAAAAGGATTTGAAAAAAAAAAAACAAGAAGAGAGCAGAAAGAAAACCAGGAGGGAATCAGAAATACAAAGAATGAGAGGTATGAGTTGAAAAGATAGTAAACAATAGCTACTCAATACCAGATTACACTGACAGAAATGACTCATTCAGCAAAGAGAAACTGAGAGGACAGTAGCTTAGCAGGCTAAGACACACGTAGTACACCAGAGGGGTGAGGTTCCCACTAAGCTACTCAGCTCTAGAATATTCTGATAAGGTCTCTGTGTAGGTGCAAAATCATTTGTATGAGGCAGAGAGACCACAAAGAAGAAGAAGAACAAGCGAAAATTATTAAAGGCCTTAATAGAAACACTTGCCAGGTTATCTGAAAATTTCTCAACAGTATTCAGGATTCCCTGATGAAACAGATAACTTAATTGACTGTTACCTCTGCAAAGAGGAATGGTCACTGTCAATCAACAGATTGTGGTCTGATCATGCGGCTCAATAGGATGTGGCCTGGCCATGACAAGTTAATTTCAGAAAAACCTCCATACATTCAGACCCCCAGCCTTACACACAATTAGGAACATCAGATGAAGTGAATGCCTTGCCTAAAGTTTAGGCCAATAATGCACTGAGATAGCCCCATGCTTGTCTTGATAGCCATGAAATCCTGAAATGACCTATCTTAAGGTACATCCAGCATGAATACTGACTCTCTCCAAGACACTCCTGGTGTCTTCCAGCACCACAGCAGAAATCATTCTCAGGTAACTAGGACTAAGGAGAATCCGCATATTAGTGCAGCACCCCTAATCTTTCTCTCTGTTAAATTAACCCGCCGCCAAAAAAAACAAAGAGAAAGAAAAAGAAAAGAAAGAAAACCCTTCAAAATTAGTAATTATTCCAAGCCATGGAGACAGACTTTCACAGATAACAAAAATTGTTCTCTGAACTACTTCTGGCTTATGTAAGCACTATTCTTTAGTAGACAATGCTGGTATATACCCATTCCCCCCAGTTCATCTACTCAGGTCTGTCAAGGTTGTCGCCGGGCAGGCAAAGTTTTCTTATGAGTGAGCAGCAGAGAGAAGAGGCAGTGTGGCCAGACAGCCAGGTGCAAGGCCAGCAGGATTGTTATGGCTATGTCTTGTGTATTAGAGAAGGCCACATGCCAGAGCACTGATTGGGTTACCCCACTTGTTCCAGGGTGACAAGGTAGCATAAAAAGGCTGGTGTTTGCCTTGACCAGCTGCCAGTTAAGACTCCCTAGCTGGACCTGCCGTGCTATTGGCTGTATACTGTTTGTAAGGGGAAATGCTGCCTGATTTTTTCTCCATTATCTTCTGTTTTTCCTCTTTGTCTAATTGCTGGAAAGCTAGCATGTTTTTGCTAAGCCTTATCTTAGAGTGAGGCAATAAATCAGTACTCTAAGACTTACTTAATGAGCCTGTGGAATTTTTTCTGCTTCACTGGGACTCTCTGCTGCAGCAAAGCCTTGCTTCACAGATAGCACTCTGCTCATGCTCAGAGGAGCCAAATCCTGCAAACCCTGACATACATGAACATTTCCACAACCAATTATGAATACAGCTGTCATTACCATGGACCACTCCGACATTTGGTATGCACCAGTTGAATTATAACAACTGAACTCCTTAAACAGTTTACACTCCCAGTCAAGCACAAGTTTTGCTAAAGAGCCATTCTGAGGAAGGACTCAGGACCCCAATCCTAATTCCTTAAAGAAGCCTGCCAACTGATCATATAGTCAGTCTCTCATGGTCTCTTTCACCTCTAGATTGGCAAGTGAACACCAACCTAGCTTACATACTTATTTGTAGCATTTTGAGAAGAAAGCACAGAAACAAATGTCTAGACACTAAAGAACATTCTAAGTTGCCCCATTTAACTTTTCCCCTTTGTTCACTTTTTTAAGGATTACCTGTTTCAATTTCATGTAGAATGTTTCAGTGTAGGTTTTTCTGCTGAAGTACCAGAAGCGCTCATTAGCAGGATACACACGCACAAGTGTCTCCATGAGAAAGCGTACTGGTTCTACCACTTCTGTGACTACCATATCTACTGCCACAGTCATGTACACACGCTTATCTGTACCACACAAAACAAGCTGAGTATTACATCCAATAACAAACTATTAAATATTGTTAACATAATCATGGAATCATGCCTCCAGTCTAGTGACAGTCTTATTTTACAGAAACTCTAAAGTGACTCATATTTCATAACTCTGCCTTGTCACTTCTTCTCTACTTTCTTCAAAAACGCTCTAATATCCACACACTTAAGTTTTTAAATGGCATCAGAAAACATGCTTTCTCTACCAAACTTTTTCTCTTCTTCTCGTCTCCATCCCTTCTCTAATTTTCTTCTTTTTCCTGTCAGAAACCTATTTTTTTTTCCTTTTAATCTAACACACAACACAACTTCTAAAGCTGACATGATTTATAATTAATTCTATGTGCTGCTGAAACTTTACCATTTGAATAAATCCTGGCCAGACCAGGAACCAGCATTAGATCTTAAATTCACTTGCATTTAAGATCATCTAGGATTATATAAAAAAGTGAACAGAATTTTAATTGCATAATTACCTTTAGGAGTTTCTTCATTAAGAGCTAGAAAGTTAGGTATGTTAGGATTCCAAATCCCAGTAATAACATAAGATTTTCCATCACAGCTTTTCCCCATAGACTCCTAAGAACAAAAACATTATTTTTTTCAGAATTAAAACTAAGTTTCTAGTTTTATGTCTGGAAAAGTCTCAGAAGCAAATAAACCAGATATATTTAAAAAAAACAAAAACCAACAATAACTTTTATTATAAGCTGTTCCCAGAGAGTAACTGATTTTAATTAAATTATAGTGGTCTTTTTCCCAGGGAGTAAAAGAAATAATCCAAATAAAACCAACACAGTGCACTTCTTGCTGCCTACTGCAAGTGAAAATTGCATATCTATGCCACTTGCCATTATACATGATGCCTATGAAAACAACAAAAGTGACAAGGACTATCTTCAGAAAAAAATATTCCAAATTTGATGCATCTTTTTACTCTAAAGATACAATTATGCACATTTACACTGAAGTTGATGGGATTGTTCAGGGTATGTTACTTGGTCCAGTTGGATTATTTGAAGGTACCAGCCAAATGAGTTCCATACTTTCATATAAATAAAATTTTTGTGTAACATATGCAGCTGGCTGCCAGAAACACACTACTTTGTATGGAATTCCTACACTAAGGCCATTTCCGCCCTACCCTGCTATAGTGCTATTATTCCATTTTCAAAATCCCACAGAATTCTGGGGTTTGTAGTTTACCAAGGCCAAAGAACTCTCCGGCTGAGAATTCTAAATGCCCCTCCTAAACTACAAACCCCAGGATTCCATAGGATGCTGAAAGTGGAATAATAGCACTATAACAGTGTACTATGGATACAGCCTAAGCAATCTTGACTTTTATGTCCAGAAACCATTATTTGGAGCAAAATGTTAAATGTACTAATTTGCACCATTTCTCAGAAGTCAAGTTTCCATCCATGTTCTTGTGCTAACATCTGATGAGATTCTCTGGTTTTCTTCTGGTTTTTCTGCATACTCCTTCCAGGTAGCCATAGTCTTTAATTTCAATACTTGAATCCTCTCATCCCACAGGACTCTTCATGGTGACTCTTCCAGCAGTCTCCTCACTACCAGTCTCAGTATTTACAATTATCATTCTGCTACTGCTGCTGATTTGACAGGTAAAAAGGAACACTGATAGAACAGCAGAAGCTATACCCTTTCTTTGAGCAAATGCACTAGGCAGGAGGGTTGGACTGCCACCAAAACTATCTGCCCTAGAATGGCCCAAGCAAAGCTCTGAGCAGGCACAGAACCCATACATGTAGCTACAGAGACTAAAATGAACAACTTAGTACATCTTCATACAACCCAATTTCTTCCTAGGAAAAGGGTTCTCATTCCCTTTTCTTTCTCCAGGGCCCTTTCTGCACCTTGGCACTGGGGTGCGGGGATCGCATGAGCAGCCTCCAGCGAGAGGCTATCATGTCCCCACTGCTTCAGCTTCACATAAGCTGCCTGCTCCTGAGTAAGTGGCACGAGAGCCCTGCCTCTTCCTTCCGCAGCACAGCCTGGGAATTTCCCAGGGTGCACTGGGGCAGAAAGCACGACTGCCATGGCTCCGGAGGCTCCGCACGCACGGCAAGTGCACGCGGGGCCCTGGAACAATGCGCAATCAGTGCGCAGGCGGCGCCTGCCCTACCCCAGAGAGTCGTGCGATTGTGTGTGCATTGCACAGATCGCTCCTCATAATTGTCCAACGCTCGAGGGGCCCTTTCGCATGACAAATGCCATGCAAAATGGGGCTTAGAAATGGTATGCTAGTCACTGTACTAGCATACTCACAGTACTTACAAGGAATGATGAATACAAACATTTCTTGTAAGCCTTATTTGCCTGCCAGGACCAAATATGTAAGGTAAGGCAAAACAGTTCTAATCCTACTACTTGAATCATTTAGATGGGGACCCTCCTTGCCAGCAGATCTCTCTACAAGAAAACAAGCCTGCACATTGGTAAATCACATGGAAAAGTTAGTCTCTTTTTAACAAGGGACTCATTCTTATATAATAAAACCTAAAAATCAGAGAACTAGTCAAGGACTGTGGTATATTAAAGTAAGAAAACATGGTTAAAAGCACAAGAATTTCAAATTCCACTCTGCTTTAGCCCACATGTTGAAATATATATTTGTATTTTCCCACAGAGCAATAAGCATTCCATTTCAGGTTCCAAGACAGACTATTTAGCATTGAAGCAAATTTTCAAGATAAAATCATGGATATACTGGTACAGCAAAATCCACCAGAAAAATGAGGTGCTATCTCATAGTATCTACTAATTAAACAAGAGGACTATTACCATATCCAGTAGGTGCATGTCACTGTTTTTGACATTTCGACCTGGACTGAGCAGCATCCCAAAGCACCTGTAAATGATATTTTAAAAGTATACATAAGAAAAAGTACTTGTTAAAAAGCTGAATGGTATAAGCACTTTATTCATAATTTTTGATTCAAATAGGGGAACTGCAGGGTGTGCTAGGGCTGCCTATATATATTGCAATAACTGTAGCCATATGGAAGTAGACAACTTGTTTGGAGAAGCATATCATACTACTATTTAATAAGGGATTCCACAATTCAGAATTTAACTTGAGTGGAACATTAACCAATTAATGGTTTTTAAAAACAAGATTAACAGGCAGAAAATGGACTGAGCATCTGGAAGAAAAAGTTGCGGGCAGAACAGCCCGACCTTTTTTCAACTAAAATGGCTCAAATTTCATCCATCTTCCTAACTTAGGAAGTAGTCCTAAGAGTAATCAGGAAATCAGTCTTTCAAGTAAGTTCCCTAAAAGTTATGTCTCTCAGGGACTTGAAAAAAAGACCTCCATATTTCTTCTCCTGATTGCAAGGCTGAAGTGCCTTTAGCTCAAATTACAGGAAATGGCTGGGGGGCTGAGACAATATCAACTACCAACAGCCAACCTGTTGGTAGTTGTATAAGAGAGAAAGCACCAGAAGACAAGCAGATTTTTCACCCTGTCAGGTACAACACACATTAAAAATAACTATGTCTATGTCTAACTCCATTACAAAGCTTTCCTTTCATAACTGACTAGGAGCACCAAAACATGGCAAGGGCAAAAATTCTTGAGCAAATCTGTGTTTTGGTAGAGCAGAGGCAGGGGGCTGCACCACATCACTTCCAGTTCTCAATCTTAGCATCAGTCATTTTCTGAGGCTTTTGGTGGGGATGGAAGGAGATAGACCATGTCCTCATGAACCCACGTTTTTGAGATTTTGGGATGAATTTTCAACCACATTTTTTAATTTTCAGGGGCCCAGGGAGTTTCCCTGGGGGTGAACAGAAAAGGGGGTGGGATCCTTGGGGGCCAGGACTCAGATTTTGCCCACCTCTGTGATACAATTAAGGCTAGAATTGAATTCTGGAAATATTCTCCTCTTTGGGATGGGAATGAAGAATTTTACTGGCTCTTGTCACGCCCTGCTTCCAGAACATGGACTCTGACTCAGAGTCTGAAACAGGGGACATGCCAGAGGCTGAGACAGGGGGCATGCCAGGACCTGATGTACAGGAAGAGGGTACAGTGCCACAAACAGAACAGGGGGCAGTGCCAGCTCCAGCAGAGAGTCTTGCTTCTTCAGACATGGAAGAGCACTTACCTGTACTCACCCTTACAGAGCACAGACAGTAAAGAGAAACCCAGCATCTCTGTCTCAGAATTTATAACCAGAGACAATTAATCAAGCCACAGCTATGCCTGGCTTCAGACCTATATAGCTGACACTCTTTCCTTCCAGGAATTGTCAGAGCTTATCTGGCCTTCTACCCTGTTGGATACTTTGGCTGAATACTCTGACTCTGGACACTCATTTGCCTTGGAACCATGATGAACTTTATTTATGACTCCTTGCTTACTGCTTGGAAGTAAGTAACAAGCTGGGAGCTATTCAGTTTGTTTTGTTTGAATTATCAACTGTACCAAGACTAAGATAGGACAACGCTGTACTTGGACTGGATGATGGCCTTTTTGCCTTTAGTGTTAAGAGATACCCCCTTGGACCCTGCTGTGTCTATAGAATGATTGCAAATCTATCCTTTTAGGTCAAAGTGCTTACACTGATGATGGTGGCAGCCCAGTTCCAGACAGACTATACAGATCATGTGGCTTCCTCAGAAAAAGCCATAGTCATCCTGATGTATGAACTAAAGCAGCAGAAGAACTGGGGGAGTGCAACCAAACTGACCACATTGAATCTCTTACTGTTATCAACCACGTTAGCATTCTGGACTGTATATCAGAATTGTGAGCAGCAGAACTTTGCCTCTGGATAGTTCTAGAAAGAGGTTCTCCACAAGTACAAAACTCAAAGATAACAATGATACAAAGATAACAATGAAGAACATATCTTTACTAGCCTGTACTTCTTCCAGGAACAAAAAGTACTGATTATGAATTTGTCTATCAATTCCCATAAAAGACACTTTCTAGGTATCCTCACCTTCAGAGGTTTGCTGGCTGATGATCAGAAACTGAACAATTTTTATGGCACTGACACATAATCAGAAATACTTCCCTGATACCACCATAGCACGTTAGATGCCAGGACAAACATTTTATTTGTCTGTATATTTGGTGAACAGTAATCACTACTCTTATTACTGCTGAGTTTATCATTTTATTGATGGCATTTTATGGTGTCAATTCTATTTTATTGAGGTGGGGGTTGGGGTTTTTTTGGTTGTTTTGGTTTTGCTTTTAAGTTGATTTTATTGTTGGACATTGCCTTGAAAATATTATATAGTTGAAAGGCAAAGTAAAAATTCTTTTTTAACAAATAGATTTAGCAAATAGCAGAGTACTGAAATTATGGATGAGAGCCAGTGTAGTGGTTTGACTGTTGGATTATGACCCTGGAAACCAGGATTTAATTCCTCACTTGGCCATGGAAACCCACTATGTGACCTTGGGCGCATCGCACACTCTTAGCCCCAGAAAAAACTGTGATCATTTCATCTTAGGGTACCATAAGTCAGAAACAACTTAAAGGCACACAACAACAACAGCAATGGATAGAGAAATTGCTGTTTGAGGGCCACTCAAGATACTGGGAGCAAGATACTGGGAGGTGTTTGGACTCTATTAACATAATGCTTGCTGATGTCCTGATTTCCCTACAACACTAGCAAAATGGATTTTCATGATCTAAGAATCACTCCATCGTCTATTTGGTACCTATAACTGGACTGATGTGTCTTTAAGAGAAAAGAGAGAGAGATAATTTGAGGCATATATCTCTACCGCCATGCCTGGTGTGCCCGCATATACCCATCCACACATACACTCAGTCTGCCCAAGCAGACAAAGATCCATCAATGGTCCTTATCAATAAGATCAGTAGTTCAAGGGTACATAATCCTACAGATAGGCAATGTTCTCCTACTTCCAGTGGTCTAAAATTTTCCCCTTCAGTTAAAAAAAAAACTGCTGAAACACAGAGAAACAAATGCAGCTAGAGTTCCACAGTTTAAAAAAAAAACTAGACTGAAGTTCTTAATAGAAACTTGCTGGCTTCCCTGTATGAAACTAAAAAACTGTCAAAGATCTAATGGGAAGATTGCCATCTAGGGGAGTTGCTTCTTAAATACTACTAAAGAAAATCCGTTCAGAATTCCCTCGATTCTTTTTCCACTGAAATGAATGGCTCTCTAGACATTTGTTTTCTTAAAAGAAAGTTGGGGATACTGTTTGGTTCAGGGTTGTGGTCAGTGTTTTGAATATGTCTGAGGGTTTTTTTTTACAGTAAGTAATTATGTGACTCATTACAACCCCACCTCATAAGCAGTACCATTATTGTTACGAAATTTTTCCTTTTTAAAAAGTAATTAATTCAGGCACACATTATCTTTCTATTACTTGTGAGATAAGTGGCCTTTAGACTGATAATAGAAACATAAAACTTGGGGGAGGGGGCTTTTAAAAGATGACCAAAATATTTTTCATTACACAAATTATCATTGTACCTACTTACTGTATTATGTTTGAAACATCACCAGAGAAAGCAGTGAGCAACAGGCAGAAACTTTAATTGGAAGTTCTTAGTTCCAAACTCTGGTTGTGGCAGTGAGAAAAGCAAAATTACATAAGTTTGGTCTTATTACATTCCACACCGGAATCTTTAAGAACAGTAGAGAAATGAATTCTTTTGAAGTTATACCTCTTGTAGTTATATTCCAATATGATGACAATACACTGAAAAAATACCAAAGGGCTAATGGAGGTGGTAGATCAGGAGGGAACAATAGCTAGGGCTGAACCCCCAGGACTCTGATGAGCAAAACTATCCCTCACCACTATCACACACTCAGAATCCCCCAGCTATTCCCCAAAACTGGGCAGGGGTTTAAAATAGCTAATAGGATCTTCAAGTATTTGTGGAAGTGGAATTTTCCATTTTGCCACACACACACACACACACATCTTTTTTTAGACCTTTACCAGGCCTGTTTTGGGGGTTTTTTTCCAAATCAGGAAGAGATAAAACATTGAACATTCAGCCCCTTACTATGCTGTCTGAGTACATGAAAAAACATATTCAATATTTAGTATTTTTAAAAGGATTTTTATTAATACATTTTTAAATAATATAAAACTGCATATAAAAGATAAATACAATAAAACAGAATTGACCATATGAAAAAAATTAAACTAACCTAAAATAATACACAAACAACTATGTGAACTACTAAACAATTACTAAACCAAAGACAACACTTAAAGTGGAATACAACATGTACCCATTTGACTTCCAACTCTACAGAGAATGGATATTGTTTATCCTTTGATATTCTTCCTCAAAGTTCTTTATCTATATTTTGTATTATGATGATTAATAAGATTTTATTCTCTATTAAAAGGCAACATAATTAGCTTTCTACTAATATAAAATAGCTCAATGTAAATGAAAAAGAACAGGTTGCTTACCTGTAACTGTGGTTCTTCGAGTGGTCATCTGTGCCATCATACACTAGGAGCTTTAGCGCCTGCGCGGTAGCGTTCGGAAACTTCTAGAGCTTGTTCGCTTGGCGGGAACCCCTCCCCCACGCCGGTACTGCGCATGCTCCTCCCGCCGAGCAACGGTCTCTCCTCAGTTCTGTCGTCCGCCGTAGAACCTACAGGGACCTGAGAAAGAGGGGAGGAAGGGCGGGTGTGTATGATGGCACAGATGACCACTCGAAGAACCACAGTTACAGGTAAGCAACCTCTTCTTCTTCTTCGTGGTCTCTGTGCCTTCATACACTAGGAGACTGTGTAGCTTACCGGTCGGACGGCGGGTCAGGTCCTACAGCACGGAAGCCAACACCTCACGTCCAAACCGGGCATCTCTGCGCGACCGGCAGTCGAGCCTGTAGTGGCGCACGAAGGTCGATGGTTGGGACCAGGTCGCCACACGGCAGAGTTCATGCAGGTCAACTCCTCACAGGAGGGCCGCAGAAGTAGCCACCGCTCTGGTGGAGTGGGCTCGAAGCAGGACTGGCGGAGGCTTCCTCGCGAGCTCATACGGCAGTTGAATAGTCCTCACCACCCATTTGGAGAAGCGCTGGGTGGACACTTTGAGGCCCTTCCGACGTCGCCCATAGCAAACGAAGAGATGCGGCGTCTGTCGGAAGGAAGCAGTCCTGTCCATGTAGAAGGCCACGGCCCGACGCACGTCCAGGGAGTGGAGAGACCGCTCCAACGGTATCATCGGGTTCGGGAAGAAGGCAGGCAGGATGATGTCCTGGTTGAGATGGAAACTGGACACCACCTTAGGCAGGAACGAGATGTCAGGTCTCAGGACCACCTTGTCTCTGTGGAAGACCGTGAAGGGCTCATCGGATCGAAGAGCTGTGATCTCACCCGCTCGCCTCGCTGAGGTCACCGCTACCAAGAAGGCAGTTTTCATGGTCAGGAGCCTATCATCCGAGGTCGCCATCGGCTCGAAGGGCGGCTTTGTCAGCTGCGAGAGCACCAGCGAGAGGGACCACGGCGGTAGCGGCGGCGATACCGGCGAGTAGAGATGACGAAGTCCTTTCAGGAACCGCTTAACGGTATCGTTCCTGAAGAAGGCCGAGGCAGCCGACCGTGGCGGTTGGTATGCCACGATCGCGGAGAGATACACCTTCAGGGATGGAAACGCCAGCCCCTGTTGCCGGAGGTGCAGGAGGAAATGCAGGACGGTAGAGAGCCCTGCGGGCGATACCGGCTCACTCCTCTCGTTAGCGAAGGTCAGGAAGCGTCGCCACTTGTATTGATAGTTGCGACGGGTGGATTCCTTCCTGGCCGCGACGAGGACGGTACCGAGCACGGGATCGTCTAGTGCGATATCCTCCAGGCATGGAGGGCCAGGCGTGGCAGGTCCAGATGGAGGACTTGGCCGCCGGAGTGGGAGAGCAGGTCCGGTGTCGGTGGCAACCGGAGCAGGTCGTCTCGTGCGGCTTGTAGCAGGGGTGCGAACCAATGTTGCCTCGGCCAGTACGGGGCTACCAGGATCGCGTCGGCTCGGTCGGCGAGGATCTTCGATATCGTCCGGCCGAGCAGCGGGAACGGCGGGAACGCGTAGAGGAGTTTCCCGGTCCACGGAAACTGGAAAGCGTCCCCGATGGAGGCACGATCGTGGCCCGCTCTGGAACAGAATCGGCGACACTTCGCGTTTTCCCTGGTCGCGAAGAGGTCGATCGATGGTTCGCCCCAGCGGTCCCGAATCAGTCTGAACGCCTCTCCGGAGAGAGACCATTCGTGATGGGATGAGGTGTCCCTGCTGAGGGCGTCTGCCGTGGTGTTCTCCTGGCCGGCCAGGTGAACTGCCACGGGATGCGTATGCAGGCGAATGCACCATTCCCAAAAGTCGAGTGCAATGTTGAGCAGGGTTGTGGAGTGAGTCCCTCCTTGTCTGTTGATGTAACAGACGGCGGTGGTATTGTCCGTCAGAACCAGGACCGTCCGCCCCGCTACGATGTGGCGGAATGCCCGTAGCGCTTTCAAGACGGCGAGCAGCTCCAGCGCGTTGATATGGAGAGCGGTCTCGTCGTCGGTCCATCTGTCGCGGACTCTGAGATCGCCGCAGTGGGCACCCCATCCATACAGGGAGGCGTCGGTCGTTACCGTCACCTTCGGTGTCGGCTGTTGGAAAGGCATCCCTGACATGAGATTGCGTCGCGACTGCCACCATCGGAGGGATGAGCAGACGTCTCCCGGCAGCTGCAGTCGGAGTGTCTGTTCGTCTCGCAGGGGGTCGAATATGCGGACGAACCAGTGTTGAAGAGGTCTCGCTCTCAGCCTGGCGAGATATGTCACAGCGGTCGTCGCAGCCATGTAGCCCAAGAGCTGCTGGACGCTTCTCGCAGATAACGTCGGGGCCGTACGAGCGTGAGCGGCGGCCCGGATCAGGGTTTGGGCTTGAGACTCTGGTAGGTACGCCCTGGCGGAGGTCGAGTCGAGCGTCGCCCCGATGAAGTCCAAGATCCTCGCCGGCTCGAGGTGGGACTTCTTCGGATTCACCCGTAGACCAAGGCGGGTCAGGAGTGACAACGTCATGTGGACGTCGTGGTAAAGTCTCTGTTTGCAGGACGCCACCAGCAGCCAATCGTCGAGGTAAGGGAAGACAGAAGCACCCTTCGTCCGCAGGAAGGATACCACCGGGGCCATGCACTTGGTGAAGACCCTTGGGGCAGTCGAGAGTCCGAACGGCAGCACCTTGTACTGGTAAAAGGTGTCGGCGACCGCGAAGCGGAGGTACCGTCTGTGCTGCGGGCGAATGGCGATATGGAAGTATGCGTCTCGGAGATCGATGGAGGCGAACCAGTCCCCTCGATGTAGGAAGGGCAGGATCGACGGTATCGTGACCATCTTGAACCTTTTGGGGCGGATGTAGTAGTTCACCCCTCTGAGGTCTAGGATCGGCCGGAGGGTACCGTCGGCTTTCGGTACCGTGAAGTACCTGGAGAAGAAGCCGGTGGTCTTGGCTTCTTGCGGGAGCTGCTCGATCGCCCCTTTCTGGAGGAGGGATTGGATCTCTTCCAGGAGGGCCGGACTCGACGGCGTGGAATAGTAAACGCCTCGAGGAGGAATATCGAGAAACTCAATGGCGTAGCCAAGACGGACGATGGAAAGCACCCAAGAGTCCGTAGTGACACATTGCCACTCCGCGAGATGTCGAGCCAGAGTCGGTCGGTCTCCGAGCGCTGATGGTAGGCTGAAGAGTGGGTATTGGTACGTCCTGCCAGCCACGTCAAAATCGAGACTTTGTCTTGGAGGAGGACTTCTTGGACGAAGCCGGGCGTCGTCTAATCGTGCGTCTGGCCGATGAGCCGGAGGACGGTCTCGACTGTCCAGACTGGGCCGAACGCTGGAACGACGAGGTGGAAGATCGTCGCCAGGATGGGCGGAAGGTGGAGGCCCTGCGGGCTTGCGTGGCCGGCTGTAGCCCGATCTTCTTGGCGGTCAGCCTCGTCTTAACGAGATTGTCCAAAGCTTCGTCGGTGGACGAATTGAATAGGCCATCACCGTCGAAGGGGAGATCTTCAATCCTCCTTCTGGTGTCCTCCTGGATGTCGGCCGGCCGCAGCCAAGCATGGCGGCGCAGGCCGATGGATCCCGCCATGACCCGGGAGGCAATCTCCACTGCGTGCCTGGAGGAGGCCATCTGCTGCCGAGCGATGGAGATGGCCTCGTTGAAGATCACGGAGGAGGCTTGGCGGATGTCCTCCGGTACCGCCTCCATCGCCGGTTGCAGGCGATCGAGCACCTTTTTCAGGTATGCCGCGAGGCAAGCCTGAGTGTTGGACAGCCTGATCTGCAAGGAGGCGGCGGAATAGAACCTTCTTGCATAGGCGTCCAACTTCCTGCCCTCTTTGTCCGGCGGGGTGGTGTGTTGCCTGCCGGAGCCTTTCGTCTGTGCCGACTCGACCACCACAGAGTTCGGTGCAGGGTGATTAAAGAGATAACCGGCGTTATCCTTCTGCACCCTGTAGAGGTGTTCCAACCGCTGCGGTATCGGCTGAGCCGAGGCCGGCCTATCCCAGGCGGCCTTCACCAGTCTGGATACCCGGGGCAGGAGAGGCAGCGGGGCCGTGGCAGGTTGCTTCCCTTCAAAGACGGAGAAGACTGGATCGTCGTCCTCCGGCTCCGCATCGGCGATCTTCAGGCCGAGGGTAGTAGCCATGCGGAGCAGCATCGCAGAGAACTGGTGGACGTCCTCTGGAGCAGAATCTGGGATCGGGTCCCCGAATCCCAGCGGAGGAGACTCCTGGGAGGCCGCCTCAGACACCTCTGATTCCGCACTCGAGTCGTACGACTCTGAGGTCGGTGAGTCCTCTCGCCGCTCGCTTGCCGGCTCCTTCGTAGTCGCCACAGGTGTTGCCTTCCTAGGCTTCTCTGCAGCCGGGGCGGTGGTAGTAGCAGCGTCCCGCTTGGGCTGGCTGACTACTGACTTCACCTTCTTAGTGGTGACAGGGGTAGTCTGGCAGGCTGACGTCGTCGTAGCCCGCTCAGTCACCACCGACTCCGTAGGGCGCGTCGCCGTTGCCGTGACCCTAGGAGGTGGCGATATCGCCCGATACCGAGGTGAAGGCTCCCTCGCCCTATGATATCGAGGAGAGGGAGAGCGGCTGAAGGAGCAGCGGTCCGACGGAGATCGGCTTCGGCGTCGACGGTACCGAGCCTCGTCCCCTCTAGGCGAGCGCGATTCGCGCTGTCGACGAGGTGACCGGGACCTCCGGAAGGTCTCCCAGCGACTCGGGCCACGATGGTACCGATCTCGGTACGATCGCGAATGTGACCGATAAGAGGCCGGGCGCTCTCTCCATTCAGATTCCCTCGCGTACCTGGCCACGTAGGACGCCGAGGTGTATCTGGAGGCAGACGAGCGAGGTTGTTCCTCTCTTGTCTCCCTAGGAGGCGGCGAGGCCACCGGACGCTCGGAAGAGCGGGACCGGGACCGGAAGGAGGTCGAACGCCGCTCCGGAGAAGCAGAGGGCTCTCTCTGCTGCAGGTCGGCCGACCTGCGACGGCTAGGAGGGCGGTGGCGCTCCTCCACCAGGGTTGGAGGGTCTGCCACAGGCGAGTCCGGGCGCTGTTGGGGAACGTCCTCGATCTCATCATCCGAGAGATCGACGGACTCGCCTCGCCCTTTGGAAGGCTGCTGAGTAGGAGGAGGAGTAGGAGGTTGAACGTCCCCAGCCGGGGAGCGCTTCTTCTCCTTCTTCTTCTTCTTCTTCTCCTTCTCCTTGCCCTTGCCTCCGTCCGGAGCAGGGCGCTTTTTAGCAGGCGTCTCCATCAGGGGAGCCTCAGCCTTCCTCGCCGTCGAGGATCCTTTCGCTGACTTGGCAGCTGCCGACAGCTTCGGGATCCTCGATAACGCCGAGATCGGCGTTTTCGCCGGTACCGAGCCCGATACCGACGAGGTGGACGGAACGGCAGCCGCCGATACCGTCGATGGCGTGGTCGTCTTCTTGTCGGCCATCTTGGAAGTGGAGGTCTCGTCTATCGCCCGCAGAGACTGTTCCCAACAATAAGACTTAAGTCTCGCGGACCGGTTGCGGAGAGTTTGGGGAGTAAAATCCCGGCAAATTGGGCAAGTCCGAATGTTGTGGGACTCACCCAAACAGAAGAGACACTCCTTGTGGCCGTCGTTGAGGGCAACTTTGCGCCCGCAGGACACGCACTTCTTGAAGAGCGCGGACATAAGACGAAGAACGCCAAACTGCGAAAATCCGAAAAGACCAAAAGCCGAAGGGGGAGTCCGAAAGAGAGGTCAGAGACAGTCCAAAATCCGTAAAACCGTGAAAACAGCAAGCCAAGCACAAAAGTGAGAGGAACAAACCAAAGAACCTTCCGTACGCGACGGCGGACGAGAAAGAACTGAGGAGAGACCGTTGCTCGGCGGGAGGACCATGCGCAGTACCGGCGTGGGGGAGGGGTTCCCGCCAAGCGAACAAGCTCTAGAAGTTTCCGAACGCTACCGCGCAGGCGCTAAAGCTCCTAGTGTATGAAGGCACAGAGACCACGAAGAAGAACTAATGTTCTATTGTAATGGCTCCAGCTTTACCAATTAAACATTTTTATTGCTCCCTCCAAAATGACTCCCAATGTTCTTTGTATTCTATAAAAGAACAATTTCTAAGTAATATTGCCAATTTATCCACCTCAGCTATAACCAATAACTTCATCAACCAATCTTCTTGAGATGAAATTGTGGGATCTTTCAATTTCTGAGCATACAATATTCTTGCCGCCACTCTCATGTCTTATAGTTATTCTTATACAATTCTCTTACACAATTGTCTCTGATTATCTATCAGTCCCAGCAAGGACAGTTCTTGTGAGAGTTGAATTTTGATCTGTAAAATGTTCCTCATCAAATGGTATGTCAGCACCCAGAATTTCTTTGCTTTATCACAAGTCCATCACAAAAGAAAAAGTCCCTTCTGATTGGTTACATTTCTAACAATTAGATGAAAAAACTTTATACATTTTAGAGAATTTTTCAGGAGTTACCCACCTGTACATTACCCACTTGCACATCATCTTGTAAATATTTTCTTTAAAATCATGGCTTAGAGCAGTGGTTCTCAACCTTCCTAATGCCACAACCCTTTAATACAGTTTCTCATGTTGTGGTGACCCCCAATCATAAAATTATTTATTTATTATTTACAATGCCTCCCCCCCCCCGGCCAAGGCCACCTTGCTGGCCAGGAATGGGGGGCGGGCAGGGAGGGAAAGAAGAGCTGCGCGTCTCCCCCGGGGAAAACTCCGAGAACCCCCCCCAGGCTCTGCTTCTGCTTCGCTCTCGTTTCCGCTGGGGGAGGCAGTGTGGGAAAAGTTTCCAGAGTGTCAACCCTGGCCGGGGGGGAGGAATCCCAGCGCCTTTGTCTTTTGTGCCAGGCGCAGCTTGTCCCTCCAGAAAAGCACCGCCTTGCGGTGCCCCGACCCTTCCACAGCGCCCCCCTCCGTGGCAATTGGGGCAGGGGCTGTGGCGAGGAGGGGGCCTGCCCCCCGTGCTGCCGCTGCCCCCCCAAGCTGGCCCGTCAGACGGGATGTTCTCCCAGTAACGGAGAAAGGGAGCGATTTCAGTCCCTTCTGAACAGGGGGCAGGAGGACGTGAGCGCGTGGCTTGCGCTTGTGCACCACCACTCCTGCTGTGGCGACACTGTGGCCGCACGCGTTCCCACCAAAGGGGGCAAGAGGACGCAAGCGCGTGGCTCACGCACCACCACTTCTGGGCCTTTTCTGCACGTTACCTTATCGCGGAGGTGGGGGGTGCTGTTTGCGCAAGCAGATTTTTGCATGAGGTGCTCTCTTCCCTGCTCCTTCATTCCGCAGCTGGCTTCCTGATCGCGCAACCACCCCGCCCCTTCCTTCCCCCAGTGCAGCCTACAGCTCCCAGGCTGCACTGCGGAAGGAAGGGGCGGGGCAGTCGCGCAACCAGGAAGCCAGCTGTGGGACAAAGGAGCAATGAAGAGAGTGCCTCGCACAAGAACCTGCTTGCGCAAACAGCACCCCCCACCTCCGCGATAAGGTAACGTGCAGAAAAGGCCCAGGAGTGGTGGTGCACAAGTGCGAGCCACGCACTTGCGTCCTCCTACCCCCTTCGGCGGGAGCATGTGCAGCCACATGCGCTCCCGCCAAAGGGGACAGGAGGACGCGAGCGTGTGGCTCGCACTTGTACACCACCATTGAGGAGAGAATGGAGCCTAAGACCATTGGAAATGCGTATTTTCCGATGGTCTTAGGCGACCCCTGTGAAAGGGTCGTTCGACCCCCCCCCCCGGTTGAGAACCGCTGGCTTAGAGTGAATTTCAAATCTTTCATCCACATCCTTTCCCACTAATCCATTTGGATTGGGTAGCCAACATTTTGTGTCCATTTAATCATTCAGTCAGCCTCCACATGCAGAGGGCCAACTATACATTCTATTTCAACAATATCATATACAGTTTAGCTATCAAGTACTCATTATCTTTCCACAGTTGATTGTCAAAATCAGTTTCTTCAGTATCAAAACCAAACAATTTGAAACAATTGTAGTCAGGAGGAAAAATGGGAAGTATCTAAAGAATCTGAGATGGATGTCTAAAGAATTTTTAGCTAAGGTAAGATTCAAGATGGATATATACAAGAAATGAAAAAAAAAGGGGGGAATCACCAAAAAGTAATTCAAACAAATAGCCAGCAAGTGTAGGGAGAAGATGAGAAAATCTAAAGCGCAGATTTGCTAGAGAGGTTAAAAACAATTAAAAGAGTTCTTTATTTTCATTATGTCCATAGTAAAAGAAAGAACAAAGAAATGCTAGGACCACTGCATAGAGAAGATGGCAAAATGCTAACAGAGGACAGAGAAAAGGCAGAGCTACTGTGATGTACAGGATAGCCCTGACTCCCAAGAATCGAGTCTTATTCAAAGTGTCAAAAAGCGTCAAATGTCTTATTCAAGAATATTGAAGAAACAACAGCACACCTTGACATTGCCAAAATTAACGGCGTATTGCACATGCAGTGCTGTATAAACCATTATATTTCAGAATTAGCATGTGCTAACATCCCATTTGATGGTTAGCCAAACAACACATTTCCCAGGCTTACTGTGTCCCTTCCACTTTCCACTCAAATTGCCAATAGTTCAACCTTGCAACCGTGCCAGTTTACTCTCTTATCATAGGCTGTTACAATAACTTTCTGTGTTCACAGCTTGCCCAGCCATTAACAGATCCCGTCATCCTAATTTACATAGCAAAGCACACAAGCACTAAAAACAAAGACATCTTCCTAAACATATGCCAAGCAGAGTTCAGCCAACCTGACAACTACTCAGCACTTTCTTGTCTCAGTCTTCTCCCCAAAGGAAAATGGTGCTCGATCTGGGGAAAATGGAACAGATGATGTGGTAGAGGAAATGCAGCACAGTATTCATAAAGAGGTAGTACAGGAATATCTGGCTACTCTAAATGAATTCAAGTCTACAGGCCCAGCTGAACTACATCCAAGGGGATTAAAAGAAATGGCAGAAGTCATCTCAGAACTAAGGGCAATAATCTTTGAGAATTCCTGGAAAAAAGGAGAAGTGCCAGCAGACCAGAGGAGGACAAATATCATCCCCATCATCAAAATGGGGAAAAAACAGGATCCAACTAATTACCGCCCAGTCGATCTGACATCAATACCTCGGAAGATTCTAGAACAGATCATTAAATAGATTGTCTGTAAGTGCTTAGAAAGGAATACCATGATCGCTAAAATTCAACATGGGTTCCTCAAAAACAAGCCATGCCAGACTAATCTCATCTCTTTTTTTGATAGAGTTACTAGTTTGGTAGATGAAGGGAATACTGTGGATATAGCCTAGGTTGACTTCAGTAAGACCTTTGTCAAAAGTCCCCTATGATATCTGTAACAAACAAGGTAGTAAAATGTGGGCTAGACAATTCTATTAGATGGATTTGTATTTGGTTGACCAACTGAATCTAAAGGGTGCCACCACTGGCTCCTCTTCATCCTGGAAAGAAGTGACTAGTGGGGTGCCACATGGTTCTGTCCTAGGCCCAGTGCCATTCAACATCTTTATCAATGACTTGGATAAAGGAATCACAGAGTTGGGGCCATCCAGTCCAACCTCCGGCCATGCAGGAACCTACATCAAAGCACTCCCAACAGAGGGCCAGCCAGCCTTTGCTTAAAAACCATCAAAGAACAAGACTCCAGTGGGCATTTTGATCAAATTTGCAGATGACACCAAGTTAGGAGGACTAGCTAATACCAAAGAGGACAGGATCAGGATTCAAAATGATCTGAACAGATTAGAGAGCTGGGTCAAAACTAATAAAATGAATTTCAACAGGGAGAAATGTAAGGTAGTGCACTTGGGCAGGAAAAATGAAATGCACAGACATAAGATAGGTGGCACGTGGGTTGACCACAGTACATGTGAAAGGGATCCAAGGATAACAGTAGACCACACGCTAAATATGAGGCAGCAGGGTGATGCAGCAGCTAAAAAAGCCAATGTGATTCTAGGCTGCATCAATAGGAATATAGCTTCTAGGTCAATGGAAGTAATAGTAACACTATTCTGCTTTGGGGAGACCCTCACTGGAATACTGTGGCCTTTTCCGCACGTTACCTTATCGCGGAGGTGGGGGGTGCCGTTCGCGCAAACAGGTTCTTGCGTGAGGCGCTCTCTTCGCTGCTCCTTCGTCCCACAGCTGGCTTCCTGTTCCGCAACTGCCCCGCCCCTTCCTTCTGCAGTGTAGCCTGGGAGCTGTAGGTTGCACTGGGGGAGGAAGCGCGACCGGCACGCCTGGGACAATGTACTGCAGCGCAGGTAAGTGTGCAAGGACCCCGGGAGCATTGAGCGACCGCGCACCATTTTCAGCTTGAAGCCAAAAATGAAAAGGTGCGTGTGCGGTTCGCATTAGGCTTGTGAGCGTTGCGTAAATGGGAGTGCGTCGTACAGACCGCTGCTCCCATTTACACGACGCTCAAGGGGCCCTCTCGCAAAAGAAACTGCATTCAGTTTCTGTGTTCAGTTCTGGGTATCACAATTCAAGAAGAATACTGACAAGTTGGAATGCGTGCAGAGGAGGGTGACCTAAATTGTAAAAGGCCTGGAAATCATGCCCTATGAGGACAACTTAGGCAGCTGGATATGTTTAACCTGGAGAAGAGAAAGTTAAGAGGTAGCATGATATCTATTTTAAGAGCTGTCATATGGAAAATGGAGCAAAGTTGTTTTCTGTTGCTCCAAAGACTAGGACATGAAGCAATGACTTCAAGCTTCAGGAAAAGAGATTTCACCTAGGAAGAACTTCCTAACAGTAAGAGCTGTTCCACAATAGAAGACTTCTTAGTGTGGTGGAGCCTCCTTCTTTGAAGGTTTTTAAACAGAAGCTGGCTGGTCATCTCTCAGGAATGCTTTGATTGTGTATTTCCACATGGAAAGGGGTTATACAATCATAGAGCTGGAAGAGACAACAAGAGCCATCAAGCCCACACACCCCCTCCACAAGGGCTATTGAGTCCAACTCCTTTGTGAACCCTGTGGTTTTCTCCAGCTCGATGACTCTAATCTCTTTATCCATTTTAAATCTTTCAGTTATCTACCAATATGAAAACCAGCTTACATCAAAGTCTCTTGCATTTTCAATTGTAACTACTTTCCTTCCACCTTAATTAAGTGTCCATATGTTATCCATTTTAATTTGACCATAATTTCTTTTGAAAAAAAGAGCTTCATAAGGTGAAACCCACAAAGGTATTTTAGGATATAATCTTTGTTTGTATTTGTTCCACACTCTAAATACATCAAATCCTATAAAATTGTTAAGAGTTTACATTTATCTTAATTTTATCATACCTTTAAAAGACATGCTACTCAGATCTCAGATCAAAGCCTTCTAACTGTAAGAGTCTTTCTGTTCCATCAACCAGTCTTTTAGCCACACTGTGCAACATGCATAAAAGTACACCTTCAGATCTGGAAGACCCAGGACACCCCTTTGTTTTGCATCTTGAAGAACCTTCATTCTCACTCTTAGCTTCTTCTCTTGCTTCTTTTCTTGCCACAAAAATTAGAAATATATTTTTGTCATTGACTAAAAGGTATGTCATTGCCTATTACAGGAATTATCTGAAACATGAAAAGCATTTTGGTAATACATTTATTTTAGTAACCAATGTTCTATCCAACAACAACAACTTCAGTGTAGACCACCTTTGAAGCTCTGCTTAATGTCATTCCAAGTTTTGAAATAACTGTCCTGAAATAGTTTTGTGTTTTGAATTTCAAAGTAACACCCACTTTTTCACAATTTTAAATCCTGTCTTTTCCACCAATAACTTCTCCTGTTTAATCATATTTTTGTCATCATAACTGTCTTTAATTTATTTAATCTAAAATCTGTCACGGCCCCAACACTTCTCCAAGATCTTAAGTAAATCATCCACTCCTTCTAGGGGGTCTTGTAAAAAAATTGCCACATTGTCCACAAAGGTTCTCAACTTGTATACTTGTTTCTTATGTCTTTAATTTTTAATTTTTGCCTAATGACTCTGTTTAATACTTCCAAAATCAATATGAAAAGTAAAGAAGAAAAAGGGTATCCTTGTCTTGTTTCTTTTTGATTTCACAAAAGCCTATTCTGTCATCATTAATTCTGCCCAAAACCCATTTTCTTGAGAACGTCAATCATAAATGTCTGTGAAACATTGTCAGAAGCCTTCTCTGCATCTAGGAAAAATAGGGTTTTACAGCTACAGATTATAAAGTCTACAAGATTATTTAATTCTTCCACTTCAATGAACAATTAATGCTGTTTTTGAAGGAAAAATCCGACAGTCCTGGCTCAAAGCTAATATAACTTTAATTCATAAAGAACAGGATCCCCAACTGACAAAAAATTGTAGACCAATTTCACTGTTAAATATAGACTATAAAATCTTTACTACATTTCTAGCAACTAGATCAACAATGATCTTAAAAGAAACAATTTACACTGATCAAAGTGGATTTCTTCGGGGTGAACATTTAAAAGGCAATAAGAGAACTGTAATCAATATAATGGAACACTCTGAGACAGATCCAGAGAGGAAATTGGCACTGATCTTCTTAGATACAGAAAAAGCTTTTGATAGCATCAACTGGAAATTTATGATAGAAAGAGAAGAGAGAAATTTATGATGGGACTAAGAACTATCTATGAGGAACAAACTGTCCAAATTTTAATTAATGGTGAGAAAACTAAAAAGAAAAATCATTATATCTAGCAGAATGAGACAGGGATGTCTGCTATCCCCATTACTTTTCCTCACAGTAACTGAGTTGCTCAATACTGATATAAGGATAAATATATCTATTGAAGGAGTTAAAATAAGAGCTAAGAATACAAAATAAGAGCTTTTGCTGATGATACAGTAATAACACTGGAAGATTCAACAGAAAACACTGAAGCAACTAAATTGACTATATCAGAATTTCAAAAACTATCTAGCCTGAAGATTAATGAAGAGAAGACAAATGTTCTTACAAAAAAAACAACCAAAAAAGGATGAAAGAGAATTAAACCAATACTCAGGCTTTAGTATGAGTTCAAAACTAAAATATTTAGGTATCCATTTGACTAGGAAGAATGCAGACTTATTTAAGAATAATTTTGAAAAAATCTGGAAAAAAACAAAACAAGATCTCAAAAAGTAGAAAAGTCTGATTAATTAAAATGACAGTTCTAACCAAAATACTCTATTTGCTGCAAACAATCCCAAGCATAATCAACAATATGACATTCATAAATTGGCAAAAAGTCATCCAAAATTTCATATGGGATAGGAAAAAAACTAGAATAAAATTAAGAACACTCCAGGACGCCAAAGAAAGAGGTGGGCTTGGTCTCCCTAATTTCAGACTTTATTATTATGCATGTTGTCTAGTCTGACTGAAAGAATGGATAATACTAAAAAAAAAAAAAAAAACAGACTGTTGATTCTAGAAGGTAAAGAAAGGTATTTTGGCTGGCATGCTTATCTCTGGAATAATAAAGAGAAGTAAATAAGGACTTTAACAACAATTATATAAGAAAAACACTATTAAAGGTGTGGAAAATTATTAAAAACAACACACTTTTTATACTCCACTTTGGATTTTGGCTCACTAAGCATTTCATAAAAGAGAAAACTTTTTTTTGATAAATGAGTAACATATAAATATCTGACAAAATTGCAAGATAATATCCCATCAATAAAATCTCAAGAAGAAATCCACTAAGAAGGATCAGCATGTCACTGGTTTCTCTACAGGCAACTCAAAGAAAAGTGGAAAATTGAACTCAAATTAAATGGTTTCACACCGAAAGCTTCATATCTAGAGACAACTTATAAGAGGATACTAAACTGATTTTGAAAATCTACAAAGTCCTATTAAGACATGATACTGCAGAAGAAGCAATTAAAATACAAATAGCAAAATGGGCCCAAACTATAGGATACCAAATTAATCAGGATCAATGGAAGAAAACTTAGACTAAAAGACTGAAATACACTGCTAATCAAAGAAACATCTATAAGATGCATTATAGATGGTACATTTCTCCAAACTGTCCAAGATGTATGCAACCTGTAACAATAGCTGCTGGAAATGCACTATTCTATCATATTTGGTGGTCTTGTCATAAATCAAGAAAATACTGGAGAGCAATCTACTTGATCACTGAGGAGATTCCAGGTATCACCTTTCAAATGAAACCAGAAATGTACCTTTTCAGTATGGCAGACGATAATCCAGAGAAAAACTATGGAAAAATTTTACTTTACAGGGCAGCAGCAGCAAGCTTATTGAACACACTTCCAAACTGACAGTGTTCATAAGAGAGGGTCAGACAGAAAAGTTTGTAAAAGACTGGGATCATTTGTAAAACACTGGGATATCTTAGAAACACTTGCTCTGAAATGGCAGTAGAAAGTTTTTTTGATTGAAGCCTTACTTATAAAATAGACCTGACAGATGATTTTAGATGACTTTGAATCTTAGATATGAATTAGGAAAAAATGGAAAATAAATTACTTGACAATTGATTATAGTAGAATCAAAGCAATTAAAATTCATTATAATGTTCTCTTTTATATGAGAATTACCAACCAAGAACAGCCAGGGGTACATGCATTTTTCTACATTATCTATCTCTTTCTTTAAACAATGGAAGATGATAAGATTTGTATCCTTATTGCTTATCTATGTGTGCTAAATCTCTTTATCTATTAAAATAAAATTTTATATAAAAAAGCTTCCTCCACTTCTGCAACTGTTATTCTCACACTTAAACTGACCTGTTGATCCTCAGAAATTATTGGTAAATTCTGCAAGTCCAAATAGGACTTCTCTGATAGGTTTTGTTGTTCTTTATACAATGTTGAAAAAAATATTTAAAAATCTTCTTTATCTTGTCATTGTCTGTGGTTGTAAGTTTCCCACTGTTCATCTCAAAGATCACCTTTCTTTCTCTTTCCTTCCACAATTTATAGGCCAACCATCTTTCTGGTTTATTTGCAAATTCAAAATTTTTTTGTCAAATATATTTCATTCTCCTCTTACTCTCATAAACCATACCCATCGAGACTTGTAATATTTTTATTTCCTTCAGCAAAGTTGAGTTTGTTGGCTTTTTCCCCAGCTCTTCCTCCCTTTTCATAATTTTATTCAAAATATTGTGCTATTCTGTCTTTTTTAAACTCTATATTTTGTTGAATGAAAAAGCTCTTCATTGCTACTTTACTTGTGTGCCTATCTTTGTTTAAATTACTTTCAAAGTAGTTTTTCCAAGTTTTCTATTGCCTTCTCCAAAATTTGTTCATTTTTGAGCAATTATTCATTTAACTTCCCATTAAATCAAGTATTTTCTCTTTAAATATAACAACACTGGTTTGCGATCAGAGAAAACTTAATACTATTTCCATATCTTTAATCATATTGGCCAAAGATCTAGATGTGAAAAAATATCAATCCTAGAAAAAGACTTATGTCTTATTGCACTCGAGTATTAGTTCCAAATTATCCATTATATCAAAAAAAAAAAAAAAAAAAAGCTTTAGGTAGGTCTCCTTGATCTTCTTTCTTTGTCTCCCCCAATAACCTATCAATTCTAGCATCAATAATGCCATTAACATCTCCCATAAGAATAAATTTATCAGGTGTGAATTCTAAAATTCTCTATAACAATTTTTTATTAAAAAATCTGCTTTATTCTCAGTTGGTGCATAAATGCCCACCACCAGTACCTTTTGTCCCTGAAACTGAATTTGGACTCCCACTGCCCAGCCTTCTGGGTCTTCAGAAACTTTTTCTGGGTCTAAAGTTGCCTTAGAATAAATTACAACTCTTCTTTCCATTTCGTCCATAGATGATATAAATTCTTTCACTAATTAAAATTAATTAAATATTATTCATCCTTTTTCTTGATATGTGTTTTCTGTAGACAAATCAAATCTAATTTTTGTTTTTCCAGGTAGTGAAAACTCTTTCACTGTTTAGTCAACAAGCTAATCCCCTTGATGTTCCAAAAGAAAAAGTTCACAGTCATTTTTAAATCCCTTCCTCTGAGTTTTCATCCACTTTCACTTGAGCCTGTTGTTTTTTTCCTTTCTTCATCATCATAACTTGCATCCTTGGTGGACTGATCTGGAGTTTTTCTCCACTTATATCCCTCTCCTCCCAGATCTTTTTCAATGCTTCATTTTAAAAAATCTTTTCTCTTTGCACTGTACTCAGGATAAAATCTTCCGTGTATGTAACATAGCACCATCCTTTCAGTATTCCTTAACCTGATGAGAATTGCACACTGTTGAAAAAGCGTAATCTCTTTGGGTTTTTTCAGGATTTAAGCTGGCCGATCTTTGAAAATTATCACATCCTTTCCTGCCACTTGTAATTCGGTTGAGAAGTGTTGCTGCAGAACTTCATCTCTTATGCTCTTTTTTTGTTTAACAAAATAAACAATCATATCTCTTGGCACATTCCTTTATTTAGCAATACTTAAATCAATCCTGTACATTTTATCCACTTCAGAAACAACTTCATGTTCTTGCATAGAAAAACTGCCAAAACTTTATAATACTTGATGGCTGGCAAACTTTTGTAATAATTGCAATGTAAATTCAGAATAAAACAACGCAAGATTGAGAGCCAATAATTATAAAGACAACTAACTTACAATGTATGTCTTCAGTGATATATTTTATACACAGTTAAATATGGGGCATACATGCAAATATATATTTATGAATATTTATATATTTCTTCTGTTTATCTCTAGTTTATAATTGTTACTACACATGTATTGCTCCCCTCTTCTTTTTCTTTTAACAATCTCAGAAAATACCCACATAAGTATTTTCAGGCAGAAATGCTATTATGAGAAATAAAATAGGCTTACATATTCTGAGACTCTGTCTCTTTCTACCACAGGATCTGGTAACCATATCCACATGTTAGATCACAAAGCACAGTCTGTGGGTACCATCTCAACACCCAGGCAATTTCATTCAACAGACTAATAGACTATCACATACTAGATAACCCACACTCCACAAAATTCACTTTAAGGTAGACAGTAGTTGATTTGTATGAGACAGACACGAGCAACACAGCACACTTCCACAAAAGCTGCTTAGACTAAAACATCCATGCAGCTCACAACTTTTATAGGTTAACATTCCAAATTAAGCTGCACAAAGCAGTGATTGGTGAGGACCATAAATTCATACATCACACCACCAACCCAACACTTCCCAGGCCCATGTCTGCCACACACTGTCCTCCATCCTTGACCAGGTTGACCTGATCGCATATTTCCTGCCACTTTTCTTGGAGACGCCAGGTTCTCAAAACAACTGGTCTCTCCAGTCTACTTTCATTTTTGCCATTATCTGTTCTCCCCCCTCACCAGATACATTATTGCAATGGACAATGAGCAATAGATACTTTGTAACAACCATAGCAAAGCCTAGCAGTGATACATAGTAACCACTCATGAAATGGTTAAATACATTTGCTTCAATACACATCCAGCAGACCATACTCATTTCCCATGGCAGGGAGCCTTGCAACCTGGCATAGACACTCCCTCCTATATAACTTGAGATGCTAAATCAGGCCTCTCAGCCAGAACAGACCTGGAGCCATTTTTGGTTTGAGCCCTTAAACCAGCTAATTTGCCTATGGAGTCAGGAGCAGGCTGCATGATGCCAACCCCAAGAAAGCATCTGCATCAAAAGGAAGGGGAACAGCTAGCCTCCCACTGGCAAAATGCACGTCTAAAAAGCAGGACACAGCAGCCTCTTTGGAAATAAGGGGACTAACTTGGAAGCATGAAGATTCCTCACTAATATGGATATTCTTAAGACTTGGCACCTGATCCAAAGGGTTGTAGCTGATACAGTGGGATGGCAAGGTTCTGTATTTCCAGGCTACTTTCACTTTTGGCCATTTCATTGCTGGATCTACAAAAGTCCTGTTTATGTGGAACCCAGCTCTCTGGAGAATTCTACCTGAGCCATGCTGACATACCCTTTTCACAAAACAGACTCCTTTTCCTTGTCACACTGCATCATGACCTTTGCTACTCTGCCTTGCATCACACTCACAATTGGACTGGTTCTTCCAAGTCTGACCAGATGTGGATTTACCCAGCCATGCAGGACAGCCTTTAACCTATAGGCTTCAGTAAGATACAGGTACAGACAGTCCTTTAAACATTAACCCAGTCCCAAACCACTGTGTGCTTTAAAGTAAAACCTAGCACTGTAGTTCAGGTCCAGAAACAAAACTGGCAGCGAAAACAGACTTGCAGTCCTGTTTCTGCAGTGCCTATATCACTTCACAAGTAAAATATTATAACAGAGCATGTCCACATTTGTGGTTTGTATTATTACCTTTCAATGGCTAATTCTTTGTTGGAAATCTGTTGTATAGTAATCACAATCTTCTTCTCAAGTCTCTGCTTTAGTTTGAAATAAATTTTTTCTCTATCCTTTGGTACTGGGCTAAATAAGAATAAAATTCTGTTAGCACATACTAAATATTCATAATGGAAATAACAAATGCAATATCTGGGGAATTTTTAAAAAGTAAATAAAAGTTCACTCACTTCAGAGAAACCAAAGTACTATAAAAAGTCATCACAGCAAAGCCAAAAGCTATACTGTTAAATACTGAAGGCAAACGACAGCTTCCTGATCAAAATGCTGACTGTTTTATTCTCACTGGCTCAGGAAATCCCAAATTTACCATCTTAGCATGCCATACAGCCTATTTTCTCCTGCATATAATAACAAGCTACAGAGCATTGGACTATGACCCTGGAGCAGTGGTTCTCAACCTGGGGGTCGGGACCCCTTTGGGGGTCGAATTACCATTTCACAGGGGTCGCCGCTCCTCAATCCTGCCCCCCCTTTTAAAAGAAGGTGGCCCCACAGACAATGGGAGCAGTGCTTCTGAGACCCCTGCGCTGGGAGGAGGGGAGAGGAGGCATGCTGGGCGTTTCCCCATCTTTCCCTGCCTGGTGGGAAAGCACTGGAGGAGCCTGAGGTGGAGCCAGAGGTGCGGAGAGCGGGAGGAGAGAGCTGGAGCCTGAATGTTAAGGCAGAGGTAAGGAGACCGAGAAGAGAGAGCTGGAGCCGGAGCGTTAAGGGGGAGGTGAGGAGAGGAGACCTGTAAACCCCAGGATTCCATAGGATGGTGAAAGTAGAATCATAGCGCTATAACAGTCTACTGCAGAAATAGCCAGGATGACTTTCTCCTCTCGTTTTCGTTGTGCGTGGACCCTTGGCGCTTGCCACACGCACGTGTTATGTTCTTCGCCCTGACTGTCTTGCATTCCTCGCTTTTTGTATGTTCAGCGTCCGCACTCCCTTTAAGGGAGGGAGGGAGGGAGTGAAACAAAACGCGTCTGCTTATGCCGACGCCATCTTTCCTCTCTCCCTGTCCTTTCCTCCCTGCGCCTCCTGTAAAATGTGGGCTGTTTCAACATTGCCTTTGGGAGTGACTGGCTTTTTGAACCGTGGAAACCCAACATTCAGAACTAGAACTACTGCCTTAATTCTGGCATTGATGGACGCTTTCTGTGCTTAAAAAAAGGGGGGAGGGTTACCAGTTTTTAGGCATTAGAAGTCTATCCAGAGCAGTGATTTAGGGCAGTGTTTCCAATCTATTTGATGTTGGAAATAACTAACTAACTAACTAACTAATAAATAAATAAATAATAACGAAAATGATTTTCTGGTTGGGGGTCACCACAACATGAGGAACTGTATTAAGGGGTCACGGCATTAGGAAGGTTGAGAACCACTGCCCTGGAGGCTGGGTTTGAATTCAAATGGAAACCCACTGGATGACCCTGGGTGCGTCACACACACACAGCCTCAGAAAACCCAATGATAGGTTCACTTTAGGGTCACCATAAGTCAGAAATGACTTGAAGACATACCACAATAATGACAACAACAACAACAACATGAGCAAACATGAACACTATATGTTTTTGCCAATACATGTTTGAATCAACCTAAATGAAATACATTTTCAGATATCAGAAGTTCAGAAGTGTCCTTCCTCTGTAAAGAGAACTGTGATGAATCATATTTAACTGCATTAAACATTACTGCAATTGTAATAATTTTATTGAAAAATATCAGTAAGTGTCTTTGTCCTTTTTTACAGATGTTTTCAAATAAAGTTGAACAAATGGAGAAAGCTGTGAAATAGATCCTAAAGGGTTCTGACAAAGGCCAGAAATGTAACACTTTTACTGCATAGATGTGAAAGGTGACTGCAGGAAGTCAGAGATGTATCTGTCAGCCAGCCTTCTATGCACCTTCTGCTTAATCCTCCCAATGATGGTACTGGTTTAAGTTTTTAAAGTTTTTTTTTAATTTTCCAGGTGGTACTCTTATTTTAAGAAAAATAAATGCATTTCTCAGTACATTATTGACCTTATTAATGCTCCCTTGGGAGCCAGCATAATGTAAGTGGTTTGAGCACAAGCCGTTTGCATTTTCATCATGCTTTTGTGCCTCTCAGGAGAGGCCTTTCTAACAACAAGAAGTTGTCCTCTTCAATTCCCATTTCAAAAAAATGCCTCTCTGGGATCTAAATTGGCAAAGGGTAGGCCCAAAATGTGTTAGAAATGTCCCCACACCCTCAGAGGATATTTTGAGGCAAAAAATCTTTTGAAAAATTTGGCAAAAAATTTGTTTCAAACCTGGAGTCCTCCAAATGTGATGGAAATCCCATCCTACAGGGCATTTGGGGACAATTTTTTTTAACCTAAGGGTCCTGGGAAACCATGTGCAGCCTGCAAGCCACACCCTGTCCATCCCTCCTTTAAAGTACAATTATTCCCTTCCACCCTGCGTGCAAACAAAAAAATACACTGTTCTAAGCTCCTCAAAAAAAGGAAAAAAACAAAACAGCAAGCTTACCCAGGTGGATTTAACTGCATGGGTTAGACTGTCCCGCCCCCAGTTAATTTCTTCAGTCTTTCCACATACCTGAAGTTTCCTTTACCATCATCTTCTCTGATCTCTAAAGAAACATTGAAGGTGAATATATCACTGTCAGTTGTTGGAATAACAGCGTCCTTTCCATAATCTGATCCTTGTTTGGAGGAACGTTTAAATGCTGTTGAGAAACTATACAAAATTCGGCTGACCTAAGAAAAAGGAGAGAGAATAAAATGAAGGGGGGGAAGGGGGAAGCTTTTAGAAAAGCAATACTTCATCATACAATAGCTAGAGATATAGCTGTGAAATTAATAGCTAGATATTAACAGCTAGAGCTATAACTCCCATTCAAGTATTAACCAGGGTTGACCCTGCTTATCTTCCAAGATCAGACAGAATCTGGTGCCTTGTGGATACATCCCTAAAGCCATCCCTGCCATTACCTCTCTTTTCATCATACACTGTCTCATTCCTTAGTTTTCCTTACTTTTGAACAAGTGGGAGTTCCAGCAGAAATATGTAGTAAAATGCATTTTCCCCACCGGCGTCCTTTCTCTACCATTCTGATGCACTGTGTATCACCTTCTGGGGTATGATGCAGCAGCCACTGGGAGAACTGTCATGCCCACTACAGCTCTAACCATTTCCTATAGGAACTGCAGATTCTAGAAACTAGTATGGTGTTTTCACAACAGAGTAAAACATTCTTTCAGTCAAGGTGTTCCTTATTCCAGTATAAGATGAAATTCTGAACTGAGAAATTGAAAAAAGTAAATCCTACATGAAACTTTATGCAACATTAAGTTGATATGAAAGAGTAGCAAAGCTCAAAACATTTATGACCTAGCCATTAAACATTACGAAAAACTAATGAGACTTCTACTTACTGCCTCTTTTATTTCACAACAGAAGACATGAATCTGGAATATATCAGCACCAGAGAAGCTCTCAGTAAATGCAAAGCAGTCACATTCCAAAGTCCCATTTTGTCCACGGACACAGAACAACACGTTGTAGATTGGAAAGGAAGCAATTTCTTTATTACTGGACTGATCTATTATTCTAAATGGGATAGGAAAAATGAGATCTCTGTCAACTCAGTAAGTATAAAATAGAGACTTCCATTTGCCAGTTTGTGATACCAAACTGAAGAAGAGAAAAACCTCCTTACTGATCCAAAATTTCACGGATTGTGTTTAAAACGTCCATGAAATAGTATACATTGTAAAACATTTAGAAACCAAGATAGTCCTATCACAACTATCACATGAAGGACTAATACAGACAGTTAAAACTGCATTAAAATTAAAAATTAAAAATACAGAACCAAGATTCTTTCCCACTACATGTAGGAATGGTTGCTGTGCTTACTTTACATGTATTTAAGTTTTAATGTAACTGTAAATTTTAATGTAATTAATTTTTAAAACAGCTAATTTCTTTTTCTATTAATGTTCATTGCACCACCCACATATACATATTTGTCATCTAAGGATACTACTTCATTTATCTGATGGAGCAGACTCTTGTTTCTTTAAAGTTATCCCATAATAAAAGTGTTTTAACTTTAAGGAGTCATAAAACTATTATTGCAGTCAGTAAATACATTGTATACAGTTATATTTTAAACACTGAAAATAGAATAGTAGGAGCATAATCACACTGTCATGTGCCTTTAAGTCACTTCCAAATTACAGAGACATGGAGGCAAACCTATCACGGGGTTTTCTTGGGCTGAGACAGTGTGACTTACCCAAGGTCACGCAGTGGGTTTCTATGGCCAAGTGTGGATTCAAACCCTGGTCTCCTGGAATCTCACTGGATGACCTTTGGCATGTTATATATTCTCAGCCCCAGAAAACCCTGTGATAGGTTTGACTTAAGGTTGCCATAAGTCATAAATGACTGGAAGACACACAACGACAACAAAAAGCTCCCTTATGGAAGGGATTACAAGTTTATGTTTCCAACATATGCCTTCTGCATACATTGAGGGCAGACATCATAAGGTCCTCAAGGAATAGCAACCTTGTCCCTGTGGGATGGATCAAGTGGAAGACACGAAACACTATGTTTTTATATTGTCCTTTTCTTAGTAACATAAGACGAAGGCTTCTCAGCCAGAACACTGTAAAGTTCTCAGTGCCTTAAGAGGAATATCTCAAAACACATCAGCTTGGCTGCACTTTCCCTGCCACATTTTATAGCCACATGTTAGTGTTTATGTGCTTTGCTGTATAGAGAAGAAAGATGGGATGAGGTGATGAATGAGAAGCTAAGAACCTAGCAATGTTTGGTTAATGATCTGTGATAAGAACAAACAGACTTTGGCAAGTTGTGAGAAAATATGGAAGGAGAAGACAGTGAGCCCAGGAAAAGTGTTGTTTTTAATTATCAGCACATGCTAATTTTGAAATGTAATGGCTTATACAGCATTGTCAATCCAGTTGTTCTTTAGTTTTGGAAACTGTCAAGGTGTGTATCTGTTTTCCTCAATGTTCCTGAATAAAGCTTTTGAAATCTATAAGCCTAACTTCTGGACACAAAGTTATCTTGTACGTGACAATACGTTACTTACCAAGTGGTTATCTGTACTTTTTTGTTTCTTTAGAATAATATCTGTATCTGGCTTATCTTTAGCAAACTGTAGTAGGCATTTTAGATTTTATATATGGGTTTTCTTAAAATTATTTAATTTTAATTTTATTTATTATTTAAAATTATTAATAACCATTAAATTGTCTACCACAGGAAGTAGAAAAGTCACGCAACACAAGGAAAAACATTGCTCTTCCAAATGCAGCATCAGGTCTGGACCTGGCATCCAGTCTATAATGTGTAATAAAGGTCAGGAGCTGAGATCAAATAGCTGCCCTGCAAGCAGCTTCCAAAAACACCCATTTCAAAAAGGCCAATGAGGCCACCATGGCTCTGGCAGAGTGTCTACAAACACAAAAAAGAGGACTTTTTGGGCAGTTCATAGGCCAGACGGATAGCTGATGAAACCCACTTTGAAAGGCTTTGAGATGATATGGGTAGACTCTTTTTGCTTGAAGAGTGACAAAGAAATAGTCTCTGAGACTGGCAACTGAGACAGCAGTCCTGTTGATGCAGGAAGCCATGGCACATCTGACATCAAGGCACTGTAGGGTCTGGCTGAAGTCAATGAAAAGGGCTCTGCGTAAATGCACATAACAATATCCTGGCTCAAGTGGAAGTGAGATACCACTTTAGAGAGGAAAGAGAGGCTGAGAATAACTTTCTCCTTGTGGAACTTCAGGTGGGGAAGGTCTACACAAAGGGTACATAGTTCTCCTCCTCGCCTGGGTGACATATGCCCATGAGAAAGGTTGTTTTCCACATAATGAGGTAAATGTCACATGTTGCTTTCGGCTCAAACAGCTTCTTAGAAAGCTGAGACAGGGCTAGCTCTAGGCTAGTCCACAGGCGGGTGTAAGTTCTTGTGGCCCTTTAGAAACCATTTTACCAATGGGTGCTGAAGGCAGGAGGGCTTGCTGATTACTTGAAATCTGTCAGAAATTGCAGCCAGGTACCACTTTAGGATGAGAGAAATACCTTACCAGAAAATGACATCAAAAAGTTCAGCACATGATGCATCTGTGTTTAGTCTGGAGACGTCATCTGAGGTGACAAAAAACATAGGAATTTAGTTCATTTGCAGGCATGCTATCATTGATTCAAAGGTCTAAGAGCAGCTGCTAGAATTCAATGAACTAGAGGTGAGACAAACTCTAGAAGCGTATCCTCCAAACTGTCAGTTTAAATATGTCCAGACTGGCATGTCAAACCCAACTGGGATGGAGAGTCAAAAGGTCTGGTCTGTAAAGGAGCCTGTAGTAAATTCATCACAGTTGCCTGGGACACCACAGGATGATTAGGACGCACTTTGTCTTGTCCCTCTGGATCCTGGAACTCATTCTTGTGATGAGAGGAAGTGGAGGAAAAGTGTGGGCCTCCCCACTGATATAGGAAGGTGTTGCCAAGAGAGCCCTTCCCCCACCACGTACTGGAGCAGTACGTCCAGCACCGGGCATTCTGCACCAAGGCAAAGAGATTCACCTGGGGATTGGTCCATCCTTTGAAGACAGTATGGAGGACACTGGGATGAAGTGTCCATTTGTTGCAGGAGATTGGAGACCTGTTGTGAACATCAGCTAGAGCAATGGTTCTCAAACTGTGGGGCAGGATCGTAGGGGAGAGTGTGGCAATTGCTCAAGGGAGGTGCTAGAGAAGTCAGCTTGCAAGTACAGCAAATGTGAAAAAGAAAGGTAAGCTTGTGTGTGTGCATACGTACACAGCTGAGGATTCACTGCTGTCTGTAAAAGAGTGATGCAAAGTGTTTTTCACTGTTATGCCTTCCCTGAACTCAGACATAAAAAAAAAAAACAGCTTCTTTTTTATGCTTCTCACACTCAGTTTCTCCAAACATTCCATCCTTGGTGCAGCAGGCACATGCCTCTTAACAATGATGAGACAGTTTCTCAAGTAAGGGGAAGGGAAGTGAAGAGACAAGGCAGAGAGAGCAAGAACTCAGTGTTAACACGTGCAACATGAGGGGCCTGTGGAAGAGGCATAGAATAGGACAAAGAGTGTGACATGGAGCAGGGGGATACAATGTCTTCATTTAGATATAAAGGGTGTCACATGGGTAAAAGGTTTGAGAACTACTGTGCTGGAGTGTTTTCCACTCCTGGCAAATGAATCACAGAGAGGTAAATGTTCCTGCTGATGCACCACTCCCAGACAGATGCATGATGTTAGATCCAACAGTGTGTTCAACCTGGTCTCTCCTTGTTTGTTCAAGTATTAGACCACTGTGGTGTTGCTGGACACTACCTAAACAATTTTGTCTCATAGAAAAATTTCAGAGACTCGTAGGGTCTTCTTTACCACTATCAGCTATAATATGTTGGTACGGAAGACAGTCTCCATTTATGTCCAGTGCCCTTTGATAGAAAGTCCTTCCATGTGCACATCTCATCCTTCCACGGAGGCATCTGTAGTCACCAATATCATTGGTTGCAAAGGGAGGAACGCATTCCCACTTGAACATTATTGGTATAGAGTCAGCATGCCAAGGAGTGATGGATGGCCGTCGGCATGATGAGATGCAGGTGAGAGAACTCAGTGAGAGGCTGAACTGAGTCAGGAACCAGGCTTGAAGCGAGTGTATCTGAAGTTGTGAGTATGGTGTCACTGCTATCATGAAGGCCATGAAACCAAGAAAGATCTGAAAATCCTTGGAAGTTACCTCTCTGGAGCACTGACACCAAAGTTTCAAAAGCCTTTCTTCCCAAAGATGCGCAGCCAGTTGCTGGAATCAAGGATTGCTCCTACAAACTTGATGATCTGGGAGGGCTGGAGACAGGATTTTTCATAGTTTATGATCAGTCCTAGATCACTGAGGATGCAAAGCGTGAGGCTGATATCAGTAAGAGAATGAGTCCTGGAATGGGCAATAAGGAGCTAATTGTTAATTCAGGAGAAGATGATAACCCCCCCCACACACACACACACATTATCTCAAACATGCTGCAATTATCGCTATGCATTTGGTAAAGACGCATGGGTCAGTAGACAGTCAAAGAAAGAAGGACACAACTCCCTATAGTGAAGCAGAGGACACAGCAATGCTACAGTCAGATTCCAATGTGGAAGTAAGCATCTTTCAGGTCCAAAGTCACAAACTTTGCAGAGTCTCCTCTGCAACAGAGGCATTATGGCATTGAGGATAATCAATCCAGAAGTGACTAGGCTGGATGAAAGGGCTGACAACCCTTAGGTCTAGGGTGGGATGGAGACCTCCATCTTACTTCAAAATGATAATAGCAGGAGAAAAACTGCCACAGGATGAAGCACACAGGTATCAGTTCAATGGCACCCTTGGGGAGCTTATCTCCTTAATGAGGGTGTTGCAAGGGAAAGTAATTCAAATAACCCTCACAGGGTAGGGTTTTTTGGTATTTTTTGTTTCATTTATTTGTTTTGCTTGCCAGCAATGGTGGAGTGAAGGCTGTCCTCTTGTACAGCCATGGAGGGGACAGACACCCCATGAAGTTGGGCGTGAGTTAAAATATTTTTATAGCAGGACAAATTGCCTCTTTGGTAAAAGGGCCCAGAGGGATTCAAAGAAGACTGGTTTCCAGTGCCAGTGTCCAGGTTAAAAATGTCTTATGGTTCTGGGACACTGGGTGCACTGAGGAAGTCATGACAAGCTGACATTACTTCATGACAGTCCTGTAAGGGGTTTTAACTTCACTACCACTTTTTAAAAGGAGGAGTTTGCTTGTCTATACAACATCAATCATAAATCACCTCCAAAGGATTTGGGTGGGAAACAAGCAACACAATTTTGACTCCACAGACAAATGGACTTTAAAATTTAAACTCACACAGTGCCTGGATCTAAAGATTAAAAGAGAACAAAAGAGAGTGAGAAAGAGAGAGAGAGAGAGAGAGAGAGAGAGAGAGATTTCACGTCTCCTTGTCTCTGTGTCTCTGCACCTATGGATAACAACATAGTTTCTTTTAAAAAAAAACTTAATTTAGACCAGTGGTTCTCAACCTTCCTAATGCCGTGACCCCTTAATACACTACCTCATGTTGTGGTGACCCCCAACCATAAAATCATTTTCATTATTATTTATTTATTTATTATTTCGTTCGTTAGTTAGTTAGTTAGTTAGTTCCAACATCAAATAGATTGGAAACACTGCCCTAAATCACTGCTCTGGATAGACTTCTAATGCCTAAAAATTGGTAACCCTCCCCCTTTTTTTAAGCACAGAAAGCGTCCATCAATGCCAGAATTAAGGCAGTAGTTCTAGTTCTGAATGTTGGGTTTCCACAGTTCAAAAAGCCAGTCACTCCCAAAGGCAATGCCAAAACAGCCCACATTTTACAGGAGGCGCAGGGAGGAAAGGACAGGGAGAGAGGAAAGATGGCGGCGGCATAAGCAGATGCGTTTTGTTTCACTCCCTCCCTCCCTTAAAGGGAGTGCGGACGCTGAACATACAAAAAGCGAGGAATGCAAGACAGTCAGGGCAAAGAACACAACACGTGCATGTGGCAAGCACCAAGGGTCCACGCACAACAAAAGCAAGAGGAGAAAGTCATCCTGGCTATTTCTGCACTAGACTGTTATAGCACTATTATTCCACTTTCACCATCCTATGGAATCCTGGGGTTTGCAGTTTGAACCCCAGCGCAGAGGTCTCAGAAGCACTGCTCCCATTGGCTGTGAGACCACCTTCTTTTAAAGGGGGGGCAGGATTGAGGAGCGGCGACCCCTGTGAAATGGTCATTCGACCCCCAAAGGGGTCCCGACCCCCAGGTTGAGAACCACTGATTTAGACTCAACAGACTCAATTGTTACTGTTTTCTCTTGGCTACACTGTACCTTGCTTTGACTGACTATCTTGACTATAGTAACCTCTAGATTTTGATGACTGGACAATTGGTTATGGTCAGCTGTAACAGAACAAGAACAGAGTAAAGACCACACACATAGAGCTCTCACAGAAGCCGATTGTGACCACAGATCTGACTTTTAAGTGGGAAGTTGCTGTCAGCTGTTAGCTGGCTTCAGTGTATGTTTGACTGACTTCACAAATTTGACAGATAGCAGCTGAAGATTTGATTGTAAAATAGACTTTGAGACTAACTGTTTAAAAGGAGAGGAAGACTAAGTGATTGAAAGTATGTGGTTAATTTTAGAGAGACATCATAGAAAGCCCTAGTACTGACTGAAGCAACCTATCCTAACATGGATGTGATCTGATTTGAACTGGTTTGAACTGAATTGAACTGACTTGAATTGAAACCGGACTGAACTCAACTTCTTAAAAGCTAATCACTATTATATAATTAAACAAGACAGAAATCTTAGACTTCGATGCAATCTAAGTTTTTAGTTTTGGGAAAATAAGGGGAATTCAACCATTTAACTTGTAGTTTAGCAATAGCAATAGCAGTTACATTCATCTGCTGTTTCTATTATAATAGCTTTTCCTCTTCTGGAATTTTCACAGCTGGTAAAGGGATTGTAGGTGGTTCAAGGACAAAGAAATCACACCTTATTCTCAAGGTCATAAGCAGAAACTAATTATACTCTCTTATTACTTTATTTTTCTTTTCACTTTTTTCTTCTTTCCAGTCCTACTCTCCCCCCATATGCTTCTTTGAACGAAAGATTGCAGTTATATAACTACTGCATATACTGTTATATTTCTCTCTGCTGGTGAATTGTCTAATTTAGAATTGTAAATAGAGAATTTACTAAAGCTGTTAATAGAATTTCATTGCAAATTTCAAATTGTTTATAGGAGAAGTGTTTCGGCTCATATAGAGTATAAGTTACATAGAATATAAAGTATAAGTGTATAGAGTACAAGTTAAAATTCTATATTATGTATTATATTGTTAAGAACCATAAAATCTATACACATTCATTACTATTATTATCATTATAATTCTACACTGTTAGGAATATTTATTAATAACTGTACATCTATTTAGTAGAATATTTAGTTTAATAGGACAAAATATCAAATTAACTGAAGTTGAATTAATCTAATTTAAAAAGCTATTTTGGCTTCCTCTGTTTGTAAAATTGGATGCTTTTGCCTCTTCTCTCTCCTTTTCTTTTTTGAATGTAATATAATATAAAACAATTTGTAAGAGCTTTTCTTTTTTATACATACTTAAAACTTTTACAATAGATTGCAAGGCAACTGATTTCCCCCCCAGTCTATCTAAGATCAAAACGGGTAAAAATGGCATCAGCAACAAGAAGAGCAATTGCTCAAACACATTTACAATCACAGACTCAGAGACCATCTACAGAATTACAGACAAAACTACCAAATCCAAGCCTCTTTTTGGTAGAAGAAATAAGAAAACTTAGAACAGAGATCAGGATGGAAATGTAAGAGATGACTATGGAAATTAAAAAAAAGAAGTAAAAAAATGAAATGGATAATTTTGGGCAAAAGCTAGAAAATGTAACAAAAGATGTTAAGGCAATAAACAAGAAGAAAGAAGATGTACAAGATGAGACAAATAAATTGGAAAACCACACTTCAAAACTATAAAGAATGGCAGAACAAGAGGAAATGAAGGACACAAGTACAGAAATTAAATTTAGAGAAAAATGTATTAAAATAAGAGGCCTCAAAGAGAAAGATGAGGAAGATCTTTATATTCATTTACTTCCAGTTCTAACCCATTTTATTGGATGGACTGCAGAACAAATGGACTTTGAAACAGATAAGATGCTCAGAAAAAATTCACTTATTGCCAAGAAAAGAAATGTTCAAACAGATCTTGTGATATAATTTGTGAGAGAATGTGTAAAAGATTTATTATGGCAAAAAATAATGTGAATAAATTAATTATTGAAGATAAAGAAATAAAAATCTTTAGACATTCCCCCACAAATATTTAAGAAGAGAAAGGATTATGCCTTTATAACTCAAATTCTTTTTAAAAATATGTTTATTGCAATATTGAGAAAAATAAACAACATAAAACAAAAAACACATATACAATAAAGGCAAAATGAAATAATAGAAAAGAAGAAAAAAGAAAAAAGAATACAATCTACAAAGTACAGAAAAAAATTAAAAATTACACATTACATTAGATTATGCTACCTCAATCGATTTACAAACTTACAAAGCAACGTTACAAACAATATGACTTCCTACCCAATCACTGTTGGGTGATTAACCAACAGATTTTGAATCCTGATATATACATAGCTCAAATATACTATTTACCTCTAAAATTAAACTCTAGTCAGTAATTCAAAATGACTCATAGTGTGTGATGATAATTTTTCATAATAAATGATAAATATTGGTCAATAATACATAAAAAATAATAAGACAAAACCATACACTATGAGATTTATTTGACAAAGCATGCTATTGCTAATTTACCCCATCTGGTTTCTCAGAAGGGGGCTTAAGATTAGTCTAGTTTATCCATCTCACCTAAGTTTGAACAACCAATCATCTATTAGCGGAATATGTGGTTCCTTCCAATTGTTTTTTGCAAAATTTAGTCTGGCCATGTCACTCATATAAAGTAATATTCAAGAATGCTTGTTCCTTAAGATGGGGTCTAAACTATCCAGAAAGTTCAATAAGTCTTGGGTAACACTGAAATTTTTTTTAATATGTTTGTGATATGTTCATTGATTTGTATCCAGAATTTTTTTGCTTTTTTACACTGCCACCAGATATGAAAAAAGATCCTCTCTCTTGACATTTCCAACGTCTTGTATTATTGCTATTTTTATCCATTTTTGCTATTTGAACTGGAGTTAACTACCACCCAAAAAACATTTTGAGATAATTTTTTTCTTAAGTTGGAGTTCCTTACAAATTTCTGACTCATAATCCACACTTTTTCCCAATGATCCAGATTTATCAAATGTCCTGAGCCCACTTTATCATATTGTCTTTCATTTTATACCTACAATTCTGAAAAGGAAAAGAGTAACATGAGATTGTGTAGAAATTAAGACATTTCTTTCATATTTCAGCAAAAAAAGTATACAGTCCTCCCTCCACATCTGTGAGGGTTTGGGACACAGAACCCTTGCGAAAGTGTAAAAATTGCAAATAACTCCTCCATTTGCTCCCCCTCCCATTCCCTTCCATGGCTCCCCCTTTCACATTCCCATGCAAAATGGAATGGAATGGGGTGGGGGGAAGGCTCTGAAGAGTCTTCCTTTCCTCCTTTGGAGTTCCCCTCTTCCCCTTCCCATGAATTTTGCCCCAGTGTGGAAAAAGTGGATGAGAAGGGGAGAAAACTCTGCAGGAAGAAAGAAAGGCTCTTTGGAGCCTCCCTGCCCATTCCCTTCTGTTTTGCTTCAGCATTAATTCTCCACGCTGGGCAAAAAGCATGAGAATCAGAAACTCTGGAGGAGGAAAGGAAGGCTCATATAAGCCTTCCCATCATCTGTCTTGTTCCATTTTGCCTTGGTATGAGTTCTTCACACTGGGGAAAAATGCATGGGAAGAGGAGGGGGGAAATTTTAGAAGAGGAAAGAAAGACTCACTAGGGCCTTTCCCCCCAATTCATTTCCTTCTGTTTTGCCTTGGAGAACTTGCTCTGGGGAAAAATGTATAGGAATGGGAGAAGAAGAATTGAGGGGGAGGCACATATGTTTGTGAATGATTAAATTTGCCACCATCAAACCCGCGAATGTGTAGAGAGAACTGTATCTTACATGCAATTATGAAGGCTCGAGATTTTCTACGATGATATATAGAGGAATTGAATAAACTGAATAATGAAGACGTAACCACTCTTACAACAAAAGACAATGAAGAGATAGAAAAACCAGATATACAGTAAGTTTCCAGAAAATATAACTATGGAACTACAAAAGAACCCTCAAACAGGTGACCAAGAGAAAGAACAAGATTCAGAACAGAAAGAAGACTCAGACGCTGAAACAGAGTAACCAGGAAAAGGAGGAAAATGAAAAGAAATAAAGTAGAAGTGAAAGGCAAAAACAAAAAGATTTAATAACTAACATAAAAATATTACCACGGAACATTGGAGGACTGAATTCCCCATTTAAAAGGAAAAGAACCTCTCACTGTCTTGAAAAGCAAAAGTTAGATATTATTTATCTACAGGAAATGCATATAAGAAGTCAAGATTCAAAATATCTAAAACTGGATGAGGACTTCTTCTCAAAAATTGACAGAAAGAAAAAGGTGTAACTATCTATGTTAACAAAGGATATAAAGCTAAAGAAATATTCAGTGATCCAAATACAAATTATAATGGACCTGAAGTCAAAATGCTAGAAACACAAATTTTGATCATTGGATTTTACAGGCCCTTACAAAATAAAACTCATTTTTATCAGAAGAACTTGCAAAAAATTACGGAAGTCGATTACAAAGAGATGATTATCATGGCAGACTGGAATGGAGTGTTAAACCCAGTCCTTGACAGAACAACAGACAACAAAACAAAGACTATCAAAGAAAACTACATAAAATATTTTTTAATCTTTTGGAAGCTTTATCTTTGATAGACGTGTGGCGTCATCTCTATGGAGATGAAAAAGAATGCACATATTGTTTGGATAGGCATAAAATGCGGTCAAGAACAGACATGTTCATCTCCCCTAAATTCCTAAGTAATAAAATAAAAAAAGGGAGGTTCTGCCGAGAACTATATCATACCACAGCCCTATCCTATTATCACTACAAGAGAAAAAAAACAGAATATTGCTGACTATTAAAAGATTCATTATTGAAAATCGAGAACATTGTTAGAAAAGCAAAAGCTGAGTTACATCCCTATTTCCAGAACAATTTAAACAAAGGAACACCAATTGATCTGGTATGAGAAACTAGCAAAGCAGTGAGGAGGGGTTTCTTCATCCACCAAGAAGCTTATTTGAAGAAAAAATACTACAAAAAATATAAGAATTGAAGAAGAAAGAAATGGAATTGCAAAACAACCCCAAAAATGTAAAAATAAAATATGAGTTAAAATAATTGTCAATAGAAAATACCACAGAAATTGAAAATAAACTGAAGTTTGTAAAACAGAAATATTTCAAACATTCGACTAAAACCGGAAAATGGTTGCATGCAATTTTAAAAAGAGAAAGAAAGAGAAGGGAAAACAATACACGGATAACAAAATAAAAAGCGTGCTTGTCAACTATTTCAAGAAAAATTTTAGGGAAAGTAATCTATCAGCAGAGAAATTTGAAGAAAGAAATGAACAAATATTTGGATTAAATTAAAATACCATGAATTGGTGAGACATTAAAGAATGAATTAAATAAACCAATTCCCAAGATGAAGATTCTGTTTCCTATCAAGAAATTAAAATGAGGGAAAGCACCACACCCTGATGGATTTATGGCAGAATATTACAAAATCTCTCAAGACCAATTAGCTAATCCCCTACAAGAGATAATTAATGGAATGAACCCTAAAGGTCGACCATCATCTTGGGGGGAAGATAGTATTACTTTAATACCAAAAGAAACAAGAGACACCCACCACCACACCAGAAGTGAAGAATTCTAGACCAATCTCCCTACTTAACATAGATAACAAACTATTCGGATTGGTCCTAGTAGAAAGACTGAAAAAAATCTTACAGGACTGAATACGTGAGGACCAATGTGGTTTTCTTCCAAAAAGTTCCTAAAAGAGAATATGAGGATAATTTTAGACGTAACTGAGTATTTCTAAAATGCAATAAAAAAGGTTAGGAATGATCTTCTTGGCTGTGGAGAAAGCATTTGACAATGTGATTTGGATGTTTATGAACGAACTCTTAACAAGAATGGGTCTTGGCAATACTTTCATCAATTGGATAAAATCTACTTATGAAAACCAGTCCGCACGTTTGCTAATAAACAGAGAAAAATCAGGAAAACTCTATATTCAAAAAGGCACAAGGCAAGATTGCCCTTTATCTCCGTTACTTTTCTTAATAGTAACAGAGATTTTAAACAACTAAATCCAATAAAACCCACAGATCAAAGATGTACAAGTTAAAAATCAAACCTACAAACTTAAGAGCATTCGCTGATGATCTAGTGATTTTATTAGCGAATCCAATTACTTGCATAAAAAGACTGATTGAGACTTTATATGAATTTGGTAAAGTAGCTGGCTTTAAAATAAGCAAAGAAAAAACAGCTATGATAACAAAACTATGAAAACAAAAAATACATCAAGAACGGAAGACCTAGAGATAGAAAATTAATCAAAATGTACGATTGTTTAAAATGTTAAACACTTGGTATTTACATTTGTATGACAACAATTACAGTAGGACTTGGCATGAAGTAAAAAAAGACCACAAAGCTCGTTTAAACTCAATTTATCTCTATTGGGAAAAATTGCTACAATAAAGACGAGCCCAAAAATGCTTACCAATAATCACAAATGATATCCTTTTAAACAATGGAAGGAGGATTTATCCAAATTTATCTGGAATAGGAAAAAAACCAGAGTTAAATGGAAGATGCTAAAAGACACAAAAGAATGAGGAGGACTTGGCCTTCCAGATTTGAAACTCTACTATCATACAAGTTGTTTGTGTTGGCTCATAGATTGTATTAAGCTTGATAATACATGTCTGCTACAACTGGAAGGCGCAGACATACTGTTTGGCTGGCACGCTTACCTTTGTTACAGTATAGCCAAAGCGCAGAGACACTTGGCATAGAAATATAAAATGGATATAAAAACAAATGACATAGAAATGAATAAGAGAAAATTTGGTGAGTTTGTAAGAGAAGAGACTGATCACCTGATTGGTAAAATATATAAATTGTTACTAAATTTTGAAGTAGAGCAAGATGTTGTTAAAGAAAATATGATAATGTGGACTCCAAAGATAGGGCATTCCATTTTACTTAAAAGTTGAGAAAAATCTTGGAAAAATACATCAAGATTTACTAAAAGGACAAATTTTAAAGAAAATTATTATAACTTTTTTTTTTCAGATGATATTTTAGACTTGATGAGGAGCTCAAGGACCACTTCTATCCTGAAGGCTGTCTGGACCAAGGATAATGGAAATGGGACAACCATGAAGCTTGTGGTTGGAACCCAAACTTCCTGGCAGTGGTATGCATTTTGTGTGTATGTTTCAGCTTGTCATCTGTCTCCTTGTTGAATAGGCCTGCCTCGTCAACAGGCAGGCCCTCAATCATAGGCCAAGCTTGGTGGGAAAGGCCTGATGATCTTAGTCAGGCATGCTTCTTGAGGGTGATGGCCCCCACCAGGGTTTTTCTGCTGCAATCTGCAACATGTCTGGTGTAGTAAACTGTTGGAAGGCAAGGTTGTTAGCCTCAGTCTGGAGTGTGGCAGCCATCTGCCTGTCCTCCTCTGACAGTTTGGCCAAAAAGGGTGTCATCCTTTCCCACAAGTTTTGTTCATAGGCAACAATTGCAGTTGATGATTCTGAATGATAACTCTGCAGCTGAGTAGAACTTTTTCACCAAGACCTCCAGCTTCCTACTTTCTTTATCAGTTGAGCTGGTGAACTTTTTCTGGGTGGACTTTGACTATGCTGCCTCGACTAAGACTGAGTTTGGTTTAGCATGGTGGAGGAACTGGATTCCATCACACAGTACAGGGTGTCTACTTTTATGAAGAGAGGTCAAATCATGGAACGAGTCACGTATTGAATGAGTCCTCAAGACCTACTGACTACCCTTAGCAAGACAGTTTCTAACAGGACAGAAGCAGGTATAGGCACTTTTGACTGAACCCTACAGTAAATAGGATCCTCAGGTTCAGATTATGATTGTCTAATGTCTAACTGCAATATATGTTCCATTCCAGTCAACCGTTCCACACAGGAGTAGGCATCATCTGTTGGAGATATGGCCTCATGTTCTACCAACACCATATAAGGAAATTTTGTCTCAGGCATGTATCAGTATCAGCAGAGGAGAAAGATGCACGCTGAAAATGTGTGGAAGGACAGGGTGGAGATGGGCTGACCTATCAGGCCCTGGTTGAAATCATGGAGATGTTGTATGTGACTGAGTAGGTTCAATAGAGCAAAGAAGCTCCTCCTGGTATTCCAGTGGTTGAGCAGGAAAAGCAGTTGGTCTGAGAGTCCATGATGGAGGATGCCTGGAATTCAAGTGTTCACAATGAGGAATGCCTGATATCAGATGGCAAAGGACAGTACCGATTCCACTGGTGATATGCGAGGAGCAGCAGTAGCAGGAGTACTCAGCAGGACTGCATTGGTAATACAATGGTTCCCATTGATGGTAAAGCAGATGGTTCCCCCTTAATAGGTGCCATTCAAACCCATACTCTTCAGTCACTCTCAGAATAAAGAGGGCCTTGAGGCTGAAATCGAGGAGAATAATAACGGTATCGATCATGCCATTCCCTATGCCTATGGCCTTAGCTCTCTAAGTCACATCCAGTCCAATGATTTTGAGCACATCGATGAGAGAACAGTAGGGACTGTCTCTTGAGGTAGAGACAGAGGACCTCATGGAATGGGATGAATTCAAAGAATACGATACCAAACAGCAACTTTGAATCATGGCATGTGAAAAAGGCAGCAGAAGAGCGACTTTCAGTGTAAACATCTGTCAATAATGAGGATCATAGTAAAACAGCAGGTTCACTTGTTAAACAATCCCAAATAAATGGTTGAACAAAGTAAGCAGGTAGAGAAAGAGAAAGTATTGAAAAACCAATTCAAATCAAGGGAAAAACAGAGTCCTAGCCAAAGCCAAAATGCAAACCAAAATTAAAACCAAAAATACTGTGAGAAGCAATACAGTTCACCCAAAGTTCCTTCAATGCTGCTGCTGAGGTGGATGAAAAGGAACTGAGAGTTTGAGTGGGAATCAGGCTGGTCACATGGAGTAGGGGAGAAGAGGCTACTGCCAAACTCCTGAACATCAGTTTTAAAAAGTTCCGAATGATGCAGTGCATACACAATAAACCCGTTTGTGTGAGTCACAGAGATCACGAAGAAGAACCATATCTGTACACTGTTTTCTAAGAGGCCAGGGGAGAAGAAGAGGAATGACTGTGAGGGGGCATACAATACAAAAGCACAAGACCTTTCCATATGGCTGCTACAGTCTCCAATAAGCAGAAATGTATCCCTATTTGCTTCCTAGGTCAGTGTCAGTGTTTCCACAAGAAGAATACCCATATTAATAAAAGAGGTGCCTTTTAAGTACACTGTGGTTAAACATATATATGAATGTATACATACCATTAAACTAAATTAAAAACTCACCGAACAGAACCATCTGGAATATTTGGAACATACAGAGTTACAGGGAAAGGTGAATCACTTGAGTTTTTCAAAGCTGCCATGGCACGCAAGGCCTCTGATTCACTGCGAGGAGCTGAAACTTTCATACATCCAAGATAGGTCAGTTTGTTGAACAACACACTGTCCTCTTCTGAAGGTAGAACAGAGGAACCAAGTCTTTGTGACAAAACCTCTGGAAGTCAATAATATTCAAGTGTTATCCATTCACTATCCTTTTTTTTGTTGCAGTCATTCATTCACAATGGCATAATCTTAACAAACTTGAGATGCCCTGAAATCTACTGTCCTGATTGTTGCAGATGATCAGCACCATGGCTTACTATTGACAAAGTCTCCACTGATTACCAAGAAGTCTCAAGTAAAAAATTAAGGTAATTATTGTTACTCTGAACAAACCTGAACAGTGTATCTACTTTAAGTACAGCAGTCCCTCCACATTCACAGGGGATAGGGAAACAGAACCCCTGCTAAAGTCAAAAAAGAAGAGTGGGGGAAGATCTTTCCCCTTTTACTCTCTCGCCCTCACCCACCCACCATGACACCAGTGGCGGAGGCAGGAGAGCATGGGGGGATGATTTTCCCTGCTTCGCTTTCTCACTGCCCCCACCCACATGATTGCATGCATGGGGGCAGCGCAGGAGAGAGCAGGTGGAGGAAAGATCCTCCCCACTTGCCTTCTCATTGCCCCCACCCGTGTGATCACAATTGTGCGGGCGAAGGCAGAGCAGGAGAGAATGAGCTGGGAAATATCTTCCCTGCTTTGCCTTCTCGCCATCCCTACTTGCATGATCAGGCAGGCAATGGCAGCAGGAGAGCACTGGGGGGGATCTTCCCTCCTCTTCACTCTCTTGCCCACTGCCAGGGCAATGGCGCTGGCAGCCAGGGGCAGGAGGGAGGAGACAAACGGGTACCACAAATAATCAGACCCACGGAAGTCAAACCTGTGAATGTAGGGAAAAACTATACTGTACTACCAGGTATCTCCTTCCCAATTTGTCACTGCAATTGGCAAGATAAACCAAGTGAGTCTTCATGCAAATATTACATTTCTGTAATATTTAACACACTAGATGACAGCATATTGACACACTTTTCCAAGACTCTCCTCCAACATGTAGTTTTGCCTTTGTTAATTTCATACAATTCAAGTCCAGATCACGGAAAACATATAGCAAGTATATACTGAATATACTTGGGTATAAGTCAAGAAATATTAATCAAACAATATTAGTCAAAAAACAATCAACTTATCCACAGGTCAGTGTAAGTACTGTATCTTAACTATTATTAAAAAAAAAAAGGAATAATCTCCCTTTTCTAAGCAGTGTAGGAAAAGGTGAGAACCCAGTCCACCGCAGGAGAACTAAAAGAAGCAGTGATGCCCCCCTATTCTCTCTATCACGGAGTTGCTTCTGGCATTTTTGAATGATTAGATGGGAAAATGGCGGTGCCAGGCCCTGCAAGGGAGCACCAAGAGAGTAGAGGGAGTTGGCGCTTCTTTCAGTTTCTTCCTGGATAGACTAAGCTCTCACCTTTCGCCACTCTACTCAGAGAAGGAAGTGATTCCTTTTTTTGGTAAGAGTTAATACTGTATCTTCACACACACACACACACACACACACAAGATACCCATAGAGTGTCGAAACGCTTGGGCAGGAAAATGGCAGTGGACACCCCCTCAGGTAGAGTGAGTGCCTTTTGCTCTCTATGGAATGACCCTTGACTCATCCACACATCTTATCAAAATCCATAATTTTGGCCCCAAAACCTGCTCTCGACTATTACATGAGGTCAACTTATACACAAGTATCTAGGGTACCAGGGAAAAACATTTAGTGTAAGTTTCTGTACCTACTTGTGTTGTCATTTCTGTACAGAAATATGATTATACATATATGCATATTTTAAAGTAATATCAGTAGAAGACAAAGTAAAAAAAACTGTACAAAATAAGTTATGATAGGAGTTTCAGCAATTCTCTTAGAACAGCAAAAGACATACTTTCTAATAGGAATGAAAAGAATATTCACATTCTTAAAACAAAGGGTATCTTGACAAGTCCACACTCTGTGCTGAAGAAAACATCAACTGCTACAAGTTTGTTTCATCCATGCACACAGACCACTATCATTTTTCATCACAGAAAGACTCTGTGTTTTGCACAAAAAATTAGCACCATTTGAGCAAAAATGTCCCCTCAAAATAAAAACAACACCCCAAAAAAATGCTTCAGAAATTGCTCCAATACCATTGTAATGAAACAATGAAAATCTTTTTGTTCTTCCATGCAGGAACAAACTAAGATTTTCACTACTTCTTTCAGTCTTTTTCCTTCACAGTTCTTAGAAATTTCTTTAAAAACTTAAACCAGTACCTTCATTAGGAGAATTGAGCAGAAGGTGCATAGAAGGCTGGCTGACAGATACATTTCTAAGCGACTTCCCACAATCACCACTCACATCTACACAGTCAAATGTGTTACATTTCTGGCCTTTGTCAGAATCCTTTAAAATCTCTTCCATTGCTTTCTCTATTTGTTCAGCTTCATTTGAAAACATCTGCAAAAAAGGACAAGCACTCTCACTGATAGTTTTCATTAAAATTATTCCAACCACAGTAACATTTAATGCAGTTAAATGTAATCCATCACAGTTCTCTTTACTGAGGGAAGACACTTTTGAACTTCTAATATCTAAAAACGTGTTTCATTTAAACTGGCTGAAACACACTATACACACACACATACATATACGTATACACACACACACACACACAGACAGTATTCATATTTTGTCACCATGTTGTTGCCACCACTGCTGTCCACTTTCAAGTCGATTCTGATTTATGGTGAACCCTAAGGTGAACCTATCACGGTGTTTGTGTGACATGTCCAAGGTCACCTGGTAGGTTTCCATGGCAGAGAGGAAATCAAACCCAAGTCTCCAGGGTCACAGTGCAATGCTCAAAACACTACACCATATTGGCTCTTTCCCATTATGCCCAATCATAATGTTATGATAACACAAAATAGTGCAAAGCTGGAAATAGACGGCTTAGTAGTCTTTCTGCACTCCTCTCAGAAATATCTGCCTTAAACATACATGTCTTATAAGCTGGCAAAGTAGAATAAATTGTGACAAGCTGGACAAGCTTCTTCACATTTAACTACAGGCATAATTTTGCAATTCAGGACAATTTTTACACAGAATGAGACTCATATGACATAAGAGAGATTTAAAAATTGGTAAACATAACTTTTACTTAAAGTCAAGGAAGCGTTACCATCAGCTGGAATTTCTCTTTTGCAGAATTATCCTCAATGTGCTTATTAATACAGAAGGATTTTTCCTGATTTAATACCGAAACAGTTTCAGAAAGAAGGCTAATCTTGTCTAAGAAAGATCTAACATCCATTTCAGATTTATGACTCTTTCTGCCTCGTGAAATAACGATAAATTCAAAATACAACTATCACTAATTTATCCTCTATATTATTAAAAACTTAAATATTTTTCTAAAATCACAATGGAACAATTTTCAATCCAGATGAATGAATAGCTTTCATAATTTAAGTATAGCATCAAATTAATCCTCTCCTCAATGTGCTATACACAGGGGTTCAACACATTATGCCAAAACAGGAGTAAATAAATTAAACATCAACTGAAATGAAAACAAAAGGTAAGTAAATAATGTAACACAGAAGAAGAACGTAACACAGAAAAAGAAGGCTAGGTAAGAACTAAAAGCAATCAGTGTGAAGCTCTGGTTGTTCTTCTTCCAAACTGATTCCATTATATAGCATTCCTTTATTTGCTAATAGAATTTGTTAGTTTTGTTCTTCTTGTTGTTATGTGCCTTCTTGTCAATGGCAAACCTCTTTCGGGGTGTTCTTGATAAGATTTATTCAGAGGAGATTTGCCATTGCCTTCCTCTGAGGCTCAGAGACTATGTCTTGACCAAGTTCACCCAGCAGGTTTCCATGCCTGAGTGGGGATTCAAACTCTGGTCTGGTCTCCCAGAGTCGAAGTTCAATGCTCAAATCACTTTGCCATGCTTGCTCTCCTTACTAGAACAGCACCCTGAAAAGCAAAGTCTTTCCTCTAACTTGCAAAACAAGACACTATGCCAACACACAGTTTGTAAGGGGTTGAAACGGCTGGAAAATTACCACAAATCATATGGCTTTCTGAAAAATATAAATATATATACATCTGATTATTTATTTCATGTAATGGTTAATACAGGAAGCCCCCACTTTTTGATCCGCTGTTATCTGATAATTCACTCTTCTGATGTTTCCAATTAAGGACAAATTCCATTAATTTGACAGGGACTCCACTCTTTCATCACTTCTTCCTGCCTATGGAGGCCCAATCGGGACCACTTGTATGTGAGTGCTGGAAAAATGAGCTGGAAGGGAGGTGCTAAGCTGGCTGAGAGAGACATTGCAATCAGTGTGTGAGTATGGTCACTCTCAAGCGAGCCCCTGTAAGTTGGGTTCTGATTTTCAACCAATTCTGTTTTCTGACAGTGCTCCAGTCCCTAATCATCAGATAAGTGGGGGAAGTCTACAGTGCAGCTTCACACTACTGTAGTGTATCAGCCCCTCCAAGTGCTATTAGAATGCATGTCCCAGCATTCTTTATCACTGACTAGGCAGCTTGAGCAGCTGGGATATGTATCTACACCATTCCCATCCCTAGCCTACCAAAAAACAAACAAACCAACCAATCCAAGAATACTTTCCTATTGAAAATGTGATATATTTAGTTAACTGTGTGTTCCTATACAAAATATAAGGACTGCCAATAACAGCAAGAATTCAACAACAAAAAGCAATCTAAAGTGCAGTAGAAAGAGAAGTCCTGACCCTAATTTTTAATACTGTAGGAACAAGAGAAGAAGACCATAATGCTCCCATTTTCCAGGGAAACAAAAATATCAGTGCTTGTGCACAGTATTTGTCAAATTATTGAAGTTGAAATCCTATGCACACTTACCAGGGAGCAACTCTCAGTCAATTCAAGAGACCTTGACTATAATAAGTGAAAAAACTCAAGATTTTTGTATGCAGTGTATCAATAAAGAGGCCCTGGAAATGCTGAATTGAAAGACAGCATTAAAATGTTTTAAATGCTACAGTGCAGAAAGCTGTCTACAAAGGAACACCTTCTTTGCAATTGAGGAAAGAGCAACAAATTGGAGTACGCAAACTTGAAGCTGACACTTATTTATTATTAACTGAAGCAATTCTTATAATACAGTGAAAAGTGTGAATAATTGCGAGAGTACATTTTCAAAGAAGTATTGGGTCTGTTGGGTCAGATATAACTGCGACTTCCTGGGGTTCATAAGGAGGCCACGATTGTGGAGCAAAGATAAGGTTGAAGGCTGCAACAGAGCTTGGTTTAGGAACTCAGGACCAAAAGCCAGTCATCTATGTAGGAAAAGATGGAGACTCCCCAAAGACAGAGGAAGGCCACCAAAATGTGTGGCACTGTGAAGGCCAAAAGAAAGGACACAGATGCAACAATCTCAAAGCACAAAACACAGGAAGCAGTGACGAATGGGGAGGATCACAATATGACAATATGCACTCTGGAGTTCGATAATCACATACTAATCTTTACAGTGTAATAGAGGGGAGAACTGCTGAAAGAGTCACTATTCTGAACTTCTTGGTGGTGATATGAGAGTTGACATCCTTGAGATAGAATCACAGAATCATAGAACCATAGAAATGTAGAGTTGGAAGAGACCACAGGGGCCATCCAGCCCAACCCCCTGCCATGCAAGAACACCCTCAAAGCACTCCCAACAGATGGCCATCAAGCCTCTGCTTAAAAACTTCCAAAGAAGGAGACTCCACTACACTCCGAGGTAGCGTATTTCACTGCCGGACAGCCCTGACCATCAGGAAGTTCTTCCTGAGGTTCAAGTGGAATCTCCTTTCCTGCAGCTTGAATCCATTGCTCCTTGTCCTGGTCTCTAGACCAGGAGAAAACAAGCCCACTCCCTCTTCTACATGGCATCCCTTCAAATATTTAAACATAGCTATCACGTCCCCTCTCATCCTTCTCTTCTGCAGACTAAACATACCCAGCTCGCTAAGTCTATCCTCATAGGGCATGGCTTCCAGGCCCCTCACCATTTTGGTTGCCCTCTTCTGGACTTGCTCCAGCTTGACCATATCCTTCTTGAATTGGGGTGCCCAGAACTGGACACAGTATTTAAGATGAGGTCTAACCAAAGCAGAGTAGAATGGTACCAGTACCTCCCTCAATCTGGACACCATACTCCTATTGATGCAACCGAGAATTGCATTGGCATTCTTGGCTGCCACATCACACTGCTGACTCACATTCAGCTTGTGGTCTATTAAGACTCCTAAATCCCTTTCACACGTACTACTATCCAGCCACGTGTCCTCCATCCTATATTTCTGTACTCCATTTTTTCTACCTTACATTTCTCTCTGTTGAATTTCATTTTGTTCACCTTGGCCCAGCTCCCTAATCTGTCCAGGGCATTTGGAATTTTGATCCTGTCCTCTGGCGTATTAGCAACCCCTCCCAATTTCGTGTCATCTGCAAATTTGATGAGCATGCCCTCTATTCCTTCATCCAAGTCGTTGATAAAAATATTAAAACAGCACTGGGCCCAGGACAGAACCCTGTGGCACCCCGCTAGTCACTTCTCTCCAGGATGCAAAGCAGCCATTGGTGAGCACCCTTTGGGAACGGTCAGTCAACCAGTTACAGGTCCACCTGACAGTAGCCCTGTCCAGCCCACATTTTACTAGCTTCCTTGCAAGAATGTCATGGGGAACTTTATCAAAGGCCTTACTGAAATCAAGATATGCTACATCCACAGCATTCCCTTCATCTATCAAGCTAGTAACGCTATACAGGATACAGGATGTGACTAGTCTACTCTTGAATGGGACTATACTGAATCCAAAAGTGACGGTACTGAGGTTCCCTGGTGAGTAAAGGAAGCTTTGTCAGTGCTAGCAAGATCTATTGGTACAAGAGATGGTGAAACCAATGGTACTGAAGCGTCCAATGCAACGCCTGTAGAGGCCATGAAAAGAAATCTGGTTTGAGTGGCAAAATCAGCTGTATTCATAGCCAACTCCCAGAGAAAGACTTTGAGACATGAAGCTCCATTCCAATGGATCTGGTGAGAAAATAGGACCAATGCAATGGGGTTGCAATGGGAACACTTATGCAAAATGTGGGCCTCCCCCAATCAGAGGAGGAACTTAGAATGGCTGTCCATCTATAGAATCTTCCTTCCATAAGAAGCACACGTCTTAAAGTATCCTGTAGATGCCATAAACCAAAGAAGAGTCCAGAAATAACAAGCTGTCAAAGATGCACCTGAAATGGCAGACAAAAGAGAACTGAGGGATTTTGAGTGGGAACCATACTGAGTGGATGAGGTAGGGTGGGAAAGGCCTTCAACTGAAGGGATTGAAGTTTCTGAAGATGGTCGGTGCAGCTGCACAGAATTCCGTATGTGTGAGTCACAGAGACCACAAAGAAGAAATATCCATTAGCATTTCCCAGTCAGTTGGAGGGATCATGTGGAGGCTTAATACAGAGAAGTCCAAATGTTCTGGCCAGGCTGGATGCTACAATAAACGAGAAAAGCATGGAAATAGTTTTATCACAAATGAACAGCATGTTGGTCACTGACAATTGCAGCAAGAGTGACAAAACAAATTATGTGAACTTTAACCTTGTAGTTTGTTTCTCCTAGCAAAAAACAACAACAACAAGAAGAAGAAAAGACAGTGTTCTGGTCTGTTTCTCCTCATCCCATAATGAAACAGAGGGAAAAAAATTTTTGAATGTCTTTTACCAAAATAAGACAATCAAAAATGAAATGAGAGACAGTGCCAGAAGATGACACTGCCAGGTTGGATTGCACTCCATTAGCTACTGGGAAGAGCACAGAACAATTACAAGTAGCGTTGGGGCTAAAGATGCAACTAAATTCAAGCCAAAGGAAATTCAGCTGCTGATGTACTCAGAGCTGAAAGGAAACTCTGAAGCCGCACACAGCATATTATAGGCATGTAGAATGTGGAAAGCATGAATCTGGGGAAACTAGAGATGGTAAAATAAGAAATAGAATGTATAAACATTGCAATACTTGTAGTGAGCAAACTAAAGTGGACAGGAATGGGAGATTTTGATTCAGAGTTCTATTCAGGAACTCTTCTGCCTCTGTAGTTGGAGCATAAATTTCGGATTATGGTTATATGCATGAGTTTTCCCTGAAATCTTGTTGACTTAATTTGGTTAGACTCTGCATTCTATCTTTTGACTACTTTTGTGACATCTCACTATTAATGCCATTTCTACTTAGATTTTCATTTACTGAGTAAAAAAATATGCAGTTATCTGATTGAAATGTCCCATTCCAATGTCACATATGTATCCTGTCCCTGATTCATGCTTCTCACAATCCACATTCCTACGTGTTATATAGCTTCAGACTTTCCTTTCACTTCTGAGCATGTCAACAGCTAAACATCCTTTTGGCTTGAGTCTGGTTGTTTCACCAGTCACAGCATTACTTGTACTTTGTCTTCTGCTCTACACTAGTAGTTCACTGAGTGCCTTCTGACCTTGGAGTCTTATCTCCTGGCATTATCTCTTGTTTCATTTTGGATTGTCTCACCATAGGGTTTTCATGGTAAAAGACTTCAAAATAGGTTTACTGAGTCTCTTCCTGCACAGTACTAACTTGTATCAGCTATGGTACCAATGTCCTCTCCGAGAGATTCTCTACCATTGCCACCTACTACTACAGCTGCTACCTGGTAGCTGTTTGGCATATTTAGTCTGTCACGTCAGCAAAAGCCGACCTGAAATGGGAGCCCCTACCAGCAGCATTAGTAACAGCAGCATGGCCTCATGCCTCACATGAGAATGCAGTCCCTCCACTACAGAAAAGTAGTGCCATGCTGAGGACTATATTGTTACACATCATAGAGTCTGGTGGATGAAAGGGAAATTGTGGTTCACAGAATGGAGAAGACAGTGTTTAATTTAACTGGGATATCTATGCGAATTGCACAAAACCAAAATAGGAAAGAAAAAAGAGTGTTGCTTCAAGATTGTGATTCTTTGGAGTCACATGTATGGGCTGATCTGCTTTGTGAAACTGAAAGAGAAGGAAATATGTCTAAGATACGGGTATTGTCTCTTGATTATGTTTTTAAGGTGCCATGTCAGAAAAAATTAAGGAAATTTTGTTTTTCTGTGAAGTAGGAGATCAAATTTAAGATGAAGATAAAATAGTTCAGTATTATATGAATTAAAGATGACAAATTGATTGATTTATGGATTATGTTGTGGCTTTTAGAGAACAAATTGATATAGATGTATTTGTGGAATTATTAACTAGTGTAAATAATAAGTAATTATGTCAGCTGGCAGTATTTAGAGAATCAATTGCATTATTACTTACCAGTATTAGAGTTTTTCATGACGTAATGTTATTTTTTATTATGGAAGCATATTGTAATGGAGTGTAACAGAAGCTGTAAAAAGATATATGGATTTAACATTGGCAATGTTAACCAAAAAGAGCAAGTTTGTATTTTATTCATTTATTTATTAGATAGTATAAATTGTAGGAAAGGAGGAAGGAAAGGCTGGATTTTTGTTTTTTTGGAGAGGCCTGGAATGGGGAGAGTTAAAGAAAGGGGGAAATTGATTCCCTTCTGGGGTTTTTTCCTTTCTTTTCTTGTTATTACTCAATTCAAATAAATCATAGGCATATTTGTATGCTTACATATTTCTTTTGTGTGCGTGTATACACACACACACACACACAGAGAGAGAGAGAGAGAAACTCAACCATATACTCACATATATAGTGTTTGTAGTGTTTGTTTTTTGGAAAATGTTAATAAATTTAAAAAAACTAATATACATCATAAAGGTGATAAATATCCTGCTACAGACTGGAATGAGGCAACACATGCAGCCCTGAGACCTAGTATGGTCCAGCGGTTTGATCATTGGGATCTGTAGACCAGGGTTCAAATCCCCACTCAGCCATGGAAACTCACTGGGTGACCTTGGGCAAGTCATATTCTCTCAGTCTCAGAAGAAGGCAAAGGCAAAAATTTTCAGAACAAATTTTGCCAAGAAAACCCCATGACAGGTTTTCCTTAGGGCTGCCATAAGTTGGAAACAACTTGAAGGCACACAACATGTGGTATTGGACTTTGACTCCCACCAGGCCTAGCTAATACAGCCAATGACAAGGAACGATGGAAGTTGCAAGATGTGGAGGTTGCCAGTTTGCTGCTTCTTGATAAGACAAATGACAGTATACTTTGAATACTAGACTGTCACTGCTGGCTTGTTTTCTGGTACTAATAACTTGATTCCTAAATTCTGTGAATGACAAACCTGCTATGATTTTAAAAACATTTAAACAAATTTTACATACAGTGCACCCTCCCCTGGCACAATGTCCACATGCACAAATGTGAGGCTGCACAAAGCACTGGTCCTACTACAGTCAACAGACGTGAGAGGCGCACTCCTGCATTGCTGCAGGCACACACACATTGTATCCACTGATTACAATAGGTCGCAGTGCTTGTGTGTTTTGCTTTACAAAGAGGTTCCTAGAATGGAATCCCAGCTTATACAGTGGGTGCAATGTACAGGATTAATCTGTACACAGTCTTCAATTCAAATGATCTACTTAGCAAGAAAATCTGATATTTGACTGTGTTATTTTTGCTGATTAATTGGATTCTTTTTCTATGGATTTGGATCATAACTATATTTGGCTTACATCAATATTTGAATAAGACTTTGTCTTTAATATCAGGATTGTCACACTTGACATTATGGAGAGGGGATTTTAAAGTTATTTATCTCAGCCTGTTTCCTAAGTAACTTTTGTGCTAATTCTAACATTTCTGGGAAAGTTTACGTGAGACTTTTTTATCTAATGTTTTAGGAACACAAGACTTTTTGTTTAAGAATACAGTGAATACTGGATGGAAGGCATCATCACCTCAATTATGGATTATGACATTCAAATTAAAAATGACACATTGATAGCTGAGGATTTACCTGAATACTACCTGAGGTTTTTTTTTGGCTGAATTTAGACAAATTAATGGATCTACTGAGATAAAGTTTGATGTACTGTACTTATTAAACAACTATCAAGGAAGTTCAAAGATGAGTCAGCTGAAGATATGAATACTCAGCAGGTGGCTGAAATGACATATTGGCAATCAGAGGAGAAAGAGGATTTATCACAACCTTTGCAAGAACTAAAGCTGCTGGGAGTTGCAACGCAACAGTGTCCAGAGGGCTGCATCACCTGTGACTTGGAAATCCTGTCTGTACAAAATGAGATAAACACACAGCAATAGATGGAGAGAGTCAGTAGAGTTGATCTTAGAAAGGTAAAAGGCTTAACAGACGTTACAACTCAACCTCCAATTATAAAGCTAAAAGGTCAAAAGTCAGAGTATGACCAGATACTACTTTGGAGAATACATGGCAACTGGTTTGGGTTCTCACAAGAACTTCTTCCCTGGAAAAAGGAGAATAACAACTTATTGATGGACAGACTTTCCAGGAAAAAAAAATATTTTCAGCTAGGACCAGCCTGAAGAATTGATTTCTATGTACAAGGACCAGGGACATAGGCTAAACATGGCTGATTGGACAGAAGGCCTTTTAGGAGCACTTAAATATGATTCTCTTCTCATGAAAAAAAAAAGAAGAAAGAAGGAAGAAAAATAATGCATCTGATGAAAAAAGAGGCTTATGATTACTAGGATAAAAGTTATCAAGGGAATGAGGATGATGATTAAGACAGTTTTCACTTTCCTTTAAAATCTTTATTCTAAACTTGCTATTTTTACTATCACAAGAAGTGTAATTGGAGTTAACAGCTTTAATTTGTTTACTGCTTTTTAATGTTACTTACTACGAGAGTATTATTATTTTAAGAAATATTAACTTTAATATATGATAGAATAAGGATAAGTCAGGGATAATTAAGTTAGAATTATTATTAATAATTCATCTTGAATTATTAACCTTTTTTCTTTGATGAATTAGTATACACTAACATAAAATATAGAATAAATGAAGAGTCAATTGTATTTGACACAAGGGACCAGTATTAATTAATTCTGTAGGTTTATATTTACTATGAAAATAAATAATAGGCAACAAGCATTAACCTTAATTTAAATTTAAGGATTTGATAGTTGTTACAGTTTGATTATTATTCGCTGTTTGCAACCAGGGAAGGAACCAATTTTTAGTTACTTGTAGTTTTGTTGTTCTATTATAGTTTATGCAACACAAAGACAATTAGGAAACTTTTCTAATCATAAACAGAAATACTATACAGGTTTACAGGTGCACGGACCCCACTACCAGTATTCTCACATGTGTCTACCCTGTCCCTGACAGATTATCGTATTAGAGGAACTCAATAGATTTCTTCTGCTACTTACTTGAACATATGAAGACTTCTTTGCACCACTATGAATCCTGATAACACAGGATTCTTAATCACAAGACTTCAAGTTGCATCCAGGCAAGCATCAGCAAAAGCTCCCTGCAATTAGCTATTGAACATGGGGAAGTGGGAGATGATCTAGCATGCACAGCCCTGTCCCTTTTATGCATGTACAGAGCTAGATTTACAGAATATGCCTAATCATGTTTACCTCCACTTCCACTGAGTTCAACAGGCTTACTCCTTGGTAAGTATACTTAGAAATGCAGCATTTAAACATTGAAGGATCCTGCAGAAATCGTTTTAGAATTACAACCATATCGTTTCTGTGAAACAAAGCTGTGACAGTTTGAAGTAGATTGCATGAAGAAATCTTTCTTGGTTGGTTTTGCGACAGGAAGCAACTTTTTCAAGGGTTCGAAACACAGCCTTTTTTTAAAAAAAAAGTGCATGATATCATCACCTTGCAGAAAGAACCTGCTAACAGAATTTCCAGCAAATGTTGTCTCTGAACATAATAAAACAAACAAAAATGAGCAATTTGATTCTCTTGAAGTAATTTTAAAAAACATTTCACAAAAAACCCTCAATTTTTTAATGTTGTATTGTCCTATCCAAATCAAAAGCACAAGTTTTTCACTTTCTCTGCCAGTTTTAAGACTACTTGTACATTTAAAAACTAGCACCGCAACCTACGTGAAAAACTTTACTTACCTTAGTAAGCTTCTGAGACAAACTTGGCATCTTAAGGAATCAATTCACTGACCACCCCTAGACCTCTCTAGCAAGAATGTCCAGAGAGATCCACCGTTTTCTATAAGGGGAAAAAAGTCACGCAAGAACTAAGGCCGTTTCCTCAGTAGACTCTTATAGCGCTATTATTCCGCTTTCAACATCCTATGGAATCCTTGAGACTATCCGCACTAGCCTGTTATAGCGCGATGATTCCACTTTCAACATCCTCTGGAATCCTGGGGTTTGCAGTTTCGGGAGGGGCCGGGCGGCCCCTCCCGAAACTGCAAACCCCAGGATTCCAGAGGATGTTGAAAGTGGAATCATCGCGCTATAACAGGCTAGTGCGGAAATGGCCCTTGAGTCTCCAGTTTCGGGAAGGGCCGCGCGGCCCCTCCCGAAACTGCAAACCCCAGGGCTCCATAGGATGTTGGAAGTGGAACAATAGCCCTGTGCGGAAACGGCTCAAGATAACTTGTAACAGCATCCGTACCTCGTTAAGATCTGCACAGCTCTGCTCTCACCGGTTTCATGAAGGGGGTTTAGGGCTGCAGCCCGAAAGACCGCAAGCAAGACGGTCATCCCCAGCTGCCAAGCTCTGCCACAAAGCGGGGCTCGGCTTTGCTTTCTCAAGTTTGGGACGGCGACGGAGGAAGTCAGAGCGGAGCCTACGCAGCGCCGCACGCTCGCCCCGGTCTGTTTCTCATCGCCACTTCCCAGCGGAGGCAAAGAGACGCGGAAGGGGTGGGGAAACGACTGGAACCGTTGTCCCGTCCACAGTAGTTGTTGCTGCTGCTGCTGCCGCCCCTCCTTCCCGCCGGCCGCAGAAAGAAGCTCTGTCAGGCGGGGGGGGGCGCAGAGGAAGCAACTTCGGCACAAGGAGCCCCTTCCGCCGCCCTCAGTAAGCAATCCCAGCGAGGGCTGGACGGGTCCACACGCAAAGCGACACGAAGCAAGCGCTCCGCCGCCGCCGCCGCCGCTCTCGTCCCGCCCGTCGCCCCTCCGCTCCCCCGCGCCCACGCCCTTCTGTCACGCACGAGAGGCCTGACAACCGTCCGCCGTCCCCTCAGCCCGCGCCGCAGCCACCATCTTACCAACAACTTCTAACTCTGTCGGGTTTGTGGCGGGAGCGGCGCGACATCGGCGGCGCGCCCACCGGCTCCGCGCCGCGGAAGGAGCGATGATGACGGCGGCTCTTCCCGTGAGCGGCGACGACGACGACGAACTGAGCGGGCGGGGGGAGTCAGGCAGCCCTGCCGCCACAACGGCAACCGCGCAGGCGCACGGCGGACCCAAGAAAAGGGCGCGCCTGGCATTCCGGAGCCAAGTACGACGGGGCTGTGGAAGTGGGGCAGGCTGCCGGTGAAGCCGCCCAGGCGGAGCAAACCGTGCGAAGGAGGAGCGGGGGGGAGAGTCTGCGAGCGCAGCCCTCTTTGCCCCTTTCTTCCCCTCCCCACCGTCGCCATGCTCACACTCCGCCCCCACGGCCGCCTCTGGAGCCCAGTCGGAGAGCAAAGGTCGGGAGCGCGCTGTCCCTTCGTAGGCCTGCCCAGACCTTAATTAGTTCAAACAACTGCCAGAAAGGGAATTCCTCTATTGTGTCTGATCTGAAATGCCTGTCAGAGTGCAGTTTTCCCTCCACATTCCCTAGGGTTAGGGGCACAGGGCCCCCGTGAATGCGGAAAACCGTGAATAACTCTAGGCCCTCCCAAACCATGGCCATTTCCGCACTAGCCTGTTATAGCGCGATGACTCCACTTTCAACATCCTCTGGAATCCTGGGGTTTGCAGTTTCGGGAGGGGCCTGCCGGCCCCTCCCGAAACTGCAAACCCCAGGTTCCAGAGGATGTTGAAAGTGGAGTCATCGCGCTATAACAGGCTAGTGCGGAAATGGCCCATATTTCACACACACGAAGAAGCATGATCACCATATTCAACCCACCATAGATTCCTCTGAGGGATCAGGGTTCCTCCACAAGGCAGAAGTGGAGGGCTGGTGGGGCTTTCTCCCACCTCCACTGCTCTGCCCCATGCCATTTTTTAATAAGGACTTAAAAGCCTCGCTCACAGTTTTTCAGTCTCACTAGACTGCTAATATAAATGGCCTAGGCAGGCAGCAGAGGTGACATGAAATAATCGATGAATAATCAAATTCGCAAAAGTGAAATTCGCAAATGTGGAGGGCTGACTTGTAGATGTCACCTATTTTATCACAGATTTAGAGGAAAAAAATCTAGGTAAACTGTAAAGCTTCTTTATGCTGACAGTTTATATAAACAGTTTTAAAGCTCCATATATGATTTTTCCCCCTTGGCAAATCGCATGCACTGTTTTCATATTTTCATCTGTAAGTACTGGCATACCACCATTTAACAAAGCCACTGATAGTGAAGCTTCTCACCTCACCTGTTCTTCCTTGTCCTCTACCAGGAAGTTCTTTTTAGCAGCATAAGCACTGGGAGGGTAGTGAAAAATGTACTGGAGAAACACAGTTTTGGTGTCAGGTTACACCAGTTTGTGGGTAGTAAGCAATGCAATAAAGCAGTAGTTCTTAACCTTTTCTTTACCAGGGACCCCCTTTAAATATCTTTTGTTGCCACAGACCCCCCCCCCCGGCTTAAGATTCAAAACCCTAAAAGCATCAGATATTTAAAGTTGCTCAGCAAAGGTTCTCACATTTGGAAATAAGGAAGAAATAAGTAAACATACACACTCCTATTGTATTGTGATAATATAACAACAACAACAGCTTCCAAGGAGCTCATAAACCTGTTACTGTGACTGCTGCAAGCACGGGGGTTATAAGCCCCATGTTGCTGCTGCTGCTGCTGCTGCTGTTGTGGCATGGGTGACTGGAAAGCACTCAAGTTGTGAAAAGTTCTTGTGCTGCTGTTATGGCAGGCTGCTGCAACAACAGAAGCAGCCCTGGTCGCCACAGCGCTGGCCCCCACTCTCTTCTTTACCACCCTCATCCTCCAGCAACATCAGCTGCCCATCTGGCAAGATGGTGAAAAATGAGAGTGCTGTCTGCTGGTGAAATGTGTTGCCACCCCTGCCACTGTTTCCACTCCCAGGGCTGCTGCTACTACTGCTATTGCTACTGGCAAGAACAGCTGTTTCCACTGCTGGCAGCAATGGCCATAGAAGCAGCTGCTGTTGCCACTGTTGTCTGTCATGTCCACCTGCTGTCAGAGGAGTGGGTAGAAATGCCAGTACAAGTGGCAGGCATGGACTCTCAAGCGATGGGCAAAAGGTTAGCAGTGGGCTGTGAGGCCAGTGAACAGCAACCTTGTGAAGAAGGGGTGACTTGGGGCTAATGCAGCAGTGTTTGCCTCTTCCTTCAGAGCAACCTGCATGAGGAGTGTATGCCTCTGAGTTGGTACACCAGTGGTGGTGGCAGAAGCCTCATTCCCTTCCTCTGTCTTCATTTTTCCTTGCTCCTGCTCATCTGTCTCCTCTTTCTTCTGTCTTTCACCAAAGTCCAGAAACACATCTGCTGTCTTAACTGAGATACAGTCCAACATACAGGTGTCTGCTTAATCTAGGGCAGCGATTCTCAACCTGTGGGTCGCGACCGTTGAACGACCCTTTCACAGGGGTCACCTAAGGGGACCTGGGGGAGGAAGAGGCGGGGCAGTCACGCGACCAGGAAGCCAGCTGCGGGACAAAGGAGCAGCGAAGAGAGCTCCTCGCACAAGAACCTGCTTGCGCGAAAGGCATTCCCCACCTCCGCGATAAGGTAACGTGCGGGAAAGGCCCAGGAGTGGTGGTGCGCAAGCGCGAGCCACGCGCTCGCATCTTCCTGCCCCCTGTTCAGAAGGGACTGAAATTGCTCCCCTTGTCTGCTACTGGGAGAACCTCCTGTCTGACGGGCCAGCTTGGAGGGGCGGTAGCAGCACGGGGGGCAGGCCCCCTCCTCGCCACGGCCTCTGCCCCACTCGCCACGGAGGGGGGTGCTGCGGAAGGGCCGGGGGGCTGCAAGGTGGCGCTTTTCCACGGGGGCGAGCTGCACCCGGCACAAAAGACAAAGACGCTGGGATTCCTCCCCCCCCGGCCAGGGTCAACACTCTGGAAACTTTTCCCACACTGCCCCTCCCCAGCGGAAACGAGGGTGAAGCAGAAGTAGAGCCTGGGGGGGTTCTCAGAGTTTTTTCCCGGGGGAGACGTGCAGCTCCTCTTTCCCTCCCTGCCCGCCCCGCCCCCCCGTTCCTGGCTGGCGAGGCGGCCTTTGCCGGGGGGGGGGAGTCATTGTAAATAATAAATTAATAATTTTATGGTTGGGGGTCACCACAACATGAGGAACTGTATTAAAGGGTCGCGGCATTAGCAAGGTTGAGAACCACTGATCTAGGGAATGCTTGTTTGGCGATCATAGCTTCCCAGTCAGAATACACCCAGTTCATTCTGTTCATTCTGCTCTGTGTAAACCAATGAAAAAATATGATCCTCAATAAAATTTGCTAGCAACTTTTCAAATTATGTTAGTGTCCTTCATTCCAAAATAACCTCCACGTCACATAAAACATTACAGTATACATATTTCCTTCTAAGAGCCTCTGGAAGAATATCCCAAGGGATGTAAGAACAGAGGACAGCCTGGAATAGTTCTTATCCCATGCGGTGCCTTAGTCTCTGCTGCTACACTTCCATATTACTGTTCTCACACACACACATTTATTTTCTTCTTCTGTCCCTTTTATATAGTTGGTCCTTTCCTTTCTTACCTCTTACTTTATCAGACAATTCTAGAAGTCTATTGCATTTTATTCTATTTTATTTTAGTTTACTTTTTACTCTTGCTGGGCTAGAATGTAGAATGGAAAATAGAATTCACAGTCATATTCTGTTTGGCTGTTTAAATGTCATTAAACCAATTAAAATTCTAGTAAGAAAAACATTTAAGTATAACTTTGTTGTTGTTAGTTGCTGTCAAGTCAACTTCAATTTTATGACAACCCTATGACCTCCGTGATCCCTGGTCAACAACTGCTTTGCTCAGGTCTTACAAGTGTACCTGTTTCTGACATCTATAATTGATTATTGTAAATACAACTTCACTTTAAAATTCAAAATATATATTTTAAGCACAATACAGATTATATATTAAATTTGACATATATGTACTTTTCCAAAAGTTCCATGCATCCGATGAGGTGCCAATGCAGGTCTTCATTGCAGGACATTGCAGGACTATTGCCTGTGAGACTCAGTAGTACTGCAATATTTTGGTGCAGTCTTAAAGCCTTTTATATATTAAAAAAATACAAAATAAAAAAATGCAATATAGAAATTACATGATGAGGAACTTACCCCATTGCTTTGAGCCTCTTCCTCATCATGAAGACTTGAATTTACTCTGGCCTCATGAGATAATAGAGTTGAGTTGAATTCATTTCCTAAAGAGTTAAGTTCTGATGAAAGCTTCAATGGAGGTTCCAGTGAAAGTTTGCTTTATCTTTTGTTGCGGTCACTGCATCCTTCACTGTCTGCCTAGTCCTATTGTTAACAAGAATATCTGGATTTTTCACAGGCTCTTCCTCAAACAAAGAAATGAATCATAGAGTCTCAGCATATCTGTATGCAACATGCAAGTAAGACTTCACCGCCTTCATCTTGAAATCTATTCACTGAAGACTTATTCTGATCCAAAACTACATATACAGTTGGTTCCCATCTGTCAGTCAATTTCTGGGTTTCCAGGGGGTCAAATTTCATGCTATAACTCTGACTCCTGGTTCAGTGTTGGATCTCATAACTTGAGCATACTATCTTCTTTTCATTTGCTTGCTGATACAGTTCGCTTTCTTCTGTGGCTAATCATAAGCACAACACAGCCTGCATATCAGATCTCACACATACTCCTGGTGGCTTATTTCCCTGTGTCCCCTGGGATTTATTCCAAAGCATATATCAATAAATGACAATGGTTCTTTTTCAAATATTAAACATCTGTAATGTCATTTGTTGTGCAGTAGTAAGCATGGACCAATGGCTTTTTATATTTCCTCCAGTTAGTTTTCTTACTAGGTTCCAAGTACAGCTGGTACATATTCCTTTTATAGGGTTTCCGCACCCACTGGGCCAAACCAATTGTCAGGATCCGATTCAAACACACAAAACAAACATGCGAAAAGCAAGATTTATTTAGGAGCTAGAACAGAGTACAATGACTTTAGAGATTCAGACTGGCAAAGTTCTCACAGTAAGTTATAACAATTCCCTCCTTCCCACAGAAGTCATTAAGGTTGACCTTGTATCTTCAGCTCTGAAGGGATTGCTAGGAGATAATCTCATGTGAACTCAAGATGTTTGGGTAATGGGAAGTGAAGGAATGCTCATCAATTAACATCTGCAGGCGAGCTACATTAACTACAGGCATTTTAGTACTACATAACCCATCCAGTGTACCTTCCCACCCACATAATGGAGGGAAACCCCGACACCAATACTTCTAGTGTTTACACAGACTTAGGGCCATGGTGTCCTTGACTGAGTCTATCTTCCTGTAGTGCAGTCTTCTTCTTTTCCTACTGCCTTCCACTTTATCAGCCATTATTGACTTTTCCAGTGAGTCACATAATCATTTAGATAGACATGATTTGTTTAAACTACAAAAGCATCCATTTAGACATCTTCACTTCTAGTGAGTGATAAGGCTTGATTTTAATTTGTCTTTTAAGCAGTCTATGGTATCCATAGAGGTCCTCCCTGGCACATTTCAAATTAGTTGATTTTCCTCCTGTCAACTTTCTTCCATGTCTAGTTTTCACTGCGAGGTAAAAATACTAACATCATTAATAAGATTAATGAGATGGAAGGGTGAGGTCAACAGTATGTGCATTCATTTTTCCCTTTCCTGTCTTTAAAGCAGCCAGAGGATGTCTGGATCCTTCCATGGTGATTTTGACTCCACTTCAGGACTGTGAAATGGATTTGATTGTTCTAGATGATTATCTATGCCAAGACTTACATAAAGAGAATCTGTCCTTGTTGGATTTTCCAGTACTTTCACTGCTATCAAACTATTGGAATTTCTGTTCAGTAGGGTATCAGTAGCACTGTTTTACAAGGTTCTGATCCCTCCTAGAGGATAGGTATTTAAGATGTGCTGCTGGGGGGGTAGTGTGGGCATTTTACTGTAATGTAATGGTACTTCCTTTCCATGGTGATGGGACTGCATTCTCTTGTGAGGCAAGAGGCTATGCTGATGGCAGCAGTGATCCTAGTAAGGTCTCCTGTGTCAAGACAAGTTTTTGCTGAAGAGCCAGACTAAATGTGCCAAACTGGTACTGGACAGAAGCAGTAGTGGGGGTGTGACACTGGCAGAGGATCTCTCAGAGACAATGGCTGTGGCACCATAGCTAACATTTGTTAGTACTGCACAAAAGGAGGCATGGTAAACCCCTTTTGAATGTCTTTTACCATGAAAACCCTATGAAGAAACTATCCAAAATGAAATGAGAGAGTGCGTGAAGACATTCCCAGGTTGGAAGGTACTAAACAAGCTGTAGGAGTGTAACTGTGGACATCTACGAGTAGTGCTGTGGCTAATGACACAACTGGACATTCAGCTCAGAAGTGAAAGGAAAGTCCAAAACTACACAACAGATATTATAGGGACATGGAATGTGAGAAGCATGAATCAGGGGAAGCTATTCATAGTTAAACAAGAAATGTAACATATAAATATTGCAATATTTGGGGTGAGCAAGCTACTGTTACTGCAGTTTCTAGCTCGGACTTGTGGGATATTAGATATCATTTTCATATCAATAATTTGGCCTTCTATACCCCTTTCTCTCCACGTGCTTGTGAGGCTCCCGGACAAGCTCGCATACAGGCACGGCCGCTAATCACTGAAATATTCCAAACAAATACAGGCAGGCCAGAAATAGCCAGACTGCCGCTTCAGGAGACCTCAAGGCAAGTACCACATTATGTATGCACGCTACTTCCAAAGGACTCCCTGCCCCGACCAGGCAGCTTGACTAGCCGAATACTCAATTGTCAAGCACTCCACGTTTGCATACTGACTACTCTATTGACAACTCAGTCTTAACTCAATCATGTAAAATACTGACCTTTCGGAGGCTTTGTCTCCGGCCCAAAACTCATTGTTATCCCCGAGAACAGACCAGCCTACAGCTACATTTTCCCCTATAAGAACCCCTGACTTTGAGCGCTTCCTTGGATCGCTCTTGGCTTCCATCCCGCCTTGCTGTCACTTTGTTCGGTGAGCCTTCTCCTCAGCTCCACGTGCTGAGAAACTCCATTTCCACGAACTTCTTCTTCAGACTACCTGGGCTTCAGGACAGGTGTAGTATTTCCCATACCAAAACCTCCTCTCAAAATCCCTCTATCCAACTCCAACCTTTATTTCTATAGTTCTCTGTGTGAGTGTGTTGCATACACTTGCTTGGCTGTATTTTAATAAAAACAACAATTATTATTTTACTTCTGTTTGCTCCTTGACTTGGCCTGACCCTGTAGACATTGGGTAAAAGATCTCGCTATGTTGCCCTGCCTCTCGTATTGCTAGCTTGTGCTCTTTTGACTAATTCCCAACTTTGTAAATTGGAGCGCACTTAGGTGTCCCTCACGGGACCCCCAGAAATCAGGGTAACACTACAGTGGACAGGAGTGGGACACTTTGAGTCAGATAATTACCCAGTGTTTTAGTAAGGAAAAGAAAATGAAATGGGGAGACATATATAGTGAGGAATGTTATAGCAAAAACAGTCAATGGATGCAATGCAACGTCTGACCAAATCATGTCAGTAAGACCTCAGGGAAAACCTATCAATATAACCCTCTTGCAAGTTTATGTTCCATCTACAGAGGCAGAAGAAGAAGAAATTGGAAAAGTCTGTGCTTGAGTCCAGAAGGAAACTGATCACACAGGACTTTTGTTAATCATAGGCTATTGGAATACAAAAACAGGAAACAGAGCAAAATCAAAGACTGTCAGAAAATGTGGCCTAGGATCAAAAAACGAAGCAGGAGACAGTCTGGCTGAATTTTGTGAGATCAACAATCTATGTAATCAGAAGAAGAAGATGGAGAAGCTCCATTCTGTCTGCAAAAATAAAACCAGGAGCAGATTATGGCACAGACCCTGATTTAGAGGGACCGTGACGCAGCACTTAATAAAATTAAGATACTCCAACAGCAGCTATCAATTCTGACAGCAGGCAAAATTGAGAAGAAGCAATGTTACATGAAACAGGAACACTTTGAGTTCACCAGCAAGCCTGGTAGATGGTTGGCATTTAGACTGAGAAAAGAAAAAGAGAGAAAGCTTACATTGAAGATAAAAAATGGAATGAGATAATCCATGATAATGTTAATATCATAACTATTACACATGTTTGTATAAGAAACAGGAAGTTTATTTTTAAAAAATAGAAGAATATTTGGACAAACAAAATCTTCCAGGCATTTCAGAGGAAGCACACAAAATGTAGCTAGAGGAAATTAAGTTTGCTTTATCTTATGACCTTAAAAGAGTTTTTACAAGATGATGTACCATTGGTACTTGACTGCATGCATAAAGAAGGTTCAAACAGATGTCAGTAACATGTGAGTAACAATTGGGAACTTCTTATCATATGTGGTAGACATGGGAACCCCCCCCCCAAAAAAACTGGGATCAAATACATTCTATGGTGTTTAAAATTTTGAAAGTTGATGTAATGACATCAACCTGAGTAGCGGTGGACGCAGCGGACACGGCGGAGGCTCCGGGAGATCCCGCCGCCCCCGCCGCAGCCGAGGGACCTTGCCCGAAGGCCGGGGGGAAGGTCGCTGCCGATGGAGCCCATTCGGGTGCCGCGGAGGCCGCCGCGGTCGACGGGGCCTACACAGAGGCCGCCGCGGCTGATGGGGCCTGTGCGGAGGCCGCCGCGGCCGACGGGGCCTGCGCGGAGGCCGCCGCGGCTGATGGGACCTGTGCGGAGGTCGCTGTGGCCGAGGGGCCTTGCCTGGAGGCTGCCGCGGCCGACGGCTTGGGCCTGGCAGCCATGGGAGAGGTTGCCGGGCCTGGAGCCACTTACCTAGAGGCTGCAGGCTCGAGTCCCTCGTCGGCCGGCTTGCCAGGGTGGGCGTGTCCCGGGCCTGCTCCCGGGGCTCCGCCCACCCGCGGCCCCGATCCGCGGGAGGCCTGGGAGTCTGCCTGCGGCCCTGATCCGGAGGAGGCTGATGCCTCCGCCTCGCCTCCTCCTTTCCAGCAGCGGTGGCAGGCCAAGGAGGCCATCCGCCGGTCCCGGCGCCTGCTGGAGAGGAGGCGATGGGCAGAGAGCTCGCAGCTGTGAGGCACAGCACAGCTGTGAGCCCTCAGCTACATGGCCACACCGGATTGGCCGGCGCCTGGCTTGGAGGGCTATTTGAGGCACGCGCCGGGCTGTGGAAGGCACGGAGCAACAACTGTCAGTCTACTGTGGTCCTGATGTCTGTGCCAGCCTGCGCCTGAGTTCAGCCCTCCCGTACGCCTTGGTTAAGTAACTTGCCTTATGTACTTTAACAGCTTGTGTTTCCTGGGTGATGCAACCCTTTATTTCTGTTAGGACTGAGTGGAAGCCCTGCCTGCATTAAGGACTATTTCTGTTAAGACTGTGTAGAAGCCTGCTTGCTTTGTACTTTTGAGTTTTGACTGCATTAAAGCCCTGCACCTCTAACCTGCTCCCCTGCCTCTGCCTGACCACCACCTGGCACTGACATGATGTACCATTGGTACTTGACTGCATGCATAAAGAAGGTTCAAACAGATGTCAGTAACATGTGAGTAACAATTGGGAACTTCTTATCATATGTGGTAGACATGGGACCCCCCCCCAAAAAAAAACCTAGGATCAAATACATTCTATGGTGTTTAAAAATTTGAATAGCACCTGCTGGGACTAGCAAAGGAGTTCTCCAAACTGGAGAAGAAATATGTCAAGATACTATGCTATATGGTCACAGCTGCATGACTACTATATGCAAAGAAATGGAAGGATACAAAGATTTCAGCACAAGAAGATTGGTTGGTAAGGATGTTATCTTAGCTAAAATGGACAAACTGATAATAGTGATAAGAATAAAATTAGTGGCAACTTTTTCAAAAGATTGGGAATTATTAACATGCTTTTTGCAAGAAAATTGTAAGATTACTATAGAGTCTGATAATTAGTATTTTTGAAAAAGTAACAGTTGAAGCATTCAAATGGTATATGATGTTAAATTGTTATTTTTATAAAGAATTAATAATAGTCTGCATTAGGAAAATTGGAAAATACCTTTGTTTTAATAAGTTGTCTTAGTGTAATTAACTATTTTTCAGTACTTAGTATTTAGGATTCTTCCTTGTAGTACTTTCTTCTTCTTCTTCTTTTTGTTAGTATCTATCTGTGGTTGTAATTTGTTTTTCTTTTGTTTTGTTTATATGTATTTTGTGTTCTTAATAAAATTTAGATTAAAATAAAAAAATAGAAAATAATACTTTCCTGGTTCATGCCCCTCTCTCACAGATAGAGACTGTAACAGTTTTTAAAGACTGTTCTTTCAGGAACTGAAAAGGATAGAAAGCATAGCCCTACATCCTTAGAACAATGTAACTCGACAACATGCTCTACAAGTATTTATCACTTGGGTCCTCTATTGTCATCAAAAATGCAGACAAGGGGGTGCGTGTGCACTTAAATAGTATATCTTGTGTCAAATAGTGCAAATGTCAAAATATTTGAGTGGGTAAAACATCTAGATTTTCTTAGGGCAACATCTCTGTAATGCAAGGTACAACAAAGCAAATGTTTCCTTGGTGAGCTGCATCTCAGAACAACATAATTTTACAACATACCTGAGACCTGGGGCAACAGAGAAGACTATTGATGAAAGGGTTCTACTGAAAAAAGTGGTGGATTGCATTTTAAAATTAAAATCTTTGGTCCTTAGAAGTCTAAATGAGGATTTCTTCCCACTTGTATAAGGTTTTTCAGATAGTTACTTTCCCTTTAGCCCAGATACATTAATGTGTCTGTGAATATTCTCCCAAAATCGAAGTGGCTTACAATATAAGTTAAAACAAAATAATTAAAATAGAATATGCTACAACAGCATATTCTTTTATATAATCTGATGATAAATTTTAAAAACAAACTTCAGCCTTTGTTCACAACAAGCTGTTCTGTAGGACAAAAGTAACTGAATCAGAAAACTCTGGCAATTGGGTCTGACAGCTAAAGGCTTTTTCCCCCCCAGATATGACTTATATTATGCAACCACCTTCACTCATTCCTGGAAAGTTACTGATGATTCCAGTCATTACCATTCATTTCTAAAACTCCTCTGTTTCCCCATTGCTGCTGCTTTCTTTTTTCTCCCTCTTATTCCAGACAAATCCATTAAGGAGGGAAGGATGGAATAGCCACATGGTGCCTGTTGATTGGTAGCTTTACGAACCCTCTGTTTCATTCCAGAAGGTGGCAAGATCTTATCTTAACAAAGTGGTTCTTAACTTTTCTTTACCATGGACCTCTTTTTAATATCTTTGCTGTGAATCACAAAGACTTAACTTAAGAAGGCTTCTGGCTATATGTGTGGAAGCAAGAAATGTCACATGCTTTCTCTCAGCCACTCAGTGTCATCCATCTGTATGTTCTCACCACGTGCAAATGTAGCAAGTGCTGAGTACATTTTTTCCTATGAAACAATCTCATAATTTTTGAATGGTCTGAGATATTGTAATGAAAATGTGTACAAATTATGTCTGTCACTGGCAAAAGACTCCTGCTCTTTGAGATCAATGTATGACTGTCTGTCCATCTTTCTTTCTTTCTTTCTTTCTTTCTTTCTTTCTTTCTTTCTTTCTGCCTTTCTTCCTTCCTTCCTTCTTTCCTTCCTCCCTTTTATTCATTCATCCTATTTTAAACTGTAAGACCTTGTAACATTTCTTCATACCTTCGCAGATCCCCTGTGAGGACATTGTGGACCCCCAGGGATCTGTGGACCCCAGGTTAAGAACCGCTGTCTTAAGAGACAGAGAATATGATTGTTGTATATCTCTGAGAGCTTTTACTATGTTTACCAAGTGTTACCCTGTTTACTAGGGGTCCCAAGAGGGACACCTAAATAACCTTACAGTTACAAAAGATGGGGAAATTAGTCAAGAGCACTGGTTGGCACTACAAGAGGCAGGTTAATGCAGCAGGATGTTGTAACCCAATGTTTACGGGGTCAGGCCAAGTCAAGAAGCAAACCGTATTGGAAATAATGAATGACCTTTATTAAATACAGGCACACAATGTAAGCAACACACGCACACAGATAACTAAGGAAAATAAAGGTTTGAGTATGATAGTGGGATTTTCAGAGGGATAATTGATTCGGGTGATACGGAACCTGTTCCTGGAGCCCGGAAAGGAGATAGAGAGCGAAGCTGGGGTGCGATGTTTCTCAGCACGTGGAGCTGAGGGGAAGTTCACCAAGCAAAGCAGCAGCAAGGTGGTCTGGAACTCGGGAGCTATCCGAGGATGGTCTCGGAATCAGGGGTTTTTATAGAGGGAAATGTGACTGCAGGCTATGCCATACTCGGGGAAAACAATGCATTTTAGGAATGGGACAAAGCTTTGGAAAGGTCAGAATTTAGCATGATTGAGTTAAGTCCGAATTGACAAAGAGTTAGCCAGTATGCAAATACAGAGTGCTTGGCAGTTGAGTATTCAGCTTGCCAGGGTGCCTGCTCAGGGCAGGGAGTCCTTTGTAAACAGCATGCATACATAATAAAGGCATCTGCAGAGAGGTCACCTAAAGCAAGGATCTGGCTATTTCAGGCCTGCCTGGGTGGAGAATGGAATGTTCAGCAATTAGTGGCCAAGCCTAGTCTGTGCTTGTCCGGGGGCCTCTCAAACACGTGGAGAGGAGTGGTGGAAGAGAGCCAAATTATTGATATCAAAATGATATCTGGGGGTATCTCTAAGTAGGCCTAAACTACAGTAACAACCCCCCCCGAAAATGGGCAATATGGGGACAAAATCGGTCATTTTCCAATTAACCATTTTAAAGCCATTTTAGAACCAAATATGGGTCTACAGGATCAGAGACTGTATCACTCCTAGGACCAAGGGGCTTTTTACAATGAGCACAAGAGATTCCTAACTTATAAAAACATTCCTAACTAAAAACCTAAACCTACACACATTCACACAACAATAAACAATAGCAATGAATGGTGAGCAATAACCAATGAAAGAACCCTCCTGCCAGTGGAGAAAGACAATACAGCAATGCAAAAATGAACCAATCAATAAAATACTGTAAATCCAATGCAGGGTCTGGCAATGAAGGCAATCCAAAGAGCAATCAATTCAATGTGGATAATGGAATGAGAGTTTGTAGTCTGAGGGAGGGGAGGTGCAAGCAAAAGTCTCTGCAGACCCCCCCCCCCGGAAACAGGAAAAGTCTTGTAGCTGGAGCAAACAAGCAACATGAGTCCATCCGGAAAGCGGAGTCAGAACAGTAACAAAATGTCCAAGTCGGCAGACAAGCTAGACAGGAATCACTAGCTCCTTGCAGGAAGTGGCTTGCAAAGCATCGGCAAGAGGAATAGTCCAAAATGCAAAAGTTCTTAAAGCCAAAGAGTTCGGCAAACAGCTGGATCACTCCTTCTGGGGTCCCACAGCGGCATCAGAGGACTCAGGTCGCCTCCTCGGACCTGGCTCCTGACTGGAGCGGTGGTGTTACAACTTTCATCCCTCCCCCATGGTGCCCGGGGGTGATGGTCTGGTCCGGGGGTCAACCTGGTTCTCTGGAGCTCTGAACCTGTAGCTTATATGTATAAGACTGACATGGTTAGCAGCCAATGTAAATGGTTAATGCAAATTTCCGGCCCAAAGCATAATGGGAGTTGGGTTTGAATTCTGAAATCAGTGGTGTGGGAAGGATGGGAGCGAGCTGTTTACAGCAGAAGTGCCAAGGCAGAGCTTCTAACCATGGGAGGGTGCAGGGGTGACTGCAACAGACCTTGGTCATCTTAAGGTGTTAGTTAGTCTGACCAGATGCCAGGAGATGTCGGCCCTCCAGGCACGTTGTACTTCTGGGCTAGATCGGGCCTGCAAAGCTCCAGGATCAGATGGACAACACGAGGCCGGGCCTGCAAACCATGCTTCCCCCAGTATTTCACTAAGGAGCTTGTTTAATACAATCACATATAAGTTGCCCTTGCTTAAGCACTGTTTGCGATGGTAGCAGTACACACGTGCTCAGACTGAATTAGGTTAGGCTCTGGTCTTGTTATTTTGCCCTCTGCCTGGCGGTGGGGGCTCCCAAACTGGTGAAAAAGAGAGAATTAGCCAAATCCAGAGACAAGCGAGTGTTACGCTTGCTCGTTGCCAGAGCGGATGCTGACTCTCCCGGTGATTGGTCAGGATGGTTGGGCATACGTACGCAAATGCTCTATCAGCGTATGCAAACTAGACGTAATGCACCGGTGCCGGGCGTCCAGCCAATTGTGTGGGTCTCCTGCCCTTAGGGGGCGTCGGAGGCTTGATTTGAATTTAGGAATTCTAGGCCTAATTAAGTGGAAAACGAAGTAGCAGCTCAGACTGTTCTCACCCTAACAATCTAGGCTCGCAGATGGAACAAGGAGAGAGGTTTCTGGAAGGCGGGGGTCATTCTGGGCAGTAGACCGGGAGTCCAGAGTCAGACCTGGTTCCATTGAGAGGGTCGTGAGACCCTCTTGTCTCGCCCTATCATCCCAGGACGCCATTGCACAAGGCAATCCCTCAGAGTGAGAGAATGCCGGCATCCCGGTCTGACTCGTGTCCCTTCCTCAGGATATCAGGGCTGACTCTGTAGGCCCGATCTACCTCAGAGGATAGGAGGACCTTGGGACAGCCATCCCGTTGGTCTTCCCCCAAAACAGTGAAAAGACAGAAATAACTACTTAAGGAAACCTAAAAACAAACAGTACTATTTACATGGCGTGACTATTTACAAGAACTGGGAGCTCAGAGGGGTCGCCACTCCACCACTGCTCCATGCAGACAATGACCGTTCAACCGTTGTCGAACGCCTCGTAGATGGAGACAAAAGTCTCCGACAAATCGATTTCTGGCAAGTTAGTGTAATTTAAAGACACTTGAGGAGCAATTACATTAACGGGAGCCTTCCCGGGGCTCTCCTCAAGCGGGTCTGTGTCTGCAATTCCCTTCAGGTCAACTGGCTGACCCTTCCACTCTTTCAGCTGAGAGACGTGGAAGAATTTCAGCCAGTCTCCCTTCTTTCTTGGAATCCTCCCTTGGTAAACAGCGGAAGGAGCAGTCTGTCGTGACTGGCTGCTGGACAGCGGAGCCACCCATCATATAGTGAATAGCAGGAGCCTACTGATGAATGCTAGAAGAGCTCCTGTGCACTCTGTTAGCATGGCTGACAGAGCACACTCTCAAGTGTCCTACTTGGGGTCTGCATTTGTTCCCTGTCTGGGTAAAAATTTTGAAAATGTGTTGTGTGCAGAAGGTTTAGAACATTGTATACTTAGTGTGTCATGCCTAACGGATGAGGGGTATGAGTTAGTGTTCAAGGGGAACAACTGCACGATAACCTATGGTGGGAGAGTCTGTGCTAAGGGTGTGAAACAGAACAGACTATATTTGATTTTACCAACTGCTAAGAGTTCCCAAACATCCAGTGCAGTTGCCAATATCCCCCTACATGACAACTGTTACCATCATCTGCATTGGGTAATGGGTCATACAAGTTTTGGAGGGCTGGAACAATTGGCAAGGGTGTGTCCAGACCTGAAAGTCAAAAAATGTGCCAAATTTCTTGACTGTTCAGTCTGCAAGAAAGCAAAAGTAAAATCCTTTCCTGTGCCAAAGGAGAGCAAGATCACCACCCAGAGGCCCTTCCAAGTGGTGCATGCTGACTTGGCAGGAACTTTTCCTGAGAGTGAGGGACGGTCCAGGTATATCTTTGTGATTGTGGGTAGGCACACCAGGTGTTGAAAACAAAAGATGAGGCCTTTGAGAAATTTAGAGACTGGGCAAGCATGGTGGAGAGGCAATTTCCCCACAAAGTCTCATGCCTCAATACAGACCATTGTGGCGAGTTTTGTAATGCAAAATTTCAGAGTTGGCTCAGAAGGAAAGACATACAACATAAAACCACCAATCCATACACACCAGTGGAGAATGGGCTGGTGGAGAGCAGAATTGGAGTGTTACAACAGATGAAAGATTGTGTGCTGCTAGACTCCAAATCGCCTCCTGGATTGTGGGCAGAGGCTATTCTTGCTGCCAACCATATCATTAACAGGATGTGGTGTACCGGTATTAAGCAAACGCCTTACTTCATCTTGTATGAATATGTACCTATTCTGAAGTATTTGAGAGTGTTTGGTCAGTTCGCAAATGTCCTAGTTCCCAGTCAGCTGAGACACAAAGGGCAGCCCAAGTGGAGGAGGCTGAGGTTTGTGGGCTATCTGGGAAACAAGTATAAGTTTTATCTGGGACATGGTAAGCTCTTGTTCTTGAGGAGCAACAATTTCAAGACAAATAGTGGCTGGCAGGAGTTGCATTGTAACACAGAAGTGTTCATAGAGCCACTAGAGCCAGAGCAAGGTGGAAGCCCTGGGAATGGAGGGGCGAGACCAACTGACATCACCTCACATACACTCAAGGAGCCACCAGACAGTTTGCCTGATACTTCCACAACTGGTGACACATCCTCACCAAGGGCTCAGGTAAAAAGGGAGCCAGAAGTGGAGGGGGCGACTAGAGAGTCTGGTAGTGATGATGGCCTGTCCAGGTTTGAGACCATCATCCCTAGGAGGACTAGAAGAGTTAGAAAAGCCCCTGAAAGGTTTGTAATCCAGGAAGCCAGAGCTTGTTTGGTTGTTGGAGAGGAGCCAGAAAGCTTTGAGGACATGTCAAGATGCTCAGAGGAGGAACAAGAGGTCTGGAACGAGGCCATGAATGCCGAATTTGGGTCCATGACTGAGCAACAGGTTTTTGAACTGGTAGAGAGAAGCCAGGGACCACAAGGTAATAGGTTGTCGATGGGTATACCAAAAGGAAAAGTGCATGCCAGATGGCAGTGTATAGCATAAGGCCAGAGTAGTAGTTGCAGTTATTGTAGTTGTAGTCCTTAGAGTGGATGCAAGGTGATTTGAGCAGCAGAAGTTTGCTGAGCAAGAGAGTTGCAAGTTGCAAGAGGATTTGCATAACAGAGATCTAGAAAGCAAACTTGTGTGGTACTGAGCACAACAGAGTTTGTGGCGCTGTCGGTGGTAGCGGCAGAGCTACAATGGGACAGACAGTTGCTAGAGTATGTTGGGGAAGGTGGCAAAACCTAATCACTGTCCATGTAGATGTAACAAACTCCTGGAGGGGCTAATTAGATTACAGTACTGCAAGTCTGAGAATAATACAGCAGACATCCTCACAAAACCACTACCAGCCACAAAGCATGAACAGACAGTGCGGGAATTGGGGCTGGAAAAGTATATTGGTTTGGAATAAAGTACTGGGGTTGCACATCAAAAGTATTTTGGAGGGGAATTGTCAAGAAAAGGTTGGACCAAACCTGTAGAAAATAGTTTGTGATGTGGGTCATTAAGTGCACCTGTGGAGAGCCAAGTGACTTCAGCTGAGTCATTCTGAGTCATACTGATGAGCAATCAGGGGAGAAGGTTGCATCAGGCGTGGGGAGAATGCAAAGGCTGGCAGGATTGCATCAGCTAGTGTGAGTATAAATGTAGCTGAGAGCTAGCCAACAAGTTGCACATGGTGCCTGATGTGTCTGCCGGAGGCTCTGTCAGAAAGAGCAAGCAGAGGGATGCTGGAATGCCTTCTGGAAATTCTTGTCAATATGTACACATTGTAACTGAAGAATAAATTGCCTCCTTGATGGAAGAGAACAATTGGTGTGGGTGAGTTTTTCCTGGCTACAGTGCATTGCTGCTAAGTTATTCGCTGCTGCTGGGCATGCTTCCAAAGCTGTGGGAGCAATCTCTGCTATATTTTGGGCGTGACATACAGAAATAAATGATCTTGAGTGTTCCTTGCAAACATTCTATGTACTTGCTGCTGAAAAACTCTCCTTTCTCCTCTGCAGGTATGCTTTTTCCCCCTAGAAAGTAAACAGTTAACTATATGAAGATAACAGCAGAGGGCATCAGACCATCCCTTGAGTTTGTAGAATTTCCTGTGCTGGATCTCTGAGAGCTATGAGATTATGTTCCAGCAGTGTACTTCTCTGTATTTCTCCACTAAGTTGGCTTGGCAAATGTTTAAAAAGAATTAACACTATATCCTGGGATGGAGTTTATAACAACTACTTAATTTTAGTCTTCTGTGTATTTTTACACATCACTCAAACTGTTATGTGGGGAAGCTTTGTATGTTTATTTAAGATGTAACTTCTTTTCTGGATTCTAGATATACGTATGCCCTTTTCATTAGTAATTAAAATGCCCTTTGTATATTACAAGGTTGACTTGAAAGCATACTTCAGCTACTCAAGATTGTAATGTGAGAAATGTACCCCATTTGATAATGTAAAATTTTAAAAATTAAAGTACTGCATATTCTCCACAAATGACAGCATGGAGTAGACCCTGGGATCTACTGCTAACAGAGTACAAGCTGAATCAACTTGGCAAGACTTTGAGAACGTTCCCCATGGTGGATGACGTGTGCCATTGGAGAACCAGACTAGTTAAATACAGCGGGTGTAACTCATTACAAAAGATTGGTCAGCAGGTGATAGCAACTATGAACACACAGACAGTGTAGAATACAGTTGCAATCTGCATTGTTGGAAGCACTGTCCATCTCAATAAACCTGTGTATCCTCAAAAATATTCGGTCAAGGAAGTTATATATGTGGATGGGAACAGGACTCTTGGAGAGTTGAGAGCTGTCACACACGTATTAGATCCTTGGCTTTTCTGGCCAAATGGGTAGAGGGAGCAGGGAATGTGTTGCTAAAACAACACAGAGTTCCAGCTTGCCTGAAGGAGTCAGTTATGCAACCATTACTTTAAAAAAGGCCCTCCCTGCACCCCATCATTCTGACTAATTTTTGGTGATTCTACTCCATTCTAATTGTGGGCAAAGTTCTGGATTCCCATCTTCAGGGGCTTCTAGATGAGATAGCTGTCTAAATCAATTTCAGTCTGGTTTCATGGCTGGTTATGGGACAAAGACAGCTTCCGTCAACTTGGTAGATGACTTATGCTGGGGGGAATCTCTGGTGGGACAGAGGGAGTCCCTGTTGGTTCTGCTGGACCTTTCAGTGGTTTTCAGTGTCACTGACCATGGTATCCTTCTGGACCACCTTGCTGGGATGGAACTTCTGGCATTATTTTACAGTGGCTTCATTCCTTCCTGGGCAGGTAAATCCAAAAGGTGGTGTTGAGGGAGTCCTGTTCAACCCCTTGACCATTAGCCTCTGGGGTCCCTCAGGGCTAATTTCTGTTTCCCCATGGTATTTAACATATACATGAAACTGCTGGGAGAGGTTTCTAAAGTTTTGGAGTTCAGTGCCATCAGTATGTATTTGTAGATGACATCCAACTCTAGTACTCCTTTCTACCGCCATCCAAGGAAGCTATTTCAGTCTTAAACTAATACTTGTCATCAGTAAGGGACTGGATGAGGGCAAACAAACTGAAACTGAATCCAGAGAAGATGGTGATGCTCCTAGCCAATCAAAAGGCAGAACAGGGATTCAGCCTGTGCTGGATTGGATTTGCAATGTCATGGACTTTTTTTTGTGTGTGTGTGGAAACTGTTGTTTTGTATATTAGATGTTATGGTAACAAGGCAAGCAGTTGGTGGGAAGGGGTGAGAAAATGGAATGATGGAAGTAGTGATTGGTGGAATGTCTGGTGAATAAGGCTGGTGAATGGCAGTTGGTGTAAAGAGAGAGTGGAGGAGTGAGCGAATGGAGATTAGGGCAGAGATAGTCAGGTTTAGGAATTAATGAGTGGTGTCTAAGAGTATGAGTTAGCTAGGACAAAAGTGTGACTGAGAGTGAATATTTGTTTTAAATGTATTAAATTATTAATCTTCTTTGTTCTGTCAAACTTCTGTTATTAATGAAGTATTGCTTTTGTATCATATGCTTTTGGCCTCCAGGAAGACTTAATATATAAAGACTGGGTTCAGACATGGTCATTGTGGTGGCAGCAGAGAAGTGAGAGGGTTGCTGTCCAGTAGGGATCAACATTGCATAATGTTTCACACAGGAATCTTGAGGAACCTGGGTGGTTTCCACAGTTGGTGGTGACAAGGTGGAACAAGGGGAAGTCCATACATTAGTAGAGGAGGTGGGGATAAGGGAAGGCCTTTACTCTTGGTGACTGCAGTGAGGTTTGTGGAAGTCCTTGTTTTTGGTGTGAGTGGAAGTTTAGACAGAACCTTACACCTGATGGAAAAAATAGTGGGATAAAGGGGCACAAGACTCACAGGATTACACTCTCTCTGAAGACGCAAGTCTGCAGGGTAGGTATGCTCCTGGATTCAAACCAGGGCCTGGAAGTGCAGATTTCAGCAGTGGCCAGGAGTGTACAGTTAAGGCTTGTGCAGCAGCTGCACCCATTCCTTGAGATGTCACATCTGGCCACAGTGACATGTGCCTTAGTTACATCTCAGTTGGATTACTGTAACACACTTTATGTGGGCCTGCCTTTGAAGACTGTTCAGAAAATTCAGCTGGTTTAGTGCTATAGCCAGATAGATAACTAGGCCTGCCTACAGGGAGCATACAATTCCCTCGCTGCAACAGCTCCACTGGCAGCAAGTCCATTTCTGGATACAATTCAAAGTGCTGGTTTTGACCTATAAAGCTCTATTTTGCTTAGGTCTATATTATTTGAAGGACTGTACTCTCCCTTACAACCTGCCTATGTTTTGAGGTGTGCTGGGAAGGCCCTTCTCTTTGTCACACCACCTTCAGAGGTATATCTGGTACACAGGAGAGGGCAAGGGCCAGGCTCTAGAATTTCTCAGAGAGGTTAGATTAGTACCCTGCCTATTCTCTTTCTCTCTCTTTTTATTTCTAATCAGATTTTTAAACAAAGAATATATCATCATCATCTAACCATTACACAACAGTGGCATCAAGAGAATAATTTAATCTCTGCCAAAGAAGCCTAAAAGACACCAAACATCAGTCTGTTTTTTGTTTGAATAAACAATAAAATGATACTATATTTCTACAAATGCATTGTCCATTATGAGATCTTTGGCGCTTTTGGAGTAGGCGGTGCTCCAAACTGAGTTGAGCTAAGATCTAAAGATCTTTTTGTGACTTCCAATGCTTTGCTATTTCCCTCTGACCAGCACCTAGCCACTCTCCCTGTTCTCTTTCCGCAAACAGGTAAAAATCTGATTCAACAGGTCTTTGAGGTCTGATTGTCTAGGTGTATTGGGTCTTGTAAAATGTGCTGCATATTCTATTTCTTATTTTTGTTATGCTGTTGTGTTTTCTATGGTTTATGTTTTTTAATTGGTTTTAAAAAAAATTGGTAGTTTAATCACTTCTTAACATTTGTATTTTGTGAATTGTTCACTATGTTTTTAAATGTATTATAAGTCACCTTGAGTCCCAAACTGGGGAAAAGGCTAGATATTAAAAATAACAGCAACAACAATAACAACAGTAATACACTTTTAATTGTTTGTATAATATTCCATTATCACGCTGTTACTCAGGTTTTATATTCAGGTGTTAACACTTGAATGTGGGGATTGTATTTAAGCTACAATAAAATAAGATTTAAATACCTAATCTAGGAATGTGCCTCAGGATTTCTGACTTTTCTGTTGAATTAAAAGATATTTGAATGAGATTGTAAGCAATATCCACAAACAAAGTTTTAAAGTAATCATCTTGATTTGTTAATGAATTATGTTCATGAATGGATTACTTTATCTCATAAGTCCAATTCTTCTTTATGGTAAGGAGGCCCAATAGACCTTGCACATTAATTCAGAGGAAAGCATCTCTTTCCATATCTATCAGACATTTAGGCACTTTCTAATTTCTTTTATGTTCATGCTTTTCTGACCAATCCTTTAAATTGTTCCTAGCAGTTGTCATACTCAATCTGGGCATGCCAGAAAAGTGAAAGCAGAAGTATACCTTGGTGCATTTTCCCAAGTGTTGGTTGTACACTAAAACTTCTGGAGGAATGCCTAGCAGCAGCACGCTAAGAGGAACTCCTGTGTGTATATGTGTTTCCCCTTCTGCTTGTCCCCCCTGTCCAGTCTAATCAGGTTCTGGAATCCTCAGTGTACACTCATCTTAATCAGCCCCAAGGACGGAGGGACTGACCCCTACCATCTAAAATAGTAAAAAAAAAAAAAAAAGCTTCCTTCCGCCCACCTCACAATATTTGGTTTCCCCATACAATCTGTGGATGAGGCATGGTGCTTTCTGACAAAGATTTCTATTGTGCATTTGCTTGCCTCATCCAGAGATCTTACTGGGAAACCAGATATTATCATCTCCTACTTATACTCCTACTTCCTAATTTTCCAATCTCTTTTCCTGTCTTTTTTTTTTGTTTGTTTAAAAAGGAGGAAAAGACAGAATACTTGCACCTTTCTTTCTTTCTTTCTTTCTTTCTTTCTTTCTTTCTTTCTTTCTTTCTTCCTCTCTTTTTTACTCAGAGTGCCATCTGTACATCTGGAAGTACAGACAGTATCTTGTTTTCCTTGCCTTCCTTACTTACAGCCTCCTTTGTTTCCTTTCTTACAGCCTCCTCTGTTTCCTTTCTGCTCTATCAGTCTCTTCTTCTGTCTCTCTGCCAATAATTCTCAGAACATTTAGAGTAGTCCTATTCAAAGTGGTGATATATGGTTCATGAGCCATCAGCTGCTGGTCCCTGGAGAATTTCCAGAAAAGAAAGAAACAGTTCTAGCCAATGGGTATAAATATGGTACTAGTCCCTTAAAAACTGAAGGAAAAAATAGCTGCTCACTCACATCAGAAAGCCTGACAATCCCTGATTTAGATTGCCTCATGGCAATGATTTGCAAGTGTTGCTTCCTCATCCTTAGTTCTCTAGCCATGTTATACAGTGAGAATCACAGTCAGATTCCCATTTCTTCTGCTCCTCTTTATTTGTATCCTGCCTTTTCCTCAATTTGATAATCAGGACAGTTTACCATAGTTAAAGCAGACATAAATAAAAATAAAGAATAATTTAAAAACAACAACAAATCATCTCACTCAGCACCACCATCTGGGCCTGCGCCTGCAGGCAGGAATGGAGTCACTGTAAAACAAAGCCTCCAGAACTAGTTCCAGTAAGATGGCCTGGAAGAATATACCATGATTGATGGTACGAAAAACTGCTGAGAGGTCCAGCAGAACCAACAGCGCCATACTCCCCCTCTCTAAATCCCAGTGAAAGCCATCTACCAAGTCAACCAAAATTGTCTGCAGTACCATGGTAAAAAATGGAATATTTTAAACCGGTTGATTCATTGCTTCACTTAGCAGTGACGCTTACTGGGTGATAGCAGGCTGTTGGGAGGACAAAGCAGAGGAGTGCGATATAAATCCACCTACACCATCTTGAGCATCTTAGAGAAAAGGCGGGGTATATATGTGCTAAATAAATAACATAGCTTCTTATCCGGACTTCTTTCCAAAAGCTTTAGTTTGCAGTTTCCAAGTTTTAATACGGAAAGTATCCCAGAGGAAAAATGCAAAGTGATTATCATTTTGCTCCCAAAATAATTTAGCTACTTTCATTTCAAATTGGGAAGATATTATATAAAGAGAAGAAAAAATGAAATTTATCTTCCCAAGGTCACCATGAGACGAAGAAAATATGTGGCTTGTTGCAGGCAAGATGTCTGAAACATCCCACATCCTTCGCAGTTCATGAGATGGGTATTACAGACTAGCTAGCCATTTACTACAGTTTTAATTAATAATATTATTACATTGCCTTTGTATGGGATGCTTGCGTTCAGGATGACTTAAAAACGATAAATACAGATGAATACAATAAAAAGCACAGCGACACTCTAAAATGAATTGCATGTCATTGTATGTTTACTGAGGAAGAAACTTGCACTGGTTCAGTTGGGGTTTAATCCCGAGAAGACAGGCGCAGGCATGTTGCCCTGTTGAAACACTAATATGCCTATTCAGGGCATTCGGTAAGTTCCCTTCCGTTCTACTGCCGGCCACGGACCAGGGTTACCGGGCAGCATCTTTGTCTCGGCCCTCCCTTCTTAGCTTCCTTCCGTCCCTTCCCACTCTGGGGAGGAAGAGAGGATGAGCCGAGGACTTCACTCCGCCCTTCTTGCCAGTAGGAAGGGGAGGGAAGCTGCCCGGCGAGCGGCGTACTAGCAGCGCCGCCTGCGAGGAGAAGGCAGGGCTTGGCTGCTCAGGCGAGCACAGAGGCACCCAAGATGGCCCCTGCTGCAGAGGCAGCCGTGGCGGCGGCAGCAGCAGAGGGCCGGAGGGTGGACGAGGAGGTCGTGGACGGCCAGCTCTCGCTGCGGGGGAAAGAGGAGGTGGGCGCGACGGTCGCGTCCGTGGTCCGCAGCTGAGAGGAGCTGCTCCTGCTGTCGTGAGGTGAGCGAGGGCCTCCCGGTGTAGAACAATAGGGTGGAGGCTCCGGCCTCCTGCTCGCTTTTCCGTGGCTGTGGAAAAGAGACAGGGCGACGTCTCTCGTTTTATGTGACGAGTCCTTGGCTTTGCAGTCAGACTCAGACCTCAGTGTGTGTCTCTTACCTGCCACCGATCCCCCGTCTTCTCTGTTTTCATGGGTGTAGGCCCCAGGCTTTTGCCGGGCTCGATTTTTATCCTTCCCCGCACCGGCGGCTTCTCATCAACTGAGAAAAAAAAAACCCCAACTGTGGCAGGTGTTAGAGGCTGGCGGGGGAGGGTTGACTGTGGGCTCCACCCGGTTGTTTTGTCCTTTCTCTTGTATATAAAGCTGCGAGAGGGGAAGGAACTAAAGTTCGGTAGAAAAACAAACGATGTGTTAAACCAGTGATTCTGAGCATTCGCTCCCCTGGGAATTATCCCTGGCATAAGTCAGCCTTATTCTGTCAACATTACGTTTAAGCGGTGCTTCCTTCTGGCTGTGTGCGAGGGTTGCGGCCTAAGTGAACATGCGTATTGGATAACACATAACGCTTAAGTGGAAGAAAGACGTTCTACAGGGATGGTAATTGCTTCTGAGTGAAGGATTAAGATGCCTGCCATACTGGGGGCTTAATATTATGTATTAAAAATTTCTCCCCCTCCAAATGCTCATTTGTCCAGTTGGTACATATAGTGAAGGTGGTACCTTCACTCCCATCCCACATATTGAAAGGTCATGCAGGAATGATCCCTTATATTGGACTTGATTTTTTCCCCTTTTATTCCTATCCCTCCAGCTTCGTTTCGTTCTTCAGTCTGCGGCTTACTCTGTCACTCATTTCACCGCTTAAAAGGGTAGTCTCTGCTAGCTTTAAAGTTTAGCTTGAGAAAATGAAATGACATTTTAAAAGTTTAGAGGAACAGCTATTCCCCTGCTTGTCCTCAGATTAATAACGAGGTGATATTTAGTTGTTAGGGTTCAAAGTGTGGGAGGAAAAAAAGTCTATTTCCCAGGAAATCCTGCAGCAGGTCTAGCAAAACAAAATCCTTGTGTATTTTCAGATAGAGAGTAGATCTTGACCAGGAAGTAACAGCTGCAAAACAGCTTGCCAAGAATCCCTATGTTATATCAAATGAAGCTTGTTTATTATATTGCTTATTCATCTCTCCAGAGATGTTTTTAAAAAACTGTATTATATTATTTTAAGAAATTGGAAAATCATTTTTGCTTGAATTTTATCAAATATCAGTTTAATTACAGTTGGCTGTCCTTATTCACAATTCTCCATCCATGGATTCAGCCAACCACAGTTTGAAAATATTCAGAAGAATTCCAAAAAGCAAACCTTTTGAGTTGTTCACCATTTTATGTAAGGGATGCCATTTTACTACACCATTGTGTATAATAGGACTTGAACATTCACAGATTTTGGTATCGGTGGGAGATCCTAGAACCAAACCCCAGCAGACATTGAGAGGCTACTGTATTATAATATGAGAAGGTATTGCAGTTGTTCGTTTCAAGTTAATAGGCATTCTGTTCTACACATAAGTGTAAACTATGTTTTTTTTATTTACAGTAGTTAGTATTGAGGTGCATGCAGAATTTGCCTTTCTAACTGTTAGTTTTTTATTTCTACATGTGACAGTCTTAACAGATTGGCTCACAAACACTGACTTGGGGTCCACTAATAAGTTATTGGGTCCCTTTCAATAGGCTGATGGGTGTCAATATTGGAGTTTTGGCAGGTACAGTTGGCCCTCCAACATTTGTGGGTTTCACTTTTGCGGATTTGATTATTCATAGGTTATTTGCTGCCATAGCATAGCATCTGCTGTGCTATGCCATTTTTAATAGGGACTGCAAGCCTCATGGGACTGAGAGACTGCAAACAAGGCTTGTAAGTCCTTATTAAAAATGGCATAGGGCAGTGTAGTCAGCAGCAAGCCCCACCAGCCACCCACTTTGCCTTGTGAAGTAACCCTGACACCTCAAAGGCATCAGTAGTGGGTTGAATATGGGGATCATACTTCTTTTGTGTGCTAAATATGGTTTGGAACTCTGAGAATTATTTGCAGTTTTCCACTTTTGCAGGGGACCGTCACCTCTAACCCTTGCAAATGTGGAGGGATGATTTTATAAACAAGTTTGTATATTCTGTTATTAATTTATTTGGACTCATTATTGGATCCAGAGTACTGCTGCTGACCCACTAGTGGGGTCTAGTGATTGGAAACCAATGACCCACAAGACAGAGGATCTTTTGCTTCTCATTTAGGCTGGAATTTAATTTTTGATTCACCCAGTGTGCTTCCTAATATACGAAACCCGTCCTTTCCCCATGTGTCTGTAGAACTTGTGAGAAACCTATGACCCTCCAAATGTTGGAGTGAAGGAACAGAGCACCCATCTGATATCTGTACGTTTTCTCTGTTTTTCTGTCCCTGTACGATAATGCCAAGATCTATGTGTCAGGCTGGTTTCAATGGCACAGTAAGTTGGAATGTGCAGGAACCCTGGCTTATTGGTTACAGGCAGCAGGCTGGTGCCTGCATACATTTATACACTGCCTGTGTGCTCTAACTTCTAGAGTAATCAAACTGCAGATCTCCATGGTTTGCTTAGTGTGTCAGCTGAATGGGAACATAGCTTCCTTTCTAGTTTATTTCACCTCAATAAACTGGAGAAAGACTGTAACAGTTTATGAATTCCTTCTCTAGTTTGTTGAGGGAGAAACAAACTAGAAAAAGAATTGCTCCTGCTTTCAGATGTAAGGTGGAATAAATCACAGAGCAAACTTCCATTGTTTCTTTTGTCACTCCCACTGTGAGAGCAGTCATGCTGCTGCTCGTAAGGTAGTGCTATTTTTAATTGAATATCCTATTTTTAAAAATTATAATAATGTTTTAGCTGTGTGGTGCTTTAATCTGGACTGTGAGCCACCCTGAGTCCCATATTGGGGAAAAAGTGGGATATAAATAAGAGAAATAAATAACTGATCAACTAGATTTTTTGTAGATTCTCTGATTTATTTATTTGTTTATTGTATTTATTGTATTTATATCCTCTCTTTCTCCCAAACAGGATCCAAAGCCATTTTTTCAAAACTCTGAAAATACTAGTCCTTTGTTTAATACCATATTGACAGCTTTTAGCTTTCAACTTCCATTTTATTTTCCTGTTTTTCAAGGTGGAAAAACAAAAATTCACATAGTTACTTTAGGGTACAATGTCAAGCTCTGATTGGCACAAGCTCTAATGTTGAATGTTTATCTAATTATTGTTTGACTCATGCTAAGCCTTCATCTTGCTAAATTTCATCACTCTAGGAAAGAAAACAATTGTAATCACATAGTAACTCGTATGTTCAGTGGATGCCCTGGAAATTTGATTGAGGATGTAAGTCTTTAAAATAAAAAAATAGTTTATTTTTAAAAATAGGATATCCATTTTTACAGATCCTAAGTGGCTAACAATGATCAGCTTAGCAATAAAAACTAAACAAAATTCAATAGCAGAAATAGCAGGTAAAAAAATCAGCCTCTCCGCAAGTCAACAGTAACAACAGCCCAATAATCTATCCTTAGAAACTTCTTTCAAAATGACATCCTAACATTCAACAAAGTAAAATTTAGGACAGTATGAGGAGGATTTTATTTGATAAGTCTTTCCAGAATGGTGACACTAGAACTAAAATGACCTTTTTTTTTTTTTTTTGGAATTCATCTGTCATACCTCAGTAAACAAAATAACCCAGTGTTGGACCTCTGACATTTTTCAGACTACATGGGAGTATTTTTTAAAAAAAAAAGGTTTGTAAGCTATGCCCAAGTATTGCTTGGAAGGCATGTAAAAGAATGATCCAAGAGCCAGTGTAGTATGGCAGTTTGAGTGCTGGATTATGATCCTGGAGAACAGGGTTTGTTTTCCCTGCTCAGCTGTGGAAACCCACTGGGTGTCCATGGACACATCACACATTCTCAGCCCCAGGAAACCCTGTAATAGTTTTGCGTTAGGGCGACCATGAGTCAGAAACAACTTGAAAGCACACAACAACAGCAGAAGAGTGATCTAAAACATCCTATAGATGCCTTTCAGATGTATTAGGCTGCAGCTGTGATCATCCCCCGTCACTATGCCAGTTGGTATTATGGATCTGAAGCATACCAACTTGGGGCAGGCTAATACAGTGAAAACTTGGTTGTTCAGTCAAAAATGACAAGAACGCACAATACATTTTTCTGTTCTGTCAGTAGGCAACATATGATTAGTTTTGTTAAGAAAGCACTGCATGCATTTAGCCCTCATCTCAGCATCTATTTTAAACAAAGGTTTTGCATGACTTCAGTTTTTACATATGTGGAAATCTTGCATATCTGATTAGTTCTCGAACTAGCATCCTTTACCAGTTCTCAAAGGAGACTATAGTCTCATGATATGTATTATCAAGATGAAGTTTTTAAAAAAATCTTTGAACTCTTTTGTAGCCTTATTTGCTCATTAATCTGCACGGGGTACTACTTTCTACAATTTTAGCACATGAGTTTCAGATTTTAGCACATGAGTTTCTAAGTGCATCATGCTTTTAAGCTCTTTCTTCTCCAGCTATCAAAAGATAGCAGCTTAAGGAGAGAAACCAAATCATGAGTACCAACAGAAGAGAGAAGAAATAAGGTTCTTGTTTTACAGTAGAGCTGTCATATTGGAGCATGCTTGTGATTTATTTACAATCTTCCATTAGAACCATTTAAAGTGGAATTGAAACAGGGTTGTGTACTCACAGCATAATGACATGGAAATCCATGCTGTTCTTCGTTTTCTAGATTTAAGGTATGCACTAGCAAGCATCTCTGTATGTTCAGCTTCCTGTTGTGTAGTAAGGTTTGGTATAACAAAAAAATCTACGTTGTTGTGTTTTTGTGAAATCAAAGGGGTGGCATATGGCAAGATCATGGTACAGGAAATAGAAAGTGGGTTGGAATACGGCAATAAAGCATGTAGCAAGTTATTGGTTATAGTGCTACTGTTCTATATGAATAATAAAAATGAACACACGCAAACACCAAATACAGAATTATTTATAGGCAGAGGGAAATCATGCAGGTTGACATACTTTGTGTAGAGTCACAGCTTACCTTATGCACCCATGGAATTAGCGCCTTCTTACTCATAATTAGTCTCAGACTAGCACTTAACTCTGATGCACAGGCAACAGCAGATATGTACTGTTAAAACACAGGACCTAGTTCACAGTTCTCTAATATAAAATTAACTCTTGATGTTCTGAATTTTAGCAGCATAAAGTAAGATTGGAAAGTAACAGTACTATTGTCACTGTGCTTTAACTACTGAGAGTCAAAAATTCTTGTTGGTTTCCTGGAAATCATCTAACCATCTATCCATGTTTCCCAGTTTCTTCTCTTCCCTCCACTAAATCTACAATAATGCTTATTCTTTTGACTTTTACCTGTTAATTCAGAAAAACTCGCCATGGCACGCCCTTTGTTTGGTGGTAGAATTGTGTTCTCCTGTCAGGCAAGAGCTTATGCTGGTGATAGCAGTGCTGCTGGTAGGGTTTCTCATGTAAGACAATAAATGTGCCAAACAGCTACTGGGTAGCAGCAGTAGTGTATGTGTGTATGTGAGGTGTGTGTGACACTGGCGGAGGGTGTCTCAGAGACAACAGCAGTCATGCTATACTAATGCTTGTTGTACTGTGCAGATGGAGGCACAGTAAATCTCTTTTGAATGTCTTTTACCATGAAAACTCTTATGATAAGACAATCCAAAATGAATCAAGAGATACTGGCAGAAGATAACTCTCACAGGTTGGATAGCACTCAGCAAATTACTAGGAAAGAGCAGAAGACAATTAGGAGTAGTGCTGTGGCTAATGATACAGTTAGGCTCAAGCTGAAAGGATGTTCAAGCTGTTGACACGCTCGGGGGGGAAAGGAAAGTGAAGCTGCACAACATGTAGGAACATGGAATATGAGAAGCATGAATCAGGAAGCTACACATAGTAAAACAAGAAACGGGACATATAAATATTGGGATACTTGAGGTGAACTTTCTAAAGAAAAAATAGAGTAAAACTAAAGAACACTAAATCAATCATTTTGCCAAAATATAACCTGAAGAACATTCCTTTAAAATTTAATAAATAGATTTGTAAAATAATGTGAAAAATGATGTGTACTATTAAGTCTGATTTACTGGGATCCAGAAGAACTCTGCTGTGAAGGTAGAAGGCAATATCTCTTGTGAAAAGAAAAGCCGCACTGGATAACAGATGAAACTCTTCAAACAGTTAACGGCAGACAAGAAGTAAAAGTAAAAGGGGACAGAAATAGGGTCAGGATATGTGCAGGGATAGGGAGAACTGCTGTAGTATTCAGTGCAGAGAAACAGAAGGTATCGTGCCCTGTCTTGGAGACCCTTGCAGCGAGGAGGAGGAGGATTCTGACTCTGAGACAGAAGCTTCCCCAGAGGCAGGAGTTCCTCCAGAAGCTGGCCCAGAGGGAGATAATAGACAACAACAACAGGGGCCTGAGCCAGGGGAACAAATAGAGGAAGACATATCAGAAACACCTACCTTGCAAGAGAGACGCTGTGAGAAGGAGGGCCTGCGCTGCTTGGTGCATTTAAGTAGTGGGCAAGCCCTGATGAGGGAGCACCTGTGGTGACAACATCCTGAGATAAAAGGACTCCAGATGGCCTTTCCTCTCAGGGTCAGCAACTGGTTTCTTTGGTCCTGAAACCCTGTGTTGTGCTCTTGGATCTGGTATACCTTGGAACTCTGCTTGTTTGGACTATGTTTTGGATTCACCGCTTGGATTTGTTTGCTCTGGACTTACATTCTGTTTGGGCATTCTTCGGCTCAGTCTGTGTGAGTAGGAACTGAGCAGCTGCTTATAATTTATTGCCTGTGTAACCTGGGACATGACAGAAGGCAACAACAAAAAAGGTAGAACAAGGAAGCTCTTTGACAAGATCTGAGAATTCAAAGAGAAGATTTAATCCAAGAGTGGGAATGCTCTTTGACCAAGAAGGGAGCACGCTGCATGATCAAGAAGAAATAATACACTGAAAAACTACATAAAAATTGAAATGATAGATTCATTCATGAAAAAAACATTTGAAGATGAACCTACAATTTAGAAAGTGAAGTAGAATATGCACTTGTGAGAAATAAATCACCTGGAAGAGATAGCATACCAGTGTTGTTTCAGGCAACAGAGACACAATCTGTTCTAGTTCTAACTAAAATCTGTCAACAGATGTGGAGAACAAAAGAATGGTTCACAGACAGGAAACAATATATGAATACATTCCAGTTCCTAATAAAGGGGACACCAAGTATTGCAGTAACCATGGGGCCATTGCATTAGTCTTGTATGCAAATAAAGTGATGCTCAAAATTCTACAACAAGACTTACCATACATAAAATGAGAAATGCTGGATGTCCAAGCTGGGGTCAGAATAGGAAGGGGCACTAGGGATCATTTTGCAAACATTCATTGAATAATGGAGTGCACCAAGAATTTTGGAAGAAAATTGCCTGTGCTTTATACATTAAAGCAAAGCCTATGATTGTGTAGATCAAGGAAAACTATGGCTTGTTTTTAATGAAATTAGGTATACATTTGACTCTTCTAGTGCATAATCTGTACTTAGGACAAGAGGCCACCGTTGGGACAGAATATGGGGAAACAATGATTTCCAGTTCGCAAGAGTGTTAGACCAGACTGCATTTTATCAGCCTATCCGTGTAACTGCTCAATGTATCATATGCAAAGCCAGGTTAGACTCTTAGGAAAGAGTCTGAACATTAGAGGAAGGAACATAAACAATTTAAGCTATACAGATGATACCATACTGCCAGCAGAAAATAGCAAAGACTGGAATAATTATTGAAGAAAATCAAGGCAGAAAAGACAATGGCAGGTTTATTGTGTATAGCTGAACGTTAAGAAAATAAAAATAGTGACTGTAGATGATTTTGCATAACTTTAAAGTTGACAGTGAAGACATTGAGATAGTGAAAAGTTTTCCTATATAGAATCGAAGGCTTTCACGGCCAGAATCCATTGGTTCTTGTGGTTTTTTTGGGCTTTGAGACCGTGTTCTGGTTGTATTTTTGCCTGATGTTTCGCCTGCACCTGTGGCTGGCATCTTCAGAGGAATGGTGAATTGGAAGTGGAGTGGAGAATATATATGCCAGTCTCCTCCTCCAGAGGGGAGGGAGCAATTAGTATAATAGTCCTATTGTGTATATTGAATACTTGTTCCTGGAGGGAGACTTCCTGAGCCCAGGTGGGACTCGTTAGTATCTTTTGTGTTTTAATTTTGGTGTTTTTCAATACTGGCAGCTAAATTTCAAGTATTCAATACTTGAATATACTGGCATATATATTCTCCAGTCCATTTCCAATTCACCATTCCTCTGAAGATGCCAGCCACAGATGCAGGCGAAACGTCAGGAGAAAATACAACCAGAACACGGTCTCAAAGCCCGAAAAAACCACAAGAACCAAAGTTTTCTTATACCTTGGCTAAGTCATTAATCAAAATGAGGACTGCAGTGAAAAAAATTAGAAGAAGACAAGGACATGGAAGGGCAGCTATGAAGGAACTAGACAAGATCCTGAAGTGTAAAGATATATATCACTGAATACTAATGTTAGATTGTCCAGGCATTTATGGTTATAAAAGCTGGACAGTGAAGAAAGCAGATAGGAAGAAAATCAACTAATTTGAAATGTGCTACTGACAGAGAGTTTTGTGGATGCCCTGGCCTGCCAAAAAGACAAATAAATGACCTTGAGGTCTTCCTTGAAGCTGAGATGAGTAATCTGGGTCTGTCATGCTTTGGATGTATCATGAGAAGTCATGACTCACCTCAAAAGACAACAGTGCTTGACAAAGTAGAAGGTAGTAGGAAAAGAAGAAGGCTGCATTACAGGTAGATGGACTCAATCAAGGAGGCTGTGGTCCTGTATTTGCAAGACCTGAGCAGGGCTGTTGATGACAAGATGACTTGGAGGTCTCTCATTCATAGGTTGTCATAAGTCAAAGTCAACTTGATGGAAGTTAACAGTTCAGTAACCGTTCAGATAATGAGTGTTGTCTGTAGTGCAGTAACCAGGTCCTTGTGCATTAAATGCTAAGCCTGTTATTAGTCCATCTTAAAGACCACACAAAATGTTGGATTTTGAATTTATGGCCAGATTTTAACAGTCTCTGTAAAAGTTAGAGTCCAAGAAATCTTAAATAAATCTGTTGAAAACTAGTTGTCATTCATTTTTGCATCTATAGTCTAATATAGTTTTATTTTTCAGTTGTGTTGTTCTTTTGTGCCAACTCATTTCCAACTTATGGCAACCCTAATGTGAACCTATCGTAGGGTTTTCTTGGCAATGTTTGCTCAGAGGGGTTTTTGTTTTTCTCTTCCTGACAAAAGCTGAGAAAATGTGACTAGCCCAAAATAATGTAGTGCGTTTCCATGAGTACTGGTAAGCAGAGATTTAAATCCTAGTCTCCCTGTGCCCTAATTCAGTGCTCAAACCACTACACCGTTCTAGGCAGTGTTGCAAATACTGTATTTAATATTAGCTGTATTATTTATTATGTATCCGTAGTTTTCTTGAAAATCTCTACTTTTTAGGTGTAGATGTCTAAAAGTTATCTCTGTTCCAAAAAAGAATGGAAAATATTAAATATGGTTTTCATTTCAACATTAAATTGTGGCTTCTGTCTTTGTAAGTTGCCTAATATTTCCAAATGTCAAAATATACTTATTACACTGCGATTTTGTTAATGTGTGCACTTAAGTAATCAATGAATTGTTTACAAGAGGAGAAATGCATCAGTTAAAAATATATATGTAATTCTAATTTACCCTGCTGGGAAGGAATTCTTATAATCTCTGTCCTCTGTAGTTTGCCAGAAAATTTGTCACTGTCATTCTATACAATCACCGCTATTTTTGAACTAGTCAGCTTTTACATTTCTGAAATAGAATTCCAAAAGGTAAAGAGCCCCATCCTTTGTTAGAGGAACTTTAAGAAACAATAGCATCCCAATAGCTCTGTGAGTTAATTGAGTCTGTGTATAACAAAGATGGTTTAAGCCAATGAAATTCATGGTTGAGCAAGAATTTTAGATTCCCCATATGCAAATCCAGCACACTAGGCACAGTGACATTCATTAAGTGCAGTGGTTCTTAACCTTTTCTTTATGAGGAAAACAATGTAAATATAACTTATTGCTGGGGTCCCTCAAGACATAAGATTTAAATACTTAAATTTAGATTTAAATATTTATTTATTTATTAAATGTTTCTGGAGACTAGGATTCAGCTTCCCACACTGGATGACCTTGGGCAAGTCACATTCTGTCATCCTCAGAGAAAGGCAAAAGCAACCCCCCTCTGAACAAATTTTGTCAGAATTGAAAAGACTTGAAGGCACACAACAAGAAAGTGGCATGGACGGAGGGAGAATCCTTCTAGCCATCAGGTCTCTCACCTTTGAAAACAGTTTTCTGGCAATCTATCATGGGAGTTCTCTTGGCAAGATTTGTTTTCTTTGCCTTTTTCTAAGACTGGGAGAATGTGACTTGCCTGAGGTAACCAAATGGGTTTCCATGGCCAAGTGGGGACTCAAATTTTGGCCCATAGAGTCATAGTTTGGGCATACACACACATTTGCTGCATGTCTTTTTTTGTCAGGGATGCAGTAGCAGGGAGTATGGGTGCCAAAACTGCTCCTTTGTTTGCAAATGAGTGAGCGGTTTGGGTGTGCACACATGCCTGCAGCCATGTCCCTTGGTGCCCTGACCCCTTTCTGCTGTGACCTTGACGAAAGGGACATGGTGGCAGGCTGTGTGCATGTTCAAACTGCTCACTCATTTGCCTATGAGGGAGGAATTTTGACAACTACACAAACAGCTTGCTGCGATGTCCTTGCTGCTGCCTGCCACTGCTGTTGGTGTCCAGTAACAGAGGTTCACAAACCTCCTGTGAGGGCTCCCCGGACCCCAGCTTAAGAATGGTATTAGTATCAACTTGAAGCTTGGATGCTGTCTTTGAGTAGATTGCTGTCAGATCTTTGGCTCTGATTCTCTGGGTTCTCTTTAGATCCCCAGGGGTCTTTGGACCTCAGATTAATAACCACTGATTTAGTGTTTTAGTCTCAACTTGAGGCTTTGTTACCCTGATTTCTGGGGGTCCTGTGAGGGACACCTAAGTGCGCTCCAAGTATTACAAAGTTGGGAATTAGCAAAGAGCACAAGCTAGCATTACGAGAGGCAGGGCAACATAGCGAGATGTTTTACCCAATGTCTACGGGGTCAGGCCGCGTCAAGGAGCAAACAGAAGTAAATAATAATTGTTGTTTTTATTGATATACAGTCAAACATGTGTATGCAACACACTCACATAGAGACTATAGAAATAAAGGTTGGAGTTGGATAGGGGGATTTTGAGAGGAGGTTTTGTATGGGAAATACTACACCTGTCCTGAAGCCCGGGTAGTCTGAAGAAGAAGTTCATGGAAGTGCAATTTCTCAGCACGTAGAGTTGAGGGGAAGGCATGCCAAACGAAGTGACAGCAAGGCAGGATGGAAGCCAAGAGCAATCCGAGGAAGCGCTTAAAGTCAGGGGTTCTTATAGGGGAAAATGTGGCCGTAGGCTAGTCCGTTCTCAGGGATAACAATGAGTTTCAGGCTGGAGACAAAGCCTCAGTATTTTATGTGATTGAGTTAAGACCGAGTTGTCAATAGAGTAGCCAGTGTGCAAACGTGGAGCGCTTGACAATTGAGTATTCGGCTAGACAAACTGCCTGGTCGGGGCAGGAAGTAGCGTGCATACATAATGTGGTACTTGCCTTGAGGTCTCCTAAACCAGCAGTCTGGCTATTTCTGGCCTGCCTGTATTTGTTTGGAATGTTTCAGTGATTAGTGGCCGTGCCTGTGTGCGTGCTTGTCTGTGGACCTCGCAAGCACATGGAGAGGAATGGGTGAAGAAGGCCAAATTATTGATATCAAATGATATCTGATATCCCACAAGTCCTGGCTAGAAACTACGGTAACAGCTTGGATGGTCGGTGTCAGATCTCTGGCTCTGACACTCTGGTTTCCCTTCAGATCATGTAACTCTTTCACCTTTTACTGAAGATCTCTGGCTCTGTATAGTGAGTCTGACGAGAACAAAATATGAATTTCAAGACCCTTCTGGGGATGAACAGCTGATAGTCAACCACCTATAAGGCAAGGAGACTGGTACCCATGGCTCCAACCACCCCTACACAATTACCATTCTAGTGGGAATCTTTTTTGAATATCATGAAGAAAATTATTTTATCAGTCTTTAAGAGGAGAGAAGAAACATGACTAGTACCCTGCCCTTGGTTTCTTGAATGTTATGGTCAGCCCTCTATGTTTATAAGTTTAACTTTCACAGATTTGATTATTTGCAAGTTTTTCCAACCCATGCCTCCCCCCAGCATGTCTTTCCCCAAGGGAACATTCCCTCTTGGCAGCTCCCTCTTGGCTGTGCAGACCTTTAAAAGTGCATTCCTGTTCTCCTCCTTCTCCACGAGCCACTGCCTGGCCAGCTAAGGACCTCTGATAGCCCAGTTTCTCAGCACTGCAAACCCTCTCCAATTGCCCCCCACACCCACTTTCTTTCTCCTTTTCCTCACCTGGTTTGGAGGCTGGGTACCTGTTCTTCCCACTATGCTTTGGTCCCCTTCACACAGACACATACACACAGATTTTGAAATTTTGACATTTTTCCATTTTTGCAGGGGGTTCCTGTTCCCCTAAAGGAGGAAGTAGTATATTGTGTATAATAAAATAATACTGAGAAGTTCCAGTGAGAGGACATCTCAGGAACGCATATGTATGAATGGTCAGAAAATCTGCTTGATTTTGGTTGGTTTAAATGATGAAAGTTGCCAGTAACTTCCCACAGTATGGTAATGAGGCTATTATCCTGATGTCCATTTCACTAAAAGAGGAATGGATCACAGTTAAGTCATTATGAGGCGCTTAAGTTAGGCTTTGTTCTTGGCAGCCAATCACCAGGCTTGCATGCGGCTGCTTATTTGAATAGGCAATCTTATATAAGAATACATCAGAGGAAGAGGCAGTGGCATTTCAAAGCAGGCAGGAAGCTTGGCTGTGTGAATTTAAAGTCAAACCATGGCTGCTACCACCCGGCAAAGCAGGAGAAAGAATCAGGTGCACCGAAGGCAACAAAACAAGAGCCAGAGAAGAGCCAGAGGAAGAAAAACAGCTAGGAGGCATGCAAAACATGGTCATGGAAGGAAACGCTTTGCCAGAAGGACTTCCAAGAAAAGACAGAAGTTGTGGTTTGACGGTGTTCGAATAACCAATGAGGCCCAGAACATCTTGCACTTCTGTGTGCATGACCTATACAAAAAAGTGTCCTTAGCAGCTGAACGTTTGAGGAAAAAGAAACACCATGTCTCTATCACTGTCTCAGATGTAAGAAATGCCCTGAAGAAGATCATGCCGGGGAGGTATGACAGAAGGTCTGTATTCTCCTTCTGCCATTAGACAGACATCTCTTCCCTTTCCTATGATAGGCTTAGAAATGAAGAAAGGAAAAGGAAAAAACAGCCAGCCTGAGATAAAATCCAATAACTTGGCTGCCTGAAAAAAAATTGCCTTCAAATTTCCGAACAATCCTGTAATCTTTATATTACTAGGTCAACATCAACACTAGTAATGAACTCCATGAATAACAGACTCTGGCATTCTGATTATCCTATCAAGATGATTGTCATACTGCTGTTGCGCTGAATCAGGGAGTTGGATTATTTGTGGTTAGAAGAAAATGACTTCTCAGTATTTGTGGAATATCAAGGACTCTGATCAGCCATTGTGGGACATGGGAGATCTACCATGAAGGGAGATGTATTCCCCTTTTCAATAAAACAGGATCTGTGCAGGAGAATTAATTTTTGTCTGTGTGTGTGTATGTGCACATATGTGTTTTATATTGGGCAGGCAGTGATGGCTTATCTTTCAGAGTTATCAAATTATTAGGGAGAATGATTGCAAATGTAGGATGTGAAGACTGTGTTTGTATAAATTGGGAGTCTTCAAAGCTCGTCTGACCTCCTTATTGTGTGCTTTAAATGAAAATTGGCATGACCAAGAAAAGAGCCTTTCCAAAATACAGGCACACCTCAGTTAACAAAGCCTCTGATGAAGAAACTTTTTTACGAAACCTTTTAATGGCCTCCAGTTCCCCTTTTCCTCCTTGCCTTCTGTCCAGCTAGAAGGTGTTGGGGTTTTTTTTTGGTTTGGAGGGACAGCATTGACATTGGGAAAATAGTGATGGAGGGCTGGAGAAATATGGAGTTGATTTGCAGCAGTGTGCTTGCAATAAACAATGCAGTCAAGGTTCAGCTGGGAAAGAGTGGGTTTCTAGTTTAACTGATCCTACCATAGTTATGTGTGCCTACCTGCAACAGGCAAAAGTAAGCAGCAGCTGCCTCCAGGATTCCTTCCTGAATATACATGAACAGCAGAACAGAGAGAAATAGGAAGAGCAGATAAGCCTGCATCGTATCAGCGACCTTTCATATGTTTTTAAAAAGCATAAGATCTGTAGGTTTCACTACCAAAATGGAAATCATAAGGAGAGTAGAAGCTGATGAATGAATCATCCCTGGATGCATTTTGGAAGAAGCTTTCAGGTGATCTCTAGAAGATCCAAAATGTTTGTGTTTACCTATCACGGTTTGCCTGACCAAGTCGTCCCTGAGGAGAGAGCAGAAAGTGAGCTGTGTTTAGGAGGACATCCTTGACTGTGGATGTTTTTGTTTCTGGCCATGTGCTCTCCCTAGGCACAAGGTCTAAGGTGGTGGGGCTTTTACTAAGTCAGACTTGCTTGAGGGTGGAGCTAGCAGCCACTAGCTCTATATAACTGCTGCCAGCAGTGCTCATCATGTGGCATGTGCAGTTATAAGAGTTGAGAGTTGAACAGCAGCTCTGTTAACAGGGAAAACCAAAAGCGTTGCCTGTGAGTAATTGGGGGGGGGTTAGTTTTGAGGAAGAGGCCCAGATTTCTGTTTCAATTACTACAGTCATCCCTCCACATTCGCTGAGGTTAGGGCCACGGGACCCTTGTGAAAGTTGAAAAATCATGAATAACCTTAGGTCTGGTTTGGGAGGCCAAACCATATTTAACACACATACAAAAATAATATGATCACCATCTTCAACCCACCATGGATTTCTTTGAAACATCAGGGTTCCTTTATAAGGCAGAAGTGTATGGCTGGTGGGGCTTACTGCCACCTCCACTGCTGCTCTCCACCATTTTAATAGGGACTTGCAAGCCTTGTTCATAGTTTCTCAGTCTCATGAGGCTTGCAGTCCCTATTAAAAACGGCATAGGGTGGCAGCAGAGGTGACAGCAAATAATCTGTGAATACTCAAATCTGTGAAAGTGAAACTTGGAGGACTGACTGTATTTAAAAATACTGAATATGGAATATGAGGGAGCTGCTGCACTTATCTGCAATAGCTGTGATATGTTTGTGTTGTTATTGGAGGAGGTGGGTGGTTATACCTGTAGAAAGTGCAAGCTGATGATCCTCTTGGAGGAGAAGATCCAGCAACCTGAGACCCATATATTTACTCTTCAACATATTAAGGCGCACAAGGTTTTCCTTGATAGAGCAGAGCAAACTACCCTGATAGAGGAACAAACAGGTGATGTCCCTGAGCAGGAGGTCAGTTCCCAAATATAGGAAATTAACACTTGGAGGAATGTCACACATAGAAGGACCAGGGATCATTCAGTGAATTTGGCGCAACAATCGATTCAAAGGTCTGTCTCTTATAAAGATGATGAGGAACAGCAACAAGAGTAGCAGTGTCCTCAGAGAACATACAGGTGTCCTTGGAAAATTCAGTACATGGAATGGTCCCTACCAGTCCTCAGAAGAGGTGGGTGGTGGTGGTGGTAGGGGGCTCCCTGCTGAGGGGAACAAAAGCAGTGGTTTGTTGGTCTGACAAGTTGACTGGAGAGATGTGCTGTCTCCCTTGGCAAAAATCGCTGATGTTGCAGAGTCTGACGAGACTTGTAAAGCTCACTGACCATTACTTCTTCCTTTAGTCCATGTGGGAATCAGTGACACAGCAAGGCAGCTTTCAGCATATTACAAGGGATTATGAGGCTCTGGCTAGGAAACTAAAGGAACTTGATGCACAGGTTGTCATTTCATCTATCCTTCCAGTTAAAGGGCATGGCCCAGAAAGGGAGAGAACAACTGACTCCGCAGATAGTGCCTCTGGGAACGATTTGGCATCTTGGATCATGGTCTGCAGTTTCTTGAAGATGGTCTACTGGCAAGTGGTGGCAGCACAGCAGCTGGCAGGAATGTTTTTGCTAAGAGGCTCACAAGCCTGATCTGGAGGACTTTAAACTGAGTTATGTGGGGGAGAGTGATGGTATTCTTGAGAGCAGGAGTTCATCAAGTGCTGGAGATAATAATCCAAATATTATTAAGGGAACTGAGTGATCGTAGGAGTAAAACTTAAATAAACAGCTGGAGGAATGACTCATGGTCTTAGATGTCTCTACACTAATGCACAGTGCATGGGAAATAAACAAGATGAACTTGAACTGTTAACACAGCAAAGCAGGTATAATAGGCATCACTGAAACCTGGTGGGGTGAGACTCATGATTGGAATTGAGGGGTACGTTCTATTTCAGATAAATAGACCAAACAAGAAGGAAGGAGGAATAGTGTTATATGTCAAGGGTGTTTACATGTGTGAAGAGATCCATGACTTAAATCCTGGAAGCTAGGTTGAGATCATGTGGGTAAAAACTAAGGGAAAGAGAAAAAAACAGGGATGTCATGGAGGGGTCTGCTACAGACTCCCAAACCAGACTGAGAACATAGATGAGGACTTCCTAAAACAGATCACCACACATTCAGAAAAAAAGAGTAGTAATGGGAGATTTCAGTTATCCTGATATTTGTTGGAAGTCAAATTCTGCCAAGAATATCGGGTCCAACAAATTCCTCACTTGCCTTGTAGACTGTTTCATTGTCCAGAAGGTTTAAGAGGCAGCAAAAAGTTCAGCTATTTTGGACCTGATCCTAACCAACAGTGATGAGCTGGTCAGGGAGCTGGAAGTGGAGGGATCTTTAGATGGGAGTGACCGTATTATCCTGAAGTTTTTTGTACAGTGGAAAGGAGAAGCCAAGCATAGTCAGACTTGCATTCCAGACTTTAAGAAAGCTGATTTCAGTAAACTTAGGAAAATCTTAGGTTTCATCCTATGGTCAGGCATACTGAAAGAGAAAATAGTTTATAATGGATGGGATTTTCTTAAAGTGAGATATTGGAAGCACAGTTTCAAGCAGTTCCGTTGAGGAGGAAATAAGGGAGATGACTAAAGAAACCAAGATGGATGTCTAAAGAAATTTCAACTGAACTAAGATTTAAAAGGGCCATGTACAAGAAATAGAAAAAGGAGAGAATCACCAAAGAGAAATTCAAATAAATAGCCAGCACATATGGGGGAAAAGTCAGAACAGCTGAAGTGCAGAATGAGCTCAGGCTTGCTAGAGAGGTTAGAAACAATAAAAAGGGCTTTTTTTTTTCTTTTTTTTTGGCGATGTTTGTAGCAAAAGGGGAAACAACGAGATAGTAGGGCTGCTGCAAGAAAATGGAGAAGTGGTGACAGGGGACAGAGTAAAGGCAGAATTAATCAATGCCTTCTTTGCCTCAGTCTTCTCCCAGAAGAAAAACAGTGTTCACCACCTGAAGAAAATGGAACAGATGATGTAATAGGAGAAATGCAGCACAGAATAGTAAAGAAGAGGTACAGGAATACCTGACTACTCTAAATGAATTCAAGTCACCAGGACCAAATGAACTACATTCAAGGGTATTAAAAGAACTGGCAGAAGCAATTTCAGAACCACTGACAATAATCCTTGAGAGTTCCTGGAGATCAGGAGAAGTCCCAGCAAACGAGGAGAGCAGATGTTGTCCTCACCGTCAAAAAGAGAAAAAAGCAGGCCCAAATAATTACCCCCCCCCAGTCAGCCTGACATCAATACCAGGAAATGTCCTAGAACAGATGATTAAACAGTCTGTAAGCACTTAGACAGGATACTGTCATCATTAAAAGTCAACAGGGGTTTCTCAAAAACAAGTCATGCCAGACTAATCTGATTTCTTTTTTGTTTTTTATAGAGTTACAAGCTTGGTGGATGAAGGGAATGCTGTGCATGCAGTATATCTTGGTTTCAGTAAGGCCTTTGACAAGGTCCCCCCTGATATTTTTGCAAACAAGGTAGTAAAATGTGGGTTGGACAATGCTTACAGTCAGGTGGATTTGTAATTGGCCGACCTGATGAGCACAAAGGGTGCTCACCAACTGCTTCTTCATCCTGGATAGAAATGACTAGTGGGGTGCCACAGGGTTCTGTCCTGGGCCAGTGCTGTTCAACATCTGTATCAGTGATTCAGATAATGGAATAGAGGACATACTCATCAAATTTGCGGATGACACCAAATTGGGTGGGATTGCTAATATTTCAGAGGACAGGATCAGAATTCAGAATGACCTTGACAGATCAGAGAGTAGGGCCAAAACTAACAAAATGAATTTTAACAGGGGGAAATACTACACTTAGTGTTCTCTTTGCTTCTGCTGCCAAAGCTGCTTTGGCTGCCTTTGCTACTTTCCTCTGCATTTTAAATTGGATTTAATAATTTGACAACTGTCAGAATGATTCAGCATATTTTTAGTAAAGATTCCTAGTTCCACCACTAGATGTCAGCACTGCTAACGAAGCAACCACTCTTAAGTTCTCACTCTCTCCGTCTGCAAGAGAGTTTGACACAATTCCTTTGTAGTTTGGTTAGGGTTCACTTCCTGTTCCTCTTCCAATATGGCCTTGAATATTATTCATTTCCAACTGTGAATATTTTGAACTTGTTTTCAAGTTTAAATTTCTTTGTCATCTTAAATATTTCAGTGTAATCTCTCTTTAAATCACAGTTTCTAGTTCAGTTGCTGCCTCTGCCACAATCTTAGCAAGATCATTTTAAATTTTAGGCATAGAATATTAGTTATTCACTGATGTCAGTTTGTAGAACTTAATTGTCAAAATACAGTCAATGCTACTTCTAAAGAGCCTTCGTAGACATAGTTGTTTCGTTTAGGTATTTAAGAAAATTGGATGGGTGGAGTTCAGCCGTCCTTTGGCACTGGCTGCAGGGCAATGGGATCAAAGTCATCCGCAGGACCCTTCTGATCCACCCACCCCTGGGGGCTTAGTCTTTGTCCCTTTGGTGCCAGGATCGGGACTTCTGACATTTATGAGATCCTCTAAGTCCTTTGCCCCTGAGGAACAGTTTCTGCTGGTTTCAAATGTGCAAATTGGCTCCAGTTGCCAGTTGCACATAGTTCCTAGGAAAAGCTTATTTAAGAGTGATGTCATGCTCTGTCATTCCAATCATAAATCTCTATTTGAGCTCTTTTTAAAAATGCATTCTCTAATAGATGGAGTTTTGTTGCCAGACTTGTAAGCTTGTTTGAAATAAATAACTGTGCTTTGTCCATGTCCAGAATGTTGGGTTCTGCCTTCTTACTGATTATATAGCTCAGGTTTTTTTTTTATTGCCTGTTTCTTTATGCTAGTTAGTTGGATCATGAATTTCTTGCATTAGGATATATTTAAATTATTATTTTTTACTTTTTTGTATAGTTTCTTCTTGTATAAATTCTGTCTAACTACTTTCTTAACAGTGTTCCACTAAAAAGTAAGCCTGGTGTCAGAAGATTTATTTTCTATGAAGACGTTAACCACTTCTTTTAAGATTTTGGCTGTTCCTACATTGTTTGACAACAATGGGGATTCAGGCTTTCAACAAAGTAATGAGAGTTGTTCTGGTGTACATCTGGAGTGGGCGGCTTTGAAAAATTAGGGGGCTGCATTAGTCCCCCATGAGACCTTGGAGTGCTGGACCCCACCAATGCACGGACCATAATGATGCCTTCTAGGGGGCATTTTCATCATATTTTTGAGCATTTCTGGGCCAGTTTAGGTCCAGAAGAGGCCATTCTAAATAATAGAATGTAAACATAAGTCATTTCTTGTGCACTCCCTGTTTCAAAAAAGGCTTCCCTGGGAACTAAATTTATGCACCCCTCCCCCATGTGGTGGAAGTGCTTCCCATACTCCCTGGAAGGTATTTTGGGGCAATTTTTTTTATTTGACTCCTGAGGGGTAAAGGTGGCGTCCAAACATACTGGAAATGCCTTCCCCACACCCTTAGATATCATGTTGGAGCCAAAATAGGGGTCCTCAGGAGTATAAAAATGGTCTGAGTGCTGTATATTGTGTCTTCTTTTGATTTAGTATTTCTCCCTGATCAAAATCGGGGAGGGAGGCTACCGTAATTGCAATATTAATTTTCTTAGGTGCACGGTTTTCCTGTAATAATACTATATTTGCTTTCAGCTTGGATATTTCTTTACAGATATCCCAATTGCATTGAGTTTATAAACACCAAAAGATATTGTTTTTCAGTTCCACACTGGGATAATGAAAAGGTGTGAACATAGATTTCAGTATGCAAATACAAAACAAAACAAAAATAAGTGCAGCTTCTATAACCACATTAGACTATGTCTTCCTTTTACAAGCAATGAAGATTATGATGTCTCTTTCAAAAAGGATTTCAGATGAACCTGCTAGAGCCCTTAGATCTGCAGAGGAAGGCTCGCCTGGTAAGGACATGGGAGAGAGCCTTCTCAGTGGCTGCTCCCACCCTGTGGAACACTCTCCCACAGGAGGCTTAGGTTGGCCTCCTCCCTGCTTTCCTTTTGTAGGTAGGCAAAGGCATTTCTTTTTAAGCAGACATTTAATGGGTGAACTGGAGACCCTTATTTATTGGTTGTGTTTTAAAAAAATCTATTGTTTTATAATTTTATATGCCTTTTTAATGTTTTAACTGTTTTTTGTTTTTCCTGCTTTTTTTAACCTTTTGGACGCCCCCTTGGATCCCATTTTGGGAGAAAGCAGCATAGAAAGTCAGTAAATGAAATAAAAATGAGATGTCCTTTTCATTCCCTTTTTATTAACTAACATGTTTTTTGCTCTTCAGAGGTCTTTGACTATGGTCTTATTGCTAATTATTGTGAGCTGGAGATAGAGAAAATAGACTGTATATCCAACTTTGATCTTAGCAAGCTATGCTCCGCAATCCAAACATAGTACATTGGCTCTCAAGTTGGCTCACAGACTTTGATTAACGCCTTTGTTTGTTTATGCTACTTCATGCCCTGTTATTAGTGCCACACTCTTTCTTCTTACATTGGCATTTCCAGCATAAAACACTGTCTAATATCTGAGTGAAAATGTCCCAATCCCATCTACTTTGGTTTGGTCACCCCAAACATTACAGTGTTCATACTTCCCATTCCATGTTTTACAATTTGTGGCTTTTACTGATAGATACTTGCCATATACACTATTTCTGTAACGTGTGCTGTGCAGCTTTGGAGTTTCCTTTTACATATGGGCATATCTACAGCTGAACATCCTTTTACTTGAATCCTGTTGTGTCATTAGACACAGGACTATTCATACTTGTCACTTTATTTCCCTGGGATGAGTGCCTTGTGACATAGGGAACTCGTTTTCCTGTACTATCTCATGCCTGATTTTAGTTTGTCTCATTATATAATTTTAAAGGTAAAAGATACTAAAAAAGTTGTTTGCGAGTACTACCATCTATGTAATACAAACAAGAATTAGCTAAAGTATTGCTGCTGTTGTCACTAAGAGATCCTCTGTTAGTGTCACCTGCCATTACTGCTGCTACCCAGAAGCTTCTCTTCCAGAACTTCTCCCCATCATGACCATTGGATCTATCAGTTCTCTCTGAAGAGAAGAGATGCACCTTAGTCCAGTGTCTCTGCTTGAACATTCTGCTTTTGGAGACCCTACTAGAAATCTAGATTCTTAAAACAATTTACTTTTCTGACTGTATTACTTTCTGATATTCCCAAACTGTCTCACCATGTTAAGATGTATATTCAAGGGGGAGTTATAACAATAATTCTACAAGTAATATTTATAATCAATGTATTTAAATAAAGAATATTTTGGAAACAGTTATACCTAAACCGAAGCTCAAACTCTCTGTAGCAATTACTATCAACCCTGGGGATTCTTACTTCTCCTTCCAGACACTTATGTATATGGGGAGAAGATTCAGTATTTTGGGGGGAAAAGACTTCTTATGTTCCGTTGTATTCATGCTTATGGGGCTTGTACCAGTTGATTATTACATTAATTATAATTATATTCAGTAAGTTTAAAATATGAAAAATTTGTATTATGAAACTGGATGACAGATGTAGTCTGTAAAATTTTTCATACCTTTAATTACTTACAGATATGGTTAAGCAGCTTGTTCTTCCTAGAGCTTGATGCTGAAATTTTTTCCTACACTCATAATTTTGAATAGTCTAAGAACTGTAATTGTTAATATCACATACTGTACTTTTGAGCTGTTTGCTATCAGTCCTCATACTGTTTAGCTTGCCTGTTTTGCTAGTGGACTTTTGAGGACTCTTAGAAACCTCTGAAAAAGCTGTAAAAAAGTGTTTGAGATTAGAAGAAAAGAGAGCTTTCTGAGATGCCCTTTGGTGTTCTGATGTATTTATGCCAGCAGTGGCATTTAAGTTTCCAACAGTAAGATTGCCTAGAAGGAGGCCTTGGGAATGAACATGTCCATCACCTTCACCACCACTGTTTCAAAGCTGGTGGAGGAAAACATGATCCCAAAAACTCAAAGGGCTCTTTTTTCCTTCTGAAAAGAGGAATCTTTTTGGAGAACATGTGACTAGCTCACTGTGGTTGCAACCAGAACCCAGAGAAGGCAGCAGAGATTTAAAAGTCTCTGTCTCTGTACCCACACAAAAGTCTGTTCTGGAATGTTATGTCCCAGTGGAAACAAAAGGAACATTTATGGAGAAGACTGCAAGCAAGATCAATTCTAACTCTACTTTTACTGCGCCAGAAGCATTGAATTTCATTTTTTCAGTGAATCATAATGTTAGCAAAGAACAGTTGGAAGTTTTTGTAGACTATATGACTAGGAACTGCTGGGCAATTGGTCTCCATATGCAGAATGTACATGTAAAAATTCTTATTTAATGCCTTCTTTCTGTAATACCCCTCTGTTTAACTCGAATTCAGGTCAAGCACAACAAGCTCAAATAAAGGTAGAGCAAGTAATCTTTGCAGAAATATGTGAATGTATTTGAGACCAGTGCTTTCTTGCAGATCAAACTAAAGAGAGAATTTTCTAGAGAGCATTAATAATCTAAAGAAGAAACTGTCTTGATTCAAAGGCGTCTTAAGGGGTTTAATTGAGATTGAGATTTTGACAACAGCTCCTGCTTCAGTACAGTCTAATCAGGTCCTCTCCAAGTGAGACATCTCAGTCTAAGTCTGGAGCCATTTCTGGCAAAGGGCCCCTCCCGAAACTGCAAACCGCAGGATTCCCTAGGATGTTGAAAGTGGAATAATAGTGTTATAACAGTCTAGTGTGGAAATGGCCTGACTTGTGTCTCTATATTTAATAGGCCATTAAAGCAAGCAGATGATTCATGGAAAGGAAGTACAGGGATTTCTACCTGAATTATTATTGACAGCTCAGATTTCAAGGAAAGATCTAGGAAGATTGTTTTGCTTGTGTCTATATTCCTTGGGGAAAAGGGAATAAGAGGTGTTATTGCTTTATCTTTCATCGTATTGTAAATCTTTTGGTCTCTTTTCTCTAACTAATGTGTCCTTTAGGTGGGATAAACATACTTTAGGACAGAATTCCACATTTACTTATTCACATCAGAAAGTCACCTGACAAAAAGCTGCTAGCCATTTTTCTTTTGGTGGGCCCATGTGGACACAGTATGTGTAGCAAAGCTGTGCCTTCTTACGTAACCTAACCAAATAACATCACTGTTTCCTGTTGGGCCACAGGCATCAGGTACAACCACTTTCTAGGTCTGTGGCTCTTAAAAGATTTTTTCATCATGTATTATGTTGTACAATTCCATAAACAATCAAACAAATAAACACAGTTTTTCCAAAAGCATAAAACATTCAAAATTCATGAGCTAGAAATTAAATAGGTTACACTGTGCAGGTGGTTCAAGTTAAATCTCACAGGTGATACATCATTTCTTTGCTTTGTTTAGAGGACTCATATCTTGAAGGAGTAGTCAGAGGCTTTATTATTGGAGTCATCTATGTCTAGGTTTAGAAGATCTGCCCAGAGGTCCAGATGATTCTCAGGAGATTGCAAGAAATGCGCTTTTGTGTTGATGTATTCACTAAATGAAGACCAAAGTTCAGTGAAGCTTCTCTCATTATTTGATCCTTTTAGATATGAACATTATCTGATATTTGTTCCATTAACTAGTAGTCCTATACCTTTTCCCACCATGTTTTGATGAGGATATCTCCCATTTTCCATTTTTTTTCTATTTCCATACAATCAGCCACATTAAAAAAAAACCAATTAATTTTTTGTGTTTCAAGTTCTTTGTTTTTTTCTAAATAAAGAGAAGTAGAAGATCAGGGCAAAACCAAACTCTGTGACAAGTAGTTTCAGAGATTATTTGGAAGACAAAATGCCAAAAATGATTTCTCGTCAGGCAGTCAAGCCGTAAGTGAGTAAATGTACCCTTAGTACTGCACCCTCTCCAACATTTAGGAGTGAGATTTTTGATCCATCTGGCTAGTTTAATTGGGGTTAGATAACAATTATGTACAATCCTAAGACTACTCTCATTGATTATGGCCAACCTAGTTTTGAAAGAAACAGAGGTCCATAAATAATACCATTCATTCTCTGTTATTTTCAGGTTTAATCCCTGCTCCCATTCTGTTCTGGAGATGTGCCCTCTGCTGTATTTATGCGGAATTAGACATCCATAAATCAGAGAGGCCTGTCCCTTTTGTATATTGCTGGACGGGTTACATGTTTCTTCAGAAACTGCTGATGATCTAGATGTGTCACTTGATGAAACAAGTTTGGATGTAAAAGATGATATTTGGCGTAAGTGTAGCCAGTTAATGTTCCGTAGTGCAATCTCTGTAAACAATTCTTCTGGTTTCTTAGGATTGCCTCTTTTGAATAGATAATGGACTGTGTAAGTACTGTGGTCTTTCCATTTACAAAAAAAAGGGGGGGTTATCCATGATACAAAGTAAAGGACGCTGAAAAAGGGGCTACATAGGACAGTATTGTTCTTCTTCTTGGTCTCTGTGACTCACACAAATGGGTTTCGTGCCTGTGCAGAAACAAACTTCGGAACCTTCTAGAGTCTACCATTGGTGTTTTGGCGGTTGACCCATCCCCCATCCCCTCAGGGTATATAAGTCCCCGCCCACTGTAATGGTCAGTTCCGCCATGTGTGCAGCGTATAGGAGCCTTTCGCTATTGTGTACGGGGATTTTCCCCTATTTTCTGGCGTTTTGGACTAGTTGTTTCGGCTTCAGATTGGATTGGACTTGGTTTATTCTTCTGGATTGTGTTGTTTGGGCAAGTTGTATGGCAACGGCTGTATTTAAGCGTTGCATGACCTGTGGAGGAAAGATACCTGATAAGGACGGACACTCAAAGTGCCTCCTTTGTTTAGGTGAGGGCCATAGTGTAGGAGCTTGTCATCATTGTCAACTGTTTACTCCACAAACTTGTTGCAATAGGGCTGCTCAGCTGAAAGCCCTATTGTGGGAGAATGCTCTGACTACTTCAGAACTATCTAAGCAGACAGAATCTACTCCTTTATCATCTAGAATGGCCCATTCTGCTTCTTCCTCCACTTCCCAATGGAATGTGCTGGTACTGTTGTCAAGGGCGAGATCTCACTCGATGTCAAAGTCTTGAGACCAGGCACCTCCAGCTTTGTCCAGTCATACCGATGATTGTCGGGACCATCCTACTCCTCCACCTAATACTGCCTAGGAAGGAGAAAGATCGGAAGAGGAAGAGGAAGGAGGTTGCTTCAACAGAACTGTCTAAGAAGTATAGGAAGAAGGATAAGTCTAAGACACATCCTTCATCTCCAGCAAAGAAGACAACTCCTCAAGGGTCTGCCTCAGAGGATGTACAGGCCCCTCAATATCGGGGATCCCACGATTTTATACCTTCTGAGGAGATCAAGGAAATGTGTATTGGTTGAGAGGGAGATATACTGGAAACCTCCCCTCAGATTTATGTCAGGCCAACTTCATGCCACAGAATGCTGTCCCCTACTGTAAGACCTTCTGGGCACAGAAGATCTTTGACCGAACAGGCCAGGGTGCTTCGGCGTACTCTACCTTCACCGCCAAGGTCTGGTTATCAAGATGGTTGGTTGGACAGCACTTCCTCATATCGGTATCAACATTATAAAGAAAGATCTCCATGCCGATACTGTGATGATGTTTCCTATGATTTGAGGGATATGTCCCCTTATATGGACGATCTGGAGTGATATGAATGGCTCTGTCAGTATCGAGATGTTCCCAATGATTGATACTGTCATGTTACTCATCGTTCTCGTTCTTTGTCGAAGACCCCTCCATGTTGGTGGGTGATACATACATCTGGCCATACATCTAAATCCACCAGGCGGGATCGAATCGCAGATGATAGGCATCAAGATCTCCTTTCAGAGAGGCATAGGAGAGAGTCTGTTGTTATGTCCCGTTGAGGTCATCGGATCCAATCGCCATCGGTACCATCCTCAGTGTCCTCGGCAATGTCTCATGGACTAGACATCGAGTCCAACTTTGTTTCCACTGCCGAGAGAATATCACCTACTGATGATGTGCGATTGTTTTTGGATCTTGTTCTTCGAATGGCCAGGTCACTGAATTTGCAGACTGAAGATCACAAGAAGGTTCTGAAAGACCTGATCTTCCAAGATTTGCAGGATCTTGCTCCAGTACTGTCTATAATTGTGCTTCTTCCATATTTGTTGCAAACAATGGAGAAGTCATGGTCAACAACCATCTTTGGTAACGTCTATGTCTAAAAAGCTGGAGTCTCTGTATCAGCTTGTTGAGACTGAGGTTGACTGGTGGGTCCAACACCCTAAACCAAACTCCATCACAGAGGCTACATGCTTTCCTGCTGATCAAGAGGGGGAGAAATTGGACAACATTGGTAGGAAATCCTATTCAACTGCAGCCTTGTTGTTTACGATTTCAAATTATGCCGCTTGTATGGGCGCATACCAGCAGTTCCTATGGGGCAGAATTAAACCTTACCTGGAAATGCTTCCTGATACCAAAAAGAAGACTGCTACTGCATTATATGGTGAGGTTTACTGCTTGTCATCTCAGCAGATCACTACAGCTAAACGCATTGCTGACTATAGTAGTAAGGCTGTAGTGGGTGCCATAGCAATTTGACGGCATGCATGGCTTCGCTCATCTGGATTGTCTCAGCAAGCTAAAATGATGATTGAGGATTTGCCTTTTGATTCACTAGGATTGTTCAGTGCTGGTACTGACGAAAAATTGGAACATGCCCAGAAAATGCGATCGATGGCCAAGAAGTATGGGTTTCCAGCGTTGACATATCAACAGAGATATCGGTATCGTCGATCTGCAAAATACAGGCAGCCTCAATACAAGAAGCGACAGTCAGACCAGAGCAAGCGTAGAGTTTGACAACCAACATCACGAGACCTTTCTGACAAATGCCAGCCAACAACAAGGACAAAGTATTGTTTCTGTTGTAGATAAACATCCAAGCTTCTATTCCAAACCACCATTTTGAGAAAGACTAAGTTACCATGCCAATGTTTGGTTGATGATCACCTCCGATTCTTGGGTTCTAGATATTGTAAGGTATGGGTACACCATAGAATTCTGCTGTTTACCTCTGACAGGTCGAATTCGAAGGACTATGCCCTGTCCAGAGCTCGAAGGGGAGATATCAATACTGCTCCAAAAGGGGCAATAGAAAGAATAACTACATCTCAATTGAAAAGAAGCTTCTCTTCGAGATATTTTCTGGTGAAGAAAAAAGATGGAGGTCTTCAGCCAATATTGGACCTGAGAGGGGTCAACTACTATATCCGACCACTCTTTCATTCTTAAAAAGGGACGACTGGTTTGCAACCTTGGATCTAAAAGATGCATATTTCCATATAGCCATAAGACCAGAGCACAAACGGTTTCTTGCCCTCACTGTCGGCAGGCATGCTTATCGTTTTCGTGTCCTTTCTTTCAGGATAAGCACAGCTCCAAGGGTCTTCACAAAATGCATGTCCGTTGTTGCGGCTTTTCTTCATCAGAAAGGTATTGTGGTGTTCCTGTATATAGATGACTGGTTAATAGTGGCATTTTCTTGAATCCAATTATCCATGCATCTCAGGACAACCATTTATCTTCTAAAGAAGTTAGGTTTAATGATAAATTACAAAAAATCAACCTTGGTACCGTCAAGAAAGATCAAGTACATTGGAGCGGTACTGGATTCAAGACTGCAAAGAGCCTTCCTTCCACAGGACAGATGGGAAAAGATTCTGGTATGTTTGACAAGGATGCAGTGACTTTGGAGAGTACAAGCAAAAGCGGTACAAGTTGGGCTAGGACTGATGGCTTCAACTATGCTTGTCACACCATATGCGAAACTAAGGGTGAGGCCATTGTAGCAGTCGTTTATACACCACATCAGTCCTCTTTGAGACCATCATCTCAAGTACTTGATGGTACTGAGGAAAATTCTCGCGTCTGTGGATTAGTGGACAAAGCCAGAGAATGTGTTGAAAGGAATGCCATTCCTCCCTTGACTGCCATCACTTTCAGTGACAATGGATGTGTCAGTGAAGGGATGAGATACTCACCTCGGAGCACTTATGATACGAGGCCTATGGACAATTCAGGAGAGCAACTTCCATATCAACATATTGGAATTCATGGCAGTATTACAGGCCTCTGAGCGTTTCAGCACTACCTGTGTGGGAAGTCAATTCAAATTGTGATGGACAACACAACAGAAATGGATTACATAAACAAACAAGGAGGGACTCAGCCCCATGTGTTGTTGAAGCTATCAGTTCAACTATGGAAATGGTGTGTGGCATGATGGATTCTTCTATCAGCTGTTCATCTGGCAGGGGAGCAGAATGTCTTGGCAGACACACTCAGCGAAACACCATGGTCGTGTCACAAATGGATGATCAACAGAGAAGTGATACTCAACATGTTTGCGAAGTGGGGGTTTCCTCACGTAGATCGCTTTGCACCAAGACTGAACAACCAATGCAAACTGTACTGTTCCTGACACTTGAAGGGGCATTGGACTCTGGGAGATACCTTTCTCTTCAGTTGGATGGGACCGAGGGTCTATGCATTTCCATCATTTCGCTTGATAATGAGGGTTATTGCCAAAATTCACCAGGGCAGAGCAAAGGCAATACTGGTAACACCATAGTGGCTGAGGCAACCATGGTTTGTCGCTCTCCTTCAGCTATCTCAAGGATGGTACGGAGTGCTGCCATGCAGGCAAGATCTGCTCAGCATTCGCAATGGTACCATTTTCCACCCCGATGTTCGTACACTGCATTTGACAGTATGGACCCTACTGTACTGGAAAACTTACCTGGTGCTGTGAGAAAGATTGTACTGGCTGCGCATAAGCCTTCAACATTGAAGTCCTATGCGTATAGATGGGGTAAATTTTGTGAGTATTTAAAACGAGAAGGTGTTTCTCCTACATCTTCTAACAATGTACATGTTTTGTCTTTTTTGGCAGAGCTATCAACTCAAGGGTTGTCATTATGTTCAGTGAAATGTTATTTAGCTGCAGTTTCTTGTAATCTTCAAAGACGGGGTAAACCATCTTGTTTTTAAGATCCTTTGATTAAGAGGTTTATCCAAGGTTATAAAAAGTTATATCCTCCAATTCAACTACCTCTTCTGGGATGGAATTTGAATTTGGTGCTGAAACAACTGGCTGCTAGGCACTTTGAGCCTATGGCCACTTGTGACATGTGCTTACTCTCATGAAAAACTGCTTTTTTGGTTGCGATAACATTGGCAAGGAGGGCTAGTGAATATGTGCCCTCAGGGTTGATCCTCCCTATTTGAGATTTCACAAAGATAAGGTAGTGTTAAGACCAGACACAATGTTCTTGCCAAAAGTGGTGTCATATTTCCATCTGAACCAAGATATAGTGTTACCGGCTTTCATCCAGAATCTTGGTTCCGACATGGAGAAAACTCTGCATTGTTTGGATGTTAGAAGAGCATTGGCATTTTATGTTCAACGCACTTCTTCAATTAGGAAGTCAAATAAATTGTTCGTTTGTTTGTTACTCAGTATCTAAACAGGGCAACCCGGTTTCACCTCAAAGGCTATCTAAATGGGTGGTCTGCTATTAAGCTGTCCTATGAATTGGCAAAAACAAAACTCCCTAATTCTGTACGAGCTCATTCCACAAGATCTGTGGCAGCTTCTGTGCTTCTTGCACGGGGTATTTCTTCATGAGGTTTGCAAAGCAGCTACTTGCTCTCAACCTCTTACATTTATTAGTCATTATAGAGTTGATAAGCGGTCTAGGAATGGTGCATGTTTTGGGAGAGCCGTATTGTTTTCTGCTGCTGGATAAGAAGACGAAAATGTTATTTATTATCTTACATGTTGGTCATGACTGAGCAAAAAAAAGCAGGGGGAGGGAAAGGAAAATGGGAAAACTGGAGGTTGACATAAATGCTTTTTCCAGCAGCATGACATGCCCACTTCCTTTGTCATCAGCTTGCCATTTGTGTGAGTCACAGAGACCAGGAAGAAGAATAACAGGTTGCTTACCTGTAACTGTGGTGCTTCGAGTGACCATCCGTGAACTCACACAACCCCTCCCTCCTCCCTTCTTTTGTACTGCTGTACGGTGACTCTGTTGTTGCTATATGTGCGATGACGGAACTGACTGTTACAGGGGGTGGTAGCTTTTATACGCTGAGGGGATGGGGGATGGGTCAACCACCAAAATGCCAATGGTAGGCTCTAGAAGGTTCCGAAGGCTATTTCTGCACAGGCACGAAACCCATTTGTGTGAGTTCAGAGATGACCACTGGAAGAACCACAGTTACAGGTAAGCAACCTGTTCATTTCAGTTTGTTCCAGATTTTCAGTAATGTTTTCAGTCAGGAATTTTGAATCTATTTGATATTAAGTCTAATGACTTTAGTAAAAAGAGAGTGAGGTCCTTTGACAGGTGATCTTGAATGTCTAAGGTTACACATCTGTTGGATGAATCTTGGGCAGTAATCTGTGCTACCTGCTTTAACTGGAATGCATCAAAGTATAGTTTGATATCTGGGATTGCTAATCTTTTGTGACTAGACAGCGTATGCCAATATGGATGTTAAAATATTGGCATCTTGATTGATTAACTCTGTTGATCTGAACCAGAGATGTATGGGGTATTTTCAATAGTTTGAGGGATAGGAATGATCCTTGAAGTGTGCCAAGTTTCTAGAGACAGTTTCAGATCCATGATTTCATTAAATAGCTTATTTAGGTGGCAGGCTAATTCATTATAGAAGATTTCATAAAATTCACTTGAATATATGTGAGGGCCAGGGGATTTTCCTGGTTTCAGTTTAAAGATGGCATCTTTAAGTTCGTTTTCAGTGATAGGTTGATTCAAGACAGATCTGTGAGATTTGGAGATCTTTTGATTATTAAGAGATCAGAGGAACTCTGATTATCAATATTATCAAGAGTGTCTAACGGCCTCTGTGTGTAGAGCTTGGTATGGAAGAATGAATAGAGCTTGGTATAGAACTCCTGAAATTTCTTGATAATATCTGGAGTAGATGTTTTTAGAGTATTTTGAGATGATCTAGCACCAGCAGCGAACTTATTTTCTATCCCCCCTTTTTAGCCATTCTAGCTATAAGTTTAAAATTTTTATTAATATTTTTGTAAAAATACACATTGGTGTACTGCATTATCTAAATCCAATTCCTCGAGCTCTGCTATTTAAATATTTTTATTATCATGCAAAGTTTAATCACTAAAACTACATACATGGGTTATAAACTAACCCATTACTAAACTAAATTAACAAAAAATACAGTAGACTAAAAAACAGAGTAGACTAATGCAACTAAATGAAGATCTACTAAGTGACTTCTGACACTTCTAAAGATGCAAATTCTGACTGAATCTAAGAATAGCAAGATAGCAATAAAAGTACCGTAATACAAGTTTAATCTATCTATAATTATATAATACTAAATGCTAATGTAAGTCATTTCACATTTCCTACACCAGTCTTCTTCCATCTTAATTGCATTCAGTAGCTAAGATTACATGTGCCATTTTCTACTAATAGCTAAAGGTTGACACAGTTCCCCACAATCGTTCATATATAACTCCAATAATTTTTTTCAGATTTCCATCCTTAATCAAGATAGTTTATCCATTTCAGCTAAGTCCAAAATCTTCAGCATCCATTCTTCCTGTGGGAGTATCTGTAATTCTTTCCATTTTTCAGCAGAAAGTAATCTCACAGCTGTTACCATTTATTGAAACACTCTACTAAAGTTCTTGTGAAAGTTTTATCCCAACAAAACCAGTAAAAACAGTTCTAGATCAAGTCAACTCTTCATCTTCAGGATTTCTTCAGTAGTCTGATGAATTGTACCCCAATAGTTTTTCACTTTGTTGTATGTCCACCACATTTTGTAAAAAGTCCCTTCTTTGCTTTTGCATTTCCCACACAAATTTGAGGATGAGTTGTACATTTTAGATAATTAAATTAACTCTTTTTTTTAAGTAAGAAATTATATGCTGTTGAATCCTGGTTCAATTTATGTGAGTGGGTTAGTTGTGTTACTTTGTTTAGTAGAGTTTTTCTCATCAGTTCATTTTTCCCCTTTTTAAACTTTCTTATATAAAAATACCTCACAAATATCCCTTCAGTGTGTCCCATGAAACTGCTTCCAAACAATTAGGAGAACTCTTGTCCATGTAAAATTGCTTAATTTGTCCTGGATGGCATACTTAAATGGTTCGTGCAAGATTAGGACAAAACCTCCAGATTTTTGGTGAGTGTGACTTTGTGTCTAAGGATTAATCTATCTCAAGGAGAGAATGATTGGGACAGAGAATGAGCTCAGTTGATGTTTCTGTTATATTCTCAAGCAATGATTTGGACATTAAAGAATGGTCTATCCAAGAGTAAGAATGATAAGTCATAGAATAATAAGTATAGTCTCTTTCATGGGGGTGCATTGTGCTTCAGGAGTCTATTAAATCAGCTTTTAAAATGTTGTTTATTAATAGAGAGCCTTTGGGGTTTTTTGCTTCTAGGGTGATGGAATTAATCCAATTCATACTTCGAGACATTGTTGGAGTCCACCTCAGCTACATCACTCACTCTGCTCAGAAATTTATTCATAAACATATGTCGATTGGTGTTGGAAGCAAAAAATGTGCACCATTAAAGTGAATGAATTATCCATTGGAATCACATTTAATCTTTGTTTCATTAAAATAGCAGTTTTTGTCAGTCAGGATTGTCACTCCTTTGTCTTTGCTATTTCCTGGGGTGATGTATTGAGTGCCAAATAGTCCTTAGGGAAGAATATATTGGTCTCGTGTAACAGCAGGAAGTTGGGATGCAATTGCTTAATGATCTTGAGTATTTTTGCTCTATTTAGTGAAGAACCCAATCCCTAGACATTAAAGGACACCAGTCTAATTTTGTTCATGGCTTATAGCTTTTTTGGTATATAGTAAATCATCTAATGTCTTTGCCTCTTGCAAATAGGTTAGAAGCATGAGCTCTATAATTGCTATTCTTTTTATTATGGAATTCTGACTCAGCCTTGTTTTTATTGAAAGGTACAGCATAATTTGAAAGCTTATTTTATTTGGAAGAAAACAGGAATCAAATTAACAACAACAACAACAACAACACATCTGATGCACAACCAAGAGGAAGAAAGCTTCTCCAAGGAATAAATTCTCAGAGTAAAACATACTGATCTCCTCTGGATTAAGACAGAGGCTATTTACATTTAAGCTCATCATTTATACATCCCTAATTTGATTGGGACTTAACAACAGTACTGCAGAAGCTTATGAGGCACTGTCTTCAACAGTATGCTTTTTCTTTTTTTTTCTTTTTTTACTAATTTTATTAAGTTTCACAAATAAAAAACATAATCTCAAATTGTACTTTTACATGTAATGTTTTTGTTCTTCCACTCTGATCTAGTTTTCATTTTCTAGATATCTACTCGCATATAAAAAATTATGCCTCACAATTCTATGTTCATCTTACGTGTTTGATCTTGCATTTCTCTCATCAACTCCTGTTATGTTACAGTTATTCCTCTTTAATTTCAACCATAATTCAGACATTTTCACTTGGTAGTTCCCAGCAATTACCCATTACAATTTGCCATTCTGCTTTTATCTGATCATCCGATTTCCCCTTTAATCTTTGTGAAAGAATATCCGCATTTCTATTCTCAATAAATGTCCCCCACCATTGTTCAATTGTGGGTATTTGCTGTGACTTACACAATTTGGCATATTCAGTTCTAGCTGTTGTTACCATGTACAATATTAATCTCCAATACCTGTTAATGTTAGTATTCTCAAGAACATTTGTCATGTTTAAAAAATAAAATTCAGGTTTTTTTACAAATTGAACCTTCAGTATTTTACACATCCTTTTATGTATTTCATTCCAATATTTTTTTGCCTTGGGACATGACCACCACATATGAAATATTGTTCCCACCTCTTTCTGACATTTCCAACACATTCCTGTACCTTTGTTGTAAATCTTTTTTAACTTGTCTGGTGTCATGTACCATCTATGAAACATTTTAAAATAGTTCTCTTTGAGATTCTGAGCCATTGTAATTTTTTGTGTCCTTTTCCAGCTCTGTTCCCATTCATCTAATTGAATTGAATGCCCAATATTCTGTGCCCACAAAATCATTGCAGATTTCACAGTCTCCTCCTGTCTCTCCATTGTTAACATTTCTTGATATATATGGGCTAACAGATGCGATGGATTGTCAAAGATCCATTTAATCACTCCTGTCCTTTCTTTGGATTCTATTCCATAAGTTTTCAAGTCCATCTGGAATCTCTCATTTAGCTACCTGTATGGAAACCAACTTAATGGCAATCCTTCCTGTTCCAGTTTTTCTCTTGATTTGATCTTATAAGCGTTTGTCATTGTTTTCTCTAATATATCCTCATATCTCAGCCATTTCTCTGTTTCCTTCCATCTTCCAAAGAAAGCTTGTTGAGGGGATACCCACATGGGTAGCTGCCTTATGTTTTTACTCTTATATTCATTCCATATCTTCAGAAGCGATTTTCTGATATAGTGGTGCGAAAAATCTTTATCAATTTTTGCTTTATCATAAAACATATAGGCATGCCATCCCATCCTCAGGTCTGCTCCCTCCAGTGCAAGCATTCTTGTATCTTGTAAGTCAATCCAGTCTTTAGCCATATGAATGCCGCAGCTTTGTAATATAATTGAAAATCCGGTACTCCCATTCCTCCTCGAAGTATTTGATCTGTCATAATATTCCGTTTAATTCTTGTTTTTTTCCCTTGCCATATACATTTGGTCAGGTCTTTTTTCCACTGTATGAAAGGTTTACTGTTTGTTATTATGGGGAGATTCTGAAACAAAAAATTCATCTTTGGAAGAACATTCATTTTTATAGTCGCTATTCTCCCCAACATAGACAATTTCATGGAGGTCCACCTTTCCAATTCTTTAATTATCTCTTTCCATTTTTTCTCATAGTTATTTTGAAACAGCTCATTATTCCTTTTTGCTATCCAGACACCTAGATATTTTGCTTTTTGTACTTTATTAAATCCAGTTGCAAGTGCTAATTCCTTCTCCTCCTTGTCTGTCATGTTTTTCATTAGCAAAGCTGTTTTTTCTTTATTTATCTTGAATCCTGAAAATTCTCCCTATTCTTGTATTATTCCAATAAGATTTTGTATGCTTCTCTTAGGATCTTCAAGAAACAGAACCAAATCATCAGCAAAGGCTTTAAGTTTGTATTGATAATTCTTGATTTGGACTCCTCTTATAGCATTATCTTCTCTTATGTTGTTATTTAATATCTCCATTGTCAATATGAATAACAAAGGAGACAGAGGACATCCCTGTCTTGTTCCTCTGTTCAATTCAATCTGCTTAATTCTATCTCCGTTAATAACCAGTCAAGCTCTTTGTTGGTTATATATTGCTTCAATCCATGAAAGAAATCGATCTCCAGCTTGCATTTGCTTCATTACTGTTTTCAAAAATGTCCAACTGATCATATCAAAAGCCTTCTCTGCATCAACAAATATCATGGCCATTTTCTTCTCATTATGCTTTTCGTAATATTCAATTATATTCAATACTGTTCTTATATTATTTCTTAAATATCTTTTTGGTATAAAACCATTCTGATCTTCATGAATAAGCTCAACCAAAATCTTTTTAAGTCTCGTTGCAAGGATTGAAGCAAAAATCTTATAGTCTATATTCAAAAGTGAGATTGGTCTATAATTTTTGACATCTGTTAAGTCTCTGCCTTCTTTAGGAATTAGCGCCACATTTGCCTCTCTACAGGTGTCCAGTACTCCTTCTTTTATAGTCTCATTTACAGTACTTTGCAATGGAATTGAAATCTCATGTTGTAGAGTCTTGTAATATCTTGCCATAAAGCCATCTGGACCCGGAGCTTTATCATTCTTAAGGTTCTTAATCGCTTCCATTACTTCCATCATAGAAACTGATTTATTCAGGGTCAGTCTGTGATCTTCAGTAAATCTTAATTTATTTGTTCTATCCAACTGTTCTTCCAGTTCCTGTTGTTTTTTCACTTTAAAAATCTTACTCATCAGTTTCTCATAATACTTATAAAATGCCTGCTTTATTCCTTCATGTTTAGTAATTCTCCCTTCTCCAGTCTTTATCTCTGATATAATAGTCTATCTTCTCCGCAACAGATTGGAGAGAAGCTTTGAGGGTTTATTTGCTTGCTCAAAATAATTATGTCTTGTTCTCTGTACTTGTTGTTCTATTTCTTTCAAGTTAAGATGATTCAGTTCAGCTTGGCAAACTTTCATCTGTAGTCTGATTTTCTCATCAAAAGGATATTTCCTCATCCGTTTCTCAACTTCTTTCATTTTGTCCAATATTTGCTATTCAGCATTTCTCCTTTCTTTCCCAATTTCTGCAGACCATCTGATACAGTTGCCTCTCATCACTGCTTTACTTGCATCCCAAATAGTCCTCATCGTCAAGTCTGGTGTCATGTTTTCACTGAAATAGTTAATCAACTCCTCATATCAATTCTGGAGATTGATTAATGTCTGTCTGAAAAAAAGGTGTATCCTTCTAATTGTCCATTTTTATACCTCCATACATTGAAGAGGTTCAAATCGTCCATCATGTTAAAGAAGCTCTTAGGTAATTTTCCATTGTTTCAGGGGATCAGTTTCTGCACCGATCTATGTAATTTTGGATTAACAACTCCATTAAAGTCCCCCAGCACAGCAATGTTCAAATTGCCAGTGTCAGTCATATATTTCTGTATCTCCTCATGTACTTTAGGAAAAAATTCACCCTTCGCCCCATTGGGTGTGTAGATTCCGACTAGCAATATCTTATCTTGTTTAGTTGTAACTTCTACACCTAGGTATCGGCCATTGCTGTCCTGGAAGACCTGATGGGCGCCATACCTTGCATTCACATATATTATCACTCCTCGCTTCTTTTTCTCAATCGTTGCTGCGTAGCAGCTACCTAATTTTGGCTTACGAAGGTATCTCAAGTCTTGAGTCCTGATCCAAGCTTCTTGTAAGCAAATTACATCCAAATTTTGTTTTTCCAGATAGTGAAATATTTGTCTTCTTTATATTCAGAATTAAATGCTTTAATATTCCAAGAATGTATCCTAAAATCCCATTTATCCATTTTGTCCCTTTTGTTAATAATGTTGTAGTTTTAATATCAGCTTAATCTTTTATTTGATCTCCTGTTAATTCACCTTCTTCCTACTGAATTTCTTCTTCTTGTTGTACTTCATCCTCATCTTCTTGTGATTTCTCCTCTTCTTCTCCTGGAGGTTGTTCCTCTTCTTTCCCTTCCTCTGAACTCATCTTCTGGAAGTCTTTCTTCAATCTGTCCATCATTTCCTTCACCTTATGCGTTGAATTAATTCTATATCCCTGTTGTTTATACGTAAAAGAGATGCGCTCGATTTTCTCCCATCGATAATTAATCTGATACTTTACCAGGAGATTCGCCAATGGCTTATATTCTTGTCTCTTCTTTAAGATCTGAAACGGTATATCTTTAAATATTCTCACATCTTTATCTTCAATCTTCAGCTGTCCATCATAGCTTCTTTGCAGTATTTTGTCTTTAATTACCGTCCTGGTAAATGTTATGATTATATTTCTTGGGAGTTTCCTCTCTCTGGCCACTCTGGAGGTTACTCTGAACATTCTGTCTATATACATTTCCAGTTTCTCCTCTTCAATGTCAATAAATTCTGCCAATGCTGGTAACATCTTCGCGTATAAGTCCTCCCCAGTTTTGTCAGGGACTCCCCTAAAGCGGAGGCATCTTTCGCAATATCTCAATTCCTGTGCAGTAATTTGGATTTCTTCTGCTTTATGTTTATCTTTCAGTTCCATGGTCACTGCTTCCAGTTGTTTGACTTGTTGTTTTAGTTCTTTAATGTCTTTTTTCAGTGTAGTTACTTCCTTAGTCAAGTTTTCTAGTTTTTTTCCCCACTTATCCATTTCATGCTTCATATCAGTTCTCATTTCCTTTCTTGTCTCTTTTAAATCTTTTCTGATATCTTCTCTGATACTTTTTATCTCTTCCATCATTTCAGACATAAAGTCTGGTTTCTGTGGTATATCAGTTGATGTTCGTCTGGCAGTTTGAGTTGTTGTCGCTGCTGCAGCTGCTCCTCTTTTTGACCTGGACTCCATTCTGTTAACAATATCTTATTCCCTGATTTGTCTTTCCCTTGTCAAATAAGTTCTATAAATGCTTATGTCTTATATCACATTCAACAAATTATATCAATGTATTGTTATTAAAATACTTGTATAAATGACAATATGCAAGCTATACAGATGTACCTAATAATGCTTAACAATAGTAATACTTAGTACTGTAAAGTCTCTCTGAATAATAGTTATTGAAATCTATACATATAATTATTAATAATAGAAACTGGTATGTATAAAACACTAATGTAGCTATATAAATGCTTAGAGATAGACCATATACACATTACTATTACAGAAAATTAATCCACTTCCTTCATTCCAAACCCCTGTGCCTAGGCCCACTTCTCACTTCCCCCTCCCAACTGTGGCTCACTCTACTTCCATTTCTCTGGGCTGCTCGAAGAACTTTCAAGTATCTTAGCCGCTATTTACATTCCAAGCCATTCCATCTCGTCGGAGTGAGGATGTTCAGCTTACAGTGTCCGTACTGTGTCCTTCCAGCACAGGCTCTTAGTCTCAACAATCACAGCACAAAAACAATTCTCAGGAACCAGGAACTAGTAAAGCACTTCCCAATGTTCATAACCCTCAAGTATCAAAATTCCAGGTTCTTAAAAATCAGCTTGCCAGACTTCTCAAAATCCATGTAGTCAAAAATATTTCCAAATCAACTTCAAAATAAAAGTCCAGAAATATATCCAGATCAGGTCCAAGCTAAAAATCCAGAAATATATCCAAAAATCCAGAAATATATCCAAATCAAGTCCAAGTTAAAAAAGCAGAGAGAAAAAGAAAAAGAAAATTCAATATTACAGTAAGTTCAGTCCCCCACAGTCTAATAAAGACCATAAACAAAGAACTATAATCCCAAATAAGTTCTCTTCTGCCCTCTTCCAAGTCCCTCAGGAATAATTCCACAGCAAAAAAGTTCCTTAAAAAGTCCACACAATCTTATTCTTTAGTCCACACAGTCCAAAATAAAAAATAGAGAGGAAAAAGAAGCTGAATTCAATGTTCCAGTAAATCTATCCTCCTAAACAGGAAAAAAACATAATCCAGAATCAAGGTTCCAGTGTTCAAATACAACTCTCTTCCAAACCTTTACCCTTCAAAAATGATTTCAAAACAAGCAAAAAAAATTTAAAGTCTCAAATCTACCTGTTCCTTAATCAGTCCAGTTACAGTCATTGTTAAACAACAGAAAAGGCATTTGGCAGTCACTTCAAAAATAGGCAGCCACCCCTTTAAGAGAAACTCAGAGCCAAAATGTACTCACTTCGCATCTGGGTCCTTTCATTCCTCCGCTTCTGCTCACCATTGCAAGTCAAAACCAGGTGTGATATATTTGAAATAAATCTCTAGATCAGATGCTTACTGTAATCTTAAAGGCTTCTTCTTTTAAAAATCGGCAGCGGCGCTTGTGCCGCTCTCGCAGCAATCTCGCTGGCTCCGTTGTGGTCCTGCGATCCCTTGGTGGCTCCATTCTCCCCCTTCGGGCAGATTCCCTTCGAGGAGAGCCCCTCACCAATTCTGGAGTCCCCTTCGAACCTCTTCTGCACCCCCCTTACCGGGGGGGGGGTGTCTAGCTGCATTTGATGTTAAAAAGAGTGGCTGGAGTCCAGCGGGTGACAATTCAGAGCTGCACAATTGTGCAGCTTCAATCCGAGCTGCCGCTCATGCGCACCATGCGATCGGAAGTCAACAGTGTGCTTTTTCAACCCTTTTCAGGTATAACCAAAACTCACTTGTATAGTGTATAATCAACTTAAAATGCAACCAAATTAAAGCAAAACTGAATTAAAATTCATTCAATGTAAAATATAACGAGTTTAAAGCAAAGCTGACTTAAAATCAATGAATTTAAAATGTAACTTATTAGGATTTTGCTTACATTCAAGATATCTTAAGAATTTGAAGACTGAATGGGATCAGAAAATTACAGAACCTCATAATTTTAAAGTTATAGCGGACTAACATTCAGGAACAACAACACAATAAAAGAGATTTTGGAAACTGTTAAATAAACTAGTCTCTGACTTGTCCTTGGCATTATTGGAGTCAGAATAAGAAAACAGTTTGGTAACAGTTTAACAGACCCATCTTGTAGTTATTGGGAGGCGCAACAGTTGGCAGAATTCAGGGGGGCAACATGATGAACAAATGACATACACGAGAAACATGGGAGACATGAGTTTCTAGATGGCAGTTCAAAGTGGAGAGTTGGACCTAGATCTAGTGACAACGGAGTCTAGATTAACAAACGGTGGTCTGAAAACCCCTGAAGTCATGTAAGGCATCTTAAGAGATCCATGATTTCCTTTCCTTTCCTTTCCTTTCCTTTCCTTTCTTTTCTTTTCTTTTCTTTTCTTTTCTTTTCTTTTCTTTTCTTTTCTTTTCCTTCTTCCTTCCTTCCTTCCTTCCTTCCTTCCTTCCTTCTTCTGGACTATTTTCTACTCCAAAACTTTCTTCTGTATTTCAAATTGTGTTGCTGAGTTTTCTTTCTTGCAAATGTCATCTTCTAGATTTCTAAGGACCATGATATCTAACGCCTAACAAATATCTAGCCTTTGGAGCTTGTTTGTCGCCAACATTGTATTGTCATTGTGTGTGATTATTAATTTAAAGGGGAACCCCCATGTGTACCTGATTCCTGTTGACTGAAGCAGAAATATGAATGGCTTGACTTCCCATCTCTTTTTCAACATTTTGTATCCCAGGCCTAGAATAACAAGACTTCATGACCATGAAAACTTAGGATCTTGAATTGCAGAAGGATTATTATTGTTGAAATAGAGCTCCGTACATGTAGAGATTCTTGAGGTTTTGCTGGAGCTAAGCTGTCAGAAATCTGACATGTTATCTGGCTAGTCACACTCGCAGGACTGTGACTCCTAATCCCTTTATTCACCCCAGAACTGATGCCGGGAGTACTCAACCTAGATATAAACTGGCTTGTTCCTGACATAATTTTAACCAGAAGTTAAAGAAACTTTCTGATTTGAGAAGAGGAGACAGGTGTAAGAAAAGCTTTGGGGAAAATTCAAGATTCCCCTTTCTGTATCAAGTGCCATTTGTTGCATTTTCCATGCCTGGACAGCTCGGAGTCATATTTTTCCTTTCTGTTTTATTTTGGAATATTGTTAAATGGCAGAATAAGATTGCAGACCAGGAATCTGGGAAATTCCTATCATCAGTTGGCATTCTTTGCATTCAAGAAATGTGGATATCAGATATTTCAGTCTTTTTGTTGCAAGGGTTTAGTTCCTTCTTGCTCCCTGCAACAAAATTTTACCTGAAGGGTAGAGCCTAGGTGTTGCAGCCATGTTAGTTTCAGTGAAACTGGATGTTGTCTCTGAAGTAATTTACCAGCTAAAAAACAATTTCATTTTGTCTGTATTGTTAAGAGATAACGGGGGACAGAGATTGATGTTTTAATTTGTTTTAATATATACTGTCCCCCTGATAACTCTGGGAAATCAAGGTTCTTTTGGGAAGAATTGGAAGAGGCTCTGAATCTTTGCAAGACACAATATACTGAGACAACCGTAGTGGTGTGTGATAATTTTAATACTTGTGTTGGTTCTGGTCCTAACAAAAAGGAAAAATGCTTTTGAGCTAGACTGCAGTGAGGTCTTCCTAATCTGATCATTTTTCTTTGGACAAAGTAGTAAACCAATAAGGTTGGAAATTACTTGAGTTAATGTCCTGCCTTCCATTGACGTTTATTCATAGCAGTCTTGGAATAATTCTCACTGATATTTTACATTTTTTATAGCAAAATAGATCATGTAATTGATTACATCGTCTGTTTGTCAACCTCATTGTCATACAGGATGGGCTATAATATTTTAGATCGTCTAGATTATCTACCTATCCTTTTGTCCATTGTTATATTAGCTCCTGATTTGCCACCTGCACCTATTGCTCTGGCTGAGGGAACCATAATTATGGGGAAATGTTTAAAGTGGTCTCCTGCTGTTGAACATTCAGTCCAGAATTATCAGAATTATTCTTACCTTTTGAATGTGCATCAGAACATTGTCAGAGGATATGATCCTATAAAAGGTATTAAGACTGTTTTTGTAACCCTACAGCCCCATGTAACTAGAATGGTCTGTTAATGTAGAATTGCCTCTGGCAAAGTAGGTTGTGTGATTATGAATTTAGGCAAGCTAAAAAGAATCTGGCTCAACTAACCAGAGGGGTAAGGCTGATGTAGCTGAAAGCTGATTTGGAAGCATTGGCATCCTGTTACCTGATTTACAAGAACTTAGGAAAAAAATATATGTTTATGATTGTTTAGTAGAAGGAGTTGGACTTGGCAGCCCTGGAAAGAAACAAAAGACAGTTTTAGAATTTTATCTCAATGTCAGACAGGGCCTTTAATCCTATTTTAGATGCTTGCATTTCAACTAATACCTGGTGTATTTATTTTAGCAATATTTTTGAAAGTGATGTAGACAACAGTTTTAATGGATAGATTACTAATCATGTTTTGTTAATGGCATTGCCAGAATGGCCCCCAGCCTCAGAACAAGAAGTGAGCAAACATAGGTGTGCTCTAGCAGTAGACAAAGCACCTGGTGAGAATCTAATTCCATCAGAGGTCTTCAAGAACAATTCTGAATGACGAACACCTTTGCTAGCAAAACTCTTCCCATATAAACTCTACAGGCATTTTTCAAAGGAATGGAAACAGAGTATAAGCCTCCCAATTTTTAAGAAAGATTAAATCAAATCCTCAGAATTATTGTTCAGTTAGTTTATTATGTAAGCTCTTGAGATTTACAGCTGCTTCATTCTCCAAAAGTTGGTAAAATGGGTGATTGAAAATAAAATTCTTCATCAGGAATAAGCTGAATTTAGGAAAAGCCACAGCACGGTAGACCAGATTTTTGTGTCATATAATTTAATTCATTGTTGCTGCATTTACTGATTTCCTCTCAGACTTTGGTCTAATTATTAAGAATTGCTTGTAGGGTAAACTTTCTGGGACTGTTACCCCAAAACATGGGTGACTCAGGGGTACACCTGCAATGCCAGTTCCTCCATCAAACAGTGGGGAATATTAGCTCACAGAGGAGGCCTGCAAGAGGGGGGTAACTTTACAAGATTTTTTATACCTGTGTATAGTGGTACTAGTGCAGGGAGGATTCAAAAGTAAGCTTGCTTGTTTTATTGGGAGAACTAACAATTACATACACTGGATCCAAGCAGTCTCACAATCACACAAGGCTAACTGAAGGAAAAGAGAGGAAAAGTTGGATAGCTAGAGTTCAAGGTCAAGTGGGTGATACTTACCAATCCAGCAGTGACATGGCTTAGACTAGAAGTCCAGGAGTAGTACAGATTGGGAATCAGAGTGGCAGAATGACAATCAGTATGCCAAAAAGTACTACGTGTTGGCTCCCCAGTCAGAGTTTACGTACCTTATTTCTGCCTGGAAGACAAAGGTGTTAATGGCTCTCCTATAGCAGAAACAATGGGGTCCAGAAATCATGCAAGACCTCAGTACTTACAAATGCTCATCTTTGCCCCTCTGAGGACTGCCTTTATAGAATTACATTTCCAAACTATGCTAATGTCTGTTTTGAATGACTGATATAGAAATGTTCTGAGAAATTTAAGCCTCTGTATGGGAGAAGTTGAAGATATTTTAATAGTATTTACTCTACTGCCAGCTTTATCAAAACCACAAGAATAGTCTCAGGGTTTAAGATTTTTAATTTTTGAAGCTTTTCAAATACTTCACTGTTTTCAGAATTGGACTCCACAATTATCATGCACAGATAGAGAGAACTGTGCTGCTAGACATAGTGTAGGGTACAGAAGGGGTATCTGTTCTAATGTTTTCTATAGGAACCTTACTCTCTCAATTCTATAAATTCTTCTAAAAAGCTCCTACTGTAAGCTTTGATTGTATGCGCCTTCATGGCAACATTTGAACCTGCCCAGATACGGAGTACCATTGCTTCAGCTAGCCCAATTATTTTGTACTTCAGCATATTCAGTTGCAGTAATTAGTCATGACAGACCAGGAAGCATTTGACCTCTTCGAACATTCATTCCCCTTCTTTCTTTTAACTAGCTAATTAAGAAGGAGAGTGCCCAGATATGGTGGATAACTTGTTAGTCCATAATAAAAATCCATTCTGTGTCTGTTTCCACTGTCATCTGCCTTTCTTATGAAATCTATTCTCACGGTAGTATGGAAAGATGACTCTGGCACCCCAGCAATTGGTTTATTACACCCCCTTGCTCAAGCTCCAGCTGTTGCAGAGGCACTGTCTTGACAATCAAACCCATTCTTCTACTAAAGGAATATCAGTCTGTGGTTCTGGCAGTCTGCTGTTTTACGGGTATCCCTGTATGTGCCCTGGCAGCAGTTCCACTCTTACATCACTGCACATAGTGAGAGATCACCTGTGCTTTTCTTAACACTGTGCTCAGCAATGGAATGGATTGGCTTGGATGTGGACTCTCCTTTGGATGTTTTTAAACAGAGGTTTGAATTGGCATCTTTCAGGAGTGTGTTCCTGTATAGAACGAGGTTGGATAAGATGTTCCTTTTGATCACTTCCAACTCAAAGATGCTATGTTGTACTATGCTATTTAATGAATATTTAAGGAAGGATTAGAGGAACTTTATAAATATTACATTGAAATAGAATTGCATTTAAAATTTCCACACAGACAACATGAAGTGATTTTAACATTTTACAGCTTTTAGTGAGTTACTACATTATGAGATGGTTTAATTTTTATTTACATCTTCCGGGGTTTTAAAACTAGCTGACATGTTCTTGCTGAAAATGTACTTTTCTAGCTGAAAATGCCAATGATATTGATAGTGCATTATTTCTGGAAATATTGCTTGAAATAAATATATGGTCATAAAAATTTTCCATCTTTCCTGATATGAGAGAACTTTCCTAATGCTCTACCTCCTTGGAATTGAAAACAAACAAACCCTTGTATCTCAAAAACTTACAGGCTCATACTGCAAATGGAATAAATTATCCAAACCAACCCTTGATGCAAATATTTAATTTGGTAGATCTAAATTTCATTCAGAAATTTTTTTTAGGTAGTATAAGTAAGTAGTCATTCTGAACTGCAAAAATAGTGAGATAGGAGAAGGAAATATGAGTATTTCGCATATTTGCAGTTCTCTAAATGAAAGAATTTTGGATCACAATCCATAATGGAAGCAGGATGTGTTTCAGTGAAGATGTCTTTTAGGTGTGGCAAAGTAGAGTGGAGAGCAATACAAGAAGATGATAAAAACTCACCAAAAAGATGGTTAATTTGATTTTTAAAAACCCAAAAACCTTTTAAAACATTTTTTACTTTATCAGCTTTTGTGAACTTCCAGGATAACTTTTTTTGGTTAAGTGACAGCAAAAAATTTTTAGTGTTTTTCCTTAAAATCTTCCTTTTGTGTTTTCCTTCCTCCAGAAAAAACTCTTGGGATGTGTTCTTTAGGAAAAACAGGGCTGCTCAAACCTACAGTTTGCTCTATTATGTTTGTTAGAGGTTGAATACTGATTCTCAGCCATAGAGGACAATAGATGTCTAGGAGTTAGACTGCTATAGTTTCAGAAGTTAAATCAGTCATGAGAATAGACAGAAAGTAGAGATAAGAGGAAACCATATAATTTTCTCCTCACCTTAATATACGTTCTGCCAGTCTTGATAAGAGCTTTTGTATTTGCAAGAATAAATTTTGCTCTCATTGCACAAAACTACAATTGCTGCTCTTCTGTGGCATAGATTTTTAAAAATCAGAAACAATAGTTCAGTTATTTGTATCATTTTGATTAAGCATCTGTTATTTTTGTGCTTTGTATGTATGCATGCACTTTGCTTCACAAATGGAAAAGATAGATAGATTTTGTGCAAATTGCTGAACCTTTCATGAAAAAGTACTCTTTGTCTCATTCCTGCACTGGAGAAGAGAATGTTGACAGAGCTAGTCATTTCTTGACATCCTGACTTGCTCTGAATGAGAAATTTTGGGCACTATGCATATCTAACTGAAAATTACTGATTCAGGTACTGTGAAGACTTTTGGATTACATATGGATTAATCATATACCAGATTTCCTTATCAATAATTTTTTAATACAGAGTGGGCAACTATCAGAAGGTAAGGGGCTGAATTAGTCCTCCCATGAGGTATTGGAAAATCATCCCGTGCAAAAATATTCAAAAACTTCTTACCTCAAAACACTCTTTGGGGTGTTTGGTGGTAAAAGACATTTTTGGCCCTCATGTGACATTTTTGGTCCAGGAGAGGCCTTATTTTTCAAGAGGAATTGACCCAAGGTCATGTTCTATTCACTTCTTTTTTTAAAGAAAGGTCTCTTCTGGGCTTCAAAATGTGGTGAAAATGCCTTCTATAGCCCCTAGGAGAAATTTGGAGGCAAAAAGTTTTTTGGGAAAAAAATTGAACCCTAAGGAGAACATACAGCCGACAGGCTACACTTCCTTCCTCTCATTTAATGGAACACCTATGATTATAATAGCTAATTTTTTTTCTTTTTACTGTTTCAGGTTATATTTCACACTATGTGCTGACTGTCTGTACTTACAGAAGATATTTAAAACTTTTTTTTCAAAAAAAATTGATTCCAGTGGAATCTGCTTTAGATTTTGTCTTGTGAAGAACACCTGAAGCAATGCCTGTACAAGCTCCACAATGGACGGATTTTCTCTCCTGCCCTATTTGCACACAAACGTTTGATGAAACAATCCGGAAGCCCATCAGCTTGGGCTGTGGCCACACTGTCTGCAAGATGTGCCTGAACAAGCTCCACCGGAAGGCATGCCCCTTTGACCAGACCACTATCAGTACAGACATTGAGCACCTTCCTGTGAATTCAGCCTTGCTGCAGCTTGTGGGTGCTCAGGTAAGACTGCCTTAGCCTTGGTCTGTTGGGGGCAGTGAGGGTAAGATTAATCAGCTTTTTCCAGTACACTCGTTCACTGCCAGATGAGCCAGTCTGTATTTTCAAAATCGTATGAAGGAAATGAATGAACAAAACGAACAATTTTCCTTTGAATGAAGGAAGTTAAATCAACAGATATAATACAGTTTATTTATATGTTTCTCAAATGTGAGTTGAAGAGAAATACAGCAAATAGCCACTCAGGTATAGACTTAACTTTTCGTTAGTTCCTTTTATTTAGCTGCAGTTCTTCATTGCAAGATTGTTAGAAGCAAATGACAGTTTACTGTGCTTGAAAGAACAGTGCGTGAAACACATATGGAGGTGCACAACCATTTTGTCCCAGTGGATTGCATCCAGTATTAGCAGGGCAAGGAAGCAGGTATACAGGTACACTCTGTCTTCTCTCCCCCTGTATACATGTACGTAACACCCATGCACCTGTACACATATATCACATCACAAAAGAATAGGAAAATGGAAGTCACTGGGATCTGTAGAGATGAAAGTTTTTACTGTCCCTCCGTGATCGTTACTGAGGGCACTGCTTCTTCACTGCTTCTAGGAGGTGTCACTTCTCCCATTCCTCAGCACTCCTGACTGTTGCAGTACTGCTAACTGCAATGCCAGAACAGGAGTTGTCTCTCTGGCCCTCCTCCAAGATCATCTGGGCTGTAGAGAGGAGGGAGGGAGTTGCACTGGGAGTGATTGTGGTTTGTGTATCACTAGTACATAAGTTAACTTCTGTATAATTCTTAAAGCCATGCTTCAGCATTACACATCATTTTTGGCTAGGATTAATCTGCTGTTGGATCCAGGAGGCTTCTTAAATAACACTGGATTTTAAAATTATTTGTTTAACATTAGAAAAAATTGGTGTCATATTCCCAAAATAGAAGTGTAGCACAAAAACTATTAGGATATCTTAGACCAACAGTATTTAAATGAATGCTTTGAGCTTTCAGGGTCTGTAATCATAATATTAAACAGCTCTGGCAGGGAAGACAGAAAGTACTCTAAGTAATATTTTAAATAAATGCTAGGGTCATAGTAAACAATAGAAAGGTTATGTTATATCTCAGTAGCCCAACTGATTTTGTTTCCCTTCTCACAGCAACACTGAAATTTTTTTTTTAAATGATGACTTTGCTTCATATTTCATTTCTGTGCAGTAACGTATATTTATTTATTGACATATTCATATTTGTAAACAGATTACAATAACGTAATGCAAAAATTTAAAGCAAAAACAGTATTTATACATATTTAGACAAATTTTTGTTCTTTCTTTTGAATATTGAGAAGCATTCTAGTATGAATGTTCAGAAAAGTCTATCTGGCAGTTGTTCAGATTTTGTAAAAATAATAAATGACTTGTCTTCTTGGTGTAGCAGTATTTGATAGGTTCACTGTAAACACTTTTAGCCTAAATCCAGTTGTTAGACTCAATTAGAATAAGCTACTGAATCAGTTGAATGAGCTGAATCAACAGTTATGTAAAATCCATTCAGTGAATATACTCTAGTTGGGACTAGAAATTTTATTTAGACCAGTGAGTTTAATTGTTGTATGAATTCTTTTAAATTCTTAAAGTTTAAATACTTATTTTTTTCTTAGTTTAAAAATGTGCACTTTAATTTTATGTGTGTACTGTTCTGAGATCCTGTGGTTTAGGACAGGCAATAAATATTTGAATTAAGTAAAAATAATAGTGGTACAGGTGTTTGAGTGTTGGACTATGGACCTTGGAGACCAGGGTTTGATTCCCTCCTTGGCCGTGGAAACCCACCTTGGGCGTGTCATATACTCTGAGCCCCAGAAAACTTTGTGATAGGTTTGCTTTAGGTTGCTGTAAGTCAGAAATGACTTGAAAGTACACAGCAATTACTAGCAAATAAAAATATATTATTTTTATACTTCTGAAGAGTGTCACAAGTATATTGAATTTTAGTGAATCCAAAGTGGTAGGTACATGTTTCAATTTTTTTCATTTTCATTATTTACTTTTTTCATTTGTATAATTTACTTGTTGTCTTTACAAAGGTGCCAGAACAGCAACCAGTAACTCTACGTAGTGGGGCTGAAGATACCAAGCATTATGAAGAAGCCAAGAAATGTGTAGAAGAACTAGCCTTGTACCTTAAACCGCTCAGCAGTGCAAGAGGTATGTACCGTATATCCTCATGTATAGGACGACTGGCGTATAAGACGACCCCCAACTTTTCCAGTAAAAATATAGAGTTTAGGATATACTCGCTGTATAAGACCACCCCTCTTCCAACTCACACCAAATAAAAATTAAAAAAACATCAGATTTGATTTCAATATGGTAATTTTAATTCAAAGGCTTATGACATGCAGGTACCTAGCAGGAAAACTGTCACTTATAAACATAAGGCTGTTTGTCATCAAACATGTAAACATAAAACAGTGCAAGTGGATTAAACTTTTCCTAATTCACTCTATAGCTTAAAAGAAGGACAAGACAATAAACCCATGGGAGCTGCGATGGCAGCAGAGGAGAGTTGCCTCAGCGGCGGGGGAGGGTGGGGAGTTGTTTTGGGGCAGGCGATGGCAGCGGCGGCAGAGGAGACTTGCCTCAGCGGTGGGGGCCGGTGTTTGGGCCGGCGTCTAAGACGACCCCCCAACATTTGAAAAGTTTTTTGGGAGTTAAAAAGTAGTCCTATACATGAGGATATACAGTAGTTTCCAGTTATATAAAGGCCAAGATCCTGTATTGTAACTCTTCACCATTGTACTTCCACCCAGTTGCAAAATCTGTTTCAAAAGATGGGCAAGCTCCCTTAGCAGCTATTCAGTAGCTAGGAAGGATAGTGGGCACTTGAAATCTATCAAGATGCTGTTCTCCCCCAGCTAAGTGGAAATAGAAGCTGCCCTCCTCTTACATTTCCAGTTGCTGGAGATCTAAGAGGGAGGTAGCTGCTCTTTTTTCTAGCTGCAGCAAGATTGTTTGCAATTGCCACACATTTTCCCTTGCCATGGAATGGCCAAGGGAATTCCAAGACTTTTCTTTGGAATGGACTTGCAGAGTAGAGTAGGGGAGACATTGTGTGAGGAACTACCAAACAGCTATGTGTACATTGACCATAAAAAAACTTTGCGAGTACATAAACAGCACTTAATGTAGCCAGCAGGATTCTTGCTGTTGTTTTTCAGTTTGTCTGAAAGACTGTCTTTCATAAGAACCTGACTAAGCTTTGAGATGAGAAGGCTATCTCTTGATCCCATGGCCTTCGCAGACAGTTCTGGTGAGGGCACAGAAGAAAGTTTTCTCAGTAGTTGCTTCTGCGTGGTGAAATGCCTTCCTATAGGGAGCTTGCCTTCTCACCATTTTCCTTTCACCAGCAGGCAAAGACCTTCTAAAATGTAAACTATTAAATGTTATCATGGAATATAAGTGATGTAACTGTTTAACTGATGCATTTTCTCCAATTGAGAAAACAGTCTACTTTGAGTAAAGAAGCAAATTATGTTATGATATAGTATTGTAATATATAATGTTCATAATTGATTAATCAACTAAATCTTACTTGGAACAGTTTTAGTTCCTTTGCAGTCTTATTATTCAGGATGAGATTGAGCTTCTGGAAATGGAAAATTGATAGACAACAGCATTTTAAAACTCATGAATGCTTTAATTCTGGAATATCCTCTCATTAATCAGCCAGAAATACACTTAGCCTCTCTGTAAGACCCTTGCTGAACTGAGAAATAACTCCCACTTTTTTTTTCACATTGCAAAGGTGTGGGGCTGAACAGTACCACTCAGAGTGTACTTAGTCGTCCCATGCAGCGAAAGCTTGTGACTTTGGTCCATTGCCAACTAGTGGAGGAAGAAGGACGAATCAGGGCTATGCGTGCAGCACGTTCACTGGGTGAAAGAACTGTCACAGAGCTCATCCTTCAGCACCAGAATCCCCAGCAACTGTCTTCTAACCTTTGGGCTGCAGTGAGGGCCAGGGGCTGCCAGTTCCTTGGACCAGGTACATACCAGTCAAGCTGTGTGTTTTGATATGATATGATATGATATTCTTGTTAAAGTATTAAAGGAAACAGGAGTTTATTGATTTAGATGGTATTGAACATGAAATTCTTCATGAGATTTTAGCAGATTTAAAAAGTCCAAAGCATCTTGCAGTCTAATACTGAAACAATTAGAAACACCATTTGATAGCGCCAATAATAAAATAGCTTCCAACTGCCCTGCCACTTATCTCCTGAAGTAGGCCATACAATTACTGATGGGCCAGAATTGTGCAACCTGTTTCCCTGAGGCATGGCGTCTGAGGAAGGGTGCTGTGGTGAAAAGGAAAGCCATTGTATGGCCAGGTGTTCTCCAGACTCATCCACTTCTTCCCAGTGCAGCAGAAGTAGTAGCACTGCCACCAAGCCTTTCTTTGTGGACCCAGTCTCCCTTTACTTCCCTGGGATCCTGAGAATAAAAGGGCTCAATACCCTCACCCTTTCCCTTATGTTTACTGGAAGAAAAAAATATTTTACAAGTTCCTGGTAGACCTTGTCATGGAGACATATGACCAGAGCTTCTCACTCTCCATTAAGGAACGAAGCAGGCTTTTCATAAGTGAAAATTATTTAATTAAAAAGGGGGGAAAGTAACATACTAAGAGGTAATAGAAGGTATGTCAAGCAGACTCAACAAACTGAAAGCACTGACTTTCTGTGTACTTTCCCTTTAGTTGCAAGAGGAAGAACCAAATCCTTAGACACATGCACAAATAAAGAGTCGTCCTCCAACTCTACTTGTTGCCTTTCCCAGCCCTCCAATCCCTTTCAAAAGAACTGAAAACCTAACACATCTGGCTAGGTGGCCCCTGGTTTCCTTATAATCTTTTCCTGGGATTAATTCCTTTGCTATGAAATGGAACAGTTAATTGCATGCTTACTTCACATTGGCTCTCTCTTCCTTCTTCCCAGAAACGTTCACTTGTCCAACTTCTCACTTCCCATTGGCTTATGGAAGCCATGTGAGTATCAGGGTAAATCCAGTCTCTCTGCCCTGATCGTTTACTTAGATCCCCTGAGTTAATCCTTTCTATAGCCCCGCCCCAGTGATTTTGCAGGGTCGTTATAGGTGTTCTTGGAGATGAAGTATTCTGGGAAGAGAAGCCTGTAAAGATACGTGTCCCATGGTACAGACAGTTGTCTAGCTATCTTTCCAGAACATCTTAATTCTAAGGAAAGACACACATACCTGAAAGCCATGCTTCGAGGAAGAGGCTGTTCTACCTTTTTTCACAGGACTCAGGATAACATATATGATGTTTCCAAGTGGTGTCCTGTTTGGACACTGATCTGACTTCCATAGCTTCAAGTCTATGTATTGTTACCAAACAAAGAGTAGCACATTTTTAACTGCTAGAAGGTAGAACAGCTAGAACCCAGAGATCTTAAAAATATTTTTAGTGAAAACTACCAGCATCAGCCTTTTGCCTGCCAACGTGATCCATCCCAGTTGCTGTTGCACACAGTCAGCAGCAGAACTGATTTTGAGGGGGAGGGAAAAGCTGACTATGTAAGCAGCTAGTCAGTTTGCCTATATTTCAAGGTTATCTTCTGACGAGCCTGAAGAAAGTCCCTTCCATTTCAGGTAGAAACTTAACAATACTGCTGTTTTATTCTGATGGAGAACTACATTTGGCGGAAGATACATTGAGAATCTCTTATCTGATATAGACTGAATGTTTGTTTAAATGAAACTAAAGCATATCAGGATTCTAGTCAAGCAGCTGGATAGTTTAATAGACATATTTCATAATGTGACCATGACGTGACAGAGGTTTTTAGAACTTGTAATACAGTCACTAATGTGCATGTTTTATAAAGCATTTTGGATGTAATCAAAAGAGTATGGAAAGACAAAGGAAAATGGAAGATAGAAAGATGGCAATATTATATTTCAGAATATATGATGTTTGATTTTATATTAGAAGAATGGAGTATATGGATCCCTTGAATGAAAGTGATTGGCTAAGGAAGTGGAACAAACTAATAGAAACAAAGAAAGGAAGGGGTACAAAATTATAAAAAATACAATTAATACAATTCTCTACATCAAAGGAAGAGGGTTTTAAATAAAAACGGACTTGTTCTCTGGGTGGGGGGAGGAACGGTTGAAGCAGTATTATATGTACCGGTATTGGGAAAATTAATTTGTTGGTTGTGGTTGGAGCACCGGTTGTTTTGTATTAATTGTTGGAATATTTTTTGTATGTATATCAGTGTAATATGTAATCAGTGTTAATTACATAATAGTAAATTAAAAAAAGAGGATATACACTGTAACTGAAATTGGTCAACTCCCCAGTACTGATTATTTTGATTTCCTCTTAATTTTCTAGCAATGCAGGAAGAAGCCCTCAAATTGGTTCTTTTGGCTTTGGAAGATGGATCTGCTTTGTCTCGAAAGGTCTTGGTTCTGTTTGTGGTACAGAGGTTGGAACCACGATTTCCTCAGGCTTCTAAAACCAGCATTGGGCATGTTGTCCAACTTCTTTACAGAGCCTCCTGTTTCAAGGTACAGAACTTTAGTTGTTCTAGCTGATTTACAGTGTATTTGATCTTGATACTAATCTGGTCTGAATGGAAAAACACATATATTTCATATTTCTAAGTTGTAACTATTTAGAAAGCACTATATTTAAAGTAAAAACACTGTGTGCAGTTTCTCTGATACAAGTAAATATGTAACTGGGATGACTCCAGGCTAAATAAACCTTTGGCTGATGCTTTGAATTGCTGCTTCTGGTCAGAATAGACAATGTTGAAGAGTGGCTTTCTAACCCCAAGGGTTGCCAAAACCTTCTTGGAAAATAATATGCAAGTATAGAAGTAGAAAGAGAGATAATATATCCAAGGCAACAGAATAGCCCAAACCTACAAGAAGGATGTCAAGAAGGTTAAGACTTGTCATTAATACTAATAACACAACAACAGCAAAAATAAATCTTCTGTGACTCTTATCAGTGTAAGAAGAATAAAGGAGGGAGTAAGTCTGCTGTTTGGTAATGATGGTGAAGTATTAACAGACTGCAAAGAACTGTTTTTCTTGCCTTGGATTTCTCCCACAATAGGTATTGTGTTCAGCCTGCAACAAATAGAACATGTTATATAAGGAAGATTTGTAAACTATCTAAAATAGAGATCACATAGATGCTTTAAATCTACTTCCTCTCCAGAATGAGATGAATTGTGCCTCATGCTATTACAAAAGCTTGTATACCTTATTTCTGATTGTATAATAATTGATTAGAGGCAAAAATTATGTCTTCATTATAAGACTATATTAATGTCCTCATTATGAGGCTTTAATCTTTGATATTTTGGGAGGAGTTATAGAGGTGCACAAATGGTAAAATGTTCTGATCTTCAAAAAATGGAGAAAGGTAGATATTGCCTGATGGTCCTGCTGGGCAAAAAAATTAGAACATATGCTTAAGCAATTGTTCTCTGAGCATTCAGACCGGAAGATAGTGATTAACGGCATCCAGCATGAATCAATCCTATTATCTTGTTCTTTTTCTTCTCCTTCTTCCTTCTTCTTATTCTTCTTCATGAGCTGCTTGTCAGCTAAATAATACAAAGGTTGTGGAATAACATTTGCTGATTTCAGCAAAGCATTTTTCAAGATCTCCCATGATGTCGTTGATGATAAACAGGTACATTGTGTGGCAGATGCTACTAATAGGTAAATCCACAGAAGATAGACCATCTGTGTCCTTTCAGTGCTCTTTAATAGCTCTGCATCAGCTGGAAGAGAAGTGTCAAGTAGAAAACTATGGAGCTTTGCCCTAGGCTGTGTGCTATTTAGCATTTTCATAAATGATTTGGTACAGGCTGTGGAGGTGCTGCTTATCAAATGTGCTGATTACACAAACACACAAACTAAGAGACAGTAATCTTGATGATACTGGGAGCATGGAAATGAACTACAGTATGAATACATGTAGACAGCCAGCATGATATAATGGTTTGAGTGTTGGACTACAGCCCTCAGCCATAGAAACCAACTAGGTGATCTTGGACGTGTCACACACTCTCAGTCCCAGAAAACTGTGTGATAGGGTCACCTTAGGGTCACTATAAGTGAGAAATGATTTGAAGACAAACAACAACAAATGGATACATGTAAATATCCTGCAATCTAAGTATATAATTATCAAAGACACAAGGATAAGAATGGGGGAAATTTGGATATATAAAGAACCTAGGCATCTCTGTAGGTCACAAGCTAAGCCATGAGGTAGAAATGGGATATTGAGATATTGGGGAAAGAATAGTCTTAGGCTGCATTACCAGAATCTAAGTCCCAAGAAATAATTGTTTTTTTCTCTTGGTCAGACTTCAGGCAACAAGACCCAGTTATTTCCATAACTAAATAGCACTTCTTTCATTTGGTGATTAGCAATTTCCTGTTTTAAAGAAATACAGAGAAGAGCACTCTGTTTTCAACTCCTTTTAGTCTTTGACTTTTTGTTACCCTCAACTCCAAGAATTCATAACTGTCGTCTATATCTTTTGGTCTCAGAAGAGGGGTGGAGTCACTCAATAAGTATGGCTGCCTGAACAGGGAGCTCCTATGCCTAGGCATTAAAAATCCACTGAAAACTGCAATCAAAATATAGTAAACTTCACCTATTCTGCATTTTATTTCTGAAAGTATGCAATCTACTATTGGGAGGTGTAAAGAAAAAGATCTTACTAGTTATTTTGGATCAAAAGTGGTAGCAAAACAAACAAGATTCGTGAAAGGTAAATGAGCAGCAGCAGCTGCAACAACTGGACTTTATCAGAGAAATGATTGCCAAGCTTCAAACACATGAGGAGGCCCTTGCTGAAGAACGGTCTGCCTCTAAAAAAACCATTAGGAGATTGAGGGCCTTTCCGCACTACACTGTTATGGTGCTATTATTCCACTTTCAACATCCTGAGGCCAGAGAGCTCTCTGGCTGAGAACTCTAAATGTCCCTCCCTAAACTGCAAATCCCAGGATTCCACCGGATGTTGAAAGTGGAATAGTAGCACTATAACAGTGTAGTGAGGAAAGGCCCTAAGTTTCTTCTCTGCCTATGAAGCTGTCAGACATAGATAAAACAGCACAGGAGGCACTAGACAAGAGCACCAATCCGCAAGCTCAAACAAAATCTCTAAGGTTGCGAAGATCTACAGCTCAAGCTTGAAGACTTGCAAAACTGTGATCACAGAAGAAATTTAAAGTTTCGAGGGATTCTAGAATCAGACGGCAAAGAGAACACTGCCTCTCTCCTAACAACAGGGTTGGCTGTTCTTATTGCTACTTTGAAAATAACAGAACAACACTTTGAACAAGTACATATAAGTTTAAAGTGTAAACCTGATCAATATTCACAATTTCCCTTACCTTCTCTGAAATGCAGTCTGAAAATATTAATTTGAATTTAATAGAAATTAAATGGAAGTTGAAGTACTGAATATAAATACATAAGCAGAATGGAAATGTCTATACAGTATTACATGGAAAATGGAAGGGAATGGAAAATTCCAGAAATGGCATGCTGTTCGATTGCATTCTTGCACTCTCTAAGCTGTTTCATGTTTTCTTACTACTGTATATTTATGCTGTATGCTATCCAGTTACTTAGTAGGCCTCTTGGTTTTATGATCTGATTGTGGTACAGTGTGCTTGTATGAAATTCCTGTGCTTGTTCACCATTGTGGACATTAGAGAAATTTGCCAAAGTGTTTCAAAGTGCACAGACATTAAAAGACAAAATTATGGAGTACGATCCTTGAATGGAATGCAACATTAAACCCATATGATCACTGAAAGTTTACTATATCTGCAACAACACTTTGGTTAGTTAAAAAGAAAGACACACAACTTCTGATTACTGTGTTCTTCCGAAAAGTTCCAGTGAAAAAACCTTCTGAGGATCCCCAGCCATCAACATTGTTTGCTCCTAATATTGACAGCCAGCCGTCAACATCATCTTGGCACTATCCAGGATTGCCTTCTGATGATATTCCCCCTTCTGACATATCATCAGAGTATTAGTACTGTGGCATTGAGATGCTAGCTTTAGACTGCTGTTGACCTCCTGCACATGAAAACAGTTTGTTTCCATCTCTTTTTTGACCACACATTATTGTTAATCTTTATGTTTTTATCAGTTGTGCACTGGCTTTGGACTGCAAATAATTGCTACAGAGCCTTCTTAAAGTTCTCTCCAGTTTCAGCACCTCCTCTCCAAGCCGCATACTTGTCTTGATAGCTGCGTCTTTCATCTCACTGAAAACAAATGGCATTTGCTATTATCCATGTTTTTCATGTCTGGACATGTTGGTTTCATCCACGCACAGATCTGGTCTGACCTACACATTTCATCTGCTAGTGCAGTGGTTCTCAAACTGTGGTGCAGGACCCCGAGGCGGGGGCATGATAGTTGCTCTGAGGGGATGGAAGAAACATCAGTGTGCGAGTACAGCAAATATGAAAAAGAACGACAAGGCTGTGTGTTTTTGTTTGTGCACCATTGAGGATTGACTGATCCCTGCAAAGACCAACACAAAATATCTTCCCCACTCATGCTTTTGTCCAACCTCAAGCATAGCAAAAATCAGCTTACCTTCTTTATGCTTTTTCCACTCAACTTTTTCATATGTTCTGTCACTGGTGCAGCAAGTGCACATCCCTTAGTGACTACAGGGCAGTTTCTTGAGTGCGGTGGAGGGAAGTGGGGAGAGGAGGTAGAGAGCATAAGAGCTTAGTATTTAGATGGAGGGCACATACAGCACAATGGTCCTGTGAGAGAGATCTAGGATAGGACATGAGGTGGCATGATATCGAGCAGGGGGTGTAATGTCTGCTTGTAGATGAAAAAAGGAGGGTTACCCACAAGGGTAAAAAGTTTGAGAACCACTGTGCTTGTGCATCATCAAAGCAAGTTTGTCTCTACTTCAACTCTGTTGAAAACTAAAACCCTCATATATTAAGCATTGACTCATCATGTAGTCTAATGATTCAAGAGGAGGGAAATCCTCATGACTAGAATGGGCCAAAAGCGCTATGGATTGGCTCGAAGACTAGGAAAAGAACTGGAGCTAATTGTGCTGCCAAGTGAAAAGTTTATTTACAGGTAGACAGATTTAAAAATAAGATCCATAGTATAGAACGGGTCTAATAGTGATGTGTTTTTTATATTGTACACTTTACTTATCAGCAAATGCTTTATTACCATAAGTGAAGTTATGTTTTAATGGATGTTCAATTCATGGGTCAGTTTCTGTGTTTCAAACTGCTATAACTGTCAGTGCGGCTACATGGGAGCTGATGCAGTAACCAAACTGTTTCTCTTTCCTCTGCAATGTGTGTTGATGCAAATGGCTCTCAGAGCCACAGCAAGCAACTTCCCCCTGTTGGGGATTGTTCCATGCAGATTATGTATTTGTTTTTGTGTTTGTTCTTTCACACCATTGCAGGAAATTATATGATAATTCTTAGTATCTACTTACACTTACTTAACAAATGGGTGATGTAACCTGTTTCTCTTTAAATGTTCAGGTTATGGGGACAGTTCTGAAGCAAAAACATACAGTTAACATTAAAGAAAAAAATGCTATGGTATTTCTTCAGGAAACACATAGCAAAGGGAAAAATGAAAGAATATACAAGTAATCTTTATAAAAGGGAAATCTGCTCTCCAGGTTCATCCAAATCTTATAGTGCTGCAGTATTCCTAGCAACTTCATTTCCCTTTGTTATTGAAAATACTCTGTGATTTAGGAGACAGGTTTGTATTTGTTAGAGGAACTTTGGGGTCTGAACAGTACACATACACAGCCTAAATTCAGGTTGAAAAGCTTCCTTAAATGAAATTGTACAAAATACCTAACTGCCATAAAGGAAAAATCATTATAGGGAGACTTTTCGACATGGTTACTGATCCAGCAATTGACAGGAAAAACCATAAAGGGAAATTAAGATTTTTGTGGTACTCTCTCAAGGGGTATCATAGAATCATAGAGTTGGAAGAGACTCCAGGGGCCATCCAGTCCAACCCCCTGCTATGCAGGAGCACACATCAAAGCATTCCCAACAGATGGCCATCCAGCCTCTGCTTAAAAACCTCCAAAGAAGGAGACTCTACGACACTCCAAGGCAGCATATTCCACTGCTGGACAGCTCTGACCATCAGGAAGTTCTTCCTGAGGTTCAAGTGGAATCTCCTTTCCTGCAGCTTGAATCCATTGCTCCTTGTCCTAGTCTCTGGAGCAGCAGAGAACGAAGCCCGCTCCCTCCTCAACATGACAGTCCTTCAAATATTTAAACATGGCTATCATGTCCCCTCTTAACCTTCTCTTCGTTTCTGCCGACTAAACATATCCAGCTCCCTAAGCCGTTCTTCATAGAGCATGGCTTCCAGACCCTTCACCATTTTGGTCGCCGTCCTCTGGACACGTTCCAGCTTGTCGATATCCTTCTTGAATTGAGGTGCCCAGGACTGGACACAGTATTCCAAATGAGACCTAACCAATGCAGAATAGAGTGGTACCATTACTCCCCTTGATCTAGACACCATACTCCTATTGATGCAGGCAAGAATCCCATTGGCTTTCTTGGCTGCTGCATCATACTGCTGACTCATGTTCAACTTGTGATCTACCAAGATTCCTAGATCCCTTTCACACGTACTGCTATCCAACCACAAGTCCCCCATCCTATATTTGTGCCTTCCATTTTTTCCACCTGAGTGTAGGACCTTACATTTCTCTCTGTTGAAATTCATTTTGTTAGCTTTGGCCCAGCTCTCCAATCTGTCAAGGTTGTTTTGAAATTTGATCCTATCCTCTGATGTATTAGCAACCCCTCCCAATTTGGTGTCATCTGCAAATTTGATCAGCATGCCCTCCACTCCTTCATCCAAGTCATTGATGAAGATATTGAATAGCACTGGGCCCAGGACAGAACCCTGTGGCACCCCAATAGTCACTTCTCTCCAGGATGAAAAGCAGCCATTCGTGATCACCCTTTGGGTTCGGTCGGTCAACCAATTACAAATCTAACAGTAGCCCTGTCCAGCCCGCATTTTACTAGCTTCTTTGCAAGAATGTCATGTGGAACTTTGTCAAAGGCCTTACTGAGGCCAAGATATGCTATGTCTACAGCATTCCCTTCATCTGTCAAACCTGTAACCCTATCATAAAAAGAAATAAGATTAGTCTGGCATGACTTATTTCTGAGAAATCCATGCTGGCTTTTAGTGATTAGGGCATTGCTTTCTAAGTAATTACAAACTGGCTATTTAATGATCTTCTCTAGGATCTTTCCTGGAATTGATGTCATGCTGACCAGGTGATAATCATTAGGGTCCTCTTTTTTCCCCTTCTTGAAGATGGGGATGACATTTCCCCTCCTCCAGTCTGCTGAGACTTCTCCTGTTCTCCAAGAGTTCTCAAAGATTATTGCAAGTGGTTCAGAAATGACTTCTGCCTTCTAGTCTAGAACCTAGTGTGTATTCAGCCTTCTAGTCTAGAACCTAGTCTGTCTTCCTAGTAATGTTATTCTAATCTTTCTACTTGGTTCTTCAATTTTACTGTCAAATATATTTAAAGTACAAATAGATCTATACAGAATCTATTGTTCATCTGGTCATGTGGGAAGCCCCATATTCCTTCAAGCAGGTAGGAAGAATTGGTCTCCAATACTAATTCTTTACTACCATGTATCTCAGTAGCTATCTAATGTTTTTAGTCTAACAGACCTCATTTGGATAAGCTTTACCTATTGTGCTTTGTCACCTTACCTGACCCAAACAGATTTGTCTCCCCTAGGTGACGAAACGTGATGAGGATTCCTCCTTGATGCAGCTTAAGGAAGAATTCCGAACATATGAAGCCCTAAGACGAGAACATGATTCCCAAATTGTGCAAATTGCTATGGAGGCTGGTTTGCGCATTGCTCCTGATCAGTGGTCCTCATTACTATATGGAGATCAGTCCCACAAGTCTCATATGCAATCCATTATTGACAAGGTAAAGCCTTTTCAGGTTATCATGATTCCATTAATTTTCCACTGTGTTTTAAAAGCTGATATTAGTTGTAAATTGGGAACCTACATTCCTCTAAATGGTCCCTGTACCTCACACACAGATCTTTATGCCTGTGCAGATCCATCCACAGAATGTTCTGGTGCAGAGTAGCTTTTGGTAATAACTCCATCCCCTTGGGCACTAGGATAAATAGCATTAAGAACTACTCCCCTCAGTTCTTTTTTGTCCGTTGTCTGATTCATCTCAGAAGATGTGGTGCTGAGGAACTCTAGTTTCTCAACTTTTTGTCTTCTTGATCTCATTGGTGGTGAGTTCTTTATATGGCCCCCAAGGCCTTGTTCAAAAACTATTCTTCATGCAGGGAAGATTCCTCACTCTGATGGTCACTCTGCGTGCCTTTTCTGCCTTGGCGAGGGCCCCCTGCATGAATTCCTGCTCCATCTGTGAAGGATTCACTACAGAAGGCCTCAAAAGCCATCTATCTTTTCTTTGGATCTTCCTCGGGGAACAATCCCTGAAAGTCACTGACATAGGTGCCTAAAACTGCCCACTTAATAATGACTTCTGCCCTGCTCTGCAAGAAATGGTCACTGGTTTATGTCTTGGAAGGCCCATCATCATCTGGGCATTCACAGCTAAGTCGGTCACATCCGCAGCTGTGGTGCAGTGTAATTTGGAATCTTTAGGGACCCCTCTGACGCCAGGCGGGCCTGTCAATGCACAGCTTAAATCTGTCAAAGGGCAAAAGAGAAGCCACTCCTGAGAGAAAAACTAGGCTAAAGACAAGGATTGTGCAGAGCTGGTGGTCTCAAGATCAATTTCAGTACTAGCAGCCTCTTCAATCCATCATTATCCCTCTCAGAGCCCTCTGAAACAAGGCAAACAGCTGGGAGGTACCACATGTACTCCAAGCGTAATAGGAGCGCATCTCTCCAGAGCAACTTCTTGCCAGCACTCCATTATGGGATTTGTAGCACAGTGAATTGATGCCTTCCAATAGGCCCTTCTGTGTCAACTTATCCAGCCCCTCTGTCTCTGCCTCTTGGGAGTTATGCTTCTAGACCTACAAGCTGTTTGTTGCCTCCATCTCCGTTTCTGCCGTCTTGACACAGGTTGCCCCTGGGCCAGGAAGATGCATGCCATTGGGATCAGTATCACTAGGAGGACTTAAATGGGTCTCTGTACTGTTCCTGATGTCAGGAAGCCTCACAGGAGTCAGACTTAATGGATTCCAGTTGCTACATTTATGACCCTCTATGAATAGAATCTTTCCATACCTACTTGTTGGTGCCTTAATACAACCTGCCCTCCTCCTCCCCTTGTTCTGTATGTCTGCTTCCATTTGACAGGCATTAGAACTGTGGAGAGTAGTTCTTGGCATTATTTATCCTGGTACTTGAGGAGGGTGGGGTTACTGCCAAAAGCTACTCAGCTCTGGATAATTCCATGGGTGGATCTCTGCAGGCGCGAAGACTCATGTTGAGGGCACAAAAGAACTACAGTTACAGGTAAGGAACCTGTCCTTCCATTTGCTGTGGGAAATGTCTCAGCACCATTCTGGCAAGTGTAACAAATGCTTGCTGCTACCACAAGGATATTTCTCTTCAAGACAGGTGACTGCCACTCTTGCTCACATAGGTTGCAAAATATGTGATTACTTACCCTTTGACATTGACCCACTCAAAAGAAAATGTGCCCTTGTACCTTCCCTTCATCTTCAGCGAATAGTATCTGTAATTTTGCAACAAACCATTTTAGGAAGAGTTTTTCCTAGTTCCTTCTCAAAGGCTTTTTCAATATGAACATGGATACTTACTCTTTCCACAACCACACCCCAGTAGTTTGTGCATGTAAAATGCATGGTATATTTGGAAATATTTCAGTCTACAGCATATAGCTCCAGTTCCCCATATTCCTCCTATGAAAGATTCAATACTGCTTATAATTTTAATAGAGAGCTAGCATGGTGTAGTGATTTGAGCATTGGACTATGACCTTGGAGACCAGGGTTGGATTCCTCTTTGGCCATGGAAACTCACTGTGTGACCTTGAGTTTGTCGCACATGCTTAGCCCCAGAATACTTCATGGTAGGTTGCCTTAGGTTGCCATAAGTCAGGAACAACTTGAAGGCATGCAACAACAACAAGATTTCCAACAATTCTCTTTTGGTAATGCTGTAAGAGTAGCTTAAATCCCCCTTTTGCAGTGCTACTCTTAAGAGCAAATAGAAGATTCCTATTAAATCAGACATTAATAGGGTGCTTCTTAATATAGTAATGCTTTGATATGCTACAATTTTAGGAGATGTGAAATGACTTGGTGGATTGAAGATTCAGATTCCTCATTCTCTATCTAGCTGCCTCTCTCCTCTTTCTCTAGGCTTTTTGCATTCAGAAAAGAGCTCATGTAATTCTTCACTCAATTACAAAATACTTAACTGCTATTAACAGCCCTTTGAGAGCCAGTGTGGAACAGTTTGGGGAGTGTCAGACCAAAATTTAGAGATCTGTATATTAGGTATGATCAGCTGTGAAGGTCATAGAGTGACCTTGGAACAGTCCCTTCTCTTAGCCTAATCTGTTTTATTGTAAAGATAACATGAATGAAGAGGAATAATATACTCTCTAAGAAGGTTGAGATAAAAATAAAATACTAATACACAAAATTCCCCCTTGTTTTTTCTGCCAGTTTGTCACATTTTCTGCCATGAAAACTTTGTCACATTTTAATGACATATATAATATTTAGGACTATAGAAATTCAGTTTCCTTAACTATAGAGCTGCTATAGAACTAGATTAGGATTAGGCCTCATCCATTTCCCTTTAATGCCTCTCTTAAGGATTCTTTGTCTACTGTGATGGGTTGTAGAACAGGAGAAACAGGTTGTGCTATTGAAATAAATTGATTAAATCATATGACTGATGATGGGAGAAGGGCTAATGCATTGTCCCAGCTGACACTAGATGTAATTTCTGTTCTTCTTCGTGGTCTCTGTGCCTTCATACACTAGGAGCTTTAGCGCCTGCGCAGTAGCGTTCGGAAACTTCTAGAGCTCGTTCGCTTGGCGGGAACCCCTCCCCCACGCCGGTACTGCGCATGCTCCTCCCACCGAGCAACGGTCTCTCCTCAGTTCTTTCTCGTCCGCTGTCGCGTACGGAAGGTTCTTTGGCTTGTTCCTCGATTTTCTTGCTTGGCTTGCTGTTTTTTCATGGTTTTCAGACTTTTTGGACTGTTTTCTGACCTCTCCCTTGGACTTCCCCTCGGATTTGGTGTTTTTGGATTTTTTTCTCTTGTTTCGGCGTTCATCTTATGTCCGCGCTGTTCAAGAAGTGCGTGTCCTGCGGGTGCAAAGTTGCCCTCAATGACGGCCATAGGGAGTGTCTCTTCTGCTTGGGTGAGTCCCACAACACTCGGACTTGCCCAATTTGCCGGGATTTTACTCCCCAGACTCTCCGCAACAGGTCCGCGAGACTCAAATCTTACTGTTGGGAGCAGTCTTTGAGGGCGATCGACGAGGCCTCCACTTCCAAAATGACCGAAAAGAAGACAACCACGCCTTCGACGGTATCGGCGGTTGCCGTTCCGTCCACCTCGTCGGTATCAGACTCGGTACCGGCGAGAACGCCGATATCGGCGTTACCGAGGATCCCGAAGCTGTCGGCGGCTGCCAAGTCAGCGAAAGGATCCTCGACGGCGAGGAAGGCTGAGGCGCCTGTCAAGGAGACGCCTACTAAGAAGTGCCCTGCTCCGGACGGAGACAAGGGCAAAGAGAAGGAGAAGAAGAAGAAGAGGAAGGAGAAGAAGCGCTCCCCGGCTGGGGATGTTGACCCTCCCACTCCTCCTCCGACTCTGGAGCCTTCCAAAGGGCAAGGCGAGCCCGTCGATCTCTCGGACGATGAGATCGAGGACGTTCCCCAACAACGCCCGGACTCGCCTGTGGTAGACCCTCCAACCCTGGTGGAGGAGCACCACCGCCCTTCCAGCCGTCGCAGGTCGGCCGACCTGCAGCAGAGAGAGACCTCTGCTTCTCCGGAGCGGCGTTCCACCTCAGCTAGGTCTCGGTCCCGCTCTTGTGAGCGCCCGGTGGCCTCGCCGCCTCCTAGGGAGACACAAGAGGAACAGCCTCGCTCGTCTGCCTCCAGATACACCTCGGCGTCCTACGTGGCCAGGTACGCGAGGGAGTCTGAGTGGAGAGAGCGCCCGGCTTCTTACCGGTCACATTCTCCATCGTACCGGGATCGGTACCACCATGACCCGAAGGGCTGGGAAACCTTCTGGAGGTCCCGGTCACCTCATCGGCAGCGCGACTCTCGCTCCCGTTCACCAGAGAGAGAGGCACCACGGTACCGTCGGCACCGAAGCCGCTCGCCGTCTGACTGCCGCTCCTTCAGCCGCTCTCCCTTGCCTCGATACCATAGAGCAAGGGAGCCATCACCCCGGTACTGAGCGGTATCGCCGCCTCCCAGGGTTACGGCTACGGCTACGCGCCCTGTGGAGTCAGTGGTGACCAGGCAGGCTACGACCACCACAGCCTGCCAGACTACCCCGGTCACCACCAAGAAGCTGAAGTCGGTTGTGGCCCAACTGAAGCGGGACAATGCCACCGTCGCCGTTTCGACTGTGGAGAAGCCCAAAAAGGCGCAACCAACAGCTGAGGTGAAGGAGCCAGAGACGGTGCAACCAGAGGGCTCACCTAGCTCCGAGTCCTACGACTCGAGCGCGGAGTCTGAGGTCTCTGAGGAGGCTTCGCAGGAGTCTCCTCAGCTGGGATTCGGGGAGCCGATCCCAGATTCAGCTCCAGAGGACGTCCACCAGTTCTCTGCGATGCTGCTCTGCATGGCCACTACCCTCGGCCTTAAGATCGCCGAGGCGGAGCCAGAGGATGACAACCCGGTTTTCTCCCTCTTTGAAGGGAGACAACCTGCCGCCACCCCGCTGCCTCTTCTGCCCCGGATTGCCAGGTTGTCAAGTCCACGTGGGACAGGCCGGCCTCGGCGCAGCCGATACCGCAGCGCTTGGAGCACCTCTACAGGGTGCAGAAGGATAACGCGAGTTATCTCTTCAATCACCCGGCGCCGAACTCTGTGGTGGTCGAATCGGCACAGATGAAGGGCACCGGCAGACAACACACCACTCCGCCGGACAAAGAGGGCAGAAAGTTAGACGCCTACGCAAGGAGGTTCTACTCCGCTGCCTCCCTGCACATTAGGCTGTCTAACACCCAGGCTTGCCTTGCGGCTTACCTGAAGAAGGTCCTTGACCGCCTTCAGCCGGCGTTAGACACGGTACCGGATGACATCCGTCAGGCCACCTCGATCATCTTTAACGAGGCTGTTGCAATCGCCCGACAGCAAGTCGTCTCCTCTTGGCATGCGGTGGAGATCGCCTCCCGCGTCATGGCAGGGTCCATCGGCTTGCACCGCCATGCCTGGTTGCGGCCGGCCGATATCCAGGAGGAGACTCGGAGGAGGATCGAGGACCTCCCCTTCGATGGCGAGGGCCTCTTCAACTCCACCACCGACCAGGCGTTGGACAATTTAGTGAAGGCGAGGTTGACCACCAAAAAGATCGGGCTCCAGCCGGCCACGCAAGCCCGCAGGCCTTCCAGCTTCCGCCAGTCCTGGCGACGGTCATCGACCTCGTCCTTCCAACGCTCAGCCCAGTCTGGCCAGTCGAGGCTGTCCTCTGGCTCGTCTACCAGATGTCCTTTCAGGCGCCGTCCCGCTTCCTCCAAAAAGTCTTCCTCGGACACGAAGTCCAGGTTTTGACCTGCCTTGCGGGACCCCCCAACATCCACTCTTCAGCCTCCCGTCTACCCTCGGAGACCCTCGGCCCTGACTCGACATCTCTCGGAGTGGCAGTATGTCACTACGGACTCTTGGGTGCTTTCCATCGTCCGTCTTGGCTACGCCATCGAGTTTCAAGATATTCCGCCTCGAGGCGTCTACTACTCCACTCCGTCGAGCCCGGCCCTCTTGGAAGAGATCCAGTCCCTCCTCCAAAAAGGAATGATCGAGCGGCTTCCATCAGAGGCCAAGACCACCGGCTTCTTCTCCCGGTACTTCACGGTACCGAAGGCCGACGGCACCCTCCGACCGATCCTCGACCTCAGAGGGGTGAACTACTACATCCGCCCCAAGAGGTTCAAGATGGTCACGATACCGTCGATCCTGCCCTTCCTCCATCGAGGGGACTGGTTTGCCTCCATCGATCTCTGAGACGCCTACTTCCACATCGCCATTCGCCCGCAGCACAGGTGGTACCTCCGCTTTGCAGTCGACGACACCTGCTACCAGTACAAGGTGCTGCCGTTCGGATTCTCGACTGCCCCAAGGGTCTTCACCAAATGCATGGCCCCGGTGGTATCCTTCCTGCGGACGAAGGGCGCTTCCGTCTACCCTTACCTCGACGATTGGCTGTTGGTGGCGTCCTGCAAACAGAGACTTTACCACGACATCCACATGACTTTGTCGCTCCTGACCCACCTTGGACTACAAGTCAATCCGAAGAAGTCCCACCTCGAGCCGGCGAGGACGTTGGACTTCATCGGCGCCACTCTCGACTCCATTTCCGCCAGGACGTACCTGCCAGAGACTCGGGCTCAAACCCTGATCCGGGCCGCCGCTCACGCCTACACGGCCCCGACGTTGTCTGCGAGAGGCGTCCAGTAGCTCCTGGGCTACATGTCCGCTACTACCGCGGTGACCTGTCTCGCCAGACTGAGGGCAAGGCCTCTCCAACACTGGTTCGCCCGCGTATTCGATCCCCTGCGCGACGAACAGACCATCCGACTGCAACTGCTGGAGGATGTGCGCTCATCCCTCCGTTGGTGGCAGTCGCGAAACAATCTGATGTCCGGGATGCCCTTCCAACAGCCGACACCGAAGGTGACGGTAACGACCGACGCCTCCCTTTACGGTTGGGGTACCCACTGCGGCGATGTGAAAGTCCGCGACAGATGGACCGACGACGAGACTGCTCTCCATATCAACGCTCTAGAGCTGCTCGTCGTCTCGAAAGCGTTACGAGTGTTCCGCCATATCGTCGCGGAACGCACAGTCCTGATCCTGACGGACAACACCACTGCCGTCTGTTACATAAACAGACAGGGAGGGACTCATTCCACAACGCTACTCAACATCGCCCTTGATCTGTGGGACTGGTGCATTCGCCTGCACACGCACCCCGTGGCTGTTCACCTGGCCGGGCAAAAGAACACCACGGCAGACGCCCTCAGCAGGGACACCTCATCCCATCACGAATGGTCTCTCTCCGGAGAGGCGTTCAGACTGATTCGGGACCGCTGGGGTGAACCGTCGATCGACCTCTTCGCGACCAGGGAAAACGCGAAGTGCCGTCGATTCTGTTCGAGAGCGGGCCACGATCGCGCTTCCATCGGAGACACGTTCCAGTTTCCACGGACCGGGGAACTCCTCTATGCGTTCCCGCCGTTCCCGCTGCTCGGCTGGACGATATCGAAGATCCGAGCCGACGTGATCCTGGTAGCCCTGTACTGGCCGAGGCAGCACTGGTTCACACCCCTGCTACGAGCTGCACGAGGCGACCTGCTCCAGCTACCATCGACGCCGGGCTTGCTCTCCCACTCCAGCGGCCGAGTCCTCCACCCGGACCTGCCACGCCTGGCCCTCCATGCCTGGAAGATATCGCACTAGACGATCCCGTGCTCGGTACCGTCCTCGTCGCGGCCAGGAAGGAATCCACCCGTCGCAACTACCAATACAAGTGGCGACGCTTCCTGACCTTCGCTAATGAGAGGAGTGAGCCGGTATCGCCCGCTGGACTTTCTACCGTCCTGCACTTCCTCCTTCATCTCCGGCAACAGGGCCTGGCATTTCCATCCCTAAAAGTTTACCTCTCCGCGATCGTGGCATACCAGCCGCCACGATCTGCGGCATCGGCTTTCTTCAGGAACGATACCGTTAAGCGGTTCCTGAAAGGACTTCAACACCTTTACCCGCCGGTATCGCCGCCGCCGCTACCGCCGTGGTCCCTCTCGTTGGTGCTGTCGCAGTTGATGAAACCGCCCTTCGAGCCGATGGCGACCTTGGATGACAGACTCTTAACCTTAAAAACGGCCTTCCTGGTAGCGGTGACCTCAGCAAGGCAAGCGGGTGAGATCACAGCTCTTCGATCCGATGAGCCCTTCATGGTCTTCCACAGAGACAAGGTGGTCCTGAGACCTGACATCTCGTTCCTGCCTAAGGTGGTGTCCAGTTTCCATCTCAACCAGGACATCATCCTGCCTGCCTTCTTCCCGAACCCGACGACACCGTTGGAGCGGTTCCTTCACTCCCTGGATGTGCATCGGGCCTTGGCCTTCTACAAGGACAGAGCTGCTTCCTCCCGACAGACGCCGCATCATTTCGTTTGTTATGGGCGACGTCGGAAGGGCCACAAGGTGTCCACCCAGCGCTTCTCCAAGTGGGTGGTACAGACTATACAGCTGGCGTACGAGCTCGCGAGGAAGCCTCCGCCAGCCCTGCTTCGAGCCCACTCCACCAGAGCTGTGGCTACTTCTGCGGCCCTCCTGCGAGGAGTTGACCTGCACGAACTCTGCCGTGTGGCGACCTGGTCCCAACCATCGACCTTCGTGCGCCACTACAGGCTCGACTGCCGGTCGCACAGAGATGCTTGGTTCGGACGTGAGGTGCTGGCTTCCGTACTCTAGGAGCTGACCCGCCATCCGACCGGTAAGCTACACAGTCTCCTAGTGTATGAAGGCACAGAGACCACGAAGAAGAAGAAGAGGTTGCTTACCTGTAACTGTGGTTCTTCGAGTGGTCATCTGTGCCATCATACACATCCGCCCTTTCCTCCCCTCTTTCTCAGGTCCCTGTAGGTTCTACGGCGGACGACAGAACTGAGGAGAGACCGTTGCTCGGCGGGAGGAGCATGCGCAGTACCAGCGTGGGGGGGTTCCCGCCAAGCGAACGAGCTCTAGAAGTTTCCGAACGCTACCGCGCAGGCGCTAAAGCTCCTAGTGTATGATGGCACAGATGACCACTCGAAGAACCACAGTTACAGGTAAGCAACCTGTTCTTTTCATTTCTCTAATCTTTTAAAGTTATCTTCTTTGGCAGGATGTAAAATCACAGAGTTTTGCTGCATCGTGTACTGGAATACATAGTTAATGATGCGCAGGCTATTTGCCAGAGAAAGATTTACCAGTAGAATTGCCAAGGACTCTTAAATTATACACTGATTTTTATTTGAGGAGGAACAAATGATTTAAGATCAAGGAACACATCTTTTTACGAAACAGAGATAGGGAATTTGAAAATGTACCTTTAGATGCAATCATGATCTTCAGTAATATCAGGAGTAGATCTAATTAATTGTATGTGTGTGTTTATGTATGTATTAAGTTGCAGACCCCAGCCTCTTTTGCACAGAGTGTTCAGGAATTAACCATTGCTCTCCAGAGGACTGGTGACCCAGCCAATTTGAATAGGCTTCGACCCCATCTAGAACTCCTGGCAAATATTGATCCTAGTCCAGGTAATAGTAAAGCAAACAACACATGTATGAAATTTATGTGGTCCTTAAAGGTGAGTAAATTTATTATAGTGTTATCTATGGATTAGAGAGGGCACTTCATCAGTTGCATGGAATATCATCCTGAGCTTATACAGTGATGTGCACCTAGGAGGAAGGAGCAGGAAAAAAAATGCTAGTAGTGAGTTCAGTGGGAAATAAAATTCATTTCTGTCATCTAGTGAGAAGTTGGAATTAATTGGGGAAAACATACTCAAAACTATAGTAAGGGAGACAGACAGAATTTATAGCTAGCCAAATTGTCCTTTCTTTGTAGTTCTTGAAGTGACTGTTAAGAGAAAGAAACAGATATTGAAATTGAAAAAGAACACATTAACATACACATTATCATTGTTATCTGTTATCTCAGCTGTTCAGCAAACCTGCACCCGATATTCTTGATTTACAACCCTAGTGTCTGCCTTTCTTTTTGCACATCTGATGTCTGCTGCCATTTCTGTATTAGCTACTTTATTGTGATTTTCTTTTATGTGATATTGGGTATGCCAAATTTTGATTTTTGGGGGGGGGCACAAGTAAAATAAAGTCTCATTGGCACAAGATTTATACATTTATTGCAGCATGTACATTTGTGAACTGGAACCCACTTAATTTGTTGTATGAAGTGGGCATTGGGAATGTGCATCTCCCACCCCTTAATGTGGTATTCTACCAAATGATATTGAATATCCCTCTCTAGGTTACAGTTTACAGAGTTGATCTTGATGTGCTGATTAATCAGTAGGAGCTATTATTGGGACATTTATCTCACTCAGTCTATTTGGATATTGTATTTCTTCGTGTTTTGCAAAATGGGAGGACACTCTTATCTTTCTTAAGGCAAAGTATATATATCAATCACGCTATGTTTCTGATGAACTGTGCATTGGCCCATAAAGTCATGTGCAAAAAAAAGTTAGTTTGTTTCAGCAAAAACAGAAATTCCAGGGGCACCTTAAACATGAACAATTTGGAATATATCAAATGTGCCATAGTGATCACACCATGAAAAAGGGCTTCTGTGCTCTGAATTGTTCTTAGGTCTTCAAACTGTGAGTCATGCCCTCAGTACTCTTTCTCTTTGGATCGATGAAGTGGTGAGCAGGTACTCTGTCTTGCTCAATACTACCTAGCACTTCCCGAGAAAGCATTTGTGTCCATCTCTGCATTTAACATATGATCCTGTGAGGGCCTCGAAAGGAAGATTTCCATGTAGAATTATTACTGGTAGACTGGATCCTCCAAGCATCAGATACTCTGTAGCTGCCTCTAGTCCTCTTCTCAAATATTCCACCATGATTCTTTTTTCCGGGAGCATGTCGAAGTGATCAAGTGCTCTCACACATTCTAACTTGAATACTTTGATTCATTCCACACAAACAGAGACTATGCAGGTGCTGCTTCCTGAATTTTGCAAATCAGAATCCATTTTCCAGACTCAGCTGTTTAGACATATTGTCATTTTATTCCTTTTTAAGTTTCAGAAGGCTTTGTTTCTGTAGAATTTCTCATTTAAAAAACAGAAATTCAACCATCCACTTCCTTGTGAACATTCTAGATGCCCCACCACCCACATGGGAACAGCTTGAAAATGGACTGGTTGCTGTGCGGACTGTGGTGCATGGACTAGTTGATTATATCCAGAATCACAGCAAGAAAGGAACAGATCAGCAGCAGGTATGATGTGGTACTGGGAAGGAGGGCTATACCAGAGAGCCCCACTTTTTAAAACAACCAAACAGATCTACTATATAAAAGTCAAAGTTTGTCTGTTTGTGAGTTTGTCTGTTTGTCTGTATCAGACAGGCAAAGACCTTATACGATTGGCTGTGTGAGGCTAGAAGACCTCATATTGGCTGTGAAGATTCTATGGAATCCTGGGGTTGGCAGTTTAGGGAGGGGCTTTTAGAAAGCTTAGAGCTCGTGGGCCTCAGGGTGGTTGCTGTGGAGATAAGGATGCCAGAAAAAATTGGGAGGCATATGTGAGAAAATTAAAGTGACATTCATAACATAGCCCATTTCCACACTACACTGTCGTAGTGCTATTAGTCCACTTTCAACATCCTATGGAATCCTGGGATTTGTAGTTTAAGTTGGGGCATTTAAGAATTCTCAACCAGAGAGGTCTTTGGCCTCAGTAAACTACAAACCCCAGAATTCCACAGGATGTTGAAAGTGGAATTATAGCACTATAACAGTGTACTGCAGAAATGGCCATAGTTAGAAGATCTTCTCGCCTCACACAGTAGATTGTATGGGTTCCCTATGTGAGGAATCTTAAAGTTGAAATTCAAAACAAATAATGCTTCCAGAGAAATGTAAAGCAACAGAAAGCAAAATTCAACAGAAAGCAAAAAAAAAAGCCAGTACATCAACATCATCAGACAACACAGATTGGACTGGAGAATATGAGGATAAGTTGCAGGTACTGGAATAGGCCGGTTGCTATGCACACGAGGCCTAGCAGCAAGGAGGAGGACTGTACTCCCTCAGGAACCTAAACTGTGTATGTAAATAACTCTGAATACAGATTGCATTGGGAAATGCAGAGCAAAGTTACAGGAAATGGAAAGTTCTTAAGAGGAAAGTAAAAACCCTGGGCAAAGCTGGGTAAATATGCTAATAGGATTATATAATGCAAGGCAAAGATGGGACAGACATGGAAGGGCATGCTGATTCTTGGCACACTTTGAGTTCTCTAATGTTATTTATAAGCATAAGGGTATGATTCTGTCCATCCATACTTTATCCAGAAATATTAGTGAACAGTTCTGATAAATTCCTTATTATCTGTTGCATGCTGCATACTTAGCAGTTTTTTGGTTCGTGACTTTTTAATGGTTTCCAGGAAAAATATTTTACTGATTTCTGAAGCATCACTGGAATTTGACCTGAGATCATAATGATCCAAAAAAAAAATGTGTGTAACTACAAATAATGACATCTTTATTGAGTACTAGTATTAGATGCAGTCTGAGCCAGTGTGGTGTAGTGGTTTGAATATTGGGCTAGGCCTTTATGAGACCAAGATTTGAGTCCCTGTTCAGCTATGGGAGCCCATATTCTCTCAGCCTTAGAAGAAAGCAGTGGCAAACATTTGCAGATCTTGCTAAGAAAACCTCTGGCAGAGTTGACTTGAAGGCACATAGCAACATTACCTGCGAATCTGTGGGATGTCATGAAGAAACACTGAAATAAAAGAATTTTTTTAAAAAAATTCCAGTGTAGGTCTTTTTTCAAACTGAGGCATTTTGATACAGGCTGTGGTTTGATTTGGGTTAGAGTTTGAAAATTTAAACACAAGAAAATGTAAATAGCAGGTTCATAATAGCAGGCAGAAATAATGGAATCCACAAATATAGGATGGGGGACACGTGGCTGGATAGCAGTACGTGTGAAAGGGATCTAGGAGTCTTCATAGACCGCAAGCTGAACATGAGTTAGCAGTGTGATGCGGCAGCCAAGAAAGCCAATGCAGTTCTTGGCTGCATCAATAGGAGTATGGTGTCTAGATCGAGGGAGGTACTGGTACCACTCTACTCTGCTCTGGTTAGACCCCATCTTGAATACTGTGTCCAGTTCTGGGCACCCCAATTCAAGAAGGATATTGACAAGCTGGAGCAAGTCCAGAGGAGGGCGACCAAAATGGTGAGAGGCCTGGAAGCCATGCCCTATGAGGATAGACTTAGAGAGCTGGGTATGTTTAGTCTGCAGAAGAGGAGGTTAAGAGGGGACATGATAGCCATGTTTAAATATTTGAAGGGAAGCCACGTAGAGGAAGGAGGGGACTTGTTTTCTGCTGCTCCAGAGACCAGGACAAGGAGCAATGGATTCAAGCTGCAGGAAAGGAGATTCCACCTGAACCTCAGGAAGAACTTCCTGACAGTCAGGGCTGTCCGGCAGTGGAATCTGCTGCCTCGGAGTGTAGTGGAGGCTCCTTCCTTGGAGGTTTTTAAGCAGAGGCTTGATGGCCATCTGTCGGGATTGATTTGAGGGTGTTCCTGCATGGCAGGGGGTTTGACTGGATGGCCTGTGTGGTCTCTTCCAACTCTGAATTTCTATGATTCTATGATTCTATAAGACATAAGAGGAAATACAGAATACAAAGCCGAAAGCTCTGTGTTTTGTAGAATGTGTCTGTGTTACCGAGAGCCTAGAGGCCTCTTAGTTCCAGACAGAATGCCAACAATTATGAAAAAGATATGATTAATATAACCAGTTTGACTTGCTGGACAGTAAACCCATAGCAGGTGCCTTATAGAGAACAATTGGTGATGCAATCTGATGGAAGTTAAATAATACCTGTTGTATTTATGTTCCCTCCTAGAATCTGACTGGAGGAGAGCAATATTGGTAAAGTGGAGTACAGTGAATAGGCTCTTGTTTTGATTGGACCAGATATATTAGCTGATAGGTTAGGCAATATATAAAACAAGCTGAACAGAGAGAAGTCAGGTGCTGAAGTCTGTCTCCATCATACAAAGATAAACAACTGCACCGTTTTCAAGCTCATAGCCCAGACATCCTGATAGAAATAAATAATGCTGGTAAAAGAAAAAAAAAATCTTTGCCCTCAAATAGGCTGTGCTAAGTAGATACATTTCTCATTCTGATTGTAATGGAGGCTGCAGGAGATAGTAACACCCAAGAATGTTAACCCCCTTGGATGCCTCTTTAGAGATACAGTTCCTCAACAGATGAAATGGTATTCCTTATTGGTTAAATGGCTAACTTATAATGTTTAAGATGGTAATGTTTCTCTATGTGTTAAATATAAAGTAATACAGATGGTATAAAGATTCTCATGCAAGGGTAATGTTTGCTTTGCCATGTAATGAATTATGAACCTTACATGCAGTAGGATGCGATGAAGGTAATGTGCCTAGACATGGAAATGTCCATGTTTCTTCCTAAAGGGAATGTGTATGTTTAGGTGTCTGTGATAATAAATAACCTACAAGATTAACAGAGAGCCTTCTCATTCTCCCATATAAATATCCTGAGATTCCGGTGGTTAAGAAAGCTGAATTGGAATGTTAAGTGAAGATTTTAATTTTGTCTGTCTTAATTTCACCATGACACCCAGGCAGCCAAAAGGTGATAAAGTAATGCCAGACAGAAATAGATTAGGTGGCAAATGACAAAGAACCTCCAGTCTCAGTCTAAAGAGGTAGGGCTGAGGAACCATGCCAGTTTCAGTTTGAAAAGAAGTTTGTGATATGTCATGGGGTAACCTATAAAAGGTGCAGGATTGTGATGGATTTTGGTGGTTTTGTTTAATTATAAAAGTATTTTGAGGCAGAGGAGGGAGAACGGAGCCCCTAAAGTATGCCAAGTTATACGTTCCCAATAATCCCCCTTTTATGTAATTTGTTAGAAGGTAGGTCTATGGACATGCATTTTGACCCATTCTAAACATTTTTAACGTGGATCCCCACTAGCATTTCTGCCTTATCGATGGGGGCCAGCAAAAAAGTGTTGTTTTGTCCTTAGTTCATGAACCAGATGAATAGTAATTTATTTGATAATTAGAATTTTTGTACCCCAAGTGATGGGAAATGAGTGAGTAGACACGTGGTAATCACAACACATAGCTGGTCCTGACATCTTTAGTGCAACACCTGCAGAGGGCAGTAAAAGACTCAGAGTGATTTGTATGATTACCCACACAAAGAGTATACTGTCATTAGAGTTCCCACAGTGGTGCTTGTGGTCTACCACTTTGTTTGGATGCCTGACACCATTGGACATTCTTGACCATGGCAAAAATAGCCAAAACAGGACCCAAAGTGTGGAACACCAACCCAAATAGTGTGCCAAAGCCTCTAAAAGTGTTGCCTCTTGGAGGATCTTTTTTGGTGTAGGTGTTGAATAGGTTCTAGGCAAGTAGGGTGTAGACTATGTATCTACAGTGAGTGGAGCCACATTCCATAGTGGGCAGGGCTACCTTAGTGGTATAATGTAGTATCCCACTGTGATTGCCCAGATTCCATTCACACACATCTTCTCCTGAAAATGTGCCTTGTATACTTAAATAAGACTTTGGTACCAGGTTGAAGATTTTAAAAAGTCTGATTGTGTGGAGAAGTGGTGGCATTTTGAAAGGATAGTATATCATTGGGCAAACAGAATCTTAGCTTTTGGTTGGGGTATAAGGTTTTTTTTAATTTTTTTTTAAAAAAGGTTTGATTTTTCTTCAGGTATTATGTTTGGAATAATTTGTCAGTATTCTGATGTCATCTTTTTTATTTTATCATATCATCTAGCCACCTCAACACAGCAAGTACAAGACTTACATGTGCCGAGACATGAAGCAGAGAGGTGGATGTCCCCGTGGGGCCAGCTGCACCTTTGCACACTCACAGGAAGAACTAGAAAAGTAAGATTCTGTATCTTATTGTATCTCCACAGGCTGTGAACTTATCATATGGCTGTCACTGTGTAACTAGGAGCAGGGGAGCATCTGTTTCTGAATGAATCTTCCCATAAGGATGAGGGTCTGAAAGTTTCAGGCCATCCAAACAGGAAATAGGTAGAATGTGGAAATTTACAAAAGATAAATAAAATAGTGGTGATGAACTAAAATTCTATTTTCTATTAACTATTCTATTAACAAAATGAAATGTGTGGCTGCATAAAATCAACCAGATCAGGGGAATTAATAGTCGTACACTATTTTGCTTTGGTCAGATCTCACTTGGAATACACAGCTAAATAACTCACTTGCATAATTCATTTTGAAGCCCTTCTGATCAGGTTTGTGAGACTCCTAGCAGATACATTCTTACCAACTGCTATGAGATGCATCCTGTTTCTTGCCAGAAGTACTTTTTCATGAAAGTACAGACCATGTCAGAAAGGTTGAGTATTTCTTGATAGCACCAACTATAGAGCCAGATGTTCTCTTCTGGTATTCCTCTCTCTCTGTTCCTGGGCCATGTCTTTCAACTGAGACAAAAGGTTTTCAGGTTCCTACCCAGAACCAGATATTTCCTTCTCACATGTGAAAGGCTATGTCTTGTAGTATCATTTGTTCCAGGTTGATCAGGAGGAAATTATAATCGTTAGTGGGCTTGAGGAGTCTTGCCATCCTCTCTGTTACCTCCTGAGTTGAAGATCCATGAAGTAACAGACAATCTTGAAACATCCTGTTGTGTCTGCAAACTACTGTCTCTGTTTCCCTCAGCAGGGCATGAGCAACCAGGATCATATATCCCTTCTTTTTTCTAGAACTGGCAGGAACCCTTTTATTCATAGAACCTTCAAGCTCACCTCCATGCTTTTTGAGGACCAAGACTGTTGTCCTTGTTCCTTTGTTTCATCTTCTCTGATAAAGGGGAGAGCTTGAGGTTGATTGTAGTGCATATAACTTCCTTTATAAGTCCCAGGCTTAATATTGATTCCTCATCTTCCTTTTCCAAAACCTGTTCTAAAACCTCAAAGTATGTCACCACCAGACTATCCCATACTGCTAGGCCCTTGCAGGTTCTTAACTTTCAAACCTACATAAATTCTGATGATGATGACTATGATGCCCCCTCCTCAAGGTATGGCTTACTTAGAATTGGGCTTCCTTGCACCTGGGAATGTGATCATTCTTTCATAGAATCATAGAATCATAGAAATGTAGAGTTGGAAGAGACCACCGGGGCCATCCAGTCCAACCCCCTGCCATGCAGGAACACCCTCAAAGCACTCCCGACAGATGGCCATCAAGCCTCTGCTTGAAAACCTCCAAGGAAGGAGCCTCCGCTACACTCCGAGGCAGCAGATTCCACTGCCGGACAGCCCTGACTGTCAGGAAGTTCTTCCTGAGGTTCAGGTGGAATCTCCTTTCCTTCAGCTTGAATCCATTACTCCTTGTCCTGGTCTCTGGAGCAGCAGAAAACAAGCCCTCTGCTTCCTCTACATGGCATCCCTTCAAATATTTAAACACGGCTATCATGTCCCCTCTTAGCCTTCTCTTCTGCAGACTAAACATACCCAGCTCTCTAAGTCTATCCTCATAGGGCATGGCTTCCAGGCCTCTCACCATTTTGGTCGCCCTCCTCTGGACTTGCTCCAGCTTGTCAATATTCTTCTTGAATTCATTTTTGGTCTGTGAGTGATCAGATAAGGAAGAAGGTGAATGATTGGATTTAGAACAGCAAGAAAGCCCATGCAGTGACAAATTATGTAATTTTACTGCTTTTATTTCTGTTTCTTCAAAAGCCATTCAAAGTCTTATCACTTGAAGAGCCATCCCCTTTTTTTTGACAAATAACATTTTTTCCTGCCTTTGTTGCACCAGTCAGGGATACTTCTAAGTTGCCTAAGACTTTAGCACGCTTTCCATCAGATTTCAGTGAGCTGCTTCAAGCTGAATGGACTTCTCCTCATCAAAACAGGAGAGCTTTTAATCTTACCCAACAGCCTTATATGCTCCCTTCCAAGGCAATTGATATGCTTAAAACTCTTCTTGTAGATCTTCCTATTTCTTCCCTTTGATCTGCAGCTTTTCTCCCAAAAGAAGACACTATTTCACTTAAAAATACATTTAAAAACAGTTTGTTAAAAGTATGAACAGCAACACGGAAGTAGTTTGTCAAAGAAACACAGTGACCTGAATGAACACGGGCTAGTCAGATTTAAGTCCTATTAACAAGGTCTGAACTTTACAGTCCTACCTCTACATTTTGCGGGTTTTACCTTCACAAATTTGATTATTCATGAGGTACCCACTTGCCTTCCCCAGATCTCTCCCTCCTGTTTGCTTGCCTTTTGCCCCGGTGTGCCATACCTTCCTTCTTCATGCCCTGGCAAAAGGCAGGGGAATGGAGGGGAGCTCTATATGTTGAGAAGGAAGTTGCATGCATGCCTTCCTCCTATTCTCCCACTCCCATTTGCTTGCCCTTCTGCCTAAGCGTGGAAGAAAGGAAGGGAGGGAGGGAGGGAAAGAGAGAAAGGAGGGGGTATGCATATAGGACTGCACCTCCCATTCACTTGCTTTTGGCTGGGCATGGAAAAGGAGGGCAGTGTGCCTCAAAAAGGGCCAGAGAATGTGGGGGAAGGCACATCATGGGGAAGTCTGCATCACAGGGAAGGCATTCTTGCCCTGCTGAATCCCAAAGTTCATTTTTATTCTTATTTTAAAATATTTTATTGAAAAAATAAATAAGAAAGGCAATTTATGAAACAAAGTTTTCAGATTAACTAAACCATTGCAAAATATCACATCATATATTGTATAAATTAGACATCCATAGTTAATGTCTATTCAGCCAGCTGCATTATTCCATGTATCACCATGGGTGATTGGGATTTGTCATCTTGAGTCTGTTGATTGCATCTGTATCTTCATTCAGTTCTTTGCCTCTTTGTATTAATTTTTCTGATAGAACTAAGTCTCTGTCGTGTACTGGATAGCCCACAATCCACGAACACACTGTGAAGGTTCCAGAAGTTTCATTCAATTGATTAACATGAACAACAGCATACCTCCACAGAAGTTGCTGAAACTTATTGACATAGGTCAATAAAAATTTAAGTGTGTAAAGTATATAGCATATATAGATGCCCCCTAACAGTTTCCCAGGCCTGTGCCTGTTTCTGACTGCCTTGTCCTTGAACACTGTTGACCTGTCCACATGCCTTCCCCAGTTATCTTTCTACCATCCCATTCTTATAACAACCAGGCACCAGGTAGTGTTCACTTTCACTTTCTACCTTTTCTGCTCAACCCCATCCATCAAAGTAACAAGTGATCTATGAGACACAGTGTAACAGCAATTAGCAATGGTTAACATATGGGATACATCATAGCCTTCAGCAGTGGTTACATACATCCCAAGCAGCTTGCAAAGCATACACATTTGAATACACATTCTTTTGCTACATACTGTGTCCCCTCCCCTTCCAACTCAAAAATATGGCAGAGATGCCTTATGACCTGGCTGCTCCATACCATGAGGTGATCTTTAGTGTGGTTCCTGATTTCCAGTGCCATGCTATTAACTATATAGGAAGAAAAATACACATCTAATTAGTTCCTCATGTGATAGCTGAGCATTAGAACTAGATAAAGCATTCGATAGTGCTAAATCTGGGACACAGTGACCCTATTGTTTGGTATAATGTTACATATTTCATGAAAGCCTTCTTTCCAAAAAGTTGAGATACCTATGCAATTAAACCACTTATGCATATAGCTTCCTGGTAAGTGACAGCCACTCCATTGCAGGAATGTCTTTGTGGTTGAATATTTTGGGGTTGTGTTTGTTTTTTTTGTGTGTTTTTTTTCGTAAATTTCCCAAAAAGGAAAGAAGACTTTTGGTCCATTCTGGATCTTAAATTTAGAGACAGGTCCATAATTTAACATGTTCTCCATAGGCTCACTAGAAACTATTCTGAGGCTATGTACAAAAACAAGTTCCATGTTCCATCAGTTTGCTGGAAGCCTACCTCCATGTTTCATATCTTCCAAATCACAGGAGGTATTTGTGCTTTTCTTACAACTACTTCAACTTTCAGTTCAAGATTCTCCCCTTTGGCTTACTGTCTGCTTTCAAAGTCCTCACCAAATTAATGATCTTGTAGGTGGTCTTCTTGAGGTTCAAGGGCATTCATATATTCTTTTACTTCAAACAATCATCTGGTTCACTCCTTATCTCTTCCAGGGGCCAAGATTGACTTGCCAATCACCCGATATTGCTTTTCAGATCATGAGTTCCTAGTCAGTTAGAAAAATAGAAGTTTGACTCTAGTCAAACAAATCACCTATCTGGAGGCATTCACAGACAGAGGACTTGATTTCCCTCTCTCCAGGTAGGATTGGAAGGTTTCAAGACTGCCAAATCCATCAGGCTCAAATCTAGAGCAGATTTGGAGCAGATGCTGTTGGATCATCTTTTAAACCTCATGGTGTCTTACATAGCTACTTTAACAACAACTTCTTCCCTTCCAATACCTTACATGAAACAAACACCTTCAGGTTCCCCTCCTTCTATAGATGTGTTCCCTCCACTGGTGGATTATTCTTCTAAACCTCAGCAAGGGTATCCTCTGTAGGACTGTTGTAACAGCAGACACCAGTTACTCAAGGTGGGACATATCATGCCGGCAATTCTCACCTCAGGACAAACATTCTCAGATAAACTTGCTGGAGATGAAAGCTATTTGATTAGCACTCATTCATTTTCAAATTCTTTACCACCACAACCATTTTCTGATCTGAACAGACAGTGTAGTAGCTAAAGGGAGAGAGCACCTTACCTAAAGAAGGAGGGGAACATGAAGGTTTAAAGATGCCCTGGACTTTTACAGTCTGATTTTGACATGAGTTTAAAACTTAATACCCTCAGGCACCTATCTCAGATTTCTCTTCAGTCTTTTCTTCATTCTCTAAAGGCTTTATTTTTTTTCTCATTCATACATCAAATGCTTCACACGTGAAGCTTCTCTCCTCAAGACTTCAATTTTCCTTTATGGAACCTTCTCTGAGTTCTCAATTCCTTGACAACCCCTCCTCCCTGAACCCCTTCACACCGTTTGTCTCAGTTTGCTATCCCTCAAGATCCTTTTCTTGGTAGCTATTAAGTTCCCCACTAGAATATACAAATTGGGAGTGTTGTCCATAGGTTCAGACAGGTTTAAATTTGAGAAGAACCAAGTTACCTTGATCCTGGGCCCAAGCTTCCTTCCAAGATTGATTCAGTTTTTCATTGTTCTCAGTCTTCTTACTGTGCTTTCGTCCACACCTCTCATCCAACAGAAAAACTTTGGCACAAGCTTGATGCCAAAATGTCCCTATATTGAGTAGACTCGGTGATTCAGATAGCTCCAAGCCCCTATGATTTCCCTTTTTCCTACTAACTAGGGAAACGAAATTGATACTGCCGTCCTGGCTAGATGGTTGAAAGCCTGAATTTTTACCGTCTCTTGTCCCCTGCTCCCAACTTTCATATGTCAAAGCTCACTACACCAGATCAGCCTCTGTTTCAGAAGTCTTTTCCACTCATGTTCCTTTGGGAGCAATTTGTAAGGAGGAAAGCTGGTTGAGCCACTCTGTGTTCATCAAACAGAATAAATTGGGATCAGTTTACCTCAGGCAAGGCAGGGTTTGGTAGACAGATCTCAGAAGGTCCTTCTACAATACCATCTGAAATCACCTCCTTGACTCAAATGTCTAGCTTGGGTACAAGTGGCACCTGGGATACTGACTGTGAAATATGTAAGGAGAACCAGCATGGTGTAATGGTTTGAGCATTGGACTAGAACACTGGGAAACCAGGATTTGAATCCTTCTTTGGCTGTGGAAACCCACCAGGTGACCATGGGCAAGTCATATACTCTCAGCTTCAGAGGAAGGCAAAGGCAAACCCACTCTGAATGAAATCTGCCAAGAAATCTCTGTAATACATTCACATTAGGGTCACCATAAGTCAGAAATGATTGGCACACAACCACAATGCTTACTGTAAAAGTAGGTTCTTATATGTGAAAGGAGATACCCATCTCACCCTTTCAGTTTCTAAGTTCTTCATAGCCTTTAGGCTTGTGCTAAATGATGATTTTCTTCTATTTCTGTATTTTTTTTGTATATGTTTTGCTCTAATTTCTTTTTGGTAGATCTGCTGTGGGTAGAACTGAGAGAGAAGACAGGATCTATGTACTTTCACATTTACTCCCTATTGTGTGACCCCTTTGAGATAATCCATTTCTGGATGTCCTCTTCTGCATACAAGATAGTAACTATCCAGTTTGATCCTTGGGTGTCCAGGGGGCCTTTACATGTGGTAAGCTACTCTGAGATAAGTGAAGGAGAAGAGTTGAAGAAGTTCCCCATGAATAGGGCAGTGCTCAACCAGATCAAGATACTTCAGAGACAACTGTCTATGGTGATAGTGGACAAGATTGAGAAGAGGCTGTGTTACATGAAGCAGAATTTCAAGTTTGTCAACAAGCCTGGAAGGTGGTTGGCATGCACGCTAAGAAAAGAAATAAAAAGTTAATCTTGAAGATACAAAAAGGAAATGAGATAGTAAATATTAGTCATTTCATTGCTGCTATACATCACTGTATAAAAAATAAGTTTCACTAATGAAGATAGATGGATAACTGGATAAACTAGATCTGTTAGAGATTTCAGAACTGCAAAAGCAAATGGTAAATATGCCTATTACAGTGAGTGAGATTGTCAAGAATATTAAGAAGGTTCGGGTCTGACAAAGCTGCAGGCCCAGATGATTTATCAGTGGGTTATTACAACTGTTTCAAGGAACAATAATTTTTACCTCTACAAAAATTATTGAACTCAATATTATGGATGAGGAAGATACCTGAGACCTGGAAAGAGTCAACAATAATCTTAATTCCCAAGGAATGTCAAGACCTGACAATGACAAAGAACTACAGATCCATTTCGTTATTGAATAATGACTATAAAATTTACACAATAACTTCAGTAGAAAGATTGAAAAGGATCTTACAAGATTTTATTTATAAAGATCAAGCTGGATTTTTGCCAAAAAGACAGTTGCATAGTACCAGATGTGTCTTGGATATTTTGGAATATTTAGATAACCATAATGAGAAACAGATGGCTTTTATATTTTATATTAGATCCTGAAAAAGCTTTTGAGAATCTCAACTGGGATTCCTTGTTTGAAGTTTTAGAGAAGATGAGCTTTGGAGGCAATTTTATTACATGGATTAAGGCAATTTATAGCATACAGAAAGCAAAGGTTTTGGTTAATGGTGAGTTGAGCAAGTCATATGGCATTCAAAAAGGAACAAGACAAGGGCATTCACTTTCTTGTTTATTATTTATTTTCATTGCGATGAAAGAATAAAAGGTAGAAGAATAAAAAAGAAAGTGTGTAAATTAACAGCATTTGAAGATGATTTAGTGATTATTTTAGAAAATCCCATCCACTGTATAGAAGCTCTGTTGGAGAGACTAAAATAATTTGGAGAGGTGTCTAGATTTAAGGTGATTTTAAAAAAGAAATTATAACAAAGAATATGAAAAAGGAAGAACAAGAACAAGACAGGATTTAAAATTGGGAAAAAAGTGAAATACTTAAGTATGACAAATATGAATTGTATGCTGTTGAAAAATAATTATATTAAGATATGCAATGATATTAAGATAGATTTGCGGAGATGACAAAATTTAAACAGTCATTGTTGGGCAGAATTTCTGTGATCAGAATGACTGTTTTAGAGATAATGTTGTTTCATGTCAGACTGTGCCAGTTTTGACTCTAATGATGTATTATTTAAACAATGGCACAGTAACTTATTGAGGTTTATATAGCAAATATAAAATTTTACAAGATACCGAACAAAGAAGGATTACCAGATTTGAAATTGTATTTTTTCACTTGTTGTTTGGTTTGGTTGAAGGATTGGATTATGTTAACAAATACAAGATTGTTAGATTTAGAAGGGCATGAACTGAGGTTTGGATGGCGTGGTTATCTATGGTATGATGAAGCTAAAGTGAAGGAAGATTTCAATATTATATGAAACGTGCTATGTTAAGAGTGGGAAATAGATAGAACTAAGGTTATATCCTGAGACAGCATCGCAAGAGGCCTTTTATAGGAGGGAGACAACAGCAAAGGAAAAATGGATGAGTTATGAAGATCTTCTGAAATTTGAGCAAGAACACTATAGAATCAGTAGAAGAACTTATGGGAGAAGGTTACAGTTTTTAATGGTTCTGATGTAGACAGGTAGTAAAAAAAATTTTAATCTCTAAAAAGTTGTATGATTTTGAGTTGAGCAAATCAGTTCAACAGTTGTGCTGAGATCATGAACATTTGATTGATAAGATGTATAAACTTTTGTTAAATCCGGAGATGGAAGAAGAGTTTTCTAAGGCTATGTGATAAATTTGGCACAAAAGGTTGGTCATAATATACAGCTGGAACAATGGGAGCAAATTTGTTTGGAGGGAATTAAATTTACAGTACGTTACATCATCTTGTAAAAGTTCTCCTTAAGAACGTATCATTGATTTTTGACACCAGAAACATCAGCCAAAATGCATAAAGATATTTCTAATAGATGTTGGAAATGTGAGCAACAGGTGCGATCTTCTTATCATATGTGGTGGACTTGTGAAAAGGCCAAAAAATTCTGGAATTATAAATACATTCTGTGGTGTATAAAATTCTGAAAGTTAATACTCAATTGAGGCTGGAATTAAATTTGTTGGAATTAGTAGATCAACTGCAGAAGAAGTATGGCAAGGTATTACGATATATGACCATTACAGTACAACTACTATACACACAGAAGTGGAAGAATACAGAGATTCCAGTAAAAATGAACTATCTGACAAAACTATTGGACTTTGTTGAAATGGATAAAATGACGATAGGAGAAAAATCAGTAGTGACTTTTTCGAAGGACTGGGAACTGCAAAAAAAAGAGTACAATATATTGATTGTAGATTTCGACAATTTTGGAGGAGTAGCAGTTGACGCATTTGAACTGTATTTGTATTTGTATTTGTAATTAGAGAAGTTATTTTATAGAATTATCTATAATTTGCATTAAGAAAGCTAGAAAACAATGTATATTTCTTTTTTTCTGGTATTGTCTTTGGTTAATTTCTAGTATTTAATTTCCCTATGCATTTCTCTTTTCCTTGTCTTTCTTGTGTACTCAGTATAGTAATTTGTGGAGAGGATTGGTTTGTATTATTTTTGGAAAATTTTAGTAATTTAAAAAAAAGTAAAAAATGTCCTCCACAACCCCTAGAGTGCAATTGGGTCATTCTGTAGTCAAAAAAAGATGGAGGGATTGCAAAAAAAAACATTTTTGACCGCTGGAGACCACAAGCGCCACAAAACCAGCTGAGGGGAGCACACTTTGCTCACCTCTGTCATAAACATTCATTCTTGGGTGTAATTGTCATGCCTGAATTAAAGCTACCCTCTAATACCTGTCTAGGGAAAGAAATAATAACAGTTGGTAGTCATTTTTTACTATTGGTGATTTTTCCCCCCTAAAGATTTCGTAAGATGAACAAGCGCCTGGTTCCTCGGAGACCCCTGAGTGCCTCCTTAGGTCAACTGAATGAAGTGGGCCTATCAGCAGCAGCTATTCTGTCAGATGAAGGACCTGTAGACTTGCCGAGCAGAAAACCCTCTGCCTTGCCAAATGGGATTGTTTCAACAGGCAGTGCAGTGACTCAGCTTATCTCTCGTGGAACTGATTCCAGCTATGATTCTGCCCTGAAGCCTGGGAAAATTGACCACCATAGCAGCAGTGCTCCTGGATCACCTCCTGAATTGTAAGCTTTTTCCTTTTTGGTACTCAGAATGTGATGTGGCTATAAAGCAGCTTCACAGTCTAGAATTAGTGACATTCACGTATATAAATTAGATGTACATGCAAATATCATCCAAATTTAGATGTAATACTTCTGGCATGCATTATTATCGTAATAATAGACATCTGATGTTGGGGAAACATGTTCAAATATGCTCCAACATTTATCTGATTTACCTGATTAAAATAATAGACCATTTGTTTGTTCAAATATGCATCTGAATATTTCTGATGGTTCCTAGTATATGTGCACAAGCCTGCTTCTGCTTGTTGATCCATCTGTAGATCAGGCAAGTCAACCCAGTTTTGATTTGAGCTGAAACTGAAATAGATCTGCTTTGGTACCTGTACACCAGGTTCTGTTGTCCCTAAACATACTTAAAATGGCACAGCATTTTTTGTAAAGAAAAAAAAATATAGAACAGGTAATAAACAAAAAATACATACTGGAATAGGCAAGATCTTTACAGACAAAGCCTAAGCATGATAGAATATAATCATAGGAGTATAGTAATATTACATAACATATAACATGATTGTACATATCTTGTTTCCAGATAAATAATATTCCCCAGTTCAATACTTAGACAAAATATATAATCAACAACCTGATTTAAATATATAAATAATATAAATAGTGTGTTATGTCCCTGACAAAAAGGTCTGTGTTCTAAATGCAAATATATAGTTTAAGAAAAATCTGCAGATCCCTCCTCGTTCTTCTCCTTCTTCGTAGTCGCTATCTCCAGCTTAAATTACTGTCTATAAATCACTTTTAAATAATCATATAGTCCTTTTTTGCTAACAAATGTTCAGAAATCTTACTTCTTCTATACTACGCTTCTGTTTCTTCTTCTGTTTCCTTTCCTCCACCATGTAAATTTCACGATTTTCAGGGTAGACAACTCACAGTACTCTAATATAGTGAGCAGATCAAAACAATCTTCTTCACTCTCAGCAGACTGCCTGAGAGTGTCTTTAGTCTCATCCGTTTCTCAGTGCTGTAGCCATCGCCATCTTAACATGTCCCCAAAACACACCATTCCTCTGGTAGAGCAAATCTGAAAAAAAAGAGAAAAGGAAACAGCTTCCCCCAAAAAACAGTTACATTCCAAAGCTCCAAATGTCAAGAAACGAAGTCCAGACAAAAATAGAAACCTCTCCTTCCAAATTTCTGGCAAATCAGATCAGTTCAGACACCCTTTTCTCAAAACAAAAGAAATAAGTCTACTGCAAATCCATCTGTCGCTTTACTCGTGCTGCTCCATAAAAGTCCCACTCCCGGTTGCATTTCACCTCACAGCTTTACTTCTTCTTATTAACTATAAGTAAATTATTCTCTCTCTCTAATAGATTTCAATTTTTTTTCCTGTTAGCTGACGCTTATTCGTCCCCTTAGCTCAAAGTAAAGTCAATTTACAAGTCCGATTGCTTCAAATGGTTCCAGTTAATTTTATATATCTGCAGATGTGCCGCTTACCAGGATATTGCCTTGATAGCTGATAAGTCTCTGTAGAGTCCAATCTTAGTAGATCTCCTAAATCAAAGGTTTCAATCTAGTCCATTAAAAATTCTGTGGTGGGGCTTGTGCTGGAGTAAACCAGCTGCGCTCATGTGACAATGGCTGCCACGATCCCCTCTTCTTCTCCACTCTAGAGCAGACACCAAGAAATGTATTTTCCGAAGCCCAAAGAAAACAATGCGTCTCTGTAGCCCCAAATTCAATCTCACTATAACAAGTGAGATTTTTGCGATCCATTAATTTATGGATCGACTCCTGTCACACAGTGCAAGAAGTTTCATCTTAACCCGCCATATGCAGAACTGGAAGTCCAAAATGGCACAGCATTTTTAAGCTTCTAGTTCTGTGTCCAAATGGATGCCCACCACTAGCTTTTGGCCACCCAATGTTTTCAAATGGACACATATGATTCAGTCAGTTGAACCAAGAATAGGAATTTGGATTACAAAACACAGTGACTAGTGGAACAAAATCAGTGAAATTGAATGTAAATAGTAGGATGTATAGGTACCTTATACCATAAGCCCGTGGGTTTTTATAAACCACCAGTCTTTCTGAAAAACATTTTAACAAAATCTCTCATCCTGCACATTGATTTGTGAAGGAAATTTGCCATATGTTCATAGGACCGAATTTAATTCCAAAGTTTAATTTCTAAGTGCCAAGGATCAAAAGTTTAAAACTGCCGGTTTAAAACTGACAACTGCCAATTTCCATGCATCTCCCCTGGAAAACGTTTCTGGTGGGGAATGGGAATGCCAGCCCTCCAAATATGCTTATGGCAGAGGTAGACAAACTCATAGGGTCCAGGGACCATCTTTCCTCACTTGGGACCCATCATGGACTGTACTATCCTGCCCAAACAATGCTGGAAGTGGCTGTTAATGCTCCTTCTGTTTCTGTAATACTGCATGAGGAAGGGACAAGGTCTGTGAGTGTGTGGCTGCATGGCTACACCTTGTTTTAATGGAGAATTATTACTCCTTGAATGTCTAGGAGTAGCAGTTGGGGGCTTTCACATCTGTAGGCTAGAGGGCCACACAGTTCCCACACTTGTTTCTTGCCCATTGCAAACTGAAAGTAAAAAGCAATCCCCCAGATGAAGAGAGAGAATGGGAGAAAGAGCTTATAAATAATCCCAGACCAGTTGTGCTTCTTCTCACATGTGATAGACGCTTTAGGAATTGTTCATATATATTGAGTATTTGAAGTATAAACCATCTGCTGGGGAAATTTGAGGTGCTTCAGCTGCCCATCTCAGATCCAACATTACTGGGAACAAATGCTTGGGAAATGTTAATCACTCTCTGCCAGGAAATGGAGGCTTTAACACAGTGGTGATTGGTGGCATGTCTTGTACGTTCTAATTGCCAGAACTTTATCGTTGGTTTCTTCTAGGCTGGAACCTACTCCTGAGAATTCTCTGTCTGCTTTACCAGTCAATTCTCACCCAGCACCACCACGTGGACCTGCAGATCTGCCTCCAATAGCAGTTGGCAAGCAGCTTCAAATGGTACCACGTGTCTCTCAGTTGTATCCAGCTCAGCAAACAGATATGTTTTATGCAGGTGCTCGAGGAGCAGCTCCCCAGTTTGAACCTCCACCTTACCAACCAGGTAACAGTGGTATCTGGATGAAAGTTGGGGCTGGGATTGAGATGCGAATCCTTATTATTGTGGAGTTCTTGAGAAATGATGGGATGGTAAACAGAATGTGGTTTTTAATATTGACCCTTTGAATCCCTGTCTTATGCAACATATCAAGATATCAGCCCTGCTGTAAAATGGGTTCTGTTTGCAATGGGATTTCATGAAGGGTAAGCTTTTGTATTTCTCTTTTACTGGGCCGTGCATTACTAACTGTGCACTCTGAATGTCACAAAAACTACCTCTGTGGCTTTGGCACTCTTGTTTCTTAGCTGCCTCTATCCTGGCTTTCAGCCCAGAGGTTCCTCCTGACTGACTATGCTGTATAATTGTAACAAAACAGGAAAAGCTAGAGTAAGGTTTCAGTGAAAGGGAAACACCCAGGTATTACACAGCAAACCAGGTGTTAAGACTGTCTGCAGTTTTCAGGTTTGCCAGCTGAGAGAAAATGTTCTCCAGGGTGCCACTCTTAATTACATTTGCAAATATTGGAGCTATTCATATACAGTCAGCCCCTCCACATTCACTAGGGCTAGGGATGTAGGATCCCCCACAAAAGTGGAGAATGAGCACTGGGGCTCCAAACCTGTTCATGCAATTAAAGGGAAAGCAAGTGGGTCAGCATGATGGCCCTATTGTTCCTTTGTCTCATCTGTCTCATTGGGTATGGGGGGGGCATCAGGAGAGGGTTTGTGGTGCTGAGAAATCAGAGTACAAGACATTCTTGGCTAGCCAGGCAGTGGCTGATGGAGGAGGATCAGAGACAGATTTTTAAAGGGCTGTGTGGCCTGCTGAGACCCACCAAGAGAGAAGGTTTCCCTGGAAAAGAAGTGGTGGTGGGAGGGAATGGTTGAAGAAACTCTCAAATGATCCAAGTCCATGAAAGTTAAACCCACAAATGTGGAGGGCTGACTGTATGACACTTCCTGTTCATGTCTAATTTATTTATTCTTGTGTGTTCATCTTCTGCACTCAAAAAGCTACAGGTCAGTGCATCTTACACAGTTGTGTCTGTCTTGCAGTTGCAGTTCTTATCCTAAAACAGACACATGAAATATTTTGAATTTTGTGACAAGGAAAAGTGTTGTTAAAGAATTGAGATTATGCAGAAGAAGTAACAGGGATATGCATGAACCCAGAATGATGTAAGAAATGGAAATTTCATTTCCAAACATTGCACACTTTGGCAAAGACTACCTGCACATTTGAAAGAATGCTATGTAGCCATGAAAGCAATTTTTTTAAAAAAGCAGAGCTAAATTTGTCAACAAATTACATTTTTAATTAATCCAAGAGTTCTTGGCATTAAAGGAATTGTAAGGAACTGACAGCCCTGTTCATAATCACTGCTGTTCAACTGTTTATGAAGCTCAGTTGAGGTTTACAGTTGAGTACTTCATCTCATTTTTTCAGAAATGAGAAATGTTATCTATTTCATTTCATTGTAACATAGTGGATGGCTTTCTTTTCCTAAAAATATCATATGTGGATTGTACACGAAGGAGGAAATGATAAAGGTGATGCTTTCAACACTAGGCTTTTGGCTTTATGTGGCCTTATGGCCAAAGAACGAAAAACTTCAGGACAAGAGACCTATTACATTACAAAACAAGGAAGAGTTTTGTCCTCTTGAGGAGCAGAAAAGAAAAGATTTTCGAGGAGATTGAACCTGGATTTTTTGATCCTGGAGAAAGTGAGCAAGTTGGTATCACAGAACTAAAACTCCTGCAGTTTATTTAAAAATGAGTGCACATTTGAAAGTTGCATCTGTCTTTAAAGGTCTGTGGAGCACATAGCTGATGTATGATTGATCCTATGAATTAGTCTTTGCAAATACCAAAGCTTCTAGCTGGTTGTAACAGGTATAAAGTCTGATGTACGCAAACAGTCAGAGAGCTCTCTCAGCAGTGTTGCCACCGGTTAGCCTATGCGTTTCCCTTGACATCTTGTGGCATCTTTGGGCAGCAGACAGAAGAGAAATGGAAGTAGTCTCTTTTTCTTTGTGTGCTGCTAATAGCTGCTTCTGCCACCACCATGTAAAGGAGCAAGGTGGTCCCATATAGGATGAGTAGATTCTGATGACAGTGTCACAGCTGAGGAGACTGGTGTGGCTTATGTGTACACAGAGGCTGGCTCACAGAAATAGATGAACTGATCATTAGTTTAAAGTGGCTTCTGGTGGTATTTCCAGATGTTTTCCATAATGATTTTTTTCTCTTAAGAAAGAGCATATGCTCTGAATATTTCTTGAGAACAAGCATAGCTTGTCAAAATGATTGCATCCCAGAAATACCTGAAAAAAATGAGCTAAAGTACCTTTCTGCTATCTTGTCTCATGCATTTAGGTGTGTATTATCCTGCAGCTCAGTCTTCACAGTGTATGTCTCGATTTGTTCGACCGCCACCATCTGTTCCTGAACCAGGTCCTCCTTATTTAGAGCATTATCCACCATATCTCCAAGATCGCATGGTGAATTACAATGCCCAGCCACAGCAGTACCCGCCTATGGGACAGCCAGTGTACCCTCCCCACTATGACAGCCGGCGTGTATATCCCCCTACCCAGCCATACCAGCGAGAAGAAATCATTAGAGGAAGTCCTGTGCCCATCGAAATTCCTCCACCTGCTGTATCACCATATGTACCTGAAGCAAGAGACAGATATCCACAAGTAGAGGGCTACTATCCAGTTAGTCAGCATCTGAATCAAATCAGACCTTCATATCACAGAGTATGGGTTGTGTATGATACTTCCTTCGTGATTTTGTTGTTGACAATTTGTTCTTGCTGTTGCTTAGCATTTTAAAACAACAGAATGCTATATAGTTATTCTTGGCTCTCATAGCAACTCTTTGATGTACCATTTTACAGATAGTATTAAGCAGAGAGATGATCTTGATTAAGAAAATGAGCTAATGGTCAAATGGATTTTGTCCTAGTTGAGGGTATGGATATGCTATACTTTAGTAGTTTTACACTAAAGTTACTGAAATTCTGTTCTGTATTTTTCAGTGGAAAGGATTCTGTTTCCAAAATGCAGTGATGCATTAAAATTAGTAATAGAAAATATTAGACTGTTCAAAGTTTAAACTAAAGCATGGTTTAATATCATAAGACAAAATGCACTGAACTTTAAGTTTGTCCTTCTCCCTTCTAGGGAGGAGATTGGAATCTACCATTTTATGCTAACCACAGTTTAGGCATGTATTAAAGTAATTACATGTGTTCCAAAAAAATATTTCCAAGGAAAGCTTGGGATTTGTTTGAGTGTAAAATGTACTATATCTTATTGGATTTCTTCCTAAGGAAATACTTCAGTTGAAATACTTTTGGATAGGAGGAAAAATACAATCATCTTTAAGATGTATGCAAAATTAATATCTATCTATTAATTTACTTTGTTATATTTATACCTGCCTTTCTCCCCAATGGGATCCAAGGTAGCATACAGTAATCTAAAAAAGATACTACTAAACCATTTATTTACAGAAGTTAAAAAAAGAAATATCATAAATATTAATACATGCTTAAAAACAGCAAAAGCACTTATAAGTAACACATAATTTCAGTAACAGATAAAGAGATTAAAGCAGCCACCACTTACAAAAGTATTGTTGTTGTGTTGCTGCATGCCTTCAATTGTTTCTGACTTACAGTGACCCCAGGGTCACCCAGTGGGTTTCTGTGGCCAAGCAGGGAATCAAACCCTGATCTCCAGAGTCTGCTCAAACCACTATACCATGCTGGCTCTTTCACACAATACTACTACTTCATAATTAAAAGATTCAAAAGCGTGCCTAAATAAAAATGTCTTCAGCTTCCGGCAGAAAGAGAGCAAGGAGAGAATCAATGGGACCTTCCATGGAAGGTAGTTTCACACTCTGGAAGCAACCACAGAGAAGGCTGTCTTCTGAGTCCTCACTAACTGCACCTGCAAAGGTGGTGGGACTGAGAGAAAGCTCTCCCCTTCAGATCTGAACAATCATGCAGCGTTATATAAGGAAATAATGGTCTTTCAGATAGTCTGGACCCAAGTCATTCAGGACTTTAAATGTCGAGACCAGCAGCTTGAATTGTGCCTTGAAACAGACTGGGAGCCAGTGCAGCTGTTTTAACAAGGAAGTCACACAGTCTCTATACCCAGCCCTGGTCATCTGCTTGGCTACGGCATTTAGTCCTATTATTTCCTGATTTTATTGACAAAAATATCATGTAAAATTGATATTACTAATTGACAGATTTACTGTTAATATTTTTGTGACAAACGTCCAGGCTGGAAACAAAGTGTAGCTTTTAGAAAACTGATAGTTCTCTCCTACATGTTATCTAACCTGAATACAGTTTTTATTTGCTTGTACTACATGGTGACTTTCCTCCTTTGGAACGTGAATGTGAAGGATTCTATTCTCCAAAGGAGTACTAAAAAGTGCTAAATTCAGAGAAGAATGCAAAGATGCCTTAGTGTTAATGTTTTTCTTGCTCAGCCTTATTGATGTGTATTTAGATACTTTGCTGGAGAATCCCGTGGTGGATTTGGAAATTACAAATCCACCATGAGATTCTCAGATCTTTAAAGACTGCAGATTTGTTCCAAACTTCAAATTATGTTTTTTAAATAAATAAACCTCTGTAAATCAACAGGAGTCTTATATCCGACCTCCTCTTCAGCCCCATCCCAGTCTGGATGAACTGCATCGGCGACGAAAGGAGATCATGGCCCAGCTAGAAGAAAGGAAAGTCATCTCTCCTCCTCCTTTTGCACCATCACCAACTCTGCCTCCCACTTTACACAATGATGAGGTTAGCATATTTTTTTAAACTACAATTGTTGCATTATTTCAGTAGTCCCAGAGGTGTGCTCGTTAGTGAACAAATATGACTGGTTTGACCCGCAGAATAATACATGTTCAGTTTGAATATCATGATCTAACCATGTATAAGAGAGTTGTCATCGCTTCTCTCGCCCACCCCCGCCTCCCATCACTGGATGTGTCTGCTGCATCAAACATTCAAGAATGCAGTGTGATTGACAGTTGGGATAAATTTTAAAGAATTGTCTGCATGATTTGTGCCCCTGCATGTTGGCTTTTAGGATTGTAAAATCTCTCCAAATTTTAGAGAAATGTCTCAATATCCATCCAGTAGCACCAGGAAGCAGAAGGAACTTCTCAGGTTGGTGAGAGAGACAAAATCTTAGATTCATAGAACTGGAAGAAATCCTAAGACCCATTTTGTTCAATTTCTACCATGCAGGAATACAGAACCAAAGCATGCAAGAGAGCTGACCATCTAGCTTCTTTTTGAAAACCTCCAAAGAGAGAGTGCCACCTTCCAAGACAGTCTATTCCACTGTCAAAACATCTGTTATAGTAAAGAATTTCTTCCTAATCTTTAGGTGGAATCTCTTTTCTTGTAATTTGAGTCCATTGATTCATGTTTTTGTTTCTGGAGCAGCACAAAACAAACAAACCTTGCTCTATCCTCTACATGACAGTCCTTCAGGAATTTAAATGTGGCCATCCTATCACCTCTCACTTTTCTCTTTTCCAAACTAAGCATATTGAACTCCCTAAGTTGTTCCTCATAGGGCTTGGTTTCCAAAGCTTTGATCAGCTTGGTTGCCCTCCTCTGAACACTTTCCATGAATTCTAGAGAACACCTGCTGACATCTAAATAAGGCATCCAGTTAAGAGGAATGAGAGTACTTCCATCAGAACTGAAAGTGATATGCATTAGTAACTATATTTGATGATTACGTGAAATTCTAAAGATTATAGTGAACTTAGCTAGGTTTTGCTCTGTTGGTAATATTTATGTAACTTTTATACACAATTTGTATCAGTACTTTACATAATCAGATTAGAAGCTTCTGAGCACATTTAAACCATACAGAATAATAGAATCAAAGAACTGGAAGAGACCAAAAGGGCCATTGAGTCTAACCCCCTGCCATGCAGGAGTACATCATCAAAGCATTTCTGACAGATGACTGTCCATCCTCTGTTTAAAAACCTCCAAAGAAGGAGACTCCACCATACTCAGAGGCAGCATATTCCACTGTTTAACTGCTCTTACTGTCAGGAAGTTCTTCCTAATGTTTAGATAGAATCCTTTTCCTAAAGTTTGAAGTCATTGCTCTGTGCCCTAGTTTCTGGAGCCACAGAAAAGAGGCTTGTCCCATCCTCCATATGACATCCCTTCGAATATTTAAACATAGCTATCATGTCATCTCTTACAGTTTGACCCAAGTGCCATTTTGGAGCCAATTCAAATATTTAATAAAGGCACATAGCATTATTCTTTTATTTTGTACTGCTATTACAAGAATTCTGAATGCCAAGACAATGCTTCCTTTCCTTCAGTTACATAGCTGGGCTCTGTTTTTATACAGTACATGGAAGAAGATTTGAAGGTAGCTGGTAAATACAAAGGAAACGATTACAGCCAGTACTCCCCCTGGTCGTGTGACACCATTGGCTCCTACATTGGAACCAAAGATGCAAAACCCAAAGACATTGTGGCAGTGGGACTTGTGGAGATGGTGGTAAGCATTCAGAGATGATCTAACAGTGTTAAAGAGAATGTTGACACTCAAAATTTGATCATGTGCCCTGAAGAGCAGATTGCAAAGTGTAAAGCTGTCTGTACAGAGAATCCCAGATGCAGACCATCTGTTCTTGGAGTGGAGATTTTTAACAAGAGGTTTAAAGATCTCTGTTTGCATTTTGATGCAGTTTCAGGTATCATCTCACTCTTAGTTCTTAGAGCTCTGTTTAGACCTCTTATTTTAAACCATGAATCAATAAGTTTAGCTGTGGTTTGAGTTGATGCCTGAATTGATAAACATTTGTTTTCAATTAGCTGACTTGCAGAACAGAATTAGCAAGCATATTTTAAAGTTTGTTCACATAACTGTTGTTTGCAGTCACCATTGCCTCTGATATTTGAATGAGCAAACTATAGTTAAGCCGTGACTTCACCTTCTAAAGGAATTGTGGAGAAGGGAGTGAAGCTGAGTTCTGGAGGGACATTTGTTGAAATGGCAGACATTCTTCTCTAAAGCTGTCTGTTCAAAACCTCAGACCAAAGTTTGGGCTCTAAACTATTATCTTTGATACCTGAATGAAATTACAATTAAGTGTGTAGTGGTTTCCAAGCTCTAATGCAAAAGAACTGCTTGTGTGATGCGAAAAATTTATTTAAAGGCTTTTGAGAGTTCAGACTACCCATACACTGAAGAAACTCTCTGCAGCATCTCTGAATCACTGTTCTGGCTTTTTCTTTTTCCAGTTAGCCTGGGTGTTTGTGTCTAGTGCTAACTTAAAATTAAACCCTTCGCCACTTCATTTGCAGGAAGCAAGATGTGGGAGGGGTGTTAACAGTTAAGATATATGTGTGCTGAACCAGAAGACAGGTGTGAATTTTCAAATTTCTCTCCTCTTTTCCTTACACTGGCCCCAGTCACTCTACATTCTGGAGGAGAAATGATGCATCCCACTTTTTATAATAATTAGTGAAATGAGCTTGTTTGTACAGTAACCTGTGAAATCTGAACTGAAAAAAGTGCCAGCCAAAGCAGAGTAGTTTATAAATTCCCCTGTTTTTGTCTACCCAGAACTTAGATAGCAAGGGGATGCGAGACCAGCGGCTGGATTTGCAAAGGAGAGCAGCAGAAACTGGTGATGATGATCTTATTCCATTTGGAGATCGCCCTACTGTATCAAGGTTTGGTGCCATCTCACGTACATCAAAAGCAATGTACCAGAACCCTGGGCCCATGCAAGCCATGACAGTTCAAGGAGCTTCTACAAAACCAGTTAATATTTCAGGTATAAAGCTTATGCCTTCCAGATCCTCCTCCCTTTTGCCTCACTATGGTAGTTTATACCAGAATACATGAGCACTTTGGCTCAGTTATGACAATTGGCTGCTGTAGGCATAGACTGTCTAGAAGTAGAGAACAAAAGAGAGGATCGGTACAAAATAACACCAGCTATCCACTAGCTGCAGATAATAAACTTGGAAGTTAGTCTTGGAGTTTACTTCCTATAGCTTCCCGCTTGGAAGGCACTCTGTCTCTTCCCTCCCCACACACATAAACTGAATGGAATTTCACAGGATTTTCTTACATAAGGAACATGCAGATGTGGTTTTGCCAGTTCCTTCCTCTGAAACATAGTCTACAACACCTGTTATTCATTGGTAGCCTCCCATCCAAGTACTAGCCAGGACTGATCCTGCTTAGCTTCCAAAATCAGATTGGATCTGGTGCCTTTAGGGTATTTAGGCCTTAGTTTGCAACCAGATGTTAGTAAAATTAAACAGTTATTAAGGCCAACCAGTGATCACTATACAATTCACAGGTTTTGTGGTACATGCACCTCTTTCTCAGACTGAATATTTTTCTAACAAAATAGCAACAAGCTGGAAAAGATGTTAGTATAATCCCATACCTAGGATTCAAAGAACTGTACAGCAAGTTGTGTGTGTCTATATGGGATTTGTTTACTTGATTCTTGAACTGCAGCCCATATATTACATGGTAAACCATTTCAGAAATGAAAAAGAATTCCAGAATTGTTTTGTGATATGGGTTCAGATTAAAACAAACACCACTCACCCAGGTAACACAAGTGCTTTGGATATGTCTTTAACGTTGGGTTTCAGCCCTTGTCTGCAACATTTATGTGGTAAAACTGGATTAGAGCTGTATTCTCTAAATTTCTCACAGGCACATGTGAAGTAAGTGGAGAAACTCTTTTGCAAAAGTGAAAAATAGCAATTAGCCATCTCTCTCTCTCTCTCTCTCTCTCTCTCTCCACCTCTCCCCCTCCCTCCCTGTCTCTCTCCCCTTCTCCCCCTCCCTCCCTTTAATAATATTTGAAATTCACAAAATGGGACTAAAGAACATAAGTTTAAATTCAGTGCACACACCCACTGTGTGTGTTACAGTGTGTTACAGACATACATTGTCAGTGGGTCACATGATCCTACCACACTGTTGTATGTTCATCTTGTGCACTAGGGGAAGTATGTGAATCGGTGATATAATGACTGCTTAACAATTCTGAATGTATATCCATATATGGAAGGTAGTATGAAGAAAAGCCTCTGCTAGTGTCAGTGCTTGTAAGCAAGTTGTCTTGTTGCTCACTTTGCAAGCCTCTCTACTTTGAAGTTGTGCTCATGTACATCTGTAAACATTAGAGTTTCTTATATCATTGTCATTTCTTTTCATTCCCCAGTTTGGTGACTGTTTAAAAGTGGTCAAAAATACAACCCACAAATATTTTTGTCTTATACGGTGAGCCCTCCACTTTATGGGGGTTAGGGCTGCAAGATCCCCACGAAAGTGGGAAAAAAATGCAGATGAAAATCATGAATGCTGGCAGTTTTATTTTTGTTTGTTTTATTTTTTTAACTGAGAACACTTCTCTAGGAATCTCTAAGTCCTTCAGTGTGATTTTGTTGTTATCTTCTGGCCATAGTAGGCCATAGAGTAATGCTCAAGGATCTATCAATGTCTTGAGAAGTGTTTTTGTTAGGAATTTCTAGGTCCTCCAGTTGGACTATGATCCAGTTCTGGCAGAAGTGGGTCATAGAATCAAGCTGAAAGACCTAGAGATTCCCAGATTTTCAGTGGCAAACAAAGTAAGAATTTTTTAAAATAAATAAATAAAATAATTTGTGAATAATAAAATCCGCAAGTGCTGAACCTATGAAAGTGGAAGGCCCACTTGTGTTTCCAGTGTAAGGAAAGTGGATGAATAGCAGTGAAAATTGATGAAAATGAATGAATCCAATGAAAATGGAAAAACAGTAGTGGTATTCTGTTGTAACATGCTTTCTCCAAAGTTAGCATTGCATATAAGGCTACTGTAAAAATAGGGCATCAATATCTATTTTGCAATTATTTTAATATGAATAATCTCAATAAATCCTTTTTATTCATATTTTTCAAACTGTCTTATAGATTATAGCCCTTATGGAACACACAGTACATGGGGAGGCTCGCCTTATTCACCCCATCAAAACATATCTTCTCAGGGACGCCTTAGCGAAAGGTAAGAGTATTTAAATTTGCTATCTGCTTATTATCTTTTATTTATACCTGAAAAATAAGAACTCATCATCCTTCATAACTACAAATCCTTTGTCTTCAAAGAGAGAGATTGTCTATGACAGAAGTGGCTGGCCATGGGAAGCCTTTGCCCTCATCTGAAAGGGAACAGCAACTTCGACTTGAACTACAGCAGTTAAACCATCAGATTAGCCAGCAGACAAGAGGACTGGAGGTAGGTACTTGTTTCTCCTCTCTCTCTTTCTTTCTTTCTTTCTTTCTTTCTTTCTTTCTTTCTTTCTTTCTTTCTCTTTTCTTTTTCTCTTTCTTTTTTGGCAAAGATTGGTGTTTGTGTGTGTGTCTGTGTCTGTGCTGCACACTGGTGGAGTTACTGTGCCTGCATAGTGCATCATTCTACAAGTCTTTTGGCATTAGCCCTTCCTCTCCTGATCCATGTGACCAGCCTGATTACTGCTCAAACCCCCAGTTCTTTTTCGTTCAGTGCAGCAGCAGCAGCAGCAAACAAACTGTTGGTGTTCTGTATCACTTCTCTTACTTTCAGTTTGATCTTGGTCTGCATTTTGGCTCTTCTTTGGCTTGACTTTTAATAATAACAACAACAATAACGACATTTATTTATAACACCCTTTACACCAAAGGATGGAATATTGACATACACAATCAGGGACAAAGACAATAAAACAGAACACCACAACAATACATGGAATGAAATCCTCAACACCCCACCAGTTACTACCCATCTCATCACCTTAAATACAACTCAGTGGCTTAAGATAATGAGTCAAAGAGGAAGGTCTTCAGTGTTTACAAAAATGGATGAGATCCTCCTCTATCCAGAGGTCCAAATGAAGACCTTTCCACAAATGCAGAACCAGATCTTGAGAAAGGCTCACAGCCTTGACAGAGCTGTACACATTGATTGAACAGACAATAATCCTTTGCCTGTGGATCTCAAATTCCTGGATAGAATGTACCACACAAGCCGAACTGCGAGATACTGAAGGAGGTTAGAATACAAAGCTTTAAATACCAGGACCAAAAGTTTGAAACAGGCCCTGGCTTGAACTGGTAGCCAGTGAAGAACTCTACTCAGACTTGTTTCAGATTGTCACTGCTCTCTTCAATTTAATTGACAACATGCCTTTAGAATAATTTAAGAAATGCGCAGCCAATGGGCATTTGCACTGCCTCTTAAGCCTCAGAGAATGCCTGAATATTGGGTCTTGTGTACATTGTAAGGAAATGATCCCTCAGGTGGGTAAAAATCAGTCATCAAGGCTAAAGGCTCTGCCATACAAGCAAGCCCTAACTGCTACTGATGCTCCTGCTTCAGACGGTTCCTCCATTTTGTGCTGCTCTTCTGCATCTACCCTCTTGGGATCTTTGTCCTGGATTGCCACAAAACAGTTCCTACAGGTTTCATTCTCAGGCTGACAGGAGGAGCAATCAACGATGCCTGGGCTTTGATCCTCGTGCCAGCCTGATGCAGGAGCCATCCTCGAGCTTGATTTTGAAACCGTTAAACTGACTCCTGTCCCTCTCCTGGCAGTTTTTTGTTTTCTCCTGGCGTGCAGTAAGACGCGTTTAAGTCCCTCTCCGGCGATTTAAAAGCAAACTTAGGTAGCTGATTAGAATTTGAGGAATTTCTTAGTGATGGGGACCTAGATCAAGAGGAAGTAATGGTTATGGAAGTGATGCGCAGTTCTCAGACATAGAGGAAGACAATAGACCAGAAACAGATAGGATGTTTGAAGCAGACCTCTTTAAGGGAATTTTGAGAAGAGTGCTTCAAACATTGGGATTAGATACTGACAAGGAAACCTTGGAAAAAGGGGATAAGGAATGGAGGAAAAAGGCGGCGAGAAACATGGAGTTCCCCATGCCTGAGATGTTTAAGGAGGTTATTATAGTGGAATGGAATACTCAAGGAAATACGTGTAAGAGTTTATCATCCAATAGCAAGCTATATTCTTTTCTAAAAGAGGATGTAGAATTTTTAAAAGTCCCTCCTGTGGATGCTCCAATAGCAGGATTGGTTTCGGGGGCTATCGTCCCCAGTTGAAGGAAATGGATAAGCGCAGGGCAGAGTCTGTACTGCGAAAAGCTCATGAAGCAGCATCAGCTACTGTTAAAGCATCGGCTGCCACTTCAGTATTCGCAAGGCCTGCGGTAATGTGGTCTCAGGACATTCTGGAGACCCAGGATCTGAATATGCAGGAGCTCTGGAAGGCAGTGGAGTGGATTCAGAAGGTGCTTAGATATGTAGCAGATGCTGTTATCCTGTATGTTGGGGGTCCTGGGAGGGGCTCCCAAATTACCAAATAAAAACACAAGATGGGGGAAATTAACTCGAGCACTCTCTTAAGCTAATGAGAGGCAGGGTAACTTTAGCTGGGATCTTTAACCCTATGTCTACAGCGTTAGGTCAGAGAGCGGTTAGACAGTTCTAAAGCAACAAATAATATTTTATTGAGGACAAACACGAAAGACACAACATACACTAACTAACTGAGAAATGGAAATGGAGGGTTTTGGGGGAATGGGTAATACGACACCTGGTCTCGTAGTCCTGGAGAGAAACGGAGGTTGCAGGGGAAGAAACTCAGCACGGTTCGCTGAGGGGAGCTCACTGGACAAACCGACAGCAAGGCGGGTGGAAGTCCAAAGTAGTCCAAGCGATCTGAGGAAGGCTTGGAATTGGGGGGTGGTTTATAGGGTGGATTTTGCCTACAGGCCATGCCATGCTCGGTGAGAACAAAGGAAATTTGTAGCTGGACAAAGGCGTTGGAAAAGGCCAGGTTTTACATGATAAGCTTAGCACTGGATGACAATAGTATGGCCAGTATGCAAATGGTCCAACGTAAAGGAATGGCTCGGCACTCAGCCGGGCAGTTTTGTGTAAAGTCGCGCTGAGCACGGCTGGTTTGCAAGAAGGAGTGGTCCCTTAAGCATCGAAGAGGCATTAAGTTGCCTGCCTAAACGGGGTTTGGAATGTACAACCATTAACAGCCGCGCCTATTAAGTGCTTGTCCGGTGGCCCTTGCAAACATGTGGAGTAGGGTGGCAGAGAAAGGTCACATAGAGGCCAAATAAGTTTCATATCAAGAGATATCTAGTGCTCTCACCAGACATAGCATAACCGTGGTAACAATGCTGGTTTAGATTCTGTAACCTTTGCGGCATGGAACATAAGCATGTTGATGGTAGCAAGGCAGTCTTTATGACTGCGGCATTGGGAAGTGGACCAAAAGTGACATAATAACTTGGCTTACATCCCTTTCCAGGGAGATTTCCTCTTCGGAACTAAGGCCTTGGAGAAGGTGTTGGTTGAGACGAGGGAGAAAAAGCAAGTTATGCCCACTCTACAAAAGAGAAGAGTAGAGAGGAGGAACTATACGAATGCAAATTATTCCTTTCGAGGAAACAGATCTTACGGATATACAGGAAGAAATACAGAATATAGAACAGGTCGTTATCAATGGAACAGACCTAGACCTCAGTTTGCGAAACAAGTCCGATACAACAAGCAAGGCCAAGGAAAGCTTGGGGCTAACCCCAAGCGAGGGAAACCTCAGTATTGACTACAAGCATCAAAAGGTGGGGGGAAGACTTCTGTCTTTCAGTTACAAATGGTCTCAAGTAACATCAGACCGTTGGGTATTGGAAATTGTAACCCAAGGGTACAAAAAAATTTTCCGCGAGACACCAAAGGACAGATTTCTTCCATCGCCAGTGTCAGCAGAGCAGGCCAAAAGACAGGTGGTACTTCACGAGATAACTCACTTGCTAAGCATAGGGGCGATAGAAGAAGTACCAAAAGAACAGAGGTATACGGGGGTATACTCCGTGTTCTTTGTGGTCCCAAAGCCAAATCTCAAGTACTTCAACAAGTTTGTCAAATACCAAAAGTTCAAAATGGAGACCTTACAGACTATCAAGGAGAATCAGGTGTTAGGAGATTATATGGCCTGGTTAAACCTGAAAGAGGCATACTTGCACATACCAATGAGAACAGATGACAGGAGATATTTGAGATTCAATTACCAGGACAAGCACTATCAGTTCAGGGCCCTGCCATTTGGTCTGGTGACAGCACCTACAGTTTTTACAAAGGTGTTAGTGCCACTGATAGCCTTCCTACGTTTACAAGGGTTTTACTTGTATCCTTATTTAGACATTTTGATAAAAGCACAATCAAAGGCCAAGTTGGTACAGGACTTGGAAATGACTATACAGATTCTGATGGACTATGGGTTCCTACTCAACTTCGAAAAGAGTATGCTGACTCCAACATTGGACTTGATTCATTTAGGGGCTCGAATAAATACGGCGACAGGAAGGCTATACCTTTCCTCTGAAAGGGTGGAGAAAGTTCAGCTGGCAGTCTGCAAGCTAATGAGGACCACCTCAATGGACTTAATGCAGTTGGCGAAAGTGCTTGGCCTGCTGGTGTCAACAACACAGTCCAGTGGAGCAGCTTCCACTTGAAGCCTTTGCAACGATTGCTACTGAGGCATCAATTAGCAGTTGCAAGGAGGAAGCACTACAAAGTGGAGGTGCCACAGCATATCCGGATGGGCATGTCCTGGTGGCTGAAAATGCGGAATGTGGCCTTAGGGATTCCTTTGCAGGTGCGGAAAACAGTACACGTAACAACGGATGCGAGCCTGTCAGGTTGGGGAGCCCACTGCACAGGTTATTCAGTACAAGGCCAGTGGTCTGCGGCCGACAGGAAGTTCGGTATCAACTATTTGGAGCTCAAGGCTGTCCGCCTGGCGTTGCAAAAATGTCTGCACCTGGTGCGGGGCAAACATGTAAAGGTGTTTACGGGCAATGTAACAACCCAAGGCTATATATACAAACAAGGCGGGTTGCATTCGATGCCCCTAGTGATGGAGTCCACTCAGTTATTCAGATGGGCCGAGAGGAATGTGCTGTCACTTACAGCAGCGCACCTGAAAGGAGAACTAAATGTTCAAGCGGATTTCCTGAGCAGGAATGCTCTGCATCCAGGGGAATGGTCGCTGAATGTGGAAGTTTTCCAAGAGATAGACAAAATTTTTGGACCATTACTAGTCGATTTGTTTGCTTCTGGAAAGAATGCCAAATTAAAAAGGTATTTTTCCAGGTTGGGAGACAAAGATGCCAAGGCTTGCGATGCGCTTTCGGTGATGTGGCCTCCAGGGACTCATTACGCTTTTCCACCAATTCGTATTATTCAAAAAGTTTTGATAATGATTCGGCTGGAGAAGGCCTCAGTGATATTGATTGCTCCACTTTGGCAGAGGAGACCGTGGTTCCCACTGCTGCTACAGTTAGCTCGGGGGCCTCCGTGGAGGTTGCCTCTGAGGCAGGATCTCTTGAGCCAAGGTCCAGTGTTCCATCCAGACCCGAAGTGGTTGAGTCTGGCAGCTTGGAGATTGAGAGGCGATTCCTGACTCAACAGGGTTACACGGACAGTGTAGTAAAAACTATCCTGGGCTCCCATAGAGAGTCAACACAGAAAATATATGATAGAACATTAAATACCTTCAGAAAATGGTGTGGAGAGAAAGGCTTTAATATGGCAGAAGTGACTGTGACACAGCTGTTACAGTTTCTACAGGATGTTCTGGATAAAGGTCTTAGACCAAATACATTAAAGAGGCAAGTAGCAGCGTTGTCAGCGATTCTAACGGAACACAGGGAATCCTTCACGAGACATCCGCATATTAAGCGTTTCCTAAGAGGGGCAACATTGTCATCATTCCCAACAATACATGGGTTCCCATCTTGGGACTTGAATTTAGTGCTAAATGCTCTAACAGCGCCACCATTTGAACCTCTGAAAGAGACATCGTTGAGACTGTTATCTTTAAAGACTGCCTTTCTCCTTGCTATTACATCTGCTAGGAGAGTATCAGAATTAGCTGCATTATCAATCAATGCAAACCTGTGCGTTTTTGACCAGGATAAGTTGACACTGGGTTTTGACCCTTCCTTCAAACCCAAGAGTTTGTCATCATTTTCACAGACACAACTTATTCATTTACCAACATTTTGCCTGAAGCCAACCCATCCTCTTGAGAGGAAGTGGCATACAATAGATGTTAGAAGGACAGTAAAGGCTTACATACGCAGAACAAAGGAGTTCAGAAAATCAGAAGTCTTGCTATTATCATACCAACTGAAAATGCTGGGTCAGCATGCAAGCAAAACAATCAAAAACAAAACAACAGCACGGATAAAGAATTGTATTTTCTTATGTTACGATTACTCCAAGCAGCCACGACCAACTAATGTGTGGCCACATTCAACTAGGTCTATGGCCACTTCAGTGGCATATGATTCAACATGCTCATTGGAGGATGTGTGCAATGCGGCTGGTTGGAAAGAAGCTAATACATTTATTAAACACTATAAATTAGACAAGTATAAGTCTGCATGGGTGGCTTTCGGTCGCCGGATGCTTCAAGCTGTAGTTAGTTAAAATACCCGCCCAGATGTCAGCTTGGGAAGGTCCCAGGCGTCATGGATTGATCCTCCTGTCAGCCGGAGAATGAAGAGTTGGTACTTACGTGAATGATCATTCTGGGATGACAGGAGGAGCAATCCACACCCACCACTAGGACAGCGGTTAGGAAGTATAGGTGGAATTTTTAGGCTTTAAAGATACACTGGAGAAGTGAACTGCCAGGAGAGGGACAGGAGTCAGTTTAACGGTTTCAAAATCAAGCTCGAGGACAGCTCCTGCGTCAGGCTGGCACGGGGATCAAAACCCAGGCGTTGTGGGTTGCTCCTCCTGTCGTCCCAGAATGATCGTTCACGTGAGTACCAACTCTTCATTTTCTGTGAGCGGTGCTAAATGACTGCTTTCAGACCATGCTCTCTGAACCAGAGATATATCAGTAAAAACCCAACAACTTAAATCCTAGGCCCTCTCCAGCTTTCCATCAACATCAGGTCGATATCTTGTATTGGAAATCTCCAAGCATCAGTCAGAACAGTGATGCCACGAGAAGAAGAAGAAGGCCAAGGAAGGTCTAGGCCACCTTCTCTTACAGTAAGAGCTGCATCTGTTGTGGAGGACCCCTCACTACCTTGACAATCTCTGGTGCAGCAACGGCACTCCTTTCCATCTGAAAGAAGATCACCTGAGGTCATCCGTGTAGCTACTGAATCAGAAGGAGAGATATTGGAGTCCCCCTCTCATGCGCTTCAAATATCTCCTGGTTTACTGGCACAGATTCCTGTGACGCCGCCTCCTGTCCTGGCTGCACAACCGGCTAAAGATGCTCTCCACACTTTGTGGTTTGGAGTCATCATTCAGCATTTTCCTCTTTGACTTCATCCTGTTGTTTGAGGTTTTCTGAAGGAGTCAGTTCCCATAGCATTTGCATTGGCATGTGCAACATACTGCATCTTGTCTGACTGGACATGATTCAGGGGGCTATGGCTGTTGGCATAAGGAAGGACATCATCAACACATTACTGTTCACCCTGGTACCAGTATTAAGGCCCTCATTCAGAGAGCAACTGCAAGGTATACAGGTTTGACTGGCAACCGTCAAGGAGACATCATCCGTTGTACCATGAATGGGAACCACTGTACCTACTGAATATTACTGTTATTCTTCACTGTATCATCAGTGGAACTGATATGACTGACTGCTCTTTGCCATATCCCTTGGCACAGCTAACTTGGTCCTGACCTCCACATTGTGGACATTCAAATACCCACTATTCTCGGTCTCACACTGATCCCCCTGCTCAACCTGCCTGCACTACTGACACTGCTCAGCCATGTAAACTGCCTTTACTTCCTCCACAATCTCAACTGGAGGCTTCCAAGGCCTGGCAGGCCAGCCCATCTCCACCACATCCTTGTACGCATCTTGTCACCTCTGATGGTACCAAATCAGATTCGTCATCAACCTTGTCAGACACAGCCAAGGTGAAATTCCCACCTACCATGTTGGGAGAACATGAGGATGTATCTCCAGCTGATGACATCTGCTTGTTAGCAGAACAGATGACTAGAATGGCACAAGCGTTATAGCTGGATGTTAGACAACTAGAACCTGAACTCAAGGATCCTGTTTATCATAGAGTTCAGTTGAAAGTTTCTACACCTGCTTCTATCCCATTGGCATCTACCCTGCTGCAGATAGCCCATAGATACTGGGCTATACCTTCCACAATTCAACCTACATCCAGGAAAGTAGACACTGTATCGTGTTGTGGAATCAGGCTCAGAGTGACTCTTATCATATTGGAAGAAGCACAGTTGAAGTTCACTCAGAAGAAGTTGGCCAGCCCAATTGATAAGAAAGGCAGAAAACTGGACATTTTGGCAAAAAAGTTCTAATCTACTGCAGCCTGTTCATTCAGAATCACCAGTTACAAGGCTTGGATGTCTGTATATCAAAATAATTAACAGGAACTCATAACACCTTTTCTGGCCAAATTTTCAGAAGAAGACAAACATATAGCTGCTGCACTCCAGACTGAGGTTTACAACTTTGCCTCCCAGCAATTTATGACCACTAGACATGTTGTAGATTGCAGCAGCAAAACCTTAGCAGGTGCTGTCACCCTCAGGAGACATGCCTGGCTATAACCTTTCCTACAAGGACTTCCCTTTCAATGAGAGAGGTGTATTCAGTAAGGAGATGGATGACAAAGTGGAGCATAGACATAAGATGCATACCACTGCCAAAAAGTTCAGATGCCAACCAGAAATTCCATGGTCGTCCCAATCGCAATATCAATGGTCCAGACAGCTTTTTGGCTCAAAGTGTTCCTTTAGGCCCACCACCATCAAGGCATGTGAGTCTGTCAGCTCTACAAATGCCCTCTTCAGGGAAGTCCTCCTTGATTTCTTGGTACCATGCACAGTCATACCACAGAAGTCCTACTGACCATACCAAATGCCACCTTTGACTGCTCTCCCAGCCTTTTCACTTCTAGTACTTTTCACTTTGGCAACATACAGAGCACCTGTCTCCATGCCTATAGCATCAAATACCTGGATTCTGGATACAGTTGACACGTGCTGTGCCACTGAGTTTCTGGATTACCCCCTTGGTGGAGTATTTGAATTACTCTGTCTTCCAACAGCCTCATCATGGAGTCAACACTCTTCTTCTCAAGGGTACCATCAAACCAGATTCCTGGGGGGGGGGTTCCCTCCTGCTATTTCATCTTTTCAGAGAAGGATGGAGGTTCCCATCCAATCTTGGACTTGAGGGACATCAACTTCGTCCAGCCCAGGCACATCTGGATGGTCGCCCATGGTACCATCATGCCTCTGTTACAAGAAGGTGTTTTGCAACATTGGACCTCAAGGATGCTTACTTCCACATTGAAATCAACCACTGCTTCAGCATTTCCTCTGTTTGTCATAATGAGACAGGCCTATAGTTTGCAGTCCTTCCATTTGAATACCAACTACCCCACATGTCTTTACAAAATGCACGGCCATGGTCACAGCTTGGCTGAGACAACAGGGTGTTATCATTGTTCCCTAAAGATTGGCTGCTTGTTGCCTATTCCAAGACCTGTCTGTGCTCATATCGACCTCACTCTCTGTCTCCACAACAATCTAGGCCTTATCGTACAAGAAGTCTCACCTGCAACCCTCTTAGACTGTCAAATTCATGGGAGCAGTCATTGACTCCCACAAAGTGGCTGCCTACCTTCCAGAGGAGAGACTTTGAAACCTACAAACAGCTGTGACAGCCAAGGATGTTCAAAGTCACCTCAATTTCATGACCCCTGTGACAGTGCTGACACCATATGCACAACTTTGAGTGTGTCCACTTCAAGCCTGGTTCCCCTCTTGTTTTGACTCTCTCATCAACTCTCCTCATATGCGTATCAACATACTGAGGACCATACATCACTCTCTGGAATGATGGTTCCATACTGACAACGTTCAAGAGGGAATGCCTTTCACTCCCCCACAACCAAAAACATTGGTGATGATGGATGCTTCCATGGATGGATGGGGAGTACACATGGAAGGCCTTTCTATCAAAGAGTGCTGGACAGGAATAGAAACTGGCTTCCATATCAGTGCATTGGAGATGCTGGCAGTAGAGAAGATCATATGAGTGTTTGAAGTCTTTTTATGAGGCAGAGTTGTTCAGGCAGTTGTTCAGTTGTCTGACAACACCATGGTTGTCTGCTTCCGGAACAAACAAGGAGGTCAACTGCTTTGCTGAACCTAACATTGCACATCTGGGAGTGGTGCATCCTCGGAAACATTGCCCACTCTGCAATTCATCTAACTGGGAAAAGAGAACACTCTCAGCAAGGGTCCATCCTCTTGCCATGAATGGAAGCTCCATCCTGACATCCTCCATACCATCTTCAAAGAATGAGCCAGCCCAAACATGGATCTTTTTGCCTCTATACAAAATGCCCAGTGCCAGATACATCACTCCAGAGCTCAGTGTGGGGAAGGGCTCTCTCAGCAATACTTTCTTATATCACTGGGGAAGCCCTGTCATGTACACTTTTCCTCCTTTTCCCCTCATCTCCAGGATACAGAGGGACAAGGCGAATTATCACTCCATGGTGGTCCAGACAACCGTTGTTTGCTCCTCTCCTCTACGCATCTCAAGGAATTTACTACAGGCTTCCACACAGACTGACCTTCTGAGGTTCCTCTAGAATCGGGTTTGCCATCCTGACCTGGACACGCTCAAGTTGACAATTTGGTTGATACACTTTTAGACCATCTCAACTCTGATTCATTGAATTCTATCTGCTGTTCTTAGACCTTCCTATGCTTACTAATGGACTAAGTTCCTGTCCTTTTTGCCATTTCAGCAACTGTCTCCAAACTAAGCACAGATATGTCATGTGTTGGACTTTCTGATATCTGTCTGATAGAGGGTTGTCCTTCTCATCTATAAAGTGCTACCTGACTCAATTTCTAATAGATTTCAATTAATTGATAAGCCCTCCTGCTGCCTGCACCCATTGGTGAAACAGTTTCTGAAAGGCTACAGCAACTTACATCCGCTTATGCTAGCCCCACCCCCCAGTGGAGCCTAGAGCTAGTCCTATCTCAGCTTTCTGAGAAACCACTTGAGCCAATGAGAACATGTGACATATGCCTCCTCACATGGAAGATGACATTCTTCATGACTATCATGTCAGCCAGGTAAGTAGGAGAGATATGTGCCCTTCAGATAGACCCTCCATATTTGAAATTCCACAAGGACAAAGTTGTTCTCAGACCTGATATCTCTTTCCTTCCAAAAGTGGTGTTGGCCTTTCACTTGAACCAGGACATTGTGTTGCCAGTGTTCGTGCAAAACCCTTCCACGGATTTGGACCACACTTTGCACTGTCTTGATGTCAGATGAGCTTTGGCTTTCTACATCAACAGGACTCTTCATTAGTCTTAGAGCTACTCCACAACCAACCAAAGGATTTCCAGTTTCCTCTCAACACTCCTCTAAGTGGGTGTCATTGGCCATCCACTTAGCCTATGAAATGGCCAAGAAGGACCCTTCTCTTCATGTGTATAGCCACTAGCTGCCTTTTCTGCCTTTTTGAAAGGAATATCTTTGGAGGACATTTTTAGAGCAGCTACTTGGTTTCAGCCTTTGATCTTTATTGCATACTGTAGACTAGATGCCAGGTCCAGGATTGATGCTGCCTTAGAGAGAGCAGTATTTTCTTCTTGTGTCACATAGTTCTCCTGCCTCCTGTGGTGAATAGCTAGCTAGTCTCCCATTTGTATGAGTCACAAGGACCACAAAAAAGAATGGGTTACTTACCTATAACTGTGGTTCTTCAAGTCGTCGTCTGTGAACTCACACAGCAGCTGCCCATCCTCCCCACATCTGTCACACTCTCCATCTTTAGCTCTGTAGAAGCTGCTACAGTGGCCATGGAACTGAAGGTTTAAGTGGGAATTGGGCTGGTCATATTAGATCCATGGAAGAAGAACTACTGCCAGAATGCTACAGAAGATGCCAAATGATGCGCTGCACAGTAAATGGCATTTGTTCCCAGATGGCCACTCACAGAACCACAGTTACAGGTAAGCAACCTGTTCATGTGAGACAGAAAGATAACACTGTGATCATAAATATATGCATCTCTGATTATATTATGTTTAGTAGTTTTATTTCATTTTGAAATGAGGGTCTTATCACTATTATTTAGCAATTTGAAATGTGATTTAACATGACAATAATTAGATATAAAGTGAGTAACACGACAGTTGTTTGAAGACTACAGATTCTGTGTTTGCAGTACAGATTCTGTGCGTGCATGCATGCCAACAGTTTCTTTGCCTGTATGTGGACATACATGCGCTCTCTCCCCAGCTCTCATATTCGCATTCTTATTCTCTCTCACACACTTTCTCTCTTTCCTCCTCTTCCACACATGTGTGGGGCACATAAATCTCATCCTTGAGAAATAAATAGGTTTTGTTGCCTGTCTCTGTTCTTCAAAGCAGTTAGGTATTGAACTTTTTGAGGTACTAGATAGTTAAATGTCTTCGTTGTTTTTGTTTCTTAGTTATGTTGACTGACTCTTCCTTCCTCTTTAGTTTACTGAAAAGACATCCTAGTAGCCTTCTGATGATTTACATGTCTGATAACAGCAATGAACAGTAATAATTGAATAATATTTCCTTTTTAAGAAATTGTGACAGTCTGTTAGGGACCCTCCAACTACTTCAGTTCAAATATTCCTAATGGCAATCACTTATTATCTGTATTCTGAAGTAAAGATACATGAAAGATGTTTACTATTTGTTAATTTCTTTGAGCAGAAGTGATAGATGCAGGGTGAAATTTAAGTTTAAGTCCACCTTTCTCATGCTCCTGTTCAACAACAGGAGATAAGCCTGTGTTTAATTATTCTATGGTTGCCTTTGTTGATACTGTAATGAAGGAGTATTTGCTGGTTTGAAATTACCTTCTTGATGGTTATTTTCACTTATAATTATGATTGGTTCGACACCGAACAACATAATAATATGATAATAATACATTTTTGTTACCTGCCTCTCCCCAAGGCTTGAGGCTGGGTATGTCACAGATACAACTAAAAATAAATTGTAACTGAAATACATTAAAATACAAAAACATTTAGAATTCAAATCACATAATTAAAATATATCATAATTAAAATACAATTAAAAATACAGTTATAATTTAAAGTACAATTAAAAGTGTACTTAAAATTAGACTGGGTAGACCTGCCAGAAGAGATAGGTCTTCACCACTTTTTTGAATTCAGACAGTGTATGTTGCCATCAAATCTCTTCTGGCAAGTCGTTCCACAGCCTAGGGGCAGTTGATGAAAACTCCCCTGGGTGACCGCTGTCAGTCAAGTTCTGGCCGGTTTTAAGTAAATGACCCCCAGATGAATGCTATTGTGCATAGGGACAATTGTATGGGAGGAGGCAACCCTGCAAGTAATTTGGGCCCAAACCATGTAGGGCTTTAAAGGCAATAACCAACACTTTGTACTTTTATGAAGAAACTAATTGGCAGCCAGTGGAGTGATTGTAATATTGGTGTGATATCTTCACTCCGTGCTGTTCCTGTAACCAATCTGTGCAAGATACTTCTAAACTTTGTGCAAAATACTTCTAAATTAATCATAGAATCATAGAAATGTAGAGTTGGAAGAGACCACAGGGGCCATCCAGTCCAACCCCCTGCCATGCAGGAACACCCTCAAAGCAATCCCGACAGATGGCCATCAAGCCTCTGCTTAAAAACCTCCAGGGAAGGAGACTCCACTACACTCCGAGGCAGCATATTCCACTGCCGGACAGCCCTGACTGTCAGGAAGTTCTTCCTGAGGTTCAGGTGGAATCTCCTTTCCTGCAGCTTGAATCCATTGCTCCTTGTCCTGGTCTCTGGAGCAGCAGAAAACAAGCCCTCTCCTTCCTCTACGTGGTATCCCTTCAAATATTTAAACATGGCTATCATGTTCTCTCTTAACCTTCTTTTCTGCAGACTAAACATACCCAGCTCTCTAAGTCTATCCTCATAGGGCATGGCTTCCAGACCTCTCACCATTTTGGTCGCCCTCCTCTGGACTTGCTCCATCCTGTCAATATCCTTCTTGAATTGGGGTGCCCAGAACTGGACACAGTATTCAAGATGGGGTCTAACCAGAGCAGAGTAGAGTGGTACCAGTACCTCCCTCGATCTAGACACCATATTCCTATTGATGCAGCCAAGAATTGCATTGGCTTTCTTGGCTGCCGCATCACACTGCTGACTCATGTTCAGCTTGTGGTCTATGAAGACTCCTAGATCCCTTTCACACGTACTGCTATTCAGCCACGTGTCCCCCACCCTATATTTCTGTATTCCATTTTTTCTGCCTAAATGTAGGACCTTACACTTCTCTCTGTTGAATTTCATTTTGTTCGCCTTGGCCCAGCTCTCCAATCTATCCAGGTCATTTTGAATTTTGATCCTGTCCTCTGGCGTATTAGCAACCCCTCCCAATTTGGTATCATCTGCAAATTTGATGAGTATGCCCTCTATTCCTTCATCCAAGTCACTGATAAAAATGTTGAACAGCATTGGGCCCAGGACAGAACCCTGTGGCACCCCACTAGTCACTTCTCTCCAGGATGAAAAGCAGCCATTCGTGATCACCCTTTGGGTTCGGTCGGTCAACCAGTTACAAATCCAACTAACAGTAGCCCTGCCCAGCCCACATTTTACTAGTTTCTTTGCAAGAATGTCATGGGGGACTTTGTCAAAGGCCTTACTGAAATCGAGATATGCTACATCCACAGCATTCCCTTCATCTTTCAAGCTAGTAACTCTATCATAAAAAGAGATAAGATCAGTCTGGCATGACTTATTTTTGAGAAATCCATGTTGACTTCTCGTGATTACTGTGTCGCTTTCTAAATGATTAGAAACTGACTGCTTAATGATCTGCTCCAGGATCTTTCCGGGTACTGATGTCAGGCTGACCGGGCGATAATTATTTGGGTCCTCTTTTTTCCCTTCTTGAAGATGGGGATAACATTTGCTCTCTTCCAGTCTGCTGGAACTTCTCCTGTCCTCCAAGATTTCTCAAAAATTATAGTAAGCAGTTCCGAAATGACCTCTGCCAGCTCTTTTAATATCCTAGGATGCAATTCATCTGGCCCTGGAGACTTGAATTCATCCAATGTGGCCAGGTATTCCTGTACCACCTCTCTACCTATTATGTGCCTCATTTCCTCTGCTTCCTCCCCTGCTCGCCAACCGCCAGGTTGAATGCTTGTATCCTTCTGGGAAAAAACTGAGGCAAAGAAGGTGTTAAGTAGTTCTGCCTTTTCTCTTCCCCCTGTGAGTAATTTGCCGTCTTCTCTGCGCAGCGACCCTACTGTCTCCTTCTTTTTCCTTTTGCTGCGAACATATTTAAAAAAACTCTTTTTATTGTTTTTAATGTCTCTGGCCAGCCTAAGTTCGTTCTGTGCTTTAGCCTTTCTGACTTCCTCCCTACATCTCCTAGCTATTTGCTTAAATTCTTCTTTGGTGGTTTCCCCTTCTTCCATTTCCTATACATGTTTCTCTTAACACTTAGCTCAGCTGAGAGTTCTTTAGTCAACCATTCTGATTTCTTCAGATGCCTTCCATTTTTCCTCCTTATTGGCACAGTTTTAGACTGTGCCTTCAGTATCTCCTTTTTAAGGAACTCCCATGCCTCCTGAACTCCTTTCCCTTTCACTATTCCTGACCACGGAATTCCAGCCAGCAGCTCCCTAAGTTTACAGAAGTCTGCTTTTTTAAAATCTAAGATGAGTGTCTGGCTACCCTTATCTTCTCCTTCCCACTGAATGCCAAATTCCAACAGGGCATGGTGACTCCCCCCTAAAGATCCAACCACTTCTACCTCATTAACAAGGTCATCCCTGTTGGTCAGGATTAGATCTAGAATATTTGATCCCTTGTGGCCTCTTCCACCTTCTGGACCATGAAGTTGTCTGCAAGACAAGCAAGAAACTTGCTGGACCTTGCTGTCTTGGCAGAGTTTGACTGCCAGCATATATCTGGGTAATTGAAATCTCCTATAATTACTGTATCTCTCCTCTTTGAATGTGCAGTCATTTGGTTAAGGAAGGCATCATCCAAGTCCTCAACCTGGGTTGGAGGTCTGTAGTAAACCCCCACCAGAATATCCCTATTGTTTCTCGCTGCCTTAATTCTTACCCAAATGCTCTCGACCTGGCTTTCTGGATTTAAGTCCTGGATCTCTTCACAGGTGAAAACATCCTTGACATACAAGGCTACTCCTCCTCCTTTCTTGTTTGGTCTATTTTTACAGAATAGGCTATACCCCTCTATTCCTATATTCCATTCATGAGATTCATCCCACCAGGTCTCAGTGATGCGTATCAAATCGTAATTATTTTGTTGTACTAGGAGTACAAGTTCATCCTGCTTGTTTCCCATACTCCTTGCATTAATGTAGAGACACTTAAGTCCCCGGGCCCTTCCTGCAAGTCCTGTACTATTGTTTCTACTCCTTCCGCCATTAGCCGCTTGTACTACTTGTCCAGTATCATTTGGGCCTTTTACCCCTGTGCTCTCCGAGTCCTTGCCCTGAATAATACTGTCTCCCTCCCCAGCGAAACTTAGTTTAAAGACCTCTTAATCCTCCTTGCGAGACTGTTTGCAAAAACATTCCTGCCCAGTTTTGTGTGGTGCAGCCCGTCCCTCACCAGAAGCCCATGTTCTTGGAAATTCAGGCCATGTTCCAAAAACCCAAACCGTTGCCGGCGGCACCATGTGCGGAGCCAGTTGTTGACCTCTGCTATTGCCCTTTCCCTACGTGCGCCGTATACTTCAACAGGGAGGAGAGACGAAAAGACCACTTGTGCACCAAGGTCCTTAAGCTTCGTCCCCATATGCTCGTAGTCCTTTGCAATGTGGTAAAAGCTGCTCCTTGCAGTGTCATTGGTTCCGACATGAACCAAAATGAGGGGCTTATGGTCAGCGGGTTTGACAAGCCTGGTTAGCCTCTCCGTTATGTGGTGGATCCTTGCCCCAGGAAGACAGCAGACCTCTCGATTGAGCTTGTCCAGTTTGCAAATTGCCGTTTCGGTTTCTCTGAGCAAAGAGTCCCCAACAACCAGAACTCACCTCTTCTGAGGCTTGTCCTGGGCTCCTCGACGAGCATGTTCTACTAGGACTGCCTGAGCATTCTGTTGAGGCTGGGAGCGTTGATCTAGTTCCTGTTGCCGAAGTTGGATTCCATCTTGTTGACATTCTGTTCCCTCCACGTAGTGCTCCTCATTGTTTGTAAGGCCACGTACATCGAAGCGATTGTGTAGGTTAAGAGTCTCTGTTACCTTCCTGGTTCTTTTGCTCCTCTGTGTGACATTCGCCCAAGCCTCCATTTCCTGGCACAGTGTACTGACTTCCTGATCTGGCAGCTCCTCTGTGCATTTGGATTTCCGGTAGGTCTTCTCAGCCCTATCCAAAAACTCCTCCCCTTCCCTAATAAGATGGAGATCAGAAATTCGTGCCTCCAGCTGGCGAACCTTCTCCTCCAAGAAGGTGGCCAGCTTGCACTTGGTGCAGGTGTACCCAAGAACATCTTGTGGCAAGAAAAGGAACATGCCACAAGTGTTACAGGTGACTGCAGCAGCTCCCTCACCTTCCATCCTTGAAACTACAGAGAGTAGTACAGGACGAAGCTCGAGAAAGAATAATTGGGCTTTCTTTCTGAAATTCAGCTGTGTAAGCTACGTTCTTCTTCGTGGTCTCTGTGCCTCACACATTAGGAGCTTTCGCGCCTGCGTGATAGCGTTCGGAAACTTCTAGAGCAGTGGTTCTCAACCTGGGGGTCGGGACCCTTTTGAGGGTCGGGACCCTTTTGAGGGTCGAACGACCATTTCACAGGGGTCGCCGCTCCTCAATCCTGCCCCCCTTTTAAAAGAAGGTGGCCTCACAGCCAATGGAAGCAGTGCTTCTGAGACCCCTGCGCTGGGGTTCAAACTGCAAACCCCAGGATTCCATAGGATGGTGAAAGTGGAATAATAGCGCTATAACAGTCAAGTGCAGAAATAGCCAGGATGACTTTCTCCTCTCGCTTTTGTTGTGCGTGGACCCTTGGCGCTTGCCACATGCACGTGTTGTGTTCTTCGCCCTGACTGTCTTGCATTCCTCGCTTTTTGTATGTTCAGCATCCGCACTCCCTTTAAGGGAGGGAGGAAGGGAGGGAGTGAAACAAAACACGTCTGCTTATGCCGCCGCCATCTTTCCTCTCTCCCTGTCCTTTCCTTCCTGCGCCTCGTATAAAATGTGGGTCGTTTTGGCATTGCCTTTGGGAGTGACTGGCTTTTTGAACTGTGGAAAACCAACGTTCAGAACTAGAACTACTGCCTTAATTCTGGCATTGATGGATGCTTTCTGTGCTTAAAAAAAGGGGGGAGGGTTACCAGTTTTTAGGCATTAGAAGTCTATCCAGAGCAGTGATTTAGGGCAGTGTTTCCAATCTATTTGATGTTGGAAATAACTAACTAACTAACTAACTAACTAACTAATAAATAAATAAATAATAACGAAAATGATTTTCTGGTTGGGGGTCACCACAACATGAGGAACTGTATTAAGGGGTCGCGGCATTAGGAAGGTTGAGAACCACTGTTCTAGAGCTTGTTCGCTTGGCGGGAACCCCTCCCCCACGCCAGTACTGCGCATGCTCCTCCCGCCGAGCAGCGGTCTCTCCTCAGTTCTTTTTCATCCGCCATCACGTACGGAAGGTTCTTTGGCTTGTTCCTCGCTATTTCTTCTTCTTGCTTGGCTTTTCTCGGTTTTCGGACTTTTTCGGACTGTTTTCTTGACTTCCCTCTTGGATCCTCCTTCGGACTTGGTATATTCGGACCTTCTCCGTTTTTTCTTTTACTTCGTCGGTCGTCTTATGTCCGCGTTGTTTAAGAACTGCGTTTCGTGTGGGCGTAAGGTTGTTCTTTCAGACGGCCATAAGGAGTGTCTCTTCTGCTTGGGCGAGACCCACAACACCCGGACTTGCCCAAGTTGCCGAGAGTTCACCGCTCAGACTCTTCGGAACCGCTCTTCAAGACTAAAATCCTTCTGCTGGGAACAGTCTTTGAAGGCAATTGAGGAGACTACTCATTCCAAGATGGCCGACAAGGGGATGACCACGACATCGACGGTATCGGTGGCTGCCGTACTGTCTACTTCATCGACATCGGGCTCAGTGCCAACTTAGAGAACCCCCATTGCCGTGCTGCCGAGGATCCCGAAACTGTTGGCGGCTGCCAAGTCAGTGAAAGGATCCTCGACGGCGAAGAAGGCTGAGGCTCCAGCCAAAGAGATGCCTCAGAAGAAACGCCCTGCTCCGGATGGAAACAAGGGAAAGGAGAAGGACAAGGACAAGAAAAAGAAAGGAAAAGAGACGCTCCCCGGCTGGTGAAGCTCGCCTTCCTACTCCACCTCCGACTCTTGAGCCTTCGAAAGGGCGAGGCGAGCCCGTCGATCTCTCGGACGACGAGATCGAGGACGTTCCCCAAGAATGCCAGGACTCGCCAGTTGAGGAACCTCCAACCCTGGTGGAGGAACAACACCGCCCTTCGAGCCGTCGCAGGTCGGCTGACCTGCCGCAGAAGACATCCCGGCGTGTCTCTGCGTCCTCTGAAAGGCGCTCCCTCTCGGCTAGATCTCAGTCACGCTCCTCGGAGCTGCCGCAAAGATCGCCCCCTCCGCAAGAGACTCGGGAAGAAGAACCCCGCTCTTCTGCCTCCCGGTACACCTCTGCATCCTACGTTGCGAGGTATGCCAGGGAATCGGAGTGGAGAGAGCGCCCAGCGTCCTACCGACCACACTCTTCATCGTACCGGGATCAGCACCATCGTGATCCAAGGCGCTGGGAGACCTTCCGGAGGTCCCGGTCACCTGACCAAGAACACCGTCGGTCTCGATCCCGCTCACCAGAGAGAGAGGAACATCGGTACCGCGGATACTGAAGCCGCTCGCCTGCTGACTGCCATCGTGCTGACCGGTCCTTCAGCTGCTCCCCGTCTCCATGGTACCGTGGAGCGAGGGAACCTTCACCACGATACCGTGCAGTATTGCCTCCGCCCAGGGTCACGTCCACTGGAATGCGCCCTGTTGAATCCATGGTGACCAAGCAGACGATGATTACAACGGCCTGCCAGACAACGGCTGTCACCACCAAAAAGGTGAAGTCGGTGGTCGCGCAGCCTAAACGGGACACCACCATTGTTGCCACCACTACCGGGCACAAAGCGAAAACGCTGCAGTCTGCGACCACACGGAAGCAGCCTGAGCGGGAGCAGCACGACGAGTCACCAACCTCCGAATCCTATGACTCCAGCGCCGAATCTGAGGTTTCGGTCGCGGCTTCGCAAGAGTCACCTTCTCTTGGATTTGGAGAACCGGTTCCTGACTCAGCACCGGAGGATGTACAACAATTCTCTGCGATACTGCTGCGGATGGCCACCACCCTCGGCCTCAAGATCGCCGATGCAGAGCCGGAGGACGATAACCCGGTCTTCTCCATGGTGGAAGGAAGACAACCTGCTACCGCCCCGTTGCCTCTCCTTCCTTGTATATCGAAGGTCGTGAAGTCGGCATGGGACAAACCAGCATCGGCGCAACCGGTACCGCAAAGACTTGAACATCTTTACCGGGTGCAGAAAGATAATGCCGGGTATCTCTTCAACCACCCGGTACCAAACTCTGTGGTCGTGGAGTCTGCCCAAACAAGAGGGAGCGGCAGGTCACATACCATCCCACCGGATAAGGAAGGCCGAAAGCTGGACGCCTATGCCAGGAGGTTCTACTCCGCCGCCTCTTTGCACATACGACTGTCCAACACACAGGCATGTCTCGCGGCATACCTGCGTAAGGTCCTCGAGCGTTTGTCTCTGGCCATAGAATCGGTACCGGAGGATATCCGCCAAGCTATGACAATGATTTTCAATGAGGCAGTGGCTATTTCTCGACAGCAGATCGTGTCCTCCCGGCATGCTGTGGAGATCGCATCCAGGGTCATGGCTGGACCTATCGGCTTGCGTCGTCACGCATGGTTACGGCCATCTGACATACAGGAGGACAGCCGAAGGAGAATTGAAGACCTTCCCTTTGATGGTGAAGTCCTGTTCAACGCCTCTACCGATGAGACGTTGGATAATCTGGTCAAAGCGAGGCTAACGGCGAAGAAGATTGGCCTTCACCAGACCTCGCAGAGCCGCAGACCTCCTAGTTATCACCAGTCCTGGAGACGGTCTTCTACCTCCTCATTTCAGAGATCTGCCCAATCTGGCCACTCAAGACCTTCCTCGGGGTCATCAGCAAAACGTCCCTTCAGAAGGTGCCCAACCTCCTCCAAGAAGTCCTCTTCGGACACTAAATCGAGGTTTTGACCTGTTTCGCGGGCCACCTCAACAACCTCTCTTCAGCCTTCCAACAGCCCTCGGAGACCGACCGACCTTAGCTCAACACCTGTCGGAGTGGCAACACGTCACTACAGACTCTTGGGTACTCTCCATCGTCCATCTTGGCTACGCCATCGAGTTTCAAGATATTCCGCCTCGAGGCATTTACTACTCCACTCCGGCAAACACGGTCCTCCTGGAAGAGATCCAGTCCCTGCTTCAGAAGGGAGCAATCGAACAGCTTCCATCGAAAGCCAGCACTACCGGCTTCTTCTCCCGGTACTTCATGGTACCGAAACCTGACGGTTCCCTTCGACCAATTCTCGACCTCAGAGGGGTGAACAAGTATATCCGCCCCAAGAAGTTCAAAATGGTCATGCTGCCGTCGATATTGCCCTTTCTCCATCGAGGGGACTGGTTCGCCTCCATCGATCTCCGAGACGCATACTTCCCCATCGCCATTCGCCCGCAGCACAGACGATACCTCTGCTTCGCAGTCGACGATACCTGCTACCAGTACAAGGTGTTGCCATTCGGGTACTCTCGACCGCCCCCAGGGTCTTCACCAAATGCATGGCCCCGGTGGTATCATTCCTGCGGACGAAGGGCGCCTCCGTTTACCCCTACCTGGACAATTGGCTGTTAGTGGCGTCCTGCAAACAAAGACTTTACCATGACGTCCACATGACTTTGACACTTCTTACTCATCTCGGGCTACAGGTCAACCTGAAGAAGTCTCACCTCAAGCCAGCAAGGACGTTGGAGTTCATTGGTGCCACCCTGGACTCCATGTCCGCCAGGGCGTACCTGCCAGAGACCCGGGCACAAACCTTGATTCATGCCGCCGTTCACGCATACGCGGCCTCTACCTTATCCGCGAGGAGAATCCAGCAACTGCTGGGCTACATGGCCTCAACAACTGCAGTCACTTATCTCGCCAGACTGAGAGCAAGACCTCTACAGCACTGGTTCGTCTGCACATTCGATCCCCTGTGAGACGAACAGAGCCTTCGACTGCAGCTGCCAGAGACAGTCCGCTCATCCCTGCGATGGTGGCACTCACGCGACAACCTGTTGTCAGGAATGCCCTTCCGGCAGCCAACACCAAGGGTGACGGTAACGACCGACGCCTCGCTCCAAGGATGGGGAGCTCATTGCGGCGACCTCAAAGTTCGCGACAGATGGAGCGGCGACGAGACAGCTCTCCACATCAACGCCCTCGAGCTGCTAGCCATCTCGAAAGCATTGCGAGCGTTCCACCACGTTGTAGCCGGGCGCACAGTCCTGATCCTGACAGACAACACGACTGCTGTCTGTTACGTCAACAGACAAGGAAGGACTCATTCCACAACTCTACTGAACATCGCCCTCGACCTTTCGGACTGGTGCGTTCGACTTCATATACATCCCATAGCTGTTCACCTGACTGGGCAGGAGAACACTACAGAAGACGCCCTCAGCAGGGACACTTCATCCCATCACGAATGGTCCCTCTCGAAAGAAGCGTTCAGCCTGATTCGAGGCCGCTAGGGCGAACCAACAATCGACCTCTTCGCGACCAGGGAAAACGCGAAGTGCAACCGATTCTGTTCGAGAGCCGGCCACGATCGAGCCTCCATCGGGGACACCTTCCAGTTTCCGTGGACCGGAGAACTCCTGTACGCGTTCCCGCTGCTCGGCCGGACGATATCGAAGATCCTAGCCGACCGAGCCGACGCGATCCTGGTGGCCCCGTACTGGCCGAGACAGCATTGGTTCACACCCCTGCTCCAGACTGCGCAAGGCTTCCTACTCCGGTTACCACCGACCCTGGGCTTACTCTCCCACTCCAACGGCCGCGTCCTCCATCCGGACCTGCCACGCCTGGCCCTCCGTGCCTGGAGGATATCGCACTAGATGATCCCGTGCTCGGTAACGTCCTCATCGCGGCCAGGAAAGAGTCCACCCGTCACAACTATCAATACAAGTGGCGACGTTTTCTGACCTTCGCTGCAGAGAGGAGTGAGCCGGTATTGCCCGCCTGGCTTTCCACCATCCTCCACTTCCTCCTTCACCTCTGACAGCAAGGCCTGGCTTTTCCATCCTTGAAGGTGTACCTCTCCGCGATCGTGGCATACCAACCGCCACGATCCTCGGCATCAGCCTTCTTCAGGGACGATACCATCAAACGGTTCCTGAAGGGATTACAACACCTCTACCCACCGGTATCGCCGCCGCTACCGCCATGGTCCCTGTCGTTGGTGCTATCGCAGCTTACAAAGCCGCCCTTTGAACCAATGGCAACCTCGGATGACAGGCTGCTCACCTTGAAAACTGCCTTTCTCGTGGCTGTTACCTCTGCAAGACGGGCGGGTGAGATAACAGTTCTTCGAGTGGATGAGCCCTTCCTTGTCTTCCACAGAAACAAGATGGTCCTCAGACCTGACATCTCGTTCCTGCCGAAGGTGGTGTCCAGCTTCCATCTCAACCAGGACATCATCCTGCCTGCCTTCTTCCCAGACCCGACGACACCGCTGGAGCGGTCCCTTCACTCTCTCGACGTGCGTCGGGCCCTTGCCTTCTATAAGGACAGGACTGCTCCCTTCCGACAGACACCACATCTCTTCGTATGCTACGGACGGCGTCGGAAGGACCACAAGGTGTCCACTCAGCGCTTCTCCAAGTGGGTGGTACAGACTATACAGCTGGCGTACGAGCTCGTGAGGAAGCCTCCGCTGGCCCTTCTTCGAGCCCACTCCACCAGAGCTGTGGCAACTTCTGTGGCCCTCTTCCGAGGAGTAGACCTGCATGAACTCTGCCGTGTGGCGACCTGGTCCCAGCCATCGACCTTCGTCCGCCACTACAGGCTTGATTGCCAGTCGCGCAGAGATGCTCGGTTTGGACGTGAGGTGCTGGCTTCCGTACTCTAGGACCTGACCCGCCATCCAACCGGTAAGCTACACAGTCTCCTAATGTGTGAGGCACAGAGACCACGAAGAAGAAGAACAGGTTGCTTACCTGTAACTGTGGTTCTTCGAGTGGTCATCTGTGCCCTCACACATACCCGCCCTTCCATCCCCTCTTTCTCAGGTCCCTGTAGGTTCTACGGCGGACGACAGAACTGAGGAGAGACCGTTGCTCGGCGGGAGGAGCATGCGCAGTACCGGCGTGGGGGAGGGGTTCCCGCCAAGCAAACAAGCTCTAGAAGTTTCCGAATGCTATCGCACAGGCGCGAAAGCTCCTAATGTGTGAGGGCACAGATGACCACTCGAAGAACCACAGTTACAGGTAAGCAACCTGTTCTTAGCTCTATTGATTGTCAAAGGTTAAACTTGGAGGATTGAAGTAAAGGAGTTCAAGTGCATGCGCCGAAGGCTCGCGCCGTTGGGAGCTCCTAATAAAGCTCCCCCCTCCGCTAGCTGCCTCCTCCCCCTTGTTAGTCAGACCGTGTGATCAGGCAGAGCCCATGGCCAGCACAATAGCAAGGAAACAATAGCAAGCAAATAAACAGCAAAAACAAGCACAGCCTCACAAGCCTGTAAACACACCTGGCCTAGGATGTCTTCACAGACCCAGCTCTCCTCTGCTCTCTCCTCAGGGAAATGAGCTAGAGGCCTGTTGGGAGCTCCTAATAAAGCTCCCCCCACTAGCTGCCTTCTCCCCCTTGTTAGTCAGACTGTGTGATCAGGCAGAACCCACGGCCAGCACAATAGCAAGCAAACAATAGCAAGCAAATAAACAGCAAAAACAAGCACAGCCCCACAAGCACAGCAAAAACAAGCACAGCCTCACAAGCCTGTAAACACACCTGGTCTAGGATGTCTTCACAGACCCAGCTGTCCTCTGCTCTCTATATAATATATATATTATATAATATATAATAATAATGTTTATTTATAATACCCTTTTCATCAAAGGGCAGAATAACCACATATGCAGTCAGGGACAAGGACTATAAACGTAATACTGTAGGAACACGTCAGATGAAATCTCCCTCCCCACCAGTTGCTACTCATCTCAGCATCTTAAAAGACAGCTCAGCAGCTTAAGCCGGTAAATCAAAAAGGAAGGGTTTCCAGCCCTTTACAAAAAGAGGTGAGATCCTCCAGCCAGAAGTCCAGAGAAAGACCATTCTACAGATATGGAACCAGGTCTTGAAAGGATCACTGCCTTGAGAGAGCTGTGCATGTTGGTAGAACAAACAGTAATCCTTTACCTGTAGATCTTAAATTCCTGGGTGAAACATACCATACTAGCCAAGCTGCAAGGTACTGAGAGAGGTTAGAACACAAAGCCTTGAATACTAGAACCAAAAGTCTGAAACAGATCCTGGCCCAATCTAGTGGCCAGTGAAGGGATCTACAGGGAGAAGAAACAGATGAATAGTTAGAAAGATGTAAAATAACCCACATGGCATTGTTCTGAATTAAAACGAAGATAGGAGCAAATGTGGAGGGAGGACTGCACACCTTAGAAGGTGAACAGCACTCCTGTATTTTCATACATTTAAGGGAAGTTTGGTAATGATAGGGAGAGTCTTTTTAAATTAATTAACACCTAGTAAACTTCAAAGAAACTAAAAACAAAAGGAAAAGAAAAGAGCTTGAAAACCACTGCTTTACAACAAGGACTCGAAGATCTTAAGACCAGTGCTGTTTCATGGTTTGAGCAGGCAATGGTATTTCATGCCACAGTTGTGTGTTGGGGCACCCCATTGCTGTAATCACATGCCATCTGTACTTAAGAACAAATCAAACTAAATGATGTTTTACAGAATGGACATTGCAGGTCAGACGCATATTTAAGTCAGCTTCAGTTCAGGACCAACACGTTAGAATCTCATTTGCAGACAGTCTAGGAGATTCCAGGAAAGGAAACTTCTGCATGCTTCCTATTTCTTTGCAAAGTCCTTCTCTGTTGGTGATGCAGTGAAATTAAGCAGTAGATCCAGATATGCTTCAGATAATACAAATAGCCACAAGCTTGGATAATTTCAGAGAACTAATCTATCAATGGCTTGTAGCCAACAGTATTACTTTAAATATCAAGGGTTGGGGTGGAAATACTGCACTCTGATTTTGATAGTCTGAGAGGCATCTGTCTGATAAATAAAAATAAATATGACTGCTTGCTGGAGTGATCCAGCAAGATGCTTCTTTTGGTTCTGTCATTTAGCTAACTAAGTGCCCTATTTCACGAGTCCCCGCTCTAACTACAATTGTGTTGTCTGTAAAAATGCTATGCAGTTGTGATTGCTGTTTTTCCTTGTGCATCTTTGGAAATCTTCTGGGATTACAGCGCCTCTAAACACTAAACCTTTATCACACACAGACTGCCTACCCATTACTTCCCCAACATTACCCCAGCCCTTTTTCATTGTTTCTTTCTTGAGAATTGTCAGGAGGGGAGAGCACAAGCAAGCAGCCTGCTGCCATAGCACAGTACCAATCCGAAGCCAGTTCGGAGTCCTTCTTCCCCAACTCCCTTAATTCCTCCCCACATCTTACAGTCATGGCATTGTGGAAGGGGACGAGCAAAAACTGAAAGCTAAAAACTCCTGTCCTCTCTCTTGTGTTTCTCCTTCACTCCGATCCTATGCACCCTGACCCTATAGCAGCACAGGTATGGGTGTGTGTGTGGAAGAGAGAAGAAGAGAAAGAGATGTTACCATGCCATGGCATTAAACAGTTGTTGCAACATAGATTCTAAAAAAGGTCTGGCTCTCCTACCCAGAGCACACACCCACTGATCACCCAAAATTGGCATAACAGCACAATTGAAGTTTTGCACAGGAAGTTATAATGGGACAGAAGTGGAAAAGGAGGTCAAGAATGGATTTCTTTTGTTAGTAAAAAGAAACACTTTTCAAATGGTCTTCCACAGGACAACAAGTGAAGAACAATTGTGTCAGCAGGAAGCCCCAACCAAACACAGTGTTATCCAGATGCAGTCATGATTTACCTGCTGTGTGCAATTAAGGCCCTGACTTTCCTAGTTTTACATCTTGTGCACTAACTTGAAATTAAAGATTGAACAGTTTTTTGAAAGGGCAGCATTTCATAACTTATATTTGTGATTAGATATTGCCTTGATATTCACTCGTTAATTATTATTTAATGATTAGTAAAACATTAGTAAATAATTTTTGGGAATAATGGCCAATTTGTACATTGCATATGAAAGACGGGTAGATTGGGCTTTGGGAACCAAGCAGTAATCCTACATTTTGGCCTGATTCCCATTGTCTGCATGTTGTATTCTGTGTGCTCAGTTATGTATGTGCTTGGCTTTGTGCATTTAGGCTGTTAGTAACAGGCTGCTGTTGCAGAGAGAGGCAAATGCCTTGGCAGGCCAACCACAGGCCCCACCGCCACCTACTCCTAAGTGGCCTGGAATGATCTCAAGTGAACAGCTGAGTTTGGAGCTGCATCAGGTGGAGAGGGAAATCGGGAAAAGAACTCGAGAGTTGAGCATGGTGAGTGTTTTGTAGAGGAGCAACAGGGATGTAAGATACTACTGCTGCTGCTGCCGCCGCTTAGTGAGTTGCAGTGTTTTTTCATACTTTATAAGGAGGTACTCTATTAGATGTTTGTTGCTTCTGTTACCACTGTCACTAAGACTGGGATGATTGATTGATTGATTTATGACATTGGTAGCCTATGCAGTTTTGTTCTACTTCATAAGCAGTGTAATGATTTTATGAGCAAACACATAGTAAAGGACTTTTCAGCTGAATATTGCTGGACACTGACAGCAAATAACCTTTTTAAAGCCCAGATGCATACTCTGTTGCAATCCACCAGGCAACAGCACTCATTAAAAGGCATGTAGAAGGGGAATTGTATTTTTACAGCCTGTAGACTTCCTCAGTTTTTGCTGCTTGATACATGTGTGTTTGGGAAGCTTCATATCTTCATGAACTCGATAGGGATAGATATGTCTAGGCTTATTTTCCCCTGCATTGTAGCTTTTGTGTGAGTCAGACTATATAATTTAGTCTGGTGCTCTACATTTGTCTTTTTTCCTCAGCTGTGGAACAAGCTTGTAGAAGCTTTTCTAACTAGTCGACTGTAAAGGTTTTTTTTCCCCCTTTCTCAAGGAGAGCCAGTCTTCGCTGGATGTCAAAAGCAAAGTGAGTGCCAGTAAACAGTCAGAAAATGGACAACAGAGCAAGGTCCCAGCTGAGGATCTTGGAGTGACATTCAGGTAACAACAATCTTGTTGGTAAAACTAACTTAGATTGTGATTTAGAATGTAACATTAGTGCTTTACATTTTCAGATGTGATTGGAAGCATGCAAAGCTGCAAGAAGATGAGAAAGAGTACTTTTCACCAGTATCTTCAATGTACTTTTCCCATGGAGACTGCCATTTCCTATTAGTTGTACCATGCAGTCTGCCATAGCAATCTCAGCATAACAATGGGTTTTAGCACTTTAAAAATGTCATCATGTGGGACTGCCTTAAACCTTATATCAGGCCTGCACAACTTCTGATCAATCAAGCTCTCCTTGATAAGCTTTTCTGTTTTTCAGTCGCAGGAGGGCGGCAGATTAATTGCATCGCAAGGCTTAATGGGTTGCCTTTGGCTTGTTGGTGTGCAAACTGGTTAAGTCTCTTGTTGTTGTCCATGGTATGACTAGTCATCTAACATGGATAGTAAAACCTCTCATGTTCTATCCTCATTTCCAAGTACTTGATGGTAGTTATTCGTGGAGGGGAGACAATTGCACTTTCCCTACAGTGAAGCAAAGCAGTATTAAAAAGTTTATTATGACACCTAGATAGCTACCAAGCTGATATCCAGCTATCCAGTTCTGGGCACCCCAATTCAAGAAGGACATGGTCAAACTGGAGCAAGTCCAGAGGAGGGTGACCAAAATGGTGAGAGGCCTGGAAGCCATGCCCTATGAGGATAGACTTAGAGAGCTGGGTATGTTTAGTCTGCAGAAGAGAAGGTTAAGAGGGGACATGATAGCCATGTTTAAATATTTGAAGGGATGCCATGTAGAGGAGGGAGTGGGCTTGTTTTCTGCTGCTTCAGGGACCAGGACAAGGAGCAATGGATTCAAGCTGCAGGAAAGGAGATTCCACCTGAACCTCAGGAAGAACTTCCTGACAGTCAGGGCTGTCCGGCAGTGGAATACGCTGCCTTCTTTGGAGTTTTTTAAGCAGAGGCTAGATGGCCATCTGTCAGGAGTGCTTTGAGGATGGTCCTGCATGGCAGGTGGTTGGACTGGATGGCCTGTGTGGTCTCTTCCAACTCCACATTTCTATGATTCTGTGATTCTATGAAGCACTGGTTTTACTTGTATTTCTGGGGCATTTACTTTCAATATGCTGAAGGTAAATTCTAACATTTTTATTGGTGAAAAGGAATCTACCTCAGTGTGTTTATCAGAAGTATTATATGTCATTGAACTACGTTGAATAACCATGCCAAATTGTTCCTTGATCAGGCTGGATGTGGATTCTCCCATGCACTAATTCTTCTTTTCAAAGGTGACTTTTTAAAACAAGGTAGCTAAGCTTTGGACTTTGCCATGTTCTTTGAGCTTTGTCCAGTTATTGCCTCTGTTCATGCTGCACTTGAGCAAAATTGCCCTTGCATACTACCTTAGTTGTTCATATTCTGTGGTTGATACATCCAAACAGATGTAACATTATTAGGCAAATTGGGTAAGTGAAAGCAAATATGCACTCAGTTCTACAATGCAAGCAAAACACTTGCAAGCTATATTCTCGTTTTATGTGTGATCTGGTTTTAATATATTAAGATTCATTTTAAATTTTGACAGAAATGGTTTTAACAGACACATTTCGCCCTGAAAATAAACTGAATGTAGGAAATATAATTTGAAACCAGCTCTGCTACAATTCAGCATGCATGTTTGTTCTCAGTAAGTATGTATTTTAGCACATTCACTGTGACTCTGGTGCTGTGATGTTTTACTGTGGTAAAACAACAACCTTCTTATCATAGAGTGTTTTGATAGTTTGGCACAATGTAGCCAATCATACTCAACTTAATCAGTGTCTCTCTCATCTCTCCCTACTCTATTGCTGTTGTTGTTCATTTTACTTTTTGGTATTCTTTCCTCAGCAATGATGTTCCAAATGGATCGGCTTCAACCCAGGAAAATATTGGCCTTCTCACGAACAAAACTACAGCTCTGAGCTTGTCGGAGGATACTGAAGGGGGAGGAGATGACCAGGACATGCAAAGAACAGGGGCAACACCCACGTCTGCTCCCTGAATGAATGAGAATGTCCCTCCACTTCTGTCAGGGGGTTACAATTTCCCTGCCTTGGGATAGTGGGAGACAGTGAGCAAGAACTGCAACAACAGCAGGTCCTGAGACAATGTGCACAACACCACTACTAGAAACAAACCCTGCACATAGTTCACATTAACACATTTTTTAATTAAAAAAATTGAAAATTAGCAGTATCTGCAAGCAACTCAGATTAAATTTGTTTTTGTTCTGTGAATGAACTTTATTTTAATAACTTTGGATGCCTTGGATGCCAGGGCTTTAAAAAACAGATATTATATATATATCTAAAGCTATATATATATATCTATATATATATATAGACACACACACACTCTGTTTGATTAATTGTATGATCTTAATGAGGTAGATTTTCTCTTTTGTTTTGGTATTATTACATACCCAGTGTATAATTCCTTGAAAGCCTTTTTCCTCCTCCCTTCAAAACAGGCTCACTCACCACTGCTTTGTGTAAGTTTAAAAAGAAAATAGGAAATGTAAAATGGAGTAGGAAGCTCTAAATTTCCTGTTCCTGTGTAGGAGAATTTCAGAAAGTAACTCTCCGCATAGATTGTAGATCTTGCCATTATCCATAATACTTTTTAAAGTTTGAAACTACAGATTGTGACGCATTTTATGTCAGCTCGGCCATATATCTGAAGAGAGTGGCAGTGCTTGGCTGTCCACTTGATATAAAATTGATTGATCTTGACATGTTTGAAAAGCAGCTCATGTGTACTAGCTGCATCGATGTGTAGATGAAAAACCACCATAGAAGTAGGATATTTTAAAAAAAAAACAAATCTGGAAATAAGTGTAGTATGGATTTAGATGAGATAAAAATGTGGGGATTAGAATGGGAAGTGAAGGTCATTCTCCTTGCTTCTTTGTTATGTCCAAAACAGAGAATCTGCATTACTTGGTAATCAGAGGGGTGGGTATTGAATGGTAAATACAATATCAAGAAGCTTTGGCATTGACACGTGTGGAGAGCTGCTCAAGTTTTATTTTGGATATGATGGAAAAGCATAGGGATGAGAAATGCGGGCACCTTTCTACTTTGCATTCCCTCTTACAGTCTTGATTGTTATCTTAATCTGCCATTAGATGCCATTGGTCCATCTTGAAGGGGAATTCACTGCCAGCTTCAACCTCTGATAGCCATAGCCTCTTCTCAATAAGGAAGATGGCTGGCCTACAAAAAAAAATTCCTGATTTTTACTTTTACTTATTATGTCTTAAAAACAACACTCTTCAGGACATACATAAGATGGAAGGAAACTTTTCCTGCTTCTATAGATTCCATTGCTTTTACGATTGCTCTTCAAATGCCATTATTGCAAGCTTTGCCAATTTTGACTTCCTCACTCTTTCCTGTCTTTACATGGGCTGAGATATACTGAATGGAAATCTTCTTGAAAGCTCTCATGTATCTTTTAAATTTGTTTCTCCATATAAATTGAGCTACTACTAAATCTCTTAAAACACTGGCTATGTAATAAATCAAAGTATTGCTTTAGTTGAGTAAAAGCAGAAGATTATTAATCTTGTTTTAGGTTATTTTTTCCCCCTTAAGGTCCCTTCAGCTGTTTTGCATCTGTATGATAAAGTGGGGGAGGGTGCAGTCCCTGTTGCCTACCAGTAGGAGAGTCCAAGCAGAAGACTCTTCTGAGTAGTTATTATTTAATTTGCTTAATCAAGGCACCACATGTATATGCTATTTCACATTGAATTTGATTCCACCCTACAGATCTCACTGACTAAAAATCTGATACACATATTGGCTTGGGATTCGAGCATTCACTTTTTAAATAAATATGTATGTATGTATGTATATACACACACACACATATATATATGTAGTTATATCTATATATAAGTACGCATATATAGGGGGTGTTTTAATAATTTTTCACATGAAAGCAGCTGTTATAAAGCATCTTGGAGGCACAGGCATTGGAAAGAATTCTTAAATGGCATTTGAGCTCTCATCTCTTCCACTTCTCTTAAACTCTACTCTCTGCATCATATATGAGAAGTATTTTTCCTCCATTCCCATCACCTCTGCACCATTCCACTAATGTTTGGTAGAATATTCTTTCTCTATGAGAACTGTTAGCTTGGAATGTCCATCACAACTTTCTGCTTTCTCTGAGAGGTAGACCAAGAATAGTATCAAAATAGCAATGAAACAATCGATCTGACTGTCATTCTTTATAAAGATTCGTATCTGTTTTCTTTCCATAAACCAAATCCATTATTCTTAATATGAAAGGCCTAGACCAGAATGCAGTTACTTTTCTTTCTCTAGAAAATAAAAGTTTGGTCAGTCTCATATGTGTTAGAAGGGAAATGGTTTTCTGTTCTGATTAGTGTTTACTGACTCCAGAGGAGATAGAATATAAATGGTCATTAAATGTACATATAGATGTATAGGAACTGTATAGAGCAGGATCATATTGATAAGCCCAGTTGTCCCTTACATACATGTACCTTCATTAAACCATTTCTAATATGCATATGCCTGTACAGACTACATTGTATGGGCCTGTGTGTTGTCAGGGTTTGTGCAAGAAGCACAATATTTACACACACCTGAACTCCCTGCTGTACATTTGTTCATTGAAACACACAGAATGAGTAGAACATATGAAAATGATACTGTTGACACAGATGGAAAATGGTATTCTTGTTATAAAATGGCATGCTCTGGATGTGAACTTGCAAAGTAGACTTCTTAATATTTGTCCCACTGCCTTCCTGGAGTTGTACTTTGTGTGCAGGTTAATGTCCTGTTTACACAAGCAGATAGTTTTGCTTAACCTCTGTAAACCCCATTGATATTGGCTTAGCTTTCTGTTTTCCTTCTCCCTTTTAGGTGAAATTTAAAGGTGAGCACGTAGGGAATTAAAAAGAAGGTTAGGTGAAATTTACTATCTTTCAAGTTAGAGAATCTGTATTATCTGAATCTGTATCTGGCATTTTTATAATTTGCTTTTTCTTGTGTCCATACACTAAAACTTTGCAGTTCCATTTAACATGTGGGGGAAATAGGAACCCTTGCTTCCAAGTAATATACTCAGAAATAGGTCCTATGCAATACTGACTTGCTTCTTAAAATCTATTTTCAGAAACTTTTATTGAAGTTAGAAGTATATAATTTTTAGAAATACAAAGATCTGCTGGAGATCTCCCTGCATCAAAGGAATTTTTCCCCTTCTGTGTGGTTTCTATCCAGCTGTGGAATTCAGGCTGATGTAAAAAGTCCATAACACATTTAGCTTTTGAAGCCATCTGTGAGTTCTAGAATCTGTCTTGATGTCAGCTTCAAATCCTATACCTTTACTCACTGAAAATCCTTGCTTTTTATCAGTGAGAAAAGATGGAAACAAATACCTGTGCATGTCTATGCCATACGCATAGGTGACCATTTAACAAACTTTTTTTTATTTGAGCTTAAGTTTGTGGCAGACAATTCTACGAAAAAATTAGAATTAAACTCACATTTGTGACTAATGAACCATTCTGAGATTAACACTTCCTTTCCTCTGTGGAGTTTATGATTTTTCATTTAAATTTCTTCCTTACTTTAAACACTGCTAGAATGCACTGAGCTGAATGAGATGTGCTCTCCCTTATATCTAGCTGCTATTACATTGTAAACTTTGTAATATGTGATTATTTAAACACTACTTGATCGTTTCATGTCAAGCAAGTTTTGCAAAAGATTGCAGGTAAATTTTTAAGAAATTAACTAATGGTGCAGATTTCAAAGTAACATTAAAACAATGACCTGATGTATGAAGAAATGTAATTCCTGCTGCCTTTCATGCACATTTAAAACATTCTTTTAGCTTTTCAGATCCACTTAATTGGTTTTGGCCACTGAGGACTTATATCCATTCTGACTTTGCTATTCTTACTTCTTTTCTTTTCATGTCCTATTCAGGCATATCCCATCATCCTCCCTGATCATTCAACTGTTGACAGCTTGCTGCCTCAAAATAGAGCATTCAGATGAATTTGCTTAGCCAATAACTTCTGTGAAGTTGCCTTTTCTAATGGTGTTATTACTCAGTGATGCACAATTGTGGTATTGCCCCTACTGGTAGGCAAATGAGGGAGTCTGTATAAACAGTGGAAAATATCTTTTTTTCCTTCAAAAAGAGCCAAAGACTTGTATTTCATTCATGATTTATTTGGGGCTTTTATTTTCCTTTTCTGCAATCTTGTTTACTGGACTAGCCAGACTGAATGGAAAATCTTGTGATGTTTTATATTCTCAGCTCTTAATAGTAGTAGAAAAATGTAAAAGCCCATGACTGTCATGCCTTACAAAAATATTCAGTGATGGTGAATAATAAGCACATTTCACAAATGATGTGTTTAAGCATCAACACACTTGCAGCCATTTAGTCTAACTCCTTTATCTCATTTTCAAAAATTCTTGAACATTCTCCCATTGCACTTCAGTTTACAACCGTCAGAGAAAGGGCTTATTTTTAAAACGCTCCTGTTCAATTTCATTGTTCCTGCTTGAAATTTTCTACTGCAGTCTAGTAAAGTAAATATAAAGATTTAAAAAAAAAACTGAAGCAAGACTTAAAAATAGAAGTAGGATAAATGGAATGAGATTTTCAGAAACAAATGCATGCAAACACACTCCATGCTAATTTTCCCAGATGGATCTGTGGTGCTTAGCTGCAGAAAATGTGGTGAGTTGTATCCTGGAAATGTGGCACCTTGTACCCACTTTCCTGCTTGTTTGAAGCTGTATAGCAGCCTGTCTGGTCAGAGACTCATCAATGCGTTCACCGTAAAGGCAATAGTATGTAAGGAAAAAGCTCTATATTCATGGTTCTGCTAACTTTGGAAGCATGGGCTGTTTTAAAACGAAGCAGTCCCAAGGAGTTATTCTCCCAGTTACTCTCCTCAGTTTTAGCAGTATCTTGCATTATGGTCTATGTGTTTGTGTATTTTTTTATGGAATTTACCTTTTTCTGTTTCCTGAGATAGACTTGCCAGATTGTGATCTTGCTATCTGCCTGTTCTTTTATGTAGACAGCAGTATCCATCCCCACAACCTGTATACTATTGTAAGCACGACTCCAGAGTTTACACTTGGGTGTAAAACTGGTATATACTAGTAGAAGGATTGGGTAGGAGTTGTGTGTATTTCTCCCCTTCTCTCAGGACAACTAATGGAGACAGGAAGAAAAACTCCAGATTGTGATCTAACAAACCTACCCAGATCAAATGTCTAGATATTTGCTTGGTTTAACATGATTTATTAAGTCAAAGATTAATATTATTAATTAGCCTCAGTGGCATTGGCAGTTACATTATACACCCAGTCTCCATAATGATTTGTTCCAAAAAGAACTCCAGAAAACTAGAGGTAGAGAATTACACAGTGAGCATATTTAAACAATATTGGTAATTCATAATTTATTGTTAAAAGCATGAGCCACATCAGTCATCAGGTTCACATGTTTCCCTCTCAAGGCAGCCATGAAAGTATAAAAGCTTTTGTTTCAGTTTCATAATAAATACAGCTTGCCATGTTTTCCAAATCTGGCAAAACCCTAGTTAATCTTCTCTGGTTTGATGAAATAAGCCAACTTCAAATTGTAGTTTATCGTACTGGCTTTTTTTGAATAAATTGTAGGTTGAGATGAACCACAGTTTAATATTTTGAAATTGTAGCACGCCAGTCATTTGTAGGACATGAGTAGCAGTTAACTAGATTTTTTAGAGGGAGCAGAATGAGATTTTTTTTGGTCATCAAATGGAAACCCACAAAGCTCTACCAAAAAGTGTTCTTTCAAAATCACCACCATCCCAGTTTGTGGGCTGGCCATGAGTTATTTGCAATTCAGTTTGAGCGTGTAGCAGCAGCTCAAGTCTTTGAAAATGTCACTCTGTGTTTTCCAGGATAACTTGTTGATTACTGATCAACTAATGAACAAAAATGGAAAAGCAGAAAGAATTTATCCCTGTTTTGTCTAATCAGCCCAAAGATGGTTCTGTACTTACTAGACGGGTCGCTCTGTAGGACCATATTGGTGAGGTTCAAAGTAAGATAGAAAGGAGAGTTGTTCCATTTCCTTCACTACTGCAATGGGATTTTTGTGACATATATTCTGTTAGAGATGACAATGGACTCTTGGATAATTTAATGAAATGTTATTGCAGAAATAATTGCATTTTTATTTCTCTTTGAGATTTTGACAAGCAGCAATCACTCCCAGTGTTCATTGTGGTGATATCTTAAGATTTTAGTAATACCTACAGTTACTAATTGATGACTGGATAATAGCTTCTTCTGTCTGTTTCTAGATAACTTGCATATGTATGGCTGCCTGATGGTTTTTTCCACAAACAAAAATTATCTAATTTTAGGTGAAAAATATTACAAGTTTGGATCTTTTCCAAAAGAAAAAAGTGTAATAAATAAATGCATTCTCTCTCTCTTTCTCTGAAAATTAAAGTATTAGACATGCTGATGTTACATGTATACATATCTTTTATAAAAACAAAATCCTGTGGAGTATTTGGTGTTTGCTATAAACAAAATTTGTTTGCTTTTGTATATGTTAAAGTGACGTTCGGCACAACTGTAACTGGGAATGTCTTCCGCTCAGGTCCCACTGAATGTGTGGGATGAGTGCAAGAAGGCCTTCTCTGTGCCCTCTTGTTGTTAATGTTAGTTTGTTGTGGCAGACAATACTCACAAGTCTTTGGCATCCAAAACCAGATTATGTAACTGGATCAGAATCCCACAACTGGATTTACATAGGAGCTCTTTCCAAGTGTAGCATTAAGTAAGACAGCCAGGGATGGGGAGCATGACTCACTCGTAATGCAAACTGTGTTGCCAGCTGTCTTTACAGATCTCTGTTTCAAGCTCTACACCCCCATAAAGGGATTCTCTGCTGCCTATTGTGAGTTTACAATTGCCTTGCAGTCTCTGCTTGCTATGTAAGCAGCCTCTTTGCTAACCATGTCCCCCTTTCCTTGAAGGCAACCTTATCAGCAGCATGGTGGCATTTTTATTACTTTTCAAAGACTAGCGTCAATGATCTAGGTATTGCTCCTTGTTTTTGTTCATCAGGCCTTCCCCGCTCCCTCCAAGAGTCCCTTGGCCGTTTCCAGTTGTGGGATTTCTTTATATGTGTGTATGCATTCTTTATGGTTCTCTCTGTGTGTTTGAGGGGAGGGGGGATTAAGCCAAGTTTCCTTTGGTCTTTTTAGAATTGTACCAGTCTCCCCGAGACATTCTTAAGTCATTATCACCTTTTTGGGTGGAGTTCATTTTTTTAAATAACTTTTTTGACATTTTGGTGCATATATGCTTGGGATAAAGCTCATGTAATTTACCAATCGTATTGATTGTATGTGATTGTGCCCTGCAGAGGTATATTTAACAAAAAATAAAGTAAAAATTTTAAAAAAAAGAGTCTTAATTGATGCTGATAATAAAGACTCCTAGACAGAGAGTTCAAGCAGCAAGCGAGTTGGTGAATTTGCTTAAGAGTTCACAGGTTTGTACACTGTTATATTTATCATTGATTCCTTCCCTCAGCTCTTTACCTCCCTCTGGCACTATCCTTTAATAGGTTTTTCAGTTTTTTTCCTCTCAAAACATAAAATGAGTATCTGGAGTTCAAACTGATAATCTTTGATTTTCATCTTGCACATACTCTTATAGATAAATATGAAGTCCACAGTAAAGGACGTATGCATTTGAACAATCTTATAGAACAGCAGTTCTCAACCTGTGGGTCGCGATCCCTTTAGGGGTCGAACGACCCTTTCACAGAGGTTGCCTAAGACCATCGGAAAATACGTATTTCCGATGGTCTTAGGCTCCATTCCCTCCTCGGTGGTGGTGCACAAGCGCTCGCCACACACTCGCGTCCTCCTGCCCCCTTTGGTGGGAGTGTGTGCGGCTGCAAGCGCTCCTGCCAAAGGGGGCAGGAGGACACAAGCGCGTGACTCGCGCATGCACACCACCACTCCTGGGCCTTTTCCGCACGTTACCTTATCGTGGAGGTGGGGGGTGCCATTCGTGCTTGCGCGAGGCGCTCTCTTCACTGCTCCTTCGTCCCGCAACTGGCTTCCTGGTTGCACGACTGCCCTGCCCCTTCCGCCCGCAGTGCAGCCTGGGAGCTGTAGGCTGTGCTGGGGGAGGAAGGGGCGGGGCGGTCACGCGACCAGGAAGCCAGCTGCGGGATGAAGGAGCAGCGAAGAGAGCGCCTTGTGCAAGAACCTGCTTGCGCGAACGGCACCCCCCAACTCTGCGATAAGGTAACGTGCGGAAAAGGCCGAGGAGTGGTGGTACACAAGCGTGAGCCACACGCTTGTGTCCTACTGCCCCCTGTTCAGAAGGGACTGAAATCACTCCCCTTCTCTGCTACCGGGAGAACCTCCTGTCTGATGGGCCAGCTTGGGGGGAGCGTCAGTAGCACGGGGGGCAGGCCCCCTCCTCGCCATGGCCCTGCCTCACTCGCCATGGAGAGGGGCGCTGCGGAAGGGCCAGGGGGCCGCAAGGTGGCGCTTTTCCGGAGGGGCGAGCTGCACCCGGCGCAAAAGGCAAAGGCGCTGGGATTCCTCCCCCCCCGGCCAGGGTCGACACTCTGGAAACTTTTCCCACACTGCCCCCCAGTGGAAAAGAGGGCAAAGCAGAAGCAGAGCCCGGGGGGGGGTCTCCGAGTTTTTTCCTGGGGGAGACGCGCGGCTCCTCTTTCCCTCCCTGCCCGCTCCCCCCATTCCTGGCTGGCGAGGCGGCCTTTGCCGGGGGGGCAGGCATTGTAGATAATAAGTAAATAATTTTATGGTTGGGGGTCACCACAACATGAGGAACTGTATTAAAGGGTCACAGCATTAGGAAGGTTGAAAACCACTGTTATAGAAGTCTGGGCTGCTAACTGAGATAAAAGGTTTCCTTCTCTGCACAGTTCACTGAGAGTTTTCCTTCTTCTAAGCCCTTGTGTAATGATCTTGATTTGGAGGATGCGGTTTTGTTGTTGTTGTTCCATTAAGGGGAGGCTCAGGCATTAGTCTGAGGGGAAGAGAGTGACAAGGATGGGAAGAATATGAGGAACGAATAGTCTGCCCCTTTCGCAAAGAAATGTCCCCTCATTCATGTGATTTTGAGGTAAATTTTGAAACCATGTGAAGAGTTCTTTTGTGTTCGATGATGGCTATTGTGTAGTAAATAAATGACTCATGTCAAAATGATTTCTTGCTCCACCTTCCCCTTTGGAGCTGCCTCAGCTGGTTACAGCTCCCATGTCCAGTTTCAAGGTTCATGTGGTATTTTTAATGTTTCTGTGAGTGGCTTCTTTCACTTTTTAGCAATGACTTTGCCTCTTTTTTGTTAGTATTCTTAGTATACATTATATATGCCCAGTGAACAGAGAACACAGATCCTGCTTTGTCTCGAGATCTGGTGCAGATGAGTTAAGTGCACTACTTATTCCTCAGAGCAAGCTGTGGAATTGTCCCATCAGTTAACATGAGGAGACAGGTCTTTTTAAAGTTTTCCTCATCTCTGGGATTAGGCAACTCCATCACAATCATAGTATACAATCATAGTTTGCACTATAGACCATTTCTTATGGGGAGTAAGTTCTTCAAGTGTAATTAAAGTAAATTATAGTTCCTTTTCTCCAATCTCTTTCTGACAGAAAATTTCCTAGACTTTGTTTTAATTTGAACAACTAATACAAATCTAGGTAACTTGTTCAGTTACTGAATGTATACCCCACCATTCTCTGAGGATGGAATTCAAGGCAGTTAACAAATATAGAACAAAATTAAATTAAAATCTTGTTTTGTAGAGTTTTTTTGAAGTATGCTAATGTTATTAAAACCATGGTTTAAACAGTTAAAAACGCATTTAAAATATAATTACTAACAAAATATTTAAAAAATAAAATACAGCACACAACCTAATCCCATAATTTAAAACTCGAAAGGCTTGCCTGAATGAAAAAGTCTTCAATTGCCAGAGGGAAGAGAGCACGAAGGGAGCCAACGGGACTTCCCTTGGAAGGATGTTTCACAGCCTGGGAGCAGCCACAGAGAAGGCTGTCTCCCATTTCTGCCTCAGACCTGCCTGTGAATGTGGTGGGACTGAGAGAAAGCCACCCCTGCAGATATTAAAGCTAACACTGGCTTGTATAGGCAGATGTGGTCTTTCAGATAATCAGGATCCAACCCATGTAGGGCTTTAAAACCAGCACTTTGAATTGTGCTCAGCTAACAAAGTTGTTTCAGTGGGGGGGGTCACACGATTCCTGTAACCAGACCTTCTCAACAGCCTGGCCACAACATTTAGAACTTGCTGAAGTGGCCAAACACTTCAAAGGCAGTCCCACATTACAGTAGCATATTATAGTAATCCAAATATGATGTAGTCAAGGCATGTGCCACTGTAGCCAGATCTGACTTCTCAAGGAACAGGCACAGCTGGTGCCCTGGTTTTAACTGCAAATGCACTCCTGGCCACTGCCAAAACCTGGGCATCCAGGCTCATTTCTGAGTCCAGAGGTACACCCAAGCTGGGAACCTCAGATTTCAGACACACTGTATTTCCTTCTCAGTGGTATACTAATTGGTTCTTCCTCAGGGCAGCTACTTGACAGATCTAGTAAGGGGTCAAAGCCCTGTATCTAGTAGCAGTGGAGAAAAAGCAAGTTCTGGGTGAGAATTAGGAAAAGGACTGAAAATATAGAAGTAATATTCCTGTTCCAAAGAATGTGCACAAATATCATCCCTCTTCAAAGAAAAGCTCCTAATATTCTGAGTGAAAATTAGAATCCACCAACCTACTTGTACTCAGGGATCAGGCAGGTTGGTGGATTTGAAAGGGATCAGGTCCGCAGCAGCATGCAGGACCAGCGATCTTCGGCTCCCTGCATGCCCCAGGGCCTGAGCTTGCACAAGCTCCTAGGATTGGGCCCACAGCAGTATTCAGGGAAGCGATCTTCGGCTCCCTGCCCAACCTGGGGCTGGAACTCATGTGAGTGCCTGGGATTGGGCCCACAGAGGCTCACAGGGCCAGCAATCCCCACATCCCTGAACGCCTTGGGTCCTCCACTTGCTGTGGCAGGGGCCTGAAGAGAGGGCAATTGCCCGTTCTCTGCATGCCTACCACTGCAGCCCATGTGGGCATGCTGGCACCAGTCGGCAGGGGCATGCGGAAGAGGCAATCACCCCTTCTCTGCACACCCTCTGCGGGTGCGGGTGCTTCAGAGGCGTCCTACAGGGACATGCCGAGTGGGTGATCACCCATTCTCTGCATGCCCTCAGTCTCTGCTGGGGTTGTCTGTGCCCACTGAGACTATATGTACCCACTCCTGCTGCCTGTCCCCATGGCTGCCTCCCTCTGTAAGGTAAATAATCTCTATTAACCCCTTTTTAAAAATAGGATTGGAAAGATCCAAGATTTATGAGATTCATAGATTCCCAGAACCTTCCAGGGATTCGGATCCAGATTCGGATTTGGAAAATTCTGGATTCGTCCCATCCCTAGTGTCTATTGACTCTATTCCTTGTTCTCTGCAAGGTCTCTTCACTGTAATATTTAACTGGGGCCTCATTGTATGACACATACTGATTTTTTTTAACTATTTCCAAACTATTTTTATTCTGGAGTCAGGTCAAGTGCTCCAGCAGAATGCCACCATCAATACTGTCAAAAAGCAACAGACACACTCCAATTGTCATTTCATGGCAAAGGGTACCCTTCCTGGTCACCATGGATTCATAGAGTTGGACGTGACTACAGGGACTGTCAGTTCAACCACCTACCATGTCAGAATGTGCAACTACAACATTTCTGAAGGATCCAGCCTCTGTTTAAAGACCACTCTGACACAGTATATTTCACTATTGCTGTTCAGTCAAGCTTACACTATTGAACGAGCTTACAGTCAAGGTGTTCTTCCTAATGTTTATGTGAAGTCATCCATTGTTTTGTGTTCAAGTTTCTGGAGCAGCAAAATACAAGCTCACTCCATTTTTTACATGACATCCTTTCCAGTATCTAAATATGGCTATCATACCACTTTATTAAACTTCAAGCTAAACATGGTCTTGTCCCTGAGCCTTTCCTCATATGGCTTGTTTTCCAGACCTTTTGCCATCTTGTTCATCTTTCTGTGGATATATTTGAGCTTGTCAATATCCCTCTTGAACTGTGAGGCCCAAAACTAGACACAGTATTCCAGGTGATACTGTACTCCTGTTGATGAAGCCTAGAATTGCATTGGCTCTTGCTGCTGCATCACACTGTTGACTCATGTATAATTTTTGGTCTTCTAAGACCTTTACATCCTGTTTGCATGTACTACTTTCAAGCCAGGTGTCACTCATGCTATATTTGTATATTTTCTATCTCCTGCCTTAATAAAGCACCTTACATTTATCCATGTTGAAATTCATTTTGTTAGTTTCGGCCCAGCTCTCCAATCTGTCCAGGTCATTTTGAATTCTGCTCTTGCCCTCTAGGGTATTAACTGTCTCACTCAGCCACCTCCAATTTGGTGTCATTTGTAAATTTGATAAGCATGCTGTTATGTCTGTCGCCATTCATCCCCCATAACTGGCATGGTTTAATTGGCACTATTAATTGGCAGTGATATAAATAATACCTGAGGTGACTGGGAGGTCACCCTAGAAGAGACATATTACTGACTGTAAACATGAGATTGCAAGGCAGATCAGCCACACCTACTTCTTAGGAAAGAACCAAGTCATTTTCAGGCTAATAGCATGGACCGTCTCCAGACAATAGGCTGAAAAGATCATCAGCTGGACTTCTCAGTGCTGAAAGGGGAAATCTCCACCAAATTGTGATTGCCTTAACTCTGGCTTCGAACACCTGGATGTTTCCCTATTGTTTCTCCACAGTATTTGGCTATTACAACAGCCATTATCCTTTTGTCACCTATAACACCTAAGATCATCAGTTCCATCTGCACTTCATTGTTTCCGTTGCAACTCTGATTGTCCAATTGCCTGGGAGAATGATTCGCATTCATACGTGCAGGACATTTTTTTAGTATAATACCCCTGATTTCAGGCTTCCCAGTGCAGTCTCTTGCCTTTCTCAATGTCACACTGTCTGTTTGATTCTCAAACCAGAACTGTCCTTAGGTGCCTACCTAAGCCACATCTCTGCCTTCCTTGCTACTCTCTAGACAAGTACTTATAGTCTCATCCCTGAAAGTTCTCTGTCACACTTTCCTCCCTTTTCCTTCAACTAGTCTTTGGTACACTTGTGTGAGTGCTTGGTTCTTTGCATGCTTGTGTGAGTTTCTTCAAATAAAACATTTTTAGTTTACAATTAAAACTCTCTGGCTGATTCTTTCCTGCAAGTACCTTATAAACATAGGTGGCAAGTCTTGCTAAGTTACCTCTCTCTCACAGGCCTCCTGACTTTGAGCTCATTATTCTCCATTTTTGAATAGAGGTACTGGCGTCGCTGGTGGGCCCTTGTGGGGTGACAATGCCCTCTGTTCTAAAATCCAAATCATTTATAAATGTGTTGAAAGATGAACCCTGTGGCATCCCATTACTGTAGTCACTTCTCTCCAAGGAATAGTTGTTGCTCCTATTATTGTTCTTTGTTCTTTGATATTGTTATTCAATATCATATTGGGCTCTGGTATCATAGTCAAAAATAGTGTAATAGTATGATAATTGCAGGCCTTCTAATAAGTTGGTAAATAGGGCCTGAAATTATTGTAGTTAGGAAACCGCTAGAGGAAAACTTGTAGTGCCATATTATGAAAATTATGTGTCCCAGGCCAGGACAACATAAGCATGATAAACTTATATTTGCCACTTACTTTCAACAACCACCAGCATATGCAGGAATGAATATTTTCAGTGTTGTCACACAGAACACAAAGAAACCAAAACCAGTTTTGCAAGTCAATTGATAAAATGTCTCACTTGCCCACAATGGTTACGTTAGAGACTGGTGTTCTAAAAAATTTTAAAGTGCCAACATTGGAAACAAAATAGAATCACACATGATCTAAGTCATTTAGAAAACATATTAAACAATACTAAGCCCAATACAGAACTCTGAGGCACCCCACTAGTCATTGCTCTCTAGAATGACGAGCAACAATTAGTGAACACTCTCTGGGTTTGGTCTGTCACTCAATTACAGATCCACCTAACTGTAGTGCTGTCTGACCCACAGTTTACCATGTCCTGCCTACAAGAATATCATGGGGAATGTTGTCAAAAGCATCACTGAAATCAAGATATACTACATACACAGAACTCCCTGATCTGTCAAGCTTGCAATTCTATTCAAAAAAAGAACTAAGATTAGTTTGGCATGCCTTGTTTTTGAAAAACCCATGCTTCCTCCAAACACAAGCTCACCTTTTTCCTCTCTCCTGAAGTATGTCTCAGGATTTGAATAACTATCCTCAGGGAACCTGGCATCTATTAAACAGCAGCAGCTTGCAACTGGACTGCATAGAATCATAGAAATGTAGAGTTGGAAGAGACCACAGGGGCCATCCAGTCCAACCCCCTGCCTTTCAGGAACACCCTCAAAGCACTCCTGACAGATGGCCATCTAGCCTCTGCTTAAAAACCTCCAAAGAAGGAGACTCCACTACACTCCGAGGCAGCGAATTCCACTGCCGGACAGCCCTGACTGTCAGGAAGTTCTTCCTGAGGTTCAGGTGGAATCTCCTTTTCTGCAGCTTGAATCCATTGCTCCTGGTCCTGGTCCCTGAAGCAGCAGAAAACAAGCCCACTCCCTCCTCTACATGGCATCCCTTCAAATATTTAAACATGGCTATCATGCCCCCTCTTAACCTTCTCTTCTGCAGACTAAACATACCCAGCTCTCTAAGTCTATCCTCATAGGGCATGGCTTCCAGGCCCCTCACCATTTTGGTCGTCCTCCTCTGGACTTGCTCCAGCTTGACCACCTCCTTTTTGAATTGGGGTGCCCAGAACTGGACACAGTATTCAAGATGAGGTATATCCTCCCTTGTCTCATGAAGAAAAGATTTCCCCATTGTAAACGAGTCCAAAGTATGGAAGTTGTTGCTGTGTGTCTTCAAGTTGTTTCTTATTTATGACAACCCTACCATGGTGTTTTCCTGGCAAGATTTGTTCAGGGAGGGAGGGTTGTCTTTGCCTTCCTCTGAGGCAGAGAGAAGTTGACTTGCCCAAGGTCACTCAGTGGACTTCCATGGCCAAGTGAGGATTCAAACCCTCGTCTCCAAAGTTGTAGTACAAAGCTCAAACTATTACACCACACTGGCTCTCATAGTATGGAAATAAAAAAAAAAAAGACAGCTGTTTCCATACCATCTGGTAGTTTAGTAACTCCAAAGAATTTCTGAACTGTCAAAGTATGCTTCACCCTAGAACTCAGCACATTTTTCATATTAAATGCCACCAAACAAACATCTCTGCTGTTATGTGACTCCTCACTTCTAAAAGACAAAATATGTTTTCAAATCCACTTTAACCCAATGTTAAGTCTGAAAATTGTTTTCAAGTAAGACAGGATTGTTACAATTAGGTCACTGTCATGTAAACTCTGAAGCTTATTACAAATTCCATACAACCCAGAAACCTATGAAAATAGTAACAAAGTATGCACTTCACTGTTTCAATAGGTATGTTGATAGAGTATGGATGCCTCTGTTGCTTTTACTATGTTGTATAAACCCCACCTGCTAAATGTTTTCTAAGAGTGGGATGGGAATTCTTTAAAACATTTGCATTCTATACTTATATTTGTCTTCACCCCTCACTCCTGAATTGTGGGGTTACAGTTTTGTGAGGCATTGGAAGTCCCAGCTGGTGATTCTTAGAACCCCCACCAAGCCCCACAGTACATTTCACAGTGTTTTCTGGGGGGGGGGCGGTCACAGCATGACTGTTAAAGTAGTAGAGCTGATACAGAGGCCTGGACCAATTTCATCTATACCTCGTGCTCTGTGTGCGTGTGCATACACCTTCAATTCACTTCTTGACTTATGGATACCCCACGAATTTCATAGGATTTTCTTAGGCAAGGAATAGTCAGAAGTGGTTTTCCCAGTTCCTTCCTCTGAAATACAGCCTATGGCACCTTATGCTACTCCAGCTATATACCTTGCCATATGGCCCTCACTCTCCCCTAACAAGAAGCACTTTTGCCACAGGGTTTCATTCAGAGTCATCATTCTAATGCCAGGGTCCTTAAAGAGGTGTGCCAAGTGCTCCTTTCTTTGCTCTTCTGCCTTGTGAAGACCTTAGCACTGCTCAAATTGCAACAATATTTTAAGAGGCCCTATGCACAGCAGCACAAATTTTGCAACCAGAGGAGAGGGCTTGCTTCTGAAATCATGGTTTCCCACCACCATTTTTCTAGTATTATTGAGCATCTGCAGTTTGGTATCACCAAGTTGAACATTAAAATTGTTCTCAGCTCAAACATTGCTTTGCTCCACTATTTATTTAACCTGATTTAAAGGGTCATGAGACTTTGATCTCCATGGCCTTTCCAATCTCTTTTCCCTCCACTCTCCTTGTTTTGGCTCTGGCTGAAAGCAAAAAACTGAGCCACAAAATCTCTCAACTGATTGATTGAGATAATCTTTGTCTAAAGCACACACACCAGGCTTGTGCTTGTCATATTTCACAAGAGAGAAAGACAAGAAGGAGGTAAGAGTTTCTTGATCTGTGTTTAACTTTTTATTAAACAGAAAACAGCAACAAAATATATAGTTACTTCCACCAGAAACAGGAAAGCCTACAGTGAATGTAACAGCTTTTGCTTTATAGATTATAGCAAAGATCAAGTAAATCAGCCTGTGCTTTATAGATTATAGCAAAGCCTTTGATTGTATACATCATGAAAAACTATGGCTTGTTCTTAAAGAAATGGTGTGCCACAATATTTGTTTGTCCTGATGTGTAATCTGTACTCAGGACAAAAAACAGAGAAACAGAACAGTTTCTAACTGGCAAGGGGGTCAGGCAAGGCTGCATTTTATCACCCCATCTGTTTAACTTGTAAGCTGAACATACCATATGTAAATTAGTAATAGTCTTGAAGGAAGGGAGCATGAAAATTGGAGGAAGGAACATCAACAGTTTAAGAGATGCAAGTGACACCGTACTACGAGCAGAAAACAGCAAAGGTTGGAATCATTACTGAATAAAGTCAAGGAAGAAAGTGAAAAGGCAGGTTTACAATTGAACATGAAGAAAACAAAAACAATGACCACCGATGGCTTTCATAGCTTTAAAGGAGATTATGAAACAGTTCAAGATTTTCCATACCTCAGCTCAGTCATTAATCAAAATGCAGACTGCAGTCAGGAAATCAGAAGACTAGGACCTCAAGGGAACTAAACAGGATGCTGAAGTGTCAAGATATATCACTGCATGGTGATGCTCCATGCCATTATATTTCCAATTCCTATGTAAGCTGAAAACTGGACAGTAAAAAAAGCTGATAGGAAGAAAATCGATCCATTTGAAATGTGGTGCTAATAGTTGTGGACTGCTTAAAAGGCAAATAAATATGTGCTAGAGCAAATGAAGCCTGAACTATCTCTAGAAATCAAGATGACTAAACTGATGCTGTCTCACTTTGGCCATATCATGAGAAGACATGACTCACTCGAAAAGACAAAAATGCTTGGTAATGTAGAAGGCAGTGGAAATGTGGGAAGACCATATTACAGATGGACAGACTCAACCAAGGACACCATATGCCTGAGTCGGCAAGACCTGAGCAGGGCGGTTGATGATGGGGTGATTTGGAAGTTTCCCATTCATAGGGTTGACAGAAACCAAAGTCAACTTGACAGCAGTTAACAAGAGTACTGCCTGATAACAGTCCTCCTTAAGTTTAGTTCTGATTTAATGGTTAAAAGCTTCTAATTAGAGAGCTCAGTTCTCATTTCTTCTGTTCAGGGCCAGCCCATCTCTCTGGGAAGGAGAAGTTGCCCATAAGAGGCTTATAAAACTGTGTGTAGGATAGAAAAACTGGGTTAAATTTTATTGCTGTAATAGATCTAGAACCTGGGGTCATTCAGGCAGGAATTTCTGGTCAAAAGTACTTCTTTGTGGCCATCAGCCTAGCTGGTTTTAAAAGAGCTGTTTGTTATCAACATATTGAAGATATCTTGCTCTAAACTGATTACTTTACTCAAAAGTTTGATACAGATGTTAAAAAGCATAAAGGATAAAATGGATCATTGTAGGATCCTTCAGTTCAAATGCTGTAGGGCTGACCAGAAGACATGCCCTATGATACTCTCTGAAACTTACTCTTCAGGTAGGAGAGAAACCATCCTCTCATGGTGCTTCTAGTAACTAACCTACAGACCTGGTCTCACAAAATACCACAGCTGATGTTATCAAAATGTCTGAGAGGTGAGAGAAAGCAGAGTCCAAATTTCTCTGCTCCTTTGCTCACCAAACGCATCCATTAAGGGAATAAAAGCTGTTTCAGTCAGCTTGAAACTGGACTGAAATTGTTCTAACTGTTGTGAGGCACTAAGGAAGGTTGCAGCTGATTGTTCCTCCTGATCTGCTCCTCCACAGCAACCTTTCTCACCATAAATTACAGGATTGTGTTCTTGTAGACCACAACCAATGAATGAGGTAAATTAATCAGGTGAACGGTGTGAAGAAAGAGGAGAGAGGCACAGAAGTTGCTTCTTATCCTTGAGTCTTTTGTGCACTTATGTACTCCTATGCCTGCATATCATGAAATGTACAAGCTCCAGGGAATCTCTTTAAACAGCCTCACAATTGCTAAGACACCATTAAAAGCAGAGCAGAAGTTTTGGATATATGATCTTTTCAACAGTAGGCGCTATTACTAGATAGTTCATTATGTTTATAAATTGTTCCCTTTGTCTTCCGGGTATCCAGGATGATGTGCAATATAAAATATTATGAATATTGTTCATAAAACCAAGAATCACAACATTTGAAGTTAGCATTTTAACTGAACACCATACATTATACAGAGTTAAAAGTCTAATGGACCAAAATAACTTTGCACAACAGAGAGGGATAATTCCAGCGCAGTCTTCTTCCTAATAGCCTTGTTTATGTCAACAGACTTTATTTTTCTGTGGAAGAGTATACAGTTGTATTGCACCTCCCTTGTAGCCTGAAGTAGAATTGGTCAGAATATGGATTCAGCAAGAACTAGGCCTCTGATGAAAAAATTAACTTCTAGCATTTACTAGCCTCACTAACACTAAGCAGAAAACAGACTGTGTCAGCATAGACACTTGCAGACATCTCATGGGAAACCATAATATACCTGGCCTCATCCTTCCCAAGTAAGTCTGGTTGGCTAGATGTTCTAGAGAAGCCAGCTAAAGTTAACTGAAAAGTAGGGAGGCACAATACGGCAGTGCCGTATGAAATTGCTCCTGCAACATGCAGAACCACCACTACCAAAACCAAGAGTAGAGAAGAGAAGGTGGCTGCTTCTAAAAAAAGATATGATGTCCAGACAGGAAGGCACAGAAACACACTGAGGCCCAGTTGCTGACTGTGAGTCTTCTCCATTAAGTTGTGTTTGGCTGTTTCAATAGGAAGAGACATGTGCATGCCTCACTGTGGGTTCATTTTTCACTTCATATGTCTTTTTTTTCCCCTCCTGCCCTAACAGTTTATAGAAAGATGCAACTCATACTGCTATTTTTCATCTGTGTGTGGTCTCCTGTAGCCACACGGCAGCGCTTAGTGGAGGATATATGTACCGCCAAGCCAAGAGATATCCCCGTAACGCCAGTCTGTATCTACCGCAGTCCTGAGAAGAAGCTACAAGAGGGTGTAACGACGGCTTCTGATCCAGAGATAATCCCCACCTCTACCAACCCTCGTGTCTGGGAGCTTTCCAAGGCAAATTCCCGCTTTGCTGCTATTTTCTACAAGAACCTGACCAGTTCCAGGAATGTCAATGAGAACGTTTTCATGTCACCCATCAGCATCTCCACAGCCTTTGCTATGACCAAGTTAGGGGCATGTGGCAACACCCTTCAGCAGCTAATGACGGTAATGTGGATATATTTTCTGTCTGTTTGATGTCTGTCAGCTTCCCAAGGTGTCTAAGGCTATATACGGAAAGTAAAAATTGGGGGGGGAAACACATTTTAAAAATAGACTAAAATAACTTTCTTTAAAAAAGTTTTTTAAAAAAACCATACATGATTAAAACAACCAGAAATGCCACCCCATTTTTTTCATATTCACAATTTTTATTTAAAATTTTCCATATATATATATATATATATATATATATATATATATGTTATTATTTGTCTGTGCATTTGTCTGTGTCAGGCAGGCGAAGACCACATACATTTGACTGAATGTGGAGGTTCTATGGAATCCTGGGGTTGGCAGTTTAGGGAGGGGCCTTTAGAATTCTCAGCCCAGATCTCTTGGGCCTCAGGCTGGTTGCTATGGAGATGAGGCCTACCACCAAGAAGGATGCCAGAAAAAGTTTTGGAGGCATATGTGAGAAAAATTAAAGTGACCTACGCAACATAGTTACAAGGTCTTCTCACCTCACACAGTAGACTGTATGGGTTCCATATGTGAAGAATCTTAAAGTTGAAATTCAAAACAAAAAATACTTCCAGAAAAACTAAAAGGCACTGCACAAATTCAACAGAAAGCAAAAAAATCAAAAGCCAGCTGACCCCTCCCGAAACTGCAAACCTCAGGATTCCATAGGATGTTGGAAGTGGAATCATAGCGCTATAACAGTCTAGTGCAGAAATGGCTTCGATTTGGACCCTGGGTGCCTGCTCTCCCCACCGTGCCTTGGCCTCCTTTCCACATACGCACAGGCACATTTTGATATTTCAGGTTTTTCTACTTTTGCAGGGGTCCTGTGCCCCTAACCCTAGTGAATATGGAGGGCTGACTGAAATAGTAAATATTAGTATTCATTATAAACTATTTCTCATTAGACAGAACTATAACACCTTGCCTCTATAAATGTTTCTATTATTAAATTAATCAGATTATCCTCTCTCACTTTCCCATTTAACATTAGTCTGTTACATCATCTATATCTCCCAACCATCCATAAAAAAAAGTTATATTTGTTCCTTCATTTTTGGAAATGGTTGCCAGTTCCATCATTATCAATTTAATACAAATTTCTTTTTTACTTTATTTTAATCTTTAAAAAATTACAAAAAACACAGAAGCAGAAAAGTAAAAATCTAAAATAAATAAACAATATAACATCCAACTTAATTGCAAGATCAGTGCATCAACTCAGTATCAGCAGATCAAAGTACACAAATTATATTTCTTTTTTCTAGTAATTGATGTTTAAAATGGGTTAATCCAGAAGTTCAAATATTGTTCCAGAGGTTCGAATGGAACTAACCAAATATACGCTTTACTTCCTTTAAGTATATATGCAAATTATGTATCTCAAAAGGAAAAGTTTTTAAAAAAAAATTAAAGAGGAACCATACATCTGCAAATTTGTAATAAGAACAGGTTGCTTACCTGTAACTGTAGTTCTTTGAGTGGTCATCTGTGCCCTCACACACTAGGAACTTTCGTGCCTGCACAGTAGCGTTCAGAAGATTCTAGAGCTTAGTAGCTTGGCGGGAACCCCTCCCCAATGCCGGTACTGCGCATGCTCCTCCCGCCGAGCAACGGTCGCTCCTCAGTTCTGTAGTCTGCCGTAGTAACACAGGGACCTGAAAGAGAGGGGAAGGCAGGGTGTGTGTGTGTGAGGGCACAGATGACCACTGAAGAGCTGCAGTTACAGGTAAGCAACCTGTTCTTCTTCTTCATGGTCTCTGTGCCTTCACACACTAGGAGACTGTGTAGCTTACCGGTTGGATGGTGGGTCAGCTCCTAGAGAATGGAAGCCAGCACTGCACGTCCGAAACGGGCATCTCTACGGGACTGGCAGTCAAGTCTGTAGTGGCGCACAAAGGTCAATGGCTGGAACCAGGTCACCACATGGCACAGTTCCTGCAGGTCGACTCCTCGCAGGAGGGCAGCAGATGTAGTCACGGCCCTGGTGGAGTGGGCCCAAAGGAAGGCTGGCGGAGGCTTCCTGGCGAGCTCGTATGCCAGCTGTATAGTCTGTACCACCCACTTGGAGAAGTGCTGGGTGGATACCTTGTGGCCCCTTCGACGTCTCCCATAGCACACAAAAAGGTACGGAGTCTGTCTGAAGGGGGCAATCCTGTCCGTGTAAAATGCCAAGGCCCGACGAACATCCAAGGAGTGAAGGGACCACTCCAACGGTGTCGTCGGGTTCAGGAAGAAGGTCGGTAGGATGATGTCCTGGCTGAGATGGAAGTTGGACACCACCTTCAGCAAAAAAGAAATGTCCGGTCGGAGAACGACCTTGTCCCTGTGAAAGACGAGATATGGCTCATCAGACCGGAAAGCTGTCAGCTCCCCTGCGTGCCTGGCCGAGGTGACAGCCACCAGAAAGGCAGTCTTCAACGTAAGCAGCCTGTCATCAGCAGTCGCCATAGGCTCGAAGGGCGGTCTCGTCAGCTGCGATAGCACCAACAATAACGACCACAGCGGTAGCGGCGGCGATACCGGCGGGTATAGGTGCTGCAGGCCCTTCAGGAACTGCTTGACGGTACTGTTCCGGAATAGAGCTGCTGACGGAGATCGTGGCGGTTGATATGCCATGATCGTGGCCAGGTACACCTTCAAGGATGGAAAGGTTAGACCCTCCTGTCGAAGGTGCAAAAGGAAATGAAGCATGGTAGGGAGGTTGACAGGCGATACCAGCTCCCTCCTTTCCTCAGCGAAGGCCACGAAGCGCCGCCACTTGTAGTGGTAGTTGCGGCGCGTCGACTCCTTCCTGACTGCTGTCAAAACATTGCCAACGATGGGGTTGGCTACGGCGATATCCTCCAGACACGGAGGGCCAAGAGTGGCAGGTCTGGGTGGAGTACGAAGCCGTCGGAGCGGGACAGCAGGTCCAGCGTCGACGGGAGCCTGAGAAGTCAGTCGCACGCGGCCTGGAGCAGGGGAGCGAACCAATGCTGCCTTGACCAGTACGGGGCCACGAGGACGACGTCCGCTCAGTCGGCAAGGATCTTCAATATCACCTGACCGAGGATGGGGAACGGGGGAAACGCGTATAGCAGTCCCTCATTCCACGTGAACTGGAAGGCATCGCCCATGGAGCTTCGATCGTGACCGGCCCTGGAGCAGTACCGACGGCACTTCGTGTTCTTGCTGGTTGCGAAGAGGTCGATCGTCGGTTCGCCCCAGCGGTCTCGGATCATCCGGAACGCCCTGTCGGAGAGGAACCACTCATGGTGGGAAGAGGTGTCCCTGCTGAGGGCGTCTGCTGTGGTGTTCTCCTGCCCGGCCAGGTGAACAGCCACCGGATGGATCTGTAACAGAATGCACCAGTTCCAAAGGTCGAGGGCGATGTTGAGGAGGGTGTTGAATGAGTCCCTCCTTGCCTGTTGACATAGCAGACCGCTGTCGTGTTGTCCGTTAGGATCAGCACCGTTCGGCCCGTTACGAGATGACGAAACGCTCTCAGAGCCTTCCAGATGGCAAGAAGCTCAAGAGCGTTGATGTGGGGGACGGTCTCGTCGTTGATCCACCGGCCTCGCACCCTGAGGTCGTTGCAGTTGGGCCCCCAACTGTAGAGGGACGCATCTGTCGTTACCGTGACCTGCGGGTCCGCTTCCCGGAAAGGCATGCCCGTAAGGAGGTGGTCGTAAGACTGCCACCATAGCAGGGACGGGCGGACCTGTGGCGGAAGTTGCAGTCGGAGCCTCTGGTCGTCCCGCAGCAGATTGAACGCCTGGACAAACCGGTGCTGGAGAGGTCTCGCACGCAGCCTGGATAGGTAGGTCATGGCGGTGGTGGCGGCCATGTAGCCAAGGAGCTGCTGAATTCTCCTGGCTGAAATCGTTGGAGCGTTGTAAGCTGCCAACGCGGCTCGACGTAGCGTTCATGCCCTGTCCATCGGTAGATAGGCCCTGGCCGATACCGAGTCCAGTGTGGCCCCGATGAAGTCGAGCACCCTCGCCGGCTCGAGGTGGGACTTCTTCGGGTTGACCTGGAGGCCCAAGCGGGTCAAGAGAGTCAAAGTTCGATGGATGTTGTCGTATAGTTTCTGCTTGCAGGACGCCACCAACAGCCAATTGTCCAGGTAGGGATAGATGGCAACGCCCTTCGTCCACAGGTACGATACCACCGGGGCCATGCATTTGGTGAAGACACTGGGCGCGGTGGATAGGCCAAGCGGTAACACCTTGTACTGGTAAAAGGTGCCGTCGACCACGAACCGGAGGTACCGCCTGTGCTGCGGGCGAATGGCGATGTGGAAGTAAGCATCCCGGAGATCGATGGAGGCGAACCAGTCCCCTCGACGAAGAAAAGGCAGGATTGAGGTCAGCGTGACCATCTTGAACCTTTTGGGGCGGATGTATTCGTTCACTCCTCTGAGGTCCAGGATGGGCCGTAGAGTTCCGTCAGTCTTCGGTACCGTGAAGTTCCGGGAGAAGAAGCCAGTGTTGCTGGCTGAGGATGGAAGCCGCTCGATTGCCCTCTTCTGAAGCAAGGACTGGATCTCTTCCAGCAGGACCGAGCTGGCCGGGTTGGAGTAGTAGACACCTTGCAGCGGAATATCTTGAAATCTATGGCGTAGCCAAGACGGACGATGGAAAGTACCCAAGAGTCCGTGGTGATGTGACGCCACTCCGCGAGGTGTCTTGCCTGGCTCGGTTGATCTTGAAAGGCTGCTGGCAGGCTGAAACTTGGGTGTGGTGGCGACTGCGAAGGAGGTCAAAACCTAGACCTCCCCTTGGAGGAAGACTTCTTTGACGACGGCGGCGGGTGCCGTCTGAAGGTTCTCCGAGCCAAGGAGACAGTCGATGGTCGAGAGTGGGCCAATTGAGTGGGCCTCTCCTAGAAGGAGGAGACCGAGGATCTTCGCCAGGATTGGAGTGAGTCGGAGGAATGACGGACCTGGGACAGTTGCTTGATTCCCATCTTCTTGGCTGTTAGTCGGGCCTTAACGATGGAGTCCATGGTCTCGTTGGTCGCGGAGTTAAAGAGCCCCTGGCCATTGAAGGGGAGATCCTCAATCCGCTTCCGGTTGTCCTCCTGCAGGCCAGATGACCGTAGCCACACATGGTGCCGGAGCGCGACCGAGCCAACTATCACCCTTGAAGCAACCTCCACGGCATGCTTTGAGGAAAGGATTTGTTGATTGGCGATCGCCACGGCCTCTTTATAGAGCTGGCAGGCGGTCTGTCGGTTCTCCTCCGGGAGGCTGGCCAAGAGGGGGGCAAGGCGTCCAAGATGTTACGCAGGTAAGCCATGAGGCAAGCCTGCGTGTTGGACATCCTGACGTTGAGGGAGGAGGCAGAGTAAAACCCTGGTGGCGCAGTGGTTGAATGCCAGTACTGCAAGCCACAAGGTTGTAAGTTCGATCCTGCCCGGCTCCAAGGTTGACTCAGCCTTCCATCCTTTCGCAGGTCGGTAAAATGAGTGCCCAGCTTGTTGGGGGCATGTATAGAAATGTTTCGAAATACATGCTATTTGTAAGTTGTTCGCCGCCTCGATCCATATGGAGAGGCGGGATAAAATAAATAATTAAATAAAAATAAAATAAATAAAACCTCCTCCCAAAAGTGTCCAGCTTCCAGCCCTCCTGATCCGGCAGTGTGGTGTGAGCCTCCCTTAACCTGGGCTGATTCCACCACTATAGAGTTCGGTACCGGATGGCTGAAGAGGAAGTCCGCCTTCTCCTTCTGAGTTCGGTACAGATGCTCCAGTTGCTGCGGAATCGACTGGGCAGATGCCGGTTTGGCCCCGGGCTGCTTGATGGCCTTCAGCAGCATGGGAAGTACGGGAAGTGGAGCGGTGGTCGGCTGCCGAGCTTCCACGTAGTCAAACACCGGGTCTTCCTCCTCCGGCTCCGGCTCTGCAATCTTCAGGCTGAGGGTGGCTGCCATGTGGAGGAGTATAGTGGAGAACTGTTGAACGTCCTCCAGTGCCGATTCCGGTATGGGTTCCCCAAACCCTAGCAGCAGCAACTCATGCGATGCCGGGGTCAGGTCTTCCAACTCCGTCTCTGAGTCATAGGATTGGGAGGACGGCGTCGGGGACCTTTCAGGAGACCTTTGGGGCACGGTCTGTGAACGTGCGCTGAGGAGATCGTCGGGCTGGTACCGATGGGGTCGCGGTTGCTGAGGCCGCCGCAGCAGAGGTGGTCGCTGTTGTCGTGGAGATCCGGGCCGTTGTAGAGGTGATAGGGATGACCGTAGAGCGCACCCTCCTGGTCGCTTGAGTCACCGTCGTGGTCGCCTTAGCCAACCGTGTTGCGGTGGACTCAACAGGGTGTGTGGCGGTCGACGTGACCCTCAGAGGGGGGGAGACAGCTCGGTAACGCGGCAAAGGCTCCCTGGATCTCCGATATTGGGGAGAAGGGGAGCGGCTGCGGGACAGCTCATACCCGCGGTCACGCCTGGCCGGGGAGTGAGATCTCCTGGCCGGGGAGTGAGATCCCCCATAGGGTACCCAATGTCTGGCGTCGTGATGGTACCGGTCCCTATATGATGGAGAATGGGAGCGGTACTCCGCCGGGCACTCCTTCCACTCAGGCTCCTGCGCAGACCTGGCGATGTATGAAGCCGAGGTGTAGCGGAAGTCGGTGGAGCGGCGTGGGTGTGGGTCGTCGCACACCTCTCGATGCCGCGGTGATGGCGGCCTGGCTCTCCGCTCCGAAGAGTGGGAGTAGCTCCTGTCCGAGGCCGAGTGGTGCCTGGACGAAGGCCGATGGTGCTCCATCACCTGTTCCCCTCGGTCCACCGAAGCATGGTGACTCTGTAGGGGCTCTGCTGCCGTCAGGACAGGTGGTTCCTTGGAAGGCAAGGCCTCCATGTCTTGCTCCTCTTTGGATACCTCCAGGATTTCCTCCGGTTTCGACAGCTCCACCAGGTCTTCGGGGAGTTCCGTCTGAGGTGGCGTTGGAGGGCGCGCCTCCTTAGGCGGTGAGCACCTCTTCTCCTTTCTCTTCTTCTTTTTCTCCTTCTCCTTCCCACTGTCCGGAGCAGGACACTTCCTCTGCGCCACGGTCGGTGGCCTAGATGACTCAGAGGCCTTTGCAGCCACGGGGGTCCCCTTTGATGTCTTAGCCACCGGAGACAGCTTGGGGATCTGGGGAAGCACTGAGATGGGCGTCCTCGGTGTCAGTACCGAGCCCGGTACCGACGAGGTGGACGGTACGGCAGCCGCCGATACTATCGAAGATGAAGTCACCCTCGGAGTCTCAGACATCACTGCACGTGGTGTTACTTCCCTTGCCCTTAGTGACTGCTCCCAGCAAAACGACTTAAGTCGCGACGACCGATTCCGAAGGGTCTGGGAGGTGAACTCGCGGCAAATTGGGCAAGACCTAGTGTTATGAGTCTCGCCCAAACAGAAAAGACACTCCGAGTGTTTGTCAATGAGAGCGACTTTCCGCCCACAGGACGTGCACTTTTTAAAGAGTGCAGACATAGAACGGAGAAGAGAAGAAGTCGAAAAGTGGTCAAAAGCCGAAAAAGATGAAGAAGAGAAAGCCGAATTACCAAGTTAGAGTTCGAAATCCAAGCTGAAGTCAAATACAAGCCAAAAGTCTGAAAAGCCAAGCAAAACGATCTGAAAAGTAATCCGAGAAGCCAAGAACCTTCCGTTTGCAACGGCGGACGAGAAAGAACTGAGGAGTGACCGTTGCTCAGCGGGAGGAGCATGCGCAGTACCGGCATGGGGGAGGGTTCCCGCCAAGCTACTAAGTTCTAGAATCTTCCAAACGCTACCGCGCAGGCTCGAAAGCTCCTAGTGTGTGAAGGCACAGAGACCATGAAGAAGAACTGCTAATTTTCAAATCCAAAAATTGACACTATTCCCCAAGAATCCCTGAAATATGTTATCATTTTCCCCCAACCTTTTAAAAACCTATTTAGATCACCAACTTTTATAACAATGGTTCTTAACCTGGGATCTGGAGACTCTCAGGGTCCATGATGCCCTCATCAGGATCCACAAAGACTTGATCAGCTGCTCAGTTTGCAGTATGTTTAATGCTGAATGTCTCTCTGTTGCTTTTAATTCCGAACTGTACTGCCCTTAAATGCAAGTCTATTTTGGAATTTCTATCTGGTTCTTTTCTGAGAGGATCCTGTAAACTTTGGTGGAAGATCTCATTAGGTTACCTGTTACCCCAAAACATGGGTGACTCAGGCATCCACCCATGATACCAGTACATCCATTCAAAGGTGGGTAATTATTAGCTCAAATTGGGAGGCCTGTGGAGGGGGTAACCTAACAAGATCTTTCCACCAATGTTTATGAGGTCTTGCAGGAAAGAAGCAATAGCATATGTATTTCCATACCACTTATCAGCCAAGTTCTCTCTAAGCGGTTTACAATGCTTTAGCTAATTGCCCCCAACAAGCTGGGTACTTATTTTACTGACCTGCAGAAGGATGGAAGGCTGAGTCAACCTGGAGTCTGGTAGGATCAAACTCACAAACTTGTGGCCACAGTACCGGCATTTAACCACTGCACCACCAGAGCACCAGAAGCAGCCAGGGATTCCAAAATGTAAACTAAAATGTGTTGTATTGAAATATCAATCACACACGCAAATGATCCAAACACACACACTTGCACAAAAGGATAAAGGGAGGAAAGTTGTAGATAGAGGAGTTTTCAGGAATTGGATGATAATTACTGATCTGGAGAGCATTTATTATTATTATCCTTTATTTATATAGTACCATCCATGTACATGGCGCTTTACAAATTTAAAATACAACAGTTGCCCTGAATAAATACATAATAAAATGAAACTATACAACGAAAAGGATCCAGAGTATATGGAGTTAAAACCAGTACAACATAACATTACTACAATGGCAATAAACATTACTGTAATGTCAATAAAATACAATATCTAAATAGCAATAAAACAAGTCCAACATTCCAAAGATTTTGGAAAACAAGAAAGTTTTCAGTTTAGATTTAAAACAGTAAGAGAAGAGGCAGTTCGCAAGGTCACCGTAAGGCGATTCCACACATAAAGGGCAGCGGAGAGAAAAAGGGCGTATCCGAGCTAAAGAGGAGGAGACTCTAGGCTGGGTAAGAAGGCAAGTATTTGAGGAGTGTAGGTTTCCAGCTGGCTGATAAGGAGAAAGCAGTGAAGAAAGTGGTGATGTGGCTTAGACTAGCACCTAAGGACAGTACTCATTTGGAAATTGGAGTGACAGCATGGTGAACAGCAAGTGAAGTACTGCATCAAACTGCTCAAAATGGAGGGTTCTTAAACCCAAAATCTACCTTGAGGACATGGGTGTGAATGACTCTCTGACCAAGCAAACAGTAGAGGCTGCCACATGGACAATGGGGTCCGGATAGAGTTAATGGTCTTAGTGTTAGGTGACAAAGAGTTAATGGTTGTTGTAATAGCTCTGTAATTGTGGAGAGGTTCAAGGACAACATAGGGAAATATCCAGGTGTGAGGAGACAGGGCTGAAACAATCAGTGTTTTGGTGGGAACTTCTCTTGGCCATTGTATGCTCAGAAATGTTCCAGCTTCATCTTAAGCCTATTATCTCTGGAGTTGCCTGGTAATCTGCCTGACAATGACTTTGGCTACATTTAGAGGGAATCTGCTGACCTGCCTTGCAGTCACATGTGTTCAGTCAGTAATTTTCCTCTGCCCTGCTCGACCTTCTAATCAATGCCAATCAATGCATTTGCCAATCAAATCATATTTTTCCAATTAAACCATATCAAACCTGGGGTGTCAATGGGCTCATAACATACCTTCCTCTCGCAGGCCTCTTAATTGAGCAAATTAATTCCCCATTGTCACATGGAGATACTGGCATTGCAGGTGGACCCCTGAGTCACCCACATTTTGGAGTAACATTATGTACATTTAAAGAGCACTTCCAGATGGTTTGTGCACTTCCTGTCTCTCCTGACAACACTTACACACATTCTCACACTCAACAACCCATGATCAGGGAGCTGCAGTAGCTTTAAAGTCAAGTGGAGAGAACACATCTAAATATGTTCATTGCGGAATATGTCCAACCATCTTTGTGGATTGTGCATCAATTGCCCTTCTCATACTCCAGGTTTTTAAGTTTGACACCATTTCAGCAAAGACGTCAGATCAGATCCACTTCTTCTTTGCCAAACTGAACTGCCGACTTTACAAGAAAATCAACAAATCCTCAGAATTGATATCTGCCAACCGACTCTTTGGGGAGAAATCACTTGTTTTCAATGAAACCTACCAAAATATAAGTGAAGTTGTTTATGGAGCTAAACTCTGGCCATTGAATTTCAAGGTGAGTCATAAATGTGTTGTTGGTGCTAAGAGCTGTGAATAATTTTCAAGTATCTTGAATTGATTAGGTGGTAATTGCAGGATACTCATTAGTATATGTGCAATCAGCACCATAGGCGTACCTCAGTTAACAAAGATGCTCCTTTTTACAAAGTATTTTGTCTCCTCATCCAGTTTCTTTTCCTTGTCCTTTGTCTAGCTGGAAGGGTTTTGTTTTTTTTAAACAGCATTGCGCAGCATTAAGCAGCATGTCTATAGTAAAACTTGGGCTGGTAAAGAATGGAGTACTCCTCAGCTGATCCTTACTCTAGCTGTGTGTGGCTGCTAACAACAGACCAAGTAACAACAGCTACCTCTAGGGCTCCTTACCGAGCATCTAAGAACAGCAAAACAGAGAGAGAAGGGAAAAGCAAGCTAGGTGCCTCATCAGTTACCCCCAGCATGTGAAAAAACCAAAGACCTGTAAATTTGACTACCAAAATGGAAATCATAACAAATCATAAGCAGAGAAGGTGAAAGACAAAATAAATAAACAAACAAATAAATAAAAATAAGAAATCTCTGAATGCATTTTGGAAGAAGCTGCAGAAAGTTCAAAATATTTTTGTTTACTTGGGCTGTGATTACCTTGTTGGAAAATTCTGGCATTCTCTCTCCCCTCTCCCTTGTTCTAGGGCGAGTAGGGCTTAGCTAGCATAAAGTTTCTTTTTCCTTTGCATGTCAAAGCTTCTGCCTCCTCACCTAAAGCCTCACTTTTGCTCTTTGTGTTATTTAAATGCATGGCTATGGAATCCAGCTGACCAGACCATGTGACCCAGGATAGACCCTGGGGTCATTGGCCTTACACAAAAGACCACACTTCTCTCTTTGCCATTTTTGCTTCTACTTCCTTCCCTTTTACCATGCTTTGTCTCTCCACCAAGAAGATAGTGAGTTAAGAATGAAAGTACTATCTTGCCTAATCTATTTGTTAGTTCGTTAGGATCTAGATTCTCCAATGCATATGTGGTTGCAAAATTCATTAGTAAACTTTTCAAGTTTGTAACTTGAAACTGACTGCCTTATTTTGCTTTCTAAGTCAGTCTGAGTTCAGGGAAGCCACACACAGACTGCGACATGCTTCTTCTGCTACTCTGCTAAAGGAGGGCTGATTCCTAACAGTTTTAGCTTTCATAGAATTTCCCTCAAAGGGCTAACACCCTGGGAAACTCTAACAACATAACTGACCTGGTTGTTTCAGTTCACATGAGCATATGATTAGTTTCGAATAAAAACTTAGATGAAACATGCTGAACTGTTCCCTTTTTTTTTTTTTTTTGGTGGTGTAGGAACCTATCCTTATTCTTTCTATATTATTTCTACTTCTGGTATCAAATTAACTGAGTAATGTCCAGTAACACATCGGCTTCCTTAAATGAGATATACCTGTCTAGGCAAATCAGATCCGCACTCCCTCTTAAAAGAGGCATGTTTGTGAAATTCTTCCAATCCCAGTGCTGATTAGCTATCCTTCAGTCCCCTTCTCTATGTTTCAGCTAGGCTGCTTTTTTCTGGGAATGTTACAAAGGTTTTATTAAATATTTGTTGAGTGCCATTTTTGATATAGTAAAAAAGTGGCCTTGTGTGATTTCTTGAATTTTTAATCCTCCGGTTTTTTTCCACTAGTGAAGAGGATATATTTTGGTCACTTCACATACCTCTCGAAAAACTTCTGTCTGCAACATCCCCAAAAGGACATATAATCTCAGGTTATGTGACCAATAGGAAACTGGCTCTTGTCAGGCATTGATTTTCCCCCTCTAAAATAGGCTGGTGGTTTTGACTTCATTTCTTAATTACAGTTCTCCTTTCCACATTCACAGGTTTGACTCTCATAAGTCTGATTATTTGTGAGGTGCCTGTGCCTCTCCCCCCCCCCGTTCTCCTCCTCTCATTCCCCTGCGTTTTGCTGGTGCAGACAAAGAGGGACAGTGTGCCAAGGCAAAAGGTAAGGCAATGGTGGTGGTAGGGAGACACGGATGGGCACGCTTTCCTTTTGCCCTCTGGAGCTCTCCCCTCCCATTCCCTTGCCTCTTCCCTGGCCCTGAGAACTCACACTGAGGCAAAAGGTAAGGCAATGAATGGGGTGGGGGAGTCATGTGTGTGTGTGTGTCTATCTGTGTGTGTGCGTGCGCACTTTCCTTCTGCCCTCTGGAGCACTTGCCTCCCATTGCTTTGCCTCTGGCACTAAGAAAAGCAGTTGTGGGGGCACACACAGTCCTTCCTTCTCCCCTCCAGAGCTTCCCCCTCACTTCCTTGCCTCTAGCCTGGTCACAGAGAAGGAAGGCTCCTCTGCCAGAGCCCCAGTAGAGAATGGGAGGGGGGTCACGGAGGGAGTTATTTGCAATTTTTCCACTTTCACAAGGGTTCTGCACCCTGACCTCTCATAAATGTGAAGGGCCACTATATTGTGGAAATAGTCTTTGCATGACAAAATGAGCAAAATCAGAGGACAGCATATCTAAATTGTTTGTCAGATACAGTTTCCAATATTACAGAGGTTGTCATATTGTAGCTTTTGATGGCACCACATCATCCTCATCTTCTTTTTATGTTGTTTGTTCCTTTAGTGACACTTGTGACATTTTGTCCCCTTGCCTCCATGTTGCCTGTTTTTAGGAGAAGCCAGACTTGTCTAGAGCATTCATTAATAACTGGGTGGCAAATAAAACAGAGAAACACATAATGGAAGTGATTCCAGAAAGAGGCATTGATAGCAACACTGTTTTGGTACTCATCAATACCATCTACTTTAAGGTAGGAAAAATACATCATGGAATCTGAATTATGAAAGCTGTGAGCATATTATTTCAGGCTGAACTGACTTGCATATTGTTTAATTATACGAGAATGACAATGTACTTTTAATCACTGTTCCTTTTCTTGGGATATGGTACGTCAGTCATGTGTGCTCTGGAGACTCCCTTACCAATTGTTATGCATTTGTGCTGTGCTTTCAGGAACAAAATCTCTCTTTGAATAATTGCCTGAACTTGTGATGGCTAAGAGTGGGATTGAGAACAGAGTGGTTGCACTCTGTCCCTATACTCAACATCCATGTGTGCCAGAACCTCCCCCTGCTCAGTTCCTGATTTCCCAGTTTTAACAGGGGCCATTTCCGCACTAGACTGTTATAGTGCTATTATTCCACTTTCAACATCCTATGGAATCCTGGGGCTTGCAGTTTAGGAAGGGGCCTCAAAAGAATCCCAGGATTCCATAGGATGTTGAAATAATAGTGCTATAACAGTCTAGTGCGGAAATGGCCAGGGAGTTCTGAAGACGAGTTATTCATTTGAACACAAGTAGAACTCTTCATGTGATTGGGGATCCTCAAAGAGCAAGGTTCCTAATAAAAATGAGAGTGCAACTCACACTCAAGCAAACTTAAATTGAACTCCTCTTTAGACCTGGGCACTCAAAGCAGTAAGGAGAAGAACTGAGGGAGTGGGCTCAGTGCAAACAGATATTTTAGGAGGACAGGGATCTCATGCAGCCACTCTCAGGTGAAAGCTTGCAGAGGGCTGAAGGAACTTTAAGACTTGTGTTCTTGAAAGAGCATGTCACAGAGGAATAAACTGTTTTTTCTGTCTCTCTAACTACCAGTTCTAGAGAAATGCCTGCCAGTCCTCCCACTCTGTTTTTAAGGAGGGTCTCATTCTGCAGCTTAGTGTTGGGGAAAAAATTCTTGTTACTTTTTTAAAATATCACATTACAAGATTTGATCACCCTATATAAATAAGTGGATTGATGTAGACATTCTCATCCATGTCCTACAATTTAGTCTCAGATTTTTTTTTTCTTCATGGTAACAGTCTTGAAGCCCAGTATGCTCCCCCATTGAACCTCCAGGGCCAGATAAAATATACCCACCTCATGTCATGCTTGAGCCCTGGTGTATACTTATTCTGTCTAGATCTCTCCTCCAGGTTTGTCCATTCCATCCTCCATGAGCCACTGTCTGGAACACTGTGAAGTTGGAGAGGATGGAGAGGATGAGCCATTTGTGAGAGTTGACTGGATGTCTGTCTCACCTTCTCAGGCATAAGTATACTTCTCAGTACAAACTGACGTAAAACATGACGTTGTGTGTCCAAATCTTTCTAGGAATGTGTGCTCGTGCTATCTTAACATGAGCACAAACAATTTCTTAATATATATTATCCCACCATCCACTACACACAGATGTGGAGTTGTTAGTGGAGTTCCCCAGAAATCTTAAGAAGTTTTTGTTTAGGACCTAATTTGTGCTAGTAGCTGTCATATAGAACCACCTGGAGTATCCTGTGCCTCCATTTAGTGAATGCTAAATAGGGCATGCATTTGTATGGCACAAGTGACAATTGGACTCAAGTGAGTTGTGCTGGGTAATCCAGTGATCTGAAAGTTTCTGACTGTTCTATATCTTTTGTACAGGGCCACTGGAAATCCAAGTTCCCTCCTGAAAACACAAAGTCAGAACTGTTTTACAGAACACCTTCAGATTCTTGTCAGGTGCCTACGATGTATCAGGAAGCTTCCTTCCGCTATGCCTCCATTCCAAGTTCCCAAGTGCAGGTGCTGGAGCTGCCCTACAAAGGAGATGATATTACTATGGTCCTTATCCTGCCCTTTATGCAAACACGTCTGGTGGAGGTGGAACAGGAACTGACATCAGACAAGTTGGAAGGCTGGCTGAACTCACTGAAAGAGGTCTCCCTCTCAGTGCATTTGCCCCGTTTCCGGATAGAGGACAGCTTCAGCCTAAAGGAAAAACTACAACAAATGGGATTGAAGGACCTCTTCAGTCCTGAACATGCCAGTCTTCCAGGTCGGTCCTAAAGAATCCTTGTTGTTGCTGTTGTTGCCTGATGCAAACTTGTAACTTGTCTCCCATCCCATTGCCCTGTACAATCTCATGAATCAGGAAATATATTTCTGTTTTAATTCCACAATTACATTTTCAGCTTCTTGGAAATTACACCATGGGCCATGCTAGAATTTTTCTAACATGTCCCCAAATGCCTTCACCTCTTTTATTCACCCCTTTTATTACCACATTGGTGTAATATAGGCCAAGACTCTGTTTAACCACCGGTGGACTGGAAACCTTCACAACATCCCCCGCTGGGCTTCCACTGCTTCCAGCTGTGTAATTCTTGCTTGAAAGTGCCAAGGGTCCAAGTCCCAGCCAATCAGTGCCTGGGGGTGGAGAGGTCCTGGGCACCCTGTGCCTGGGGCCACACAGCCTGGAAACAGGAACAGCCATTGTCTTCCTTGCTCTTCAGTGTCCAGGAGAGTGACTGCTGTTTCTTTTTTATCAGCTCCACAAGTGCAGCTAGATGGTGCCTGGGAGCCCCCTTTCTCCAGTTACAATTCTCCCTCTCCCTCCTTACCTAATCCCCAGCCACACTTAATATTAGTTCACTGATAGTTCTTGAGAGAGCTTTTCATAGAAGAAAGCAAATGTCTATCTCTTAGACTAGATGTCTTCCTGGTTTAAATGCAAAAGCTAAGGACTGTCACGTTCTATAGAAGGACATAAGTCAGTGATTCATTTCTGTTCTGTTACTTCTTATTGGTTACAGTAAATCTAACTGCATCTGGACAAAAAATACATAAACAGAGACGTTCCATAAGTTTCCTCACACAAAATAATCCATTTAGTTTAATTTTAATCCCTCATGATAATAGGATTGCAGCCTAGGGTTTCTGGGCTGGTACAACGTAAATTTCCATCTGCTTTCTTCTGCTGGGCTCCTCCTTTCTCCTGGTCACCCAAAGGCAGCTGATGGCACGAGGGTGCATCTCTGCAGCCAGCCAGTGGCATACCTTCCATCATTTCACAGATGAAAAACAGGACACACGTGGTAAAGTTACCTCAGAGTGTGGTGAAGTTTCTTTTTTGCCTGAACCTACTGGGAAGGGCAAGACTCCACCCCTTCCTCTTCTGTCTTGCCCTTGCTGAGTTAACTGATGTAAGCTACTTTTGCACTTTGACCCTCAATTGGCAGCTACTGAATCAAACTGAGGACAAAGGGAGAAAGTAGAAGGAAGAGAGAGAGAGAGAGAGAGAGAGATTTAAAAGCAATTGAAAAAGTGGGATGACAGAATTAATTAGGACTGTCTCTGCTGAACTGGGACAGTTGGAAGATTTGCAGTGGTGCTAATCACTTGGCCAGGCTTAGATTTGCACCTGGCATCTAGTTTTAAAAAACTCCAATGTTACAATATTTAAAGTCTCACACTCTGGTGGTTAGAAACTTGGATTTCTGAGATTCTCTGTTTAAACATAGAAGAACAGGTTGCTTACCTGTAATTGTGGTTCTTTGAGTGGTCATCTCTGAACTCACATAGATGAGTCACCTGCGCCTGCACAGTGCGATGTTTAGAACCTTCTAGAGCCTAGAGTTAGATGTTTTGGTGGTAACCCCACCCCATCCCCTTAGGGTATATAAACCCCCTAAACCATTAGTTCTTTGGCCACCTAAGGCAGCAGCCAGAGGACCAACAGGTCAAGCAAAATACAAAGAGAAGAGGATGGGCAGGGTTGTGTGAGTTCACAGATGACCATTCGAAGAACCAGTTACAGGTAAGCAACCTGTTCTTCTTCAAGGTCTCTGTGACTCACACAAATGGGAGACTAGTCAGTTACTAACCTTGGAGGTAGGTGCCACAGAAGAGACCAATGAGATTTCCAACAATACATCAATTAAGATATAGAGGATTGTAACACTGCTGTGCCAAATATGGGGCCAGTTCATGCTCTATTGTCCAGTCTATAGTGGGTGATGAATGTAATGGGTTGCAACCAGGTGGCAACCATGCAGAAACCATGAAAGAACACTGTGGATGCTGCCATAGCTCTAGTAGAATGACTTCTCAGTTGCTGTGGAGGTTGTTTTCCAGCAAGCTCTTAGTGAGGCGAATGGTTGAGCTTTGTGATGAAACTGGTCATCCTATCTTGGCAGAAGAGTAACAAACAAAGAGTTTTTGGTGCCTCTGAAGAAAGCAGTGCATTGCACATAGAAAACCAGAGCACATCTGGTGTCAAGGCAATGGAGATTCTGCTCTAAGTCTGAGAGTTGGGTTAGGGATGAAGGAGGGAAGGATAATGTCTTAGTTGAGATGAAAACTTTAGGCAGGAAAATGATGTGAGGCCTGAGAACAACCTTCTCTTCGTGGAATCAAAGTTAAGGCTGATCCACTCTGAGAGCACAGATCTCATCAGCCCTCCTTGCTGAGGCAATCACTACCAGAAAGGGCGTTTTCCAGGCTAATAGCCGTAGGTCACATGTAGCCATAGGTTCGAAGGGATGTTTAGAAAGTTGAGAGAGAACTAACATCAAGTTCCAGGTAGGTACCGGAGGGCTCACAGAAGGATGCAATTCCAATTCCAGAGATGCATGGAGAGATCAAGTAGAGTCCAGGACCATGTGCCCCCTTGCCTGTTGACATAGTATATTGTGGTGGTATTGTCTGTAACAATCTGTACAGACCAACTCTGCTCGAAAGCACAGAGAGCCTTGATCATGGCAAGAAGTTTGAAGGCATTGATATGGAGCAGTTTGTCCAATGCAGACCATCTGCCCTCAAGTGTGAGGTCATTCATGTAGGCTCCCCAGCCTTCCCAAGAGGCACCTGTCGTTACTGATACCTAAAGAAAACAAAGTAGAAAAGCGTTCTGACTAACACGTTTTCTTGGTTCAGCCATCATCAGAGAGATTGAAGAACAGAACGCGATACTGTGATGAAATTTGACAGATGGTCCCAAAATGGATGGAAGGTGTGCAGAAACCATGTTTGGAGTGGTCACAGCTGAAGCTTGGCATATGGTGTGACTGCCGTCATTGAGGCCACAAAGCCCAGTAGGACTTGGATGTTTCTCTCTCTCTGAGCCATTGACGTTTTGACAGCCTAAGTGCAGTTTGTCAAATGATGGTTCACCTTTTGTGCGGAAGAAAAGTTCACTGGGACCGAGAATCCAAATGCACTTATGAACTTGATGTTCTGGTAGGCATCCAGTTGAGATTTCTTGAAGTTTACCGGGAGGCCTAGCAAACAGAGAAGCTTTATGGTCATGTTGATGTTGACAAGAAGGTGGACTCATGATCAAGCAACCAAGAGCCAGTCATTGATATACAGGAACACCACAATACAGCATTGATGTAGTGCAGCTGCGACCACCAGCATTACCTTTGTGAAGGCTCTCGGACCCATGCTGAGGCCAAATGGCAAGACATGAAAACCGTACACTCTCCAATCAACCATGAAGGTTAGATACCATCTGTGGCTTGATCTGATCGTGATGTGGAAATAGGCATCCTTCAGGTCCAAGATGGCAAACCAACCCCCTTTTTAAAGCAGTGGAAGGATGGATACAAGTGTGACCATACGAAAATGCTTCAGTTGGATGTAATGGTTGACTCTATGAAGATCCAAGATGGGACAAAGGTCACTGTCCTTCTTCAACACATAAAGTACCATGAGAAGAAGCTGTGACAGAGAGCTGACAGTGGAATGCACTCAACGGCTCCCTTATCAAGCAGTGTTGCAATCTCCTTGTTGAGAACTGGAGATGATTGCATGACTCAGAGATGACCCATTGGAGGGAGAAGACAGAACTCTATGGTGTACTCTCTGGTAACAATGTTGAGTACTCAAGAGTCCATTGTGATAGAGGCCCAAGTGTGATGGTATTCACTCAGCCTGTCTCCAAAGGGCCACGTTGGAGAACAGGGCCACATTGGTAGTGTGAACAGAACCCGAGGTGGAATTGTCAAGATGGTAAAAAGAAGTTACTGTGTTGGTATCTGTAGCAGCAAAGGAGATGTCAAAAGAAGACGAGACCAAGGCATCTTTGGTATTAGTGGCTAGGTGGTGGAAAAGGCAGTGCATGAGGGGGTATCGTTGTGCATCCTATCAAACATGACGCTTGGATGGTTCAGACTGGCATTTTCTATAGTGCAAAGTACGATACCAAGAGGAAGGAAAGTTCCTAAAGGACTGTTGTTGCAATGGTTGAGGTGTCCTCTGTTGTCAAGAGGAGGTTAAGCTATCAATACCTTGAGGCTGGAACAGGTTGGTAGTTAAACTTCTTGGCTGTCGATTTCATCTTTTTGACCATGTTCGAGTTTGTCATTTGTGGACACGTTAAAGAGGCCAGCGTCATCAATAGCAGATCTTCAATCATAGACCTGACCTGCTAGGATAAACCAGAAGAGTGGAGCCAGGTATGGCGTTGAAGGGCAAGCACTCCAGCTAGTGTCTTAGCACTACAATCAGCAACATGCTTAGAGGTGGTAATGTGCTGAGATGCCCAGTAGTAAGACTCCCCATAGAGAACTGTGACAATCCATTTATCTTCATAGGCAAACAGTCAATGTAGGACTTCAACCTTATTACTCCATAAGAACTACTGGTAGGCACCATACAGGCCATGTAGTTAGGCAGTCTAAAAAGGAGGGCAGCACTGGAATAAATTTTTCTTCCAATGGCTTCCAGGTGTTTGCCCTCTTTGCCAGCTGGGGAAGTGTGAAGTCTCTGGGAAGTCTTAGATTGGGCATTGTCCACTATGATCAAATTCGGCTTAAATTCGGTTCATCCGCCAGTCAAGGTCTGCATCCAAAGATGGTAGAAGGACTCTAACTTCTTGGAGTAGATGGTATGGAAAATGGTGATATCCAAGACTTCTTTAGGAGATGGGAAGACACAAAAGAAGCAGAATAAATGTAGTCACCGATGCCTGATCCTATGGCTGTTGAGATCATGCACATCCTCCTTGTGGCAATCGATCTGAAGGTTAAGTGACTGGGCCATCCTCAGCATCTGTTCTGAGAAAGATCTGACATTGTCAGTCATAGAGACAAGATCCTGGGAGGAGACCACAGATGGTAGGGGGTGGTCAAGCAACTGTTTGTCAGATGATGTTGAAGTTGAAGATGAAGTAGAGGGCAAGCCACTGAGGAGACACTGAGGCAGCAATTGAAGATCTTTCCGAAGACTGCTGAGTTGTTGGTACAGAGGTAGGTTGGGGCACCTGAGAGGAGGTGGTAGGCATCACAGTCAGAAAATTGGAGGATGGAATATCAACAATTTAAGATATTCAGATGTCACCATACTACTAGCAGAAAATAGCAAAGACTTGGAAGAAAGTAATGGCAGAAAAGTGTAAAGTCAGGTTTACAGTTGAACATTAAAAAGACAAAAATAATGACCACAGATGATTTAAAGTAGACAATGAAGACATTGGCTGAATTATTCATCAAAATGGAGACTGGAGTCAAAAATCAGAAGACTAGTGTGTTGGACCCCAGGGGAAGTAGCTATCCTGAGTGGTAGACAGCCATCTAGCAACAAGTTGCCAGACAACCAGAATGGCCACTCCAGAGAGAAACCCAGCCCATTAGTGGGAAGGAGGGGTTGCAGGACTATGAGGAAGAGGCATAAATAGCAGGCAAAATGACTTAGTTTTGGCGGGAGTCAGACTTCCAAAAGAGGGGCTATAAGTTAGTTTTTCAACTAGAGAGTTTTTCGGTCATCCAAGAAGGGAGGGTTGAATGAAAAGGGTGTGTTTTCTCAGAAAGCTTGAAGAGAGGGGCAGAAGAGAAGTCAACCTACTTTTGAATCTGGTCAGAGAGAGTGGCCTTGATTTGGGAAGAACAGGTTGCTTACTGTGGTTCTTCGAGTGATCATCTGTGCCCTCACACACTAGGAGCTTTCGCGCATGCGTGGTACTGTTTGGAAAGTTCTAGAGCTGAGTAGCTTGGGGGAATCCCTCCCTCCTATCTGCACTGAGCATGCTCAACCCGCCGAGCAACGGTCAGTTCTGTAGTCCGCCAATAAGGGACCTGAGAAGAGGGGACGGCTGGGCGGGTGTGTGTGAGGGCACAGATGACCACTCGAAGAACCACAGTTACAGGTAAGCAACCTGTTCTTCTTCTTCGTGGTCTCTGTGCCTCACACACTAGGAGACTTTGTAGCTTACCAGATGGACGGTGAGTCAGGTCCTAGAGTACGGAGGCCAGCACCGCTCGTCCAAAACGGGCATCCCTGCGGGACCGGCAGTCTAGTCTGTAGTGGCGCACAAAGGTCGATGGTTGGGACCAGGTGGCCACACAGCATAATTCTTGTAGGTCCACTCCTCGCAGGAGAGCAGCTGAGGATGCCACAGCTCTGGTAGAGTGAGCCCGAAGCAAGGCTGGTGGAGGTTGCTTGACAAGTTCGTAAGCCAGCAGGATGGTTTGAGCCACCCATTTGGAAAACCTCCATGGCGATGGCCGTAGCACACAAACAGGTGAGTGGTCTGGTGAAAAGACGCAGTCCAGTTCATGTAGAACGCCAGGGCCTGACGAACATCAAGGGAGTGAAGGGATCTCTCCAAAGGTGTACTCAGGTCCAGATAGAAAGTGGGTAGGATGATGTCTTGACTAAGGTGGAATTGTGACACCACCTTTGGCAGAAAAGAGATGTCAGGGCGAAGGACTACCTTGTTTCTGTGGAAGACAAGGAAGGCTCATTGGAACACAGTGCTGTCAGCCTGCTCGTCCACCTGGTGGAGGTGACAGCCACAAGGAAGGTAGTTTTGATGGTCAAGAACCTGTTGTCTGTGGTGGCCATAGGCTCAAAGGGCGGTCACGTGAGCTGCGAGAGTACTAGGGATAGCGACCAGGGCGGTAACGGCAGCAATACCAGCGGATAGAGATGTTGCAGACCCTTCAAAAACTGCTTCATGGTAGTGTCCCGGAAGAGCGCTGCCGATGGAGAACCTCGAGGCTGGTAAGCCACAATCACGACAAGGTAGGCCATGAGAGATGGGAAGGCAAGCCCTTGTTGTCGATGATGAAGGAGGAAGTGAAGTACAGTAACTGGTGCGACTGGTAATACTGGTTCGCCGCGTGCCTTGGCAAAGGCAAGGAATTTTTGCCACTTGTAGTGGTAGTTCCAGCGTGTCAACTCCTTCCTGGCCGCAGTCAGGACACCTTGGCTGATCGGATTGTCTAGGGCATTATCCGCCAGGCGGGGAGGGCCAGAAGTGGCAGGTCCAGATGGAGAATGAGACCGTCGGAGTGCGACAGGACATCTATGGCTGTCGGAAACCGAAGGAGTCGACCTCAAGTGGCCTTGAACAGGGGGCCGAACCAGTGCTGCCTCAGCCAGTACGGGGCTACCAGGATGATATCGGCTCGATCCGCGAGGATCTTGGCGACCACTCAACCCAGGAGAGGAAACGGCGGAAACACGTAGATGAGCTCGCCGGTCCACTGGAACTGGAAAGCATCACCTAGAGAGCCTTGACCCTGTCCGGTCCTCGAGCAATACTGGTGACACTTCCTGTTCTGACTGGTGGCGAAGAGATTGAGTGTCAGTTCGCCCCAGTGGTCTTGTATCATTTGGAAGCCGACCGTTGAGAGGGACCACTCGTGGTGGCAGGAGGTGGCCCTGCTGAGCGCGCTACCGTAACATTCTCCTGCCCTGCCAGATGGACAGCTATTGGGTGAATTTGTAGTGGTAGACACCAGTGCCAGAGGTGGAGAGCGATGGACAGAAGGGTGGACGAGTGGGTTCCCCCTTGCCTGTTGATATAGCAGATGGCAGCTGTGTTGTCTGTCAATCTAGCCCGTGTGGCCCGTGACCAGATTGCGAAATGCCCAGAGAGCCTTCCAGATGGCGAGGAGCTCGAGCGCGTTGATGTGAAGATCGGTTTCGTCGTCGGCCCAGCGTCCTTGGACTCTGAGGTCGCTGCAGTGTGCTCCCCAACCGAACAGAGAGCATCTGTTGTGATTGTGAGTTGAGGAGTCGGCTCTCAAAACAGCATCCCTGACAGCAGGTGGCGGAAGGATAGCCACCAAAGGAGGGAAAGGTGCATTTGCCAAGGAAGGTGTAGGTGGAGCCTCTGGTCGTATAGGAACGGGCTGAAAACCTTGACGAACCAGTACTGGAGCAGCCACGCACGGAGTCGAGATAGGTAAGTGACTGACGTCGTTGAGGCCATGTATCCCAGGAGTTGTTGGATCCTCCTTGCCGATACCATCGGTGCAGTGAGCACGGCAGATACTGCTCAACGGAGTGTACGAGCTCGCTCGAGGGGCAGATACGCTGTGGCCGAGGTCGAGTCTAGAGTCGCTCCTATGAAGTTGAGTACCTGAGAAGGTTCGAGGTGGGACTTCTTTGGATTGACCCGGAGGCCAAGACGAGTGAGGAGGGACAGAGTCTGGTATATGCCCTTGTAAAGTTTCCGTCTGCAGGACGCAAACTACAGCCAGTCGTCGAGGTCGGGTAAATGGAGACGCCTTTCATCCGCAGGTATGATACCACCGGGGCCATGCATTTGGTGAAGACCCTGGGAGCGGTGGAAAGTCCGAAGGGCAACACTATGTACTGATAGCAAGTACCGTCGACTGCAAACCGAAGGTACCGTCTGTGCTGCGGGCGAATGGCGATGTGAAAGTAAGCATCCCGAAGATCGATGGAGGTGAACCAGTCCCGTCGTCGAAGGAAAGGGAGGATCGAAGACAAGGTGACCATCTTGAATCTCTTGGGGTGGATGTATTCCATCTGAGGTCCAAGATTGGCCACAGGGTACCGTCCGCTTTTGGTACCATGAAGTACCGGGAGAAGAAACTGGTGGTAGCGGCCGAGGATGGTACTTCTTCGATCGCCCCTTGTGCAGGAGAGACTAGATCTCTTCCAGCAAAGCCGGACTGGCCGGGGTGGAATAGTAGACGCCTCGCGGTGGAATACTTGAGAACTCTATGGCACAGCCAAGGCAGACGATGGAAAGGACCCAAGAGTCCGTAGTTATATGCCGCCATTCTGTGAGGTGTCTGGCCAGGCTGGGATGATCTTCTAGGGCTGCTGGCAGGTGGAAGATTGGCTGTGGAGGCATCCTGCATGACGCATCAAAAATGGGACTTCGTTTCCGGATGAAGACTTCTTCGAAGGTTGATGTCTCTGAAGAGGTCTCCGAGTCGAGGACGAGGTCAACGGGTGCGACAGGGCCGACCGAGGCGAGCGTGGCTGGTAAGTAGAGGACGATGATCTACGCCACGAGGGTCGCAAACCGAAGGAGCGGTGAGACTGTGGAGGCTGGTGGATACCCATCTTCTTGGCAGTCAGGTGGGCCTTGATGATGTGATCCATTGCCTCATCAGTCGTCGAATGGAAGAGCCCTTGGCCGTCGAAAGGGAGATCTTCAATTCTTTTCCTCGTGTCCTCCTGGAGTCCTGATGAGCGGAGCCAGGCGTAGCGGTGCAAATCTACTGAGCCTACCATGACTCGTGCGGCCACCTCAACCGAGTGCCTCGAGGAGATTATTTGTTGGTTGGCGAGTGCCACTGCCTCATTGAAGAATCGGATGGCACTCACTCGGGTCTCCTCTGGAAGGTTGGATAGAAGAGGGTGGAATCTATCCAGGAGGCTCCTCAGGTAGGCCGCAAGGCAGGCCTGGGTATTGGACACCCTGGCTATCAACGATGACACCGAGTAAAACCTCCTGCCGAAGGTGTCCAATCTCTGACCCTCACAGGCCGGCGGGGTGGTGTGAGGTCTCCTTCCTCCTTTGGTCTGGGCAGATTCAACTACAATGGAGTTCGGTACCAGGTGTGTGACGAGGAACTCGGCATCCTCTTTCTGGGTCCAGTACAAATGCTCGAGCCTATGTGGAATCGGCTGAGCAGATGCTGGTTGGGCCCATGGGTGTTTAAGTGCTTCCCTCAGGGCCGGCAGGAACGGTAATGGTGCCATCGATGGTGGACGGGTATCCACATAGTGAAAAACTGGATCCTGCATGGCCGGGGCCGGTTCCGCAACCTTCAGTCCCAGGGCAGCTGACATGCGAAGGAGGATGTCCGAGAACTGTTTGACATCCTCCGGGGCTGAATCTGGAGCAGGATCTCCAAAAACCAAAGGAGGAGACTCATGCAATCCCGGTGTTGACTCTTTGGAATCGGAATCGGACTCATAGGACTGAGAGGAGGCAGACGAGGATTTTCGTGAAGATTTTCTCTCGACGGCTGTTCAGCTGGTACCGTCAGGGTCACCGCAGGTACGGTAGAGGTGGCTGACCTCATCGTCAAAATCACTATACCAGTTGTAGACTGAAGTTGGGGAGTCGTCGTGACTGGAACTACTGCAGGCCATGGTTGTTGGATGGCCTGAGTGACAGTAGTGGCAGCAGTCGAAGACTGTGCCTGGACAGGCTCCGCAGATGGGCGAGAGACTGTGGATGTCACCTGTGGTGGTGGGGAGACTGGGCGGTAGCGAGGTGAGCGCTCGTGGGATCGACGGTGATGTGGTGATCTAGAGTACGAGCGAGAATGTGATCGCTGGTATCGTTGATGGTGAGATCCGCGTGATGAAGAGCGGGACCGACGATACGGCGACCACTGCCTCACATCATAATGGTACCTATCCTGGTATGATGGGGAGTAGGACCGATAGGACCCAGGATACTCTCTCCACGCATGCTCTTGGGCATATCTCGCTGTATGAGACGCGGAGGATTACGGCAAGTCCAAGTGAGGTCTAGCCCCCCTTCTCTCAGGGTAGGTCTCCCTAGGACATGGGGACCGTTGCCTGACTCTTTGTTCCGGTGAGTGAGAGGCACTCCTACCCCGAGGACCCTCGATGTCTGGTCGAGGCCTGAGGTGCAGGAGCGATATGCTCTGGGCGGTCCACCACCTTGGGGTGGCTGAGCGGAGACACCGTGGTAGTCAAGACAGGCGGGCCTGAGGGCATGGCCAAGCCAGCGGTTCCTTCCTCATCAGAAACCTCTAGGACTTCATGAGGTTCTGAATCCTCCTCTAGTTCCTCCGGGAACTGTGTAGGAGGAGGGGTTTGGGGGAGGAGGCCTCTTTAAACGGAGCGCCACGCTTCTCCTTCCTCTTCTTCTTCTTCTCCGAAGGTGCAGGCCGCTTGCGTTGGGCGGCAGTGAGCGGCTTAGATGCTAACGCTGCCTGCGAGCCCGCAGGAGCATCCTTCGAAGTCATCGCTGAGGAGAGTTTTGGGATCCTCAATAAGCATGATATTGGTGTCCGAGCGGGCGGTACCGAGGCCGGTACCGACGATGCCTCTGAGGTCCCCACCGAAGGTCGAGTTGATATCGATGGTTTAGACATTGTTTGCGCAACCAATGGTTGGTCTTGTGTCTTGAGGGATTGTTCCCAACAGTGGGATTTAAAGTGTGCCAGGCAGTTTCGAATCGTTTGGGAGGTAAATTCCTGACAAATTGGGCAGGCCTTAGGATTATGAGTTTCCCCCAGGAAAAAAAGACTCACTGTGTGTGTCAGGACGACTTTCGGCAACACGATTTGCAGGGTTTGAAGAGGGAAGGCATAGAATTTGAAGAAGAACGGAGAAGCGTTGGCAAAGACGCGGCGAAGAGTTGACGAAGACGCGGAAAAGAGTCGGGGGGGTAGGACGGATTAAAGGGAGTTAGAAATTCCCAAAAAACGGGTCAAATCACCGAGTTCTGTCCAAAATCCAAAGCCAAGTCCAAAAAGTCCGAAAATCCAAGTCAAACCAGAAGAAACAACCACGAAGAAAAAGTCAATAGCGCTACTCAAACTCAGAACCTCTGTACGCGACGGCAGGCGAGAAAGAACTGAAGAGAAGATCGTTGCTCGGCGGGTTGAGCATACTCAGTGCAGATGGGGGGAGGGGTTCCCGTCAAGCTACTCAGCTCCAGAACTTTCCGAACGGTACCGCGCATGCGTGAAAGCTCCTTGTGTGTGAGGCACAGAGACCACGAAGAAGAACAGAGCCATTGGCAAAAGGGTAGCCAGAGGGCTGTGTGTGAGAGAGAGACCTGTGCCTTTATGCTAATATAAATATATAAGAAACTGTTTAAATGCATTCTGAAGATCTGGTTGAGCTTGGACATATATATAAAACTAACACTTTATTCTGTTTGTTGTTCTAAAGATTACAATATAGCTTTATAGATTTTGACTCAGCTGAATAATTTTTGGTAGTTTTAACCAAACAGAAACACACTACTATTAATCAGTAAATCATTCTAAATATCAGCTGAAGGGTTTCATACATTTTTACATGAAGGTGCTGTTTAAAGGGAAATGCAGAGCAGTGTGAAGTGGCAAGGTACTTTAGCAGACTTGGGGAGGAGGAAGCTGCCATACCAGTCTATGAGGAAAAAAAGCAGGCCTTGTCACAATTAGGTCTTGGAGAGGCAGCTATGAAGGAACTAGACAAGATCCTGAAGTGTCAAGATATATCACTGAATACTAAACTTAGGACTGCCTATGCTATTTTCAGTCTCTATGTGTGGTTGCAAAAGCTGAAGTAAAGAAAACTGATAGGAAGAAAATCAATTCATTGAAATGTGGTGCTGGAGAAGAGTTCTATAGGTACTGTGGACAAAAGAAAGAAGACAAAGACAAAAAAATGTGGTCTAGAGCAAATCAAGCCTGAATACTCCCTAGAAGCTTAGATGACTAAACTGAGACTGACTCACTAGAAAAGGCAAAAATGTTTGGTAAAAGGCAGTAGAAAAGGAGGAAGATCCCAATATGGATGGATAGACTCAGTCAAGGAAGCCATGGCCCTGAGTCTGCAAGACCTGAGCAGGCTATTGCTGATAGGGTGCCTTCAAGATCTTTCACTCATAGGGTCATTGTGAGTTGAAGTTGACTTGACAGCAGTCAACAGAACAACAGCAGTTTTGTGATCTAGCAGCTCAGAATTTTAGATTATCAACATGCAAAAAGCCATCAAGGTCCATTCCAGAGATCCAGCCTGTGTCCCTCTGTGTTGGGAGATCAGATACCACCAACCATATCCTGCAGACTAAAATCTGCTCTTGACATTCCTTGACATTTCAGGTATTAACAATTGGCTCTACCATTCAGTTAGTTGCAGAAAAGTCATATAGTCGCCTCTCTTTCCCAGCCACTGCCTTTGCATCCTCTCCTAGCTCTTTCTCTCTTGTGACACTGCCAGAGGCTTAATCTGTCGTCCCTGTTAAGTGATATTCTCCGCCGTCTTTTGATAAACTTCCAGAATTGAATATTTTGCAATTATTATTTTTTTTGGAGATCTTTGATTTTTGACTGAATATTAACATTTCCCTTACAGAATCATTGTGAGCTATCTACATTGCTACATCATAAATCTGCTGACCCTTTGCTTTCTCCCAAAGGCAATTTGCTTATTGTCTGCTTACTGACTACCTGTCTGTCTTTTTCAGGTATAATTGCAGGACCCCAAATGGACCTTTATGTGTCTGAAGCATTCCACAAAGCCTCCCTTGAGGTAAGTCAGGCCAGGTCCAAATTCACCTCTTTTTGTGCCTCAAGCTATAGAAACCAAAAGACAGAAAGTCAGATGAGTTCGGAATATAAGTAGTCATGAAGCTGAGTTCATGGTGCTTCTTTCCTCAGTCATTTATACTCACAACAAACCTGCAAAAGAAGTGAGGCGACTGATTGGCCCTGGTGAGCTATATGGCTGAATGAGGATTTAAACCTAGTTCCTTCCAGTCTTGTCAAACCATTTCACTACTCAGTTCATTCTTTTCCATGGCGACTTTAAGAATAGCTTTTAACAGGAAGGGTTTGCACCTTGCACTTGAAATTAGGGAGCAGGGTTTCTAGAGCAGTTTGAAGTAGTCTAGAGCCCTTTGGAAACAAAACAGACATCAACTTCACTTAAGATAGATGCTAAACGCATGAGGGGAGTTCTCTGGCAAGAGATACCACAGAATGCTGGAGCTGCAGCTAAAGCACCAAGGTCAGATCTGATCACCTACATTGGCCTCATTTGTCAGTCCAGAGGCAAGATGCCTGTTGAGAGTTCACCTTAGGAAAAAAATACAGAAGGTCTGGTCTACAATCCTACGTCACTGCTGATAAAACCACAGTGAATACCTGATGTAATCAGGGACTGATAATAGGGTTGGGGAACTATATTCAGATGAAGACACCACAAATAGGTCTGACTGGGATGATAATGGTACTATACAGCCCATAAGAGCATAAGCTTAGATTTATTTTGTTCTCACCAGCAATGAAAATAACAAATCCTGCCCTGTCCTACAACTTCCCACTGAACATTTTCTGCAGGACTGAATCTCTAAGATAACAGAATAAAATCTAGGCAGGCCAACTATAGACCAATGATGTATTTCTCCTCTAGACTGTGTATTAGTACAGACAGTCTTAGCCTTCCTTCAATTAGAGCAGCTGAATTCTCTCCTTTTTGGACCATGCCTTGATTACCCCAAGCATTTGGTTTTAGCCCTGTTACTTTCTCAACTATATTAATGTAACCAATCAACTGCAGCTCTGATGATAACGCTCTCAAGTAGGGAACTTTGTGGAAGACAAATCTTATTTCCATTGGCATCTCTAGTAGTCTCAGTCTTGAAAATGTGTAAGCTTTTATTTATTTTGATGTCTGTGCATTTTTATTCACTGCAGGTGAATGAGGAAGGCAGTGAGGCAGCTGCTGCCACAGCAGTCATGATCGCAGGCCGTTCATTTTCTTTGAACAAACTTGTCTTCAATGCCAACAGACCTTTCATAGTGTTAATACGGGAGGTTGCCATCAACTCTATCCTCTTCATGGGCAGAGTTGCTAATCCATGCTCTTAACCCACTAATAGTTTTGTGATGATCTTGCTTTCTGTTTCTCTGCATTAGCTTTCAGTGTCTAGCTAATAAAAGATCTTTCTTGTATCCATTGTATTGTGACACACCACTCTGCCACAAGGCCCTCTTTTTTTTGCTTCCCATGTTAACATTTTGTTCCCGCATTTCCACCCTTCTCGATAGGACCTACAGAAACACATGGTAATGGTTGGGATCTTAGAATATTTAGATCACCAGGTTTGCTTTCTGTCTTTCTTCCATTTGTGATCTCTGCCTGGTAACATTCCTTTTCTCTGAACATCTGAATCTTAACCTAACAGAATAACTTGTTTAAAGTAAATAAATACAAGAAGATTTACTTTAAAAGACACACCCCTCCTCCCTGGCATGGTTCAGGAGTAGTTCATTAAACAATAGTCACTTCCAATTACCTTTAAGATGGCAGATGTTCAGGAGACTGCCAATATAGCATTAAAAATATATGTGCTGTTTTTAAAATGTTTTTATCTGTATTGTTTTAATTGGTTTTTATTTGTTCATCACCTTGGTAGGCCTTGTAGGCTAGGAGGTGAAACACAAATACTTAAATTCTTCCACAACCCAACCCATAAATGCAATGGCCATTCTCCTCCTGTAGGCTGGGGAAAACATACGTTTGCTTTAGGAGCCACCTTTAAGTGCAGTCAGCCATACCAAATAGATGGTTGGAGAAGTAGAGATGTCTAACTTGTTGGAATTAATTAATAAAATGAAGCTTTCATATCCCAATCAAAGGATCACAGGGATGAAGGGGGTTTGTGGGGTCTAGATTCCTCCAGATGTGTACAGTTCTCAACACATCTGACAAAGTGGATTTACATCCACAAAAGCTCATGCAAAAATAAAAACCAGTTAGTCTTAAAAATGCTGTCATATTCCCCCACCCCTTCTCTCCCTTCCTCCTTTTTAATCTGTGTCCTTGTTTCCCCAGTGGGACTAAGGTCAATAGTAACAGACTAATTCTTACAGCTCTAACAGATGGTGGGCTGCATTTAGAAATGCACCACCAAAGCATAATCAGCCCCTGACTGTAAAAGCTGAATATGCAAAGAGGGCTGGCAAGATTTCCTACCCTGAAAGACCAGCAAAGAGCTCCAGTCTGGCAGAAGAGTTAGGGAGAAGTGATGAGAGACAAAGGTGATTTAATCTGTTTAAGAGAAGTGGTGGGTAAGACTGTAGTCAAACAAGGACAAGTAAGAATGTTCTCAGCTGTGGGTATTAAACCATTTAATTCTCAAACCACTCACATGCATAACATTTCTTTTACACAGTGTTAAAAAGGAAATGCATTTCTTTTAAAATACAAACAAGATTTCAAGTATACATTTATAGAATTTCTTTTTCAGAATCCTAACCAAGTTGCTAAGTTTTCATTCACATTTTAAAGCTGTTCAAAGAGAGATTTTTTTAATATATAAACTGCCTTAAATATGTTTGTACATGTCTTTATCTTCATTATTATTTTATCCTCCCACCCACACCCAAAGATACACCCACAAAAAAAAAAAAAAAAAAATCACAGCTCTCTTGTCTCCTTTTCTTTCTCCCTCTATTAGTATGAAGAGCACCGGGAGAGTAAAAGGATGTAATAGACCAAAGTTTTGGAAAATGTTTATTAAAAATAAATCGGGCAGTTCTGCTAACAAACATTTGCAGATCGCTGCATTACACTTCAGCTTGGTTCAGTATGAATTCTGTTCTATGCAAATACAAAGCAAAACCACTGAACAAGAGTACTATGTAGGAAATCTCAAAACTCCAACAGAAAAATAATCATTGTAAATCTTACCTGTTTCAGATTTATAGAGCAATAATTTAAAATAGTATGGTGTTTGGTTAGCTTTCAACAGGGATAGTCAATGAACATCAAATTCCCTCTGAAACAAAGCAAAACTGTATATTTAACACCAACCCCGGTGCTAAACTCTCAAAAATCGGGTGGGAGAATCCCCCATTAATTTGATCCATTCTCAGCTATCCTTTCCTCGTATTTCCACATATCTTATCCACAGTCAGGGTACAGAAGATGGGATTAGGTGCCAGTGTGCGGAGTCTTACTGAGTATCTAAGATGCACAATCTAGATTTTCCATTCCTGCTATCATCTTAGATTTGGCCATACACGGCTACAAAGCATGCATGCACAGCATTCCTAAGGACCTTATTTCATAGGCACTGTCATTCCGCATATGTCTTGCCCATCTGGTAGCATTCAAAACACTGGTATCCTAGTACACACCATCCAATACAGGTTTATCTCAGTTTGACTCAGTTATCCTGCAGTAAAAAAAACAAAAACCTGAGGCACTAAGTCTGCAAAGGACACATGTCAGGAAATGTTAAATTTGAATCATTTCAATCCCATCAAAATTTAGCTTAACTCTCCTTAAAACCCAAGATTTTCTGGGTACACAAACCCTAGCATCATCTTTCCACCACAGCATGCCACAACCTTCTAGGTGCATTATGTCTGAGTTAAAATGAGTGGTGAAACTGAGTACTCACAGGGTCTTGCTTTCACACTTTTGGAGGTTTGGGTGTGCTGAGGAGAGTACATAATACTTTTCCCCACAAAGATGCAAGACATAGCAACAAAACACTGCTGATTTTCTGTCCAGTTCAAATCCTTCCAAATTTTATACCTACCAACAGCCAGAGTTTAAAGTGCATATGAGGAAAGGAGAAGGGATGTCATTGTGCTTAAAGTGCCACACTACTTTAAAAAATGATTTTCAATATATAAGACAGAGAAGTCAAGTTATATTAATTAGGATTATGGAGGAAACGATACAAGTTTACCTCTGCTGGTATTTATCAGCTTTGCAGAGCTGAACGTGTGGGTCTGGCAACAAGTAGGTTATTGATGGCTTGGCAATGCTGTGCTAAAGGGATTTCCCATCCAGTCCAGGGATTACAAACAGGACCAAGACAACACCTCACCTTCCCCATTCTACAAGCCCCTTGTACCTAGCAGATCTTTTCTGTGACACTGTTTCATATATCTCCAAATTTCTTCAATCAGCAGTGATGTGCGACAAAGAAATACAGCCTAATGCTCTCAGGCAGGAATTTCTCCATGGCTTAAAATCCAATGTGAGTTTGGTGTGTGCCCTTCTGAAAAGGTCCTGATTAATTTTGCATTCGTAAGCAATTAATTTAAATACTGAAGTCTTACGTATACACTGAATATGGAAGCACCGGCATGAACACTGAACGGCATAAGCAGGAGCTCCCTGGGAGGTGAGTTGGTTATCTGTCAACAACCAGTAGCAAAAATTTTTGAAGAACCATTGTGAAATAGTCACAGCACTCTGAAATTTGTGATTCCAAAGGCTAATTTCCAGGGGATAAAAAGCATGATTCAGAGAACTTGTGCTGAATATGCAAGGCTAGCAGCTAGAAAACAAGATACTGCGTGTGTGCGCGTGCCTTCAAATCCATGAATTTCATAAATTCTTGTTAGGCAAGGAAAACTCAGGAAGTGGTTTTGCCAGTTTCTTCCTCTGAAATATAATGTATAGTATCTGGTATTCATTGTTAGTTATATATAGACCAAAAAACAGAATAAAAGTACAAGAATCCTTTTGCTGAGCAGACATATACTTTAAATGCCCGGGGTTATAAAGGGAATAACATGATTTTCAAAGTTGTTTAAAATCCTACCTCCTAAGGAAAGAATCAAACATTATCAAAACACACCATTACCATGCAAGCCTGCCCTCCCCCTTACAAAATGTGTAGTCATGAACCAAGTAACCCAACAGGTGTCACTGGAGAGTGGGATGTATGTGTACACAGAGGTGCAGAGAGTAAAAAAAGCAGATTACATATTTGATTACTATGGGCCATGTGGAGAGAAATGGGACATTTTCTTCCCACATAATCCATAGTAATCAAATATGTAATCTGTGTTTTCTCATAATTCAACAAAGAGAAAACATTACTTATCTTCTTCCTCCTGCTGTAAGTTTGAGAAACTGTGACAGGGAAACATTAAAAAAAAAACAGGAACATGAGGGCAAAATCCCCCTTACATTTTGAGATTGGCCTGTTAAGGTAATCTAATTTGTGTGAAGTATTTGGCTGCATGTGGCGAGGATTGTGCAAAAGCCTCTCTTAGTGGATTGTCCTGGATCCACTGGGAAGAGTTTGGAACAACAAGAAGAATGCGCAGCTCCCTTTTAGTTGCAGTTTTTAAAGGAGCTCTCCATTCCTTTTAACATGATTATGAATTTGGGCTGCAATTCACTGAGGCAGTTACAAATGTGTAACCAACATAGCTACATAGTGTCTCTCAGCCAAAATCCCCATCCCCATTTACTGGGCATCAGCTGCTGGGCGCGACAGGAAACTGTTGCTTGTCGACTGGGAAATAGCTAACTGCCTCTCCCAACCCCTCCCATGAGCAATCTCTAGTGCAACAGCCAGAAGCAAAGTCCCTGTTGCAATTCCCCCTCACACAATGGTTCACTCAGTAGGGAACACATAAGGATCATGCGTACAAACCAGTAAAGAATGTGTAAATCTTGGTTACATGTTTGTAACTGGCTTAGTGAATTCCAGCTCTGACTTATTACAAGTCAGATTAACAAACAGCACTGCAAAGCCACTTTAGACTTCTAAAATATACTTCTATTTCTCTGCAAGGCTACTACTCATTTTCAGTGCTCCATAGTAAAAAATGTGTCTTGTTTTCTCTATGCATTTCTTCCTTCTAATATTTGTCAATCAACCTCAGTCCTCATTCAGCTTTTTGGCACAATCACCAGTTGATCACATTTTAAAGACTCACAAGACAAACAGTGTTCTTGCCACTCATCCCATTTACACATTTTGTTCAGAAGTTAATCAGGCTCAATAGTTTAAGAAGCTGGCAGATAATTCAGGAGGTCACAAAACTTCAGGTTGATTAGCCTTTCCTGGTACTATTTTTGTAGCAGAGTAAAGTAATGCACATACTGAACTTCCAAGATTAAAACATATCACCATGTTGTTTTCATGCAATCGGTGTCCAAATACATTTTCAAAGAAAAACTGCACAGAGCACTCCTATGTTCTGTCAAACATATCACATTCCTAGCCTCAATTACAAACACCTAAGCATGTAAAAAGAAACCTTTGGGGTTCTTCCATTTGTCACTACTGAATGCACATGTCATGAATAAAATACAAGAGTCACATTTTACGTTATCATGATCAGGGCAAAGAACTAAAGCCTCATTGCTTCTCAACAGCTGGAAACAAGGTTATGCCACTCTCAACAGCTTCTATTTATATAATTGTTGAATAATGGCACATCTGGATGGGCTCAGACTCCCAGGGCACTGTGAAGAATTTCTGGGACATACATATATCCCACACTGTTCTGTAATGCGTTGCAAGAGAAATTAGTAGTGGTGGACAAGTTAATGCATCTGCCATCAGTTCTTGCAGAATCTTTACTGGAAGGCTGCCTATTATATAAACCGATATGGCCATAGTCCAGCTACAGTTGTGTGCACGTCAGTCACTACTATGTGCCTTCTCATGCGCACTGCAATGCAGGTGGAAATGCTCTGTCTTTCCAAATAGGGACTGTGTAAACAGAAACTATATTTGTCTCACACTTGACTGTGCATCTGCATCTGTATCCAGCATGCATTATACTTGCAACAACTTCTGCATGGCTCAGGCAGCTGTTCCATTCTGCCCAGTATTGTGCATCGTGACTGGCAGCAGCTCTCCAAGACAGAGATCTGTTCCAGTAGAGATGCCAGAGAGGGAGGCTGGAACTTTTTTCACAGAAAACCACTGACTGAATACTGACCTGTGAATCTTCAGACATTCTGGAGTAACCCAACATACAGTAATAAGCCCTTACTGCAGGAATGTTGAACATCACTATCTCAGAATGTATCAGCCATTTTATATACTTCCGCGAAAGATGGGGTAACGTTTTTGACAACTAATTTATTATGATACCCTCGTCATTCATTTCAGCAATAATTAAAAATATCCACCTTTGAGCTCAAAGTATATTTCAGGTCAAAAATACAGCTTTTTGTGATAGCAGTGGCTGTTTTATTGTAGAGTTAATTTATTCCATTCATATTAAAACCACTTATTGAATAGTAGTGAAAGACAATAATACTGATCTGATTCAAGACGTGTTTGCTTTAGGACAGTTAATCTAAATGGTTTTTATGTTATACATTTAGAAACAGCTTAAACAGAAGAAGTGACAAATGTTAAGACTGTAAGGTTTAAGCCTTATGAATTTCCTAGTGGAATACTGCACCAGCATTTCTGCCCCAGTGTGACTACTTTCTAAAATTATACAGCAGCAGCCTTAAAAATTTTAAGTGAGATGGATCCGTGACCAATTAATTAACATACACACAGAGCAAGAAAATATTTAAAATGTTCTGCAAAAGTTAGACTGCAAATTTAAATACTTTGTTTATGTGGATGTTTGCTTCCATCATTGTATACAAAATGGAATTTCCATTCCAGCAATAATTTTGACTCTGTACTTCAGCTTGTTCCTTCTGGAGGATAGACAAGCTCAGTTCTAGAGATTTCTTGCAACAAATGCATATTCCTGTTAGAATTTATCATCACAATAAAAAACAGTAAAAATAGGTATGTCTTCTTCCAGGCAAACTATGTTGGTTAATACCATAAATCCCATTTGTCCAGAAAACTTACTGTATCTGCAAAAAAAAAAAAAAAAGAGATACTAACAAGCAACCTACACTTTGTGTGTAGTCCACCAAATGCAAACTCCTGCACTTACAGGAGATGAGGATAATAGCTCCTGCATTTCTTTTGGAAAGCAACCACTAGTAGAAGAAATTCTGTTAATGCACAAGGCATTGACCAAAAATACCACTGCTGGCTTCTCTGCAACACTAATAGTGAGTGATGTATGTCTCTACAAAACTGTTACCTCAGTATAAAAACCTCAGATGAAGTAGAGTTCAACACCTTTTGAAATAATTTGCTCTACTGTCCAACAGCTTTTACCATCAGAAAGTTCTTCCTAATGTTTAGTTCACATCTGCTTTCTTGTAATTTGAATCTACTGGTTTGGGTCCTAGCCTGGAGCAACAGCAAGCAAGCTTGCTGCATCTTTCCTAAGACAGCTCTTCACGTACTAGGTCTGACCACTGGACTACAACCCTGGAGACCAGGGTTTGATTCCCTGCTTGGACATGGAAATCCACTGGCTGACCTTGGCTATGTCACACACTCCCAGCCTCAGAAAATCCCATAATGGGTTTGCTTTAGGGTGTCTTAAGTCAGAAACAACCTGAAGAACACATAACAACAATCCTTCCCACCTCTCACTCTTCTCTTCTACAAACTAGATAGACCCAGCTCTCTTTATGGCATGCCCTTGCATCTCTAGCCCATTTACCATTTTGGTAACCCTCTTCTGGATACATTCCTGCTTGACACTATCCCTCTTACACTGTGCTGCCCAGAAACTGACACAGTATTCCAAGTGGAGATTACCCAAAACAGAAAAGAAAGTCACTATTATTTCCCTTGATCTATCCACTATGTTTCTGTTGATGCAGCCTAAAAACATTTTGTGTATGTGTATGTTTGCTGCTGCTGCTGCACCACTACTGACTCATATTCAGCTGATGATCTACTAAAATCTCTCAACTTTTTTTACATGCACTGCTGTCAAGACGCCACACATCCTGTATTTGCACACTTGATTTTTAATGCATACATGTAGAGCTTTACATTTATTCCTGTTGAAATTGATTTTCTTGATATTTGGACCAGTTCTCCAATATATTGATGTCATGTTGGTATCTGGATTTTGTCCTCTGAGATTGTAGCTACCTCTTCCAATTTAGTATTATCTGCAGATAATGACCTGATTTATTCATCCAAGTCACTGATAAAGATGTTGAATAACACTGTGCCCAGCACAGAACCCTGTGGTTTCCCACTTCTCATTAGGATGATGAGAAATAACTGGTAATCACTCCTGAGCCTAGTCCATAGCAAGCTACAAATCTACCTAGCTCACTGGCAAGAAAATGACAGGGGTCCTGTCAAAAATGTGACTGAAATCAAGAGACACTACAGTGCACCCAACGTATATGCAGGGGTTCTGTTCCAGGAACCCCTTGGCAAAACAAAAACTGTGTCATATCCCACAGTAGCCAATAGATGCAACATGCATGCACTCATTGCCTTCATTGGCTATAATGGGATGTGACACTTTGTGTAACCTCACATTTGTATATGTGGAGGCTGCACCAGAAGAAGGTGCACTGTATATGCACTGTGTTCCCCTGATCTACCAAGCCTGTAACTCTCTCTCTCTACATAAAAAAAGGGAGGGAGAGAGAGGTGATTTTTTTAAAGAAACTCTCAGTCATCACAATATTATTTTCTATGTACTTGAACACTAGATGCTTGATTATCTGTTCTAGAAACCTTCTAAGTATTGACATTAAGCTGCCTGTCCTTGTATTGAGGATACTGATCCTGATAGTGATCCTGGTATCTGGTAGCCTGGACCCTGAAGGTTCTGAAGATAGAAATATTGCCTGCTTTTAGTTTGCAGGGTCACCTGTTCTTCAGGGATTATAAAAATATTAGTTCTTTTTTCCAAGATTACTTCAGCAAGTTCCTTTGGATGCAGGTTATCTGACTCCAGACAAACTGATCTGATAAAACAGGCAGGGAGTAGATAGACATGAGATACCAGTATGGTACACACACAAACATGTGTGTGTGAGAGAAGGAGAGACTGAGAGAGTCAGAATTACAGAACAGTAACAGAAGGTTCACCTATCTTAAAGAGAAAATCAGGTGACATTCAGTTCTTTTTGGAATTCTATCAAAAACTGATTTTAGAAACTGACAATCAAACATTAAATTAGAACTAAAAAAACCCCAACAATGTTTTGTACAGTATTTGTGTCAAAATAGGTAGACATATTTTTGAACAGTACTGCTGCTATGAGTTGGCAAGCCCTGTAGAGTTTGGCAATGATATGCTGACAGGTTTACTTTGACAGAATATGGAAGACCAAGGGGTGCAGTCATCTTCACACCAACAGCCTGAGCTTTAATGGCATTTCGTGACATGAAATATCCAATGGGATGCACCTCCCAAGCTCTGTCCAATCCAGAATCCACCAGATGTGGAACACTGAGGGATACAACACAATCCACAGGACTACTAGCTCCTATCCATCTGCACTTTTGACTTTACTTCCATACACGCTAAAAATGGGTCCATTTATATTCAAATCACTGCTCACACTTCAGGCATCAAAACATAAGAAAAAGGTAATTTAAAATCCTACTCATGGTTTAAAGGGTGTGTGTGTGAGAGAGGGAGAGAGAGGGAGAGAGAGAGAAAGAGAGAGAGATTTGACTTTCTGGTAACAGAACCGGAGGGTAAACATTGACACTCTCTCTCTTGCTTTCTTTTGTGAGCACAAACTTTTCATTTTATGTAAACTATTTATTAACACTGTTATTGTTCTTTGTTTGCATATATTTATACTTGACTTCGTACGGACAGAAACAAAGGAATTCCAATTTAAATTTTTTTAAAAATAAATGGCAAAAAAGAACGTTTAAAAAAGAACATTGACACACTCTCATTCCCCAACACTTGGGAAAACTTGCATACTATTAAAGAATGAGGACACAGAAGGTGCATCAAATGAAAGAACAGAAGACCAGATAAAGAGCATCATAGAGAAAAGATGGAAACAGGCAGAAATCTACTCAATATGTATCAATGCGGCTTGACGATAATGTCTCCAACCAATCTAGAATGATACAAAAGGCCAAGGCAGGAAGGAATTAATAATCTCTTCCCTGGTAGCCAGCTGGCTCACTTAGCTAGCCTGCCTAGCCTATCCTTCTTAGCTTACTTTAAGGTCAGTGGTGTGATATACCAATAAAGATATTATGAGCAGAAGCACCTGGAGCAACACATGGAGTCACTCTTGTTGCAGAAGGTGAGTGCCAGGAGAATGGCTTGGCAGGAAAGAGCAAAGAGGTCTGTGGGGGTGGCAGGAGAGGCTGCAAGTTTTAAAGAATAATTCTTTATGAAGAAATGAACTCATTACACAATGATCTAAAAAAAAAAAGAGGCATAATATTTACAGGCTTGCTACATTTTCCCCTACTCTTCCTCCAACCATCTAGTAGAGAAGGCTCGTCCCTCAAACAATTTTATCATTGTAACATCCCTTGAGGTAGTCAGCTATGCTGAGAGAACTATCCAGTGAGGTTAATTGCAGTGAACATCAAGTGAGGTTAATTGCAGATTGATTTGAACTTAGCACTCCCTGATTCCTGTTTATCATTCTACCACCAACACCACACTGGTAACCCCAAGCATGAGATGGCTTTTGGGTTCAGATGGCTTCCTCTTAGCCCAGTCTTTTTGATAAAAATATTATCACTATGGAAAAATCTGAATGAATCAAACAGACCACAGTCTTTAAAACTGGCTACAAGTGCTTCATTTTCTCTGCTACACAGACCTCTATTTTCACATTATACATCAACTGCTAGGAGAGAACATTCAGTTCTAATCATTACAATGTCTTTTAACTGGGTTTTGAGTCTATTGTTATGGCAAGTATGACTTTATGAGTGGATAATGTTTGTCTGTAAGTCTGAAGCTCATGCCATGCTCAGCCTTCATGTGAACAAACTGTCAGAAGATACACTTCTACAGAGCCTTCTTTAATGTAATTTGTACTTTTTTCTTTTGCAGTTTAGGCAGCTTTCCAGAAGTCTGTGCAATAAACACATAATGAACACTTTATGTAAATGACAAATACTGATGCAAGTACAGAATCTTGAGTATTTCAATTTGTTTTAAAAGTTTGTTTTTCCCTCCTATGGTTGCTGCATTTGGTGTGGACCATGTGTCTTATGCAACAGGCCATCACCTTTTGCCAGCGCAGCCAAAGATAAGGGATGATGGGGAAAGTAGTCTAAAACATCTGGAATGCCAGCCTTCATGTCCTTTTGCTCCTTCCAGCTACCATCCAAAAACTTCTCAATTCCACTACACAAACTAAGAGTTTTGCCCTTTTTATAAGTGACTCCAGTGACTAATGAAGATATTGTTCTGCATGCATAGCTGCTTATCCAGTGCTCTTTCAAATTAGGTCATCCAAAAAAAAAAGAGAGAGTGAAAAAATGTGTGTCTTATCAGAGCACGCAACCCATTTAAATTAGGCAATATTTGATGTATGGGGCATACTATTTTTATGAGTTATAATGAAAGTGAGGACCTGCATATCAGAGCAACAATTGAACTTACGAGAACAAAACTAAATAACAACATCATACGCTCCCTAAGACCATAAAAATTCCTGGCAAGATTTTTCTAAAGATGCTTGCATAGTACAAGTATGTTTACTTGAAAGGTCATACAGTTATTGTGAACTTTCATTCTTATCTTAAGGCTCTCAGGAAGATCTCAACACATGAAGTTTAGGATGTGACACTTTTGCTCCCACTAAGGAACACTATGTGAGGAAAGAAAATCAGAGATATACTGTATAGGTAACTCTATAGGTAACGCTCTCTGGCATCAAACAGAACAACACTGATTTTACTCTGGTGAAGATCTGGTGTGCACTGGAGCTTCACAGAATTTTGAGGTAAGCATCACTCATCCTTCAGAAACAACACAACAATAACCGCTGCATTTTTATACAAACACAACTGGTACTGTTTCCTCTCTTCTGCTCTCCAAGTCTGCTTCCCTGTATCACCTGTTTAGGCTGGCAACCAAGAAACTCAATACAGTTTTAGGGTAGACTACTAGGCAGGCTTGACACAGAGATGACAACTCTGCTCTATATTTCTAACTCATGTGTCACCACAGCTCTGTGTTGATCTCCAGTACAACTAACAGAACTGCCTTGCAGTTCCCAAGCCAGACAAGATTTAAATCACCATCACAAACAGCCAACATAGCACTGTGCTTCTTTGCCAGATTACTATATGTAGCAAACAGCAACTCAGATTGTCACATAGTCCCATCTTTAAAAAGCCAGATGATCTTGTGTGGCTTACCAATGTGACAGAGTATATCTGCATGGTTAGCTTGTTAGCATCTGCTCACCAAGCAGCAACTGCTTGCTAGTGGCTACTAGCAAACCACCAAGAAGCACATTACATGATTGTATGGCTGTACTAAACTACCCCACACCTCCTTCTAACTGACTCTAATTTTTTAAAAAAGTGTCAATATAGGGCTGGCAAAATAATTTTTGTTCTACATAAGGAAGTTACTTGACAATGTTTTAAATTCATATTAATAACGTTAAGCTTGATGCACCCAACACAATCTGATTATCCAGGTCAGTTTGTAACTTTTGCAGAGGGGTATAACACAATGGTTCTCAATCTTTTTATGCCTGGTTATTCCCTTTATATCTATATGAGGATGTTGGGTCTCTTCCCACTGTTCCATGTTGTCCCCCCCCATGTCCTATCATATGCCTCCCTCTCAATTTCACAGGCCCCTTGTGCCACATGTACACTCCATCTTAACACTGAGATCTCATGGTCACTAAGGGGCACATACCTGCTGCATCAACAACAGAACATTTTGCGAAGCTGGGTGGGAAAAGTATAAAAAAAGAGAAGTCAATTTTTGCAATGTCTGATGTTAGAAGAAGCCATAACAGGGGAAGATGCTTTGCGTTGCTCTTTTACAGAGACCAGTCAATCCTCAATGGTGCACATGCACACAGCTACACACACAGGCTTGCCCTTGTTTTCCTATTTGCTATACTTGCAGGCTGACTTATCTTGTGCTCCTCCTTTGAGCAATTATCTTGCTCCCCCTTAGGGTCATGTCCCATAGTTTGAGAGCCACTGGTATAATGGATTCTAAGGACATATTTCTATAGGACAATATCAAATATTTAAACATTTGCATTTTGTTTAGGATCATTCAGTTGGATTCAGAATAGTGGGAAATCTGTGCAAGGAAGCAATCATCACTATTCCTCCTTCTCTAGAAAAACTACTTTGGGATGCTCTGGGAACTCTGGAGCTGGCTAAGAGATGACAGATGGGACTGCAGCAGAATGGGTAAATGACACCTCCTTTTCTTCCAGCAAGAAGTACTTTCCATTCATGGAAAAAGCAATCTGGATTCAGCATACATTTGCACAGTTTTTAGAAATATTTTTATGGAAAATATGGGCACTCCAAGTTATCAAAGTACATAATACAAAAGAGCTTAAATCAAGAAAAATGATCAAGAAAAATGACATCTCTTTCACTAATCTCAGGTGTACACTCTGGGAAAAAGCCATTTTCTTTCATCTTTTTCCCTGATCAAACATTATAGTCCAACACTTTTTATAGGCCGATCTCTTGCATGCGTAATCAGAAGTAAGCCTGAGTCCAAACGCTCACAGGATTACAGGCTACATTTCATCTTATTTTTGCCTACACACAGAGCTGCAACAATATGGTTCAGAATTACAGTAAGTTCTTTCTATTGCTTTGGCAACATCAACACAGAACAGCAGGTTTTGGGAGGGAGCAACTTTAAAAATTCACATTATGAAGGTTTTTTTTTTTTGCAATCTTAGGGCAATGAAACCTATGTATCACTCCCTGCTAAAGACTATCACCACAGGCAAAAAGTCACATTACTATCTGATCTTCTGTGAAACTGAAGATAACACTGACCTTATCCAACTAACAGTTTTAGTAAGTCCCACTGAAAGTGGTAAGACCAGTTATACACCTCAATACACATGCCCTGGATTTGGGCCATTCCTTAATGAGGTATTAATGATATGAAAGGGTTTTGTGTATCCTCCCTTTTGAAGCACAGTTGAAATCACAGTTCTGCAAGGGTAAAAACTTAACCAGAAATGTAGGTCACCAGTTCATTTGTATTATAGTTATGAGCCTGCCTTGTGACTGAGATCACAGGACAGCCAGGCTAATGCTACTAATGGCACAGTTGGTCATGAGTGGCATCATGGCTTAGGTTATAGCACTGAAAATGAAAACTCTTGTACACATAGGCACCTATTCTACAGTAAAAACTAATACGGTCACATAAAGTATTGGCACATTTTTTCCAGTTCTATCTAATCTGATCACCTTCATTTGCCACTTTCTAAAAAAAAAAATGGCTAGTTGTATAGGAACAACTTTGTAACACAAACCAGCTTTGCAAGTGAGTCCTCAAAAAAGTGAGTTCATCCACCAAACCACACATTCTTGTCTTAGTCATTTCTGATCTACAATAATACAAGATCCAACTTAAAAAAACAAACTACTACTCAGGATTTGTATGCTTTAAATAGCATTTGCTATTTCCTCCAATACCCTTATACCCATTCAGCTCCACCCTTAGCCCTATACATAGCAAGGCTCTTCCTGTGACTGACTAGGAGTAACATCCTTTGAGTACAACTAGTCTGCCCTCTGGTTTGTCAGATTCCGCTCCTTCGACCTTAGGCACCATCTCTTATGTGTCTCAAGTAAAGAGCCTCATGGAAGTTGGTAATCCTGTCTTCAAGGCAACCTATACTTTACAAGGCTGATCAAAACAATTTATACTCTGCAACTGAAATCATGCCTAGTTTCAGAGTTGAAAGGGCAATAGTTCTTCTGGTAGGCATTGGTAGGCTAATCTGGCGGCAGCAGCACAGTAGAATTCAATTATTTTAGTTCCAGAGGATAGGAGTGATCATTTAAACTTCACACAATGTCTTAGAAGAGCAACTCTAGGTATTGTGGGCAATTTAAATGATGCCTCCCAAAGGCAGCTGCCTTTTAAAAGGATGCTTCCAACATAGGCACAAGGAAAGTCCTGCAAAGATTCCAAGGCCTCAGCAGTTACCTGTGTATACCCTTTGTTGACACCAAGCCTGGCTGAAAACACAATTTGCACCCATTCAATTACAATGTGTTTGTTTCATTTTGATAAACAATTAGCATGCAATTTTCTTCTGCAGGATTTCTAACTTTTAGATCTAATTAATTTTGTCACAGATCAGGAAAAATAGGTTGAGACAAAGAAAAAAAGGGGACAATAGTAAATGCTGAGCCACTTCTTTCCTATTAAAATCTTCTAGGGTATTAGTAGACGCATGCCTTTAACTTTCTTTAAAGCTTCCTAGTGGAAACTACTCACATATTTTCAGGTATTTATCTTTCTTTGCATTGGGACTAGAAATTTGCTTTGTGGGGGAAAAAAAAGGAAAGATTACAATCTCATGATTTTGGCAGCTATCAAATTTTGTTTTTTTGAAAAAGGATTTCACAGCCAACTAACCAGAGATCATTTGCATCCTTTGCAGACATAAGGATGTGCACACGCACACACGCACAGTCGATGGTCCTTTTCCTTACAGTGGATGCACTCAAATATAATACCAGAGTATGGTTTAGCATTATGAGAACAAACCACAATAAGCTTTGGATTTACATGTTCCCTTTTTCATATACAACTGTGAAGAGATCAGATGCATCCGCTCACATTACACTGAAGTTTAGAACATTGTCCAGTCCATGTATCATAGCTGATCCTAACCATGCATTATTAAAAAAAGACAGCTTCATAATATGTGACTTCCAATTAACTTATTTAAAAAAACAGTAATTAATCTAAAATGTTAATCTGCAATGGAAGTAAAAATACTGAATGCACTGGAGAAGAAAAGGAGAGGATACAAGCTTATGGCTCATACAGACTTCCTTTTGTTATACTAAACAATAGCTTAGCCTTGCATGTGAATGAGGTCAATGATTTTAGCTACAAACTGCAAATCCCACTTCAAATGAGATTTGGGCAAGACACTGGCTCCTTCATATGTAATTAAAATGATATATTTCTACAATGGCAATTAAAAACTGTTCACAAGTTTTACTTTTCTTTTAAAACTAAGCCCAGACTAAGATGCAAGAAGTGTTTAACAACTCTGGCCAGGATAATTAAAGAGGAGTCTATTAGCAAGCAGGGAATGGTTGATATGACCCTGAATTATTTTGTCACTCTCAGTTCACAGTATCAGTACAGTAAGAACTTGCTTAAGAAACTCACAGCTCCACGAACATCACATTCAGTACTCCATATCAACTTTTTGCTACTTAATCTTGGATGGATTTTGCTGCATTCTGCTTAGGAGGAAACGCTTTTGTATGGTCATTATACACCATCATCAACTCAGCAGAGGAACCTCATTATAACTATATATAACATATGTGTAAATAAATAAATGTATGTCTTAAAGTTTGGTAATATTTTAAAAATTCTATTTTTAAATGCTTACGTCTTTATTCTAAGTAACTAGAAATATTTTCCAATGCTCTTTAGTGTAGATTGCCTCTTTTTGGTAAATCTGAAAGCTAAGACTAAAGCAGCATATATTTCCATTTCTATTATCCCCACCACCACTTCAATTCCAAAGAAAATGTGTGCATGGGTGAATATCTAGGAGGGTTCTGTCCAACTCTTTAAGAAGTTTATCCATTGTCATTTTGAGTGGTTCTCTTTCCTAGGATCATAAAAAAGAAGCCACTATTTACTGCACTCTACCATGAGGTGGGGAATGTGATGAATTCTTCCCATTAAAAACAGAAAGAAAGGTTGTTGAAGATATCAAATAATTATCTGCTTTTGTACATTCTTCCAACCAAATATGAATTAAGAAAATATCCTCATTTTTACAAGCAGGAAAACTTGTTGTCTAAGCAGGCTGGATTGGCCCAGTGTTAGCATCAAAGAACAAGCAAATTTGTCACAAGGCCATTCCACCCTCCCCCAATAATGTCAACTAAGTTTTTATCCATTTCAAAATTCTGCTTCCTCTTTACCTTTCTCTTTACCACTAGCTTCTTATAAATCAGTTTGTAAATTTCCTGAAATCCACATCATCTGCCGTAGCAGGATGATACCATTTGTAGTATCAGCAGTGCCAGGATGTGGTATCAGCATACTAGTTGAAGAGACAATAGCTTTTGTTTCTTGCACGACCCAACAGAAAAAGGAAGCTTAACTGCTGATATTTTGCTAGTATCAGACACATGTTCAAGAGAGTTGATCTCCTGCATCCCTTCAAGTATACTGAACTTATTATGGGATATGAGATAGACACAATTATTATATTTGGCAACTGTGTTATCACCTTGATAATCTCAGTTAAGTAGTATGGAAGTGCAGTGAGCTATCATTGCTTGTAAGAAACTGGAAAATTCACCCTCCTGAATTATTACTAATTTGGACAAATTTTTTTGCACTTTTTTCATATAAAAAAATAAAAAAGGGAAACACAGACAAACAAACCATGATTTCTTCTCCCACTGGATCTGACTATTTTGATATACAAATATTGCTGTTCTATTAGATCAAGTGCAAGGGAGGCAAAGGATGATCTTTCTGGTTTTAACAATTCATCACAACTGCAAATGTCACCCTATGTTTTCAGTCTTTGTGGTGTACAAAGACAAAGAATTGTATTTTGCACTATCCACATTTTGCAACTGAAAATACCATCTGAACTTGGCAAAGCCAAACACTGTTCTCTTCTTCAGTAGCTTAGTTACTTAAATATTGTTATCTCTAAAATACTGATCATAAGGTTGCTAGCCTCATTAACATGTGGAGACAAACAGGCAAGGCCACATACCTTGAACAGGTAAATTTCTCCACTGCTCCAACAGCCCTTAAGCAATGGGTCATTTTTTAAAAAAAACACATTAAAATAAAACAAGATAAAATACACTCAGGCCAGGTAGGATCTACTAGGAAAGCCATTATTCTTTAAAAAAATACCTGGGAGACAAAGTTGGGGTGGGGGGTATGAAAAGCATTTCTTCACCTCATGACTCCAACTGTGGTATAAAGACTGTGATGGATGCAGGGATCAGTGTTCTGCACTCATCACAACTAGAGTCCTATAGGACTATATATAATGTCTGTTATGAAGCAATTAAGAAAAAAAATCTGTATCTCCTTTCTCATTACTCAACATGATTTAAAAAAAATCCTCCCGAAGCTGTCAATCCCTGAATCAGAGGTTAGTTGACTCAGTTTTGTTTCCCCCTCTCCAAGGAGATGAGAAAAAGGGGGAACTTTTAGCACTTTGTTATCTTATTTTTTTTTCTATTTTGGCAACATTTCAGGAGCATCTTTGTCCAGCAGCAGCACTGCCCAAATGGACAACATAAGCTCACCATCTCAGTGGGGTTGGCTTAGCACTAGAGAGGATCCCCCTCACCCTTCTACCATGTTGCCTCAGTCTGGCCCAGTCGTGGACACAGATCCCTGTGCTGTCTCCCCAGCCATGCTGGCTTCTTCCCGAAGAGGGGACTCCTCCTCAGCTTGCCCTCTTGATGTCACAGTGGTCTCTGGGGAGATGCTGTGTGGCCCCTCCAGGGGCATACACCCAGGATGATTCTTACGAAAGTGCTGGTTGAGGATGGCCTGAAAGGGGAAGCTCTTTCCACAGACGTGGCAATGAAAAGGCTTGTTGCCTGTGTGTTTACGGATATGGTATTCCAGCTGATCCTTCCGGGTGTACTTTTTCCCACACATACGGCAAACAAAAGGTGTGATGCCCATGTGGAGACGCATGTGCCGGTCCAGGCTGCCCTTCTGGTTGAAGGATTTAGCACAATAGATACAGGTAAGACGTGGGTTGTATCGAAACCACCGCTCAGATACTTCCTGTTCACGGAGATATTCAACATAGCCACTCACTCCAACAATAGCAGAATCTTCCACCTAAAGCAAAAATATTTCGGAGAAGAGCAAAGAAGTTAGTTTGAATAGGCTCTTTTAATTCTTAGTCTTTTTTGGGGGGGATTTAAATATAAGGGAAGTATAGTGAGCACAGTGTAGATCTTGAAAAAGCTATATTGAATCCACTGTCAAACTGAATGTTACATATTTGTCTATTCTTACGTCTGATTTATTCATAGGTCAAGCTCATACAGTCAGCTGCCTCCAGCCACAATGTGCACTGACATAATATGCAGGGTTCGATACCATTAATTCACATGTCCTTTGATACTGAAATTAATCAAACTTCTCTCCCACATAATCATATGTGAACAGTTAACTTCTACTGTCACATTCAGTTTGCTTTTCAGTCATACAGGCCCCATAAAGACTTGTAATTTATATAAATTAGGAGTGGGCAACTGTCAGAGGTTAGGGGACTGCACTGCGCTCCCAGGGGCAAGTGAGAGGTTGCCCCACCTTCACCACTGTTCACTTTCAAAAAAAGATGCCAAAATAACCTCCCCCAATATCCTCTGAGTGATTGGGGGCAATTCTGCCATGTCTGTGGGGAGGAGTTGGGCCATTTTCATCCTAGTAGAGGCCTTTTTTAAAAAGGGGAAGTGACCTGAAGGTAAATTTTTAGCTAACTTCCTGTTACAAAAAGGGGGACAAAATGTGGCAAAATTCCAACCCCCCGTGACCCTTTTCTGGGGGGGGGAATTGATGGCGGTGGGGATCCTGCAGAGCCTTGAGGGCCACAAAAGTGACCATCTGCTACACTTTCCCCACTCCTAATATAAACCAAATAAAATTTTCTCTGCATGTGTGTTTTATCACATCATGCAAAAGTGGCTGGAAAATTTTACACTAAATTTGGAAGGTATGTTTGGGATAGCTGGATTCAAAATACAACCTATGTGGTCGGTAGGAACTCTACTTCTGAGGGATTAGGGAGAAACCATAAATTAACTCATACGAAGCAGGACATTATTTTTTTTTGATAGATGAACAAATATATAAAAGTGAGATAAGGGGAGAGTATCATACATGCCACTCAAGTCCGTTTGATATAAAGTATGATACAAGTTTCAGAGATAACTTTATAGTAGCCCTTTATAGTGATTTAGATTTGTATTTATTCCAAACATTTACTTCTTGATCATCATCTAAGAAGGTAAGATTGGTTCATATCATGCTGTTAATACCTCACTAATGACTAGGTCTGGACAGAATTAGATTACAAGAATTTAAAAAAACAACTCTGAATTCTCCTGAATCCCAGAATAATAATTATGCATGTTTCTCTCTATTCTACAAACTAATGCTGAAAAAAGATCAGGAAGAGTATAAGATAAGTATGTTTTTATTGTATGTTCAACATACAATATAACATACAATATCATAATTTATGATAGAAGTCTATGTTTCTTTTAACACACGGTTCAACTCTACACATGATTTTTTTCCTATTTGAAAGCAATGGTTCACTTACAGTTAGACAGCAACAAACAACCCCAAAATATTCCATTTGTAGACAGTCTTCTGAATATTTTGCTGCAGTAGAGATAGCCAGGGGATAGAGAGAAAAGCTGAACATCATACCCTCACTATGCCATACCCTCTGATTCCTGTTCTCAGATAAGAGACGGTTATGAGAAAGTCCATCACTGGTAGAGATGCAGAAACCAGACACATTCTGTCACTGGCTTTGACCAGCAATATTTTGAGAATGGGGAAATATATCCATCTTTCTCATTAAGCTTCTGAGATAGCCATAGACTTCTGTGAATTAATAGCATTTGTATAGCATTTTCAGAGCATTTCACATGTATAATCTACTGGTGATTCTTAGCAAGAGTAGTGCTATTATATATGGAGTGTGTGTATATGTACCTTCAAGTCACCTGTTGACTTATGGAAACCCTATGAATTTCATAGGGTTTTCTTGGGCAAGGAACACTCAGAGATGGTTTTGCCAGTTCCTTGCTCCAAAATATAGCTTACAGTACCTGCTATTTGTTGATGGTCTCCCATCCAACTACTAACCAGGGCTTACCCTGCTCAGTTTCCAATATCAGACAGGATCTGGTGCCTTCAGGGTATTTAGGTCCTGGTTATATATGCAGTACGTTAATATATATTACTAGGGCTAAGTATGTACAACAAGAATAACCATGTATCTTCCTTGATTACACCTGCTTCCATTTGACTCACTTTCTTCTCTGTATATGTTTCTTTATTGTGAGCATCTTTGGACAGAGAGCCATTCACTTTGTAAAGAGCCATGGATAGTGCTATATGACAACTTCAACAACTTTACCTTTTATAAGCTCTTGAATTTTATGATTTCATTCTTTAATTTTTCTTCTGATTCCTTCCCTCCCTAGTTCCAGTCATTCATGGTCTATTTTTCATCCCATTACATCTGTCATTTTGCTTCCTAGCAGTGTTCTTTCAGAATATTAAACTATGGTATGGACCTTAAGACCGGCTCCAATCGCAAAGTGATTAGCCACTGTGGATAATAATACTAAAAGAGCCCAAACAAAGCATACCCACCTGAGAACTAGGTTGCTTAGGTTCATCCACCCGCCATGGAGATTCACTTTTTGACCTGTATCGCTCGTTTACAGTAACCACGCTACCAGAAGGACTAAATCTGCAAATAATAAAAAAGATGAATGGTTAATTTGTGCAATATAATAATATTAGAACATAGAGATGTGAAATGGTTGAATTTCTGTTCTATTAGTAGCTAATAACATGGGGAGAGTAGGGTAGTCTGGGCAAAATGTGAAACAGGGAGTAAGGAAACTTGATCCCTCCGTTACCACTGAAAGCAAACAAACAACCAACCAACTTTATTACCACAATCATAGATCAGTCCTAAAAGGACAAAAACAGAATACAGTGGAACATAAAGGTAACAACACAACTCCAAGATACAAAAATGTCTAAATATACACAAAAGGGCAGTTAAATAGCCAGTTTCTAAACAACTAGAGGAATTCACTAGGGTTAGAGTGAGTCACAATGGAATATGCTAGCACACAAAACTTTGCAACATTTGGCAGATTAGAGAAATCTGAAAGAAGAAGGAACATACAAAAGCTATCACATCTGCCTGGCAACTTTTCCAAGATCAGATATATAAACTGGGAATGAACATCCTTATAATACAGGCGATATCACAGAACATGATCAAAATTTCAACCATGCCTGACTGGCAAGGACAGATACAGTGTGCATAAGGAATTCACAAGTATCTCCTATCCAGTAGACCTGATGGCAAAATGTTTAAATGGGCCAGAGTAAAAACTGTGTCGTATTTAGGAATTTCCAGAGCATTTAGATAATCAGCCACAACAAGGTTTGTGTTATACAGTCAGTCCTCCACATTCACTCGGGTTAGGGGTACCAGAGCCCTGCAAAAGTGGAAAAAACACAAAAATCAATACATGTGTGTGTGTGTGTGTGTGTGTGTAACAGCCAAGGCATGTTGGAGAGAATGGGCACCCAGGGTCTGAAGCAGCTCAGGGAAAGGAGGTGGGTTGGAGTGGCAGCCCCCAACTTCCTCTCTCTCTGCCTCTTTCCTCCGCTAGGTGGGGGAGACCCTAGGAAAGGATCTGCAGTGCTGAGAAATCAGGCTGCAAACCATCTGTATCTGACCAGACTGCAGCTAGTAGAGCAGGAAGAGGACCACAGGCGGGTTGTATAGAGCTGCGTGGCCTGACTAGGGTTGCCACGAGGGAAGGTTCCTCTGGAAAGGAGGCACTTCAGATGAGGGGGCAGGGGTTAGAGCAACATGCAAATAATCAAATCTGTGACAGGTAAATTCACAGATGTGGAGGGCCAACTGTTGTTGCTCTTGCTCTGTCTTCCTGCAAAATCATTCCCAGATCTGTTGACTTGATTGTTACTTCAGTCCCAAGTACAACAAAGCTGAAGAGAAGGACCTATGCTGTTATAATCTCAGCTTAACAGCCCTCAACCACACAGACAAAAAATTGTCAATTAGAAATAGCAGGGCTAGAACAGAAGGAGAAAAACAGAAAGACTGCAAAGGTTTGCAAATCAAGGCTTATAATACTGTAAGCCCACGGCAAAAATGGCGTAGAGCAGACATGGAGATGACAGTAAGCCCCAACTCCCAGGCGTGCTCCTCTGCCTCCAGGGATGAGCTTCATGGCTGCCTTATGCCATTTTTAATATTGTATGGGCTTACTGTATAAGCCTCATTTTGCAAACCTTCACACTCTTGCTAGCAAGCATCATAAGGCTTAGAGAGAGACTGCGAAGCCTCGTGAGTCTTACACAATAAGCCCCTACAGTATTAAAACTGGCACCAACTGCCTGGTTCTGATTTGCTAGGGAACCCTGCTGCTTTGAAGGATGAAGTAGACAACAAGCACATTCCCCACCGTAGATTCACATGTACAGTATTGCATACAGTTGAACTTGCTGTAAGTTAAAGTTGCAGGTCCTGAGCTCATGGATACGGCACGTCCACTGTACAATGGTTTGAGTGTTGGAATGGGGCACTGGAATGGGGCACTTCAAATCCCCACTTGGCTATAGAATCCTACTGGGTAAATTGAGGAGCGTCACCTCTCTCATCTTCTCAGGAAGGCAATGACAAACCCTCCCCGAACAAATTCTGCCAAGAAAACCCCATGATAAGTTTGCCTTAGGGTTGACAAAAGTAAGAAATGACTTGAAGGCACACATCAGCATGACCAATAATAATGATAATAATAATAATGGCAAAAACAAGAAGAACAGCCTGTCTTACCTATCAATCTCAGTACTGGTTGGCCGGGCCACTTTTGCTCCTGATGAGCCTAAGGCATAACTTTCCTGCTCCAATGATCCATGTCCTGTCGTATCAATCACCATGGCAGTAACCTCTTCAGCACTGCTCCCATCTTCTCCAGAAGGCTGATTCTCTGTACCAAGCCATTCCTCCAGGTTCTCAGTTTTGATTCGTACTGCTCCAAGGACCTTGACGTCCTCATCACCCTGCTCACCATGGTCTGCCACTCCAGTCTCCACATACCACTGTCCTGCCCTGTTAATCCTCAGTATGGGTTCCCTGCTTTCTGCATCTGAGCTCTGCTCAATTATTTGAGGGCTTGTAGACTCCTCAGGAGGACTAAGTTCCCGAATGTCAAGCACTGTGCTGACCTGGCCCATACGGCTTCCTTTTGGAGTGCTGTGGTGCGGACTCAGAGAGTGATTCAAAGATGGAGAAGCCCGATGAGAATCTGGAGGTCTATCTTGATGCTTTGCCCTTGTTTGGCTTAATTCTACTTCAACTTCAGACACATTAATTTTAAAATGAATGCCTTCTAAGATCTGTGTACACTTATCTATAATATGCTGCATCTGTAAGAAACTGGCTGCAGTCAGGTAGCTTATAATATCAGCTAGCTGGAGGCATATTCGCCCAGTGTAGCAAAAAGAAAGAAGTTGCTCAAATACAGTGGGATTTTTGATGACAGAGATGGAGACCGTGCTCATCTCATTCAGTGACATGTGATCCCGAAAATAAGGTGAGCTAGCAGCTAGCACAACTTTGTGGGCCCGGAAGGCTTGGCCCTGAACATTGACCACAATGTCACACAGTCTGCCCTGCATCCGCAGCTGGTTGAGGTGGCTCAGAACAGAATTGCTGAAGTCAGGAATCTCTAACTGAATATTCCCACTTTTCTCCATGATGGTTCCAGTTGTGGGCGGAGCAGCCCTAATAGAAGAAAAGATCAAGACAGCTAGCTTTAGAAAGATTTCTCTTTTGAGTTTGCTTCTCATACTGCATGAGGAAGATGATGAGGGTCCAAAATCAGTTGTTTTTCAAGCAAAAAACTTTTATGGATTTTCAGATAAGATGTGAGTCTCCTTTAGAGAATCGGATGCTCAAATTCAGTTACTTAGAACAACCATACAGTTGTGATAAAGCAATTAAGACTGGTATTTATGTATTATACCAGACTCAGACAGAACACTGACCATCTAAAAGCTTATATTTTAAATTTTCATTCTCTAGTGTTCATTTTAACAATTACATAGTCACTATACAAGCTGTAGTTTTAATTTTGTTCCTGAGTATATTTTCTTTTTCAACACATTTTTTTATCAGTTAATCAACACCTTCTGTTTAATTCTGTATGGGCCCTACACCAATACCATCTCCTGCTCAGGCTTTGCTAATAGGATGCTATGTACACAGGAACAAATCTTGCCCAGTAAGATTAGAACATGCTCCAACTCCTAACAAACACCACCTGCTAAAACATCTGGGTGGATGATAAGGTGCATTAAAAAAACACAGAAAATTATCTGCAATGGTTGACCACTGTAGTAGTCAACCAATAATACAGACTAGCCTAACAGTACTGCAGCTGACCAACACACTGCAGCCACAAATTGTAAGCCACACACTAGCTAATTAACAGAGATAATATTATTTCCTGATCTATGCAGATTTTCAGTCCACTCTTCTAGCAATTAATGGCAGTGGAAGCTATTATCTGTTGGTGTCATAATGTCCTCTGGGAGAAGAATGGGAACAACAGCTTCTCCAGCTCTACTATGTAAAGGTTTTTCAGAGTGGGCATTCGAATTCTACATTTGTGTACACTCCAAGATAATTTTGTGCCATTTCCTCCTTTCATAACATACCCTAAAGATACTTCAAAAATAAAAAGTAATATGTTTCCCTTTGATGTTCAAGTGTGTTCCTAGCTTCTAAACTAGATTAAGGCCACAAGCAGCACAAGAAAGCAACTGCAACAGAACACATCCTCCTTAACAAAACAGAGAAACTCTTCAGCTTGCTTTTCCTATGGCACAGAAAAATTTGCCGTGTTTTCCAGCATGCACTATCCTTGCTCCTGCTTTATGCTAACAATGTACTATATTGTGGATAAGGTGCTCCAGAGTCTATCCGAAATTCCCAAGGGATATACTTTTTATTATTTTTTCTGCTTACGTTTGTCTTTTTATTCTTCCTTCTTTTGTGAATCAACAGAGAGGAAGGAGTTTGGCAGGTCTGGTTTATCATAAAATGGCTAGAAGAACTGCACTTGTTTAAATTATTTCTTCTGTTCAATTATTAAAGTCAAATACGTTCTGTCCTGCTTTGCATCTGGTAATACCGATCCTTTTTCACCTATGCTTTCAATCTTGTTCCTTCCATTTCGAAAGAAAAAGATGGTGGTGTTATCCATCCCAGGATGGGACATGATATGCTTTTGTGTCTCAGCCCTAATAAGTGAAGACTAGCAAGACAAGTTACACAGGATACGCTGTTAACAATGAAGGATGCTACCTTAATATTAGGAACAGAGGTGATAATACAGGAGCCTGCATCTTGAGATCACTTCAGAATTAAAGGTAACTGGCAAATCTTTAGCATTTCATTGCTCCATTTTAAAAAGATGATCCATTTATTGTATTTTACTTTAATTCATCGCTTTATATTTCCTCAAGTTAATTAAGGAACAGGTCTGTCAGTAGGTATACAATGAAAAAAAGGTGAATTTTGATCATATCATTTTAGGTTCCTCTTAAATAAATTTGCCCAACTGTTCTGAATTAAGGTTAGAGGAGAAATCAACTGATCACTTGGTGAGTAAGGCTACCCCTGCAAGCTCCTTTCAAGAAAGCACAGATTTACCATATGAAAAAGGAGAAATGGGGGTCAAACTGAAAAAAGATACCCAACATCATTGGGACATAGTAACACTGTGTCAAGAAAAAAGCCCCAAATGCTTAGTAGTAATCAACACAGGAGGCAATGGCAGTTCTAGGTTAAGCAATTGTCCATTAGAGAGCCAACATGGGGTAGTGGTCTGAACACTGGACTACCCTGCAGACAAGGGTTCAGTTCCCCAGATGGAAACCGACTAGGTGACCTTGGGTGCATCACACAGACTCAGCCCCAGAAAACCCTGTGATAGGTTCACCTTAGGGTTGACATAAAATCAGAAATCATTTGAAAGCACATACCAACAACATCATTTTTCCATTTATAATTCCTAAAACAAATTACAATCTCCAATACATAGAAGCATGCACTGATCTATATAATTAGCAAAATAAGATATGAAACAGCAAAAAAATTCTACAACCTATTACGTTGAGCATATTCCCCTTTTCATCATCTACTCTAGCACCCATGCTCCAGTTCCACTGGCAGACATAGCTCCTTACACATGGAAGAACTGCAAAGCATCAAGGGCCACCTATTTTTAAGATCATAAAGTTTCTGGGCAGGCACACACTCAAATAGTATTTCTTTTGGTGCCTCCCCTGGGCATCCATGTGTCTTTCCACCTTGTTCAGCCAGCAACAGAGTGACACTGCTACTGAGAACCTTCTTTCTGCAAGTGCACTCCCTCAGCCAGTTTCAGGTTTCTTCAACTTATCTGACTTTACTTCTTTTACAGTACTGTGAGATCAGGACAGATCAGGACAGGGAAAGAGGTGAGAAGAAACAAGAAACTATAAAAAACATCTTGGTCACAGGAGAAGAGGAGGAAAAATGACAACAATGCTATCACCTCAACTTATTCACCATTGTTCTGTTGAAGAAATGCTAGACTGGTCTTTGACAAAAAAAATACATGCCAATCTACCAAGTGTGGGGGGAATGGAAGTGGAAGAAGAAAAGTATAGGAGGTACATGGAGTTTGTGGGGTGGGAGAGGAATACAGTTATATACTTGATATCATGTGGTCAAGAGAGGCCCCACTTCAACACCAAATTCACTGATTTTGAAAAGGGTGAGAAAGAAAGGGCTTAACCCAACACTTTAAGAGATGGCAAGGAAGAGATGATGGCCTCCATCCCTCTCAAACCAAATTTCCCAAGACACATGGGATCACAATTCCAGCCCTTTCCTTCCCCAAACGGATGAGAAGAACAAAGTCCAGTGTTCTCACAGTCACCACCTCACCTTTTGATTGCCACCACTTTGCACCTTCCTACCCTGTGTATACAAGCAAAACAAGGCTAATGTTCTAAGGATTGAGTTTAAATTTGATTGAACTTACTTGACAGAACACATCCATATGACTGCTCATGACACTGCAAGAGTAGCAAGACTTTCCTTAACTTATTGTAGTGGTCCAGTATTTAGAATCTTTTTGTTGGTTTATTCTATGAGAGTCCAACTTTGTTGAGTAATAGCCCATATTTAAAGGTACCCTACTGACTTCGATAGTCCTTGCTCTTAGGTCAACATATACAGTTTTGCAGTCTATGTGAGACTTCCTAAAGGACCACTGGACAGCATCAGTCCCTGTAAAAAAAACACATGGTTTTCCCCATTTTTATTGTTGTGTGCCTTCAAGTCATTTCAGACTTATGGTAACCCAAATGCAAGCCCTTCACAGAGTTTTCTGGGGCTGTGTATGATGTGCCCAAGACCACCCAGTGGGTTTCCATGGCTTAGTGGGGAATCAGACCCTGGTCTCCAGTATTGTAGTCCAATGCTCAGAACACTACACCATGCTGGCTCTCATTTTTTTCCTATAAGTCTCTATTTTAACTGCAATGTCGTTTTATTTATCGACTGTAGATGCTGCCAACAATGTCAAACATGCCCCACTCCAGACTCGTATGCTTTTATTCTCACAATAATCCAGTGAGGTAGATTAGACTGACGGGCTACAATAACCTTACAGTAACCACATGAGTTTTATGGGGAAATCAAGATACGCACTTGATATCCTGGCATGGTGGACCTGAGAAAGAACTGCATAATTCTGACAAGGCTTAGCAAACGGATATAGACTTTTGGCTTCCAAAATTCACAGCCGCATACAATCATTACAAGGTGAACTGAAAAATCCAGAAGAGTGGAACTGAATAATAGGACTGATATCAGATAAACTGGGAGGAACCCTGAATCATGGCCACCATTACTTTGCTCCAGTTCAAAACACCTTGTCAGCTTACACCCCAATACTAAAAGGAGCCCGGCTGGGTCAGGTCAAAGGTCCACGTCGTTCAGCGCTGCCCCCAAAAGCGGCCAGCCAGGTCTTTCCGGGAAGCCGGTCGCCAGGACCGGCAGGCACCCGCCGCCCCCCCTCGGCAACGGCACTCGGTGGCACAGGTATGCCCCCCACACCTCCTCCCGTAGCACCGGGCGGTCAGAAAACCCGCGTACGCTGGAGCGGGGTGTCCGCGCCCTGCCTGGAGGAAAGACGAGGACCGCGGGCCACTAGACCAAGGAGGGAACACGGAGGAACTCGGGCGGGGTGTGTGGGGTCCGGACAGGAACAAAACTGACAGCCCTCCCCTGGCGGGGACGTATCGGAGGCGGGCGGGGGGACACGCCGCCCTTTGCGCTGCACCGTTCACGGAGGCATTTTGGTGCACCCACGAGGGGCCAACTCTGTGGCTAGGCGTGGGGGGACGAGGCTAGAAACTGGGGGCCGAGGAAAAGCCACCCCTCTCAATTTTCGGGTGCTCCGGGCTACTCCAAGGACGGCCCTCCTCGGGTTAACGGACGACGGGAGGAGACAGCAACGGGAGAAACAGCTCTCTAAACCTTCTTCCCTTTCCCGAGGGGACCGAAATTCACCGTCTACGTACCTCCAGGGGGGGGTGGGACGAGCCCGAACACCCTTCCGGAAGCGAAACCCCCAGAACAGCCACGCCCCGGAAGAACATCCTGTCCCCCTTTCTTCCTTGATTGACTAGCTTTCCCCCCTGCCCCTGCCAAGCGGTTGTTTTTTTTTTTTTTGCGTCAGGTAGCCCCACCCCCAGGAATGAGCCCACCGCGGGCCGGGCCGGGCCGGGCCGGGCGGGCGGGAACCTGATCGCCGGGGCCTTGGGGAGCGGGAGGGGGAGCGGGTGGGGCGGGGAGGGGAGGGCAGCGTTTGTGGGCGAGAACCATTTTTCCCTGGGGGCGGGAAGGCAGTGCAAAGGTATGCAAATAGCGTGCTGCGTCATCACGTTACGCAAGGGCCCTGGCGTAGCTATATAAGCCGAAGCGCTCCGCCTCCTTCTTTCTTTTCCTCCTGTGGCTGTTGTCGGGGGTGTGGGTTGCTGTGGTCATGGTGAGTTGTGAGATTAAGCCGTTGTTGTGTTTTTCTGAGTAAAGCTCTCGTGGCCGTTTTCCTTGCCCCGCGTAGGGACTGCAGGAGGTATCGTCCGTCGTGGATGACTCTGAGGGGGGAAGGATGGAGGTGGATGTTCGTAGGCCTCGTTCTCTCTGTTGAACGCTTAGGCCTCGCGGGTCGACGGCGCTCGGGGAACTGGGCTCCCTGAGTATCTTGGGACGGGCTTCATGCCCTGGGGGGGGGGGGGAAGCCGAGCGATCCTTTTACTGGCTTAACGTGCTGAGAAGCATCGGTGTTCGTCCGTTTACGGGAGAACTGAAACAGACCAGAAATTGAAGCTGTTACAGTATGTAGATTTTTGAGATAAGCGAGGTTATTCCGGAGGCTCCGTTTTGGCGCGAAACAGGTGGGGGCAAATATGGAGAATCTGCTGAAGGAAGCGTGTTTTCATATTCGCAGGGCTGCATAGAGTTCTTGGTGTGTAGCGGTGAGGCGCATTTAAAGGAGCAGCAGTCCTTTGGACAAAGTACGGCGTAAGCCTTAATATTTAACTAAGAAAGGGAGACATTTGTTCTGGCGACGAGCAATGTGAGGGGTTGTCTGGGATTGCCTGGATTTTGTTTCAGGCTCCCTTAAGTAGCTGTAGCCTAAGATTTGTTTCTAGGCTTGAAGGATAAGCTTTAATAGGGCCTTGCATTTGCCATTGAATTAGCAAGAGAAATTTGGGAATAGTTTAGAATTTAGGTGATGTGCTAAATTTCAGGTGCGTACAGAAATGTCCTATTAATGTAAAAGTATATGGGCTTTTGTAGCAGAAACTTAAATTATTGCAGACTCCCAGAAGCTTCTAGTACGATTTTTGTTAAAATAAGGTTTAGCTAAAGGATGTCCAGAGAGAACCTCACAATGTGACATCATCCCTATTTAAGATGAGCTTGCCTTTTCTGTACCTGCAGGTGATGATACATGATGTTGGTAGGGACATCTGAGAATATGATGAATACCAACATCTCTGAGCAGGTCAAGGGTGTATATTAGGGGGCTTATGAGTGACTTGAGCACTCCCGCTTTGTTCAGCAAGAGCCTTAGAGTTAGTTACTACAGTTCTAAATCTAGGAGTGTAAGGTATAAGATGGTGGCTTGTCCTAACCGATGAAACTAATAGTGTTGAGTTCCGTTTGAATGCAGTAATGATGTGCTTTACCAGTGGTAAAAGAATTTTGGTTAAGTTTTACTACCAGATAGCTTTTTAATGTTAATTCTTTCCCAGTATAGGGAACTTCTTTTGGAAGCAGGATCCTTTTTGGTCTCTTAAAAAAAAAACACCTTGAGGAAATCCTACTATAGCTCATAGCCTTAGTATCAGATAATCATTTTTGTATTCAGCAAAAGAGGAGAGATAATTTGTAGTGTAATAAAGTAAGTATTGCCTAAGAAAACCCCATGAAATTCTAGGCAACTTAAAAATTACATACATGCAGAATTGTGGGCATGCAATGTGTCTAGGAGAGATTCAGTATTCTCAGTTTTGTTTTCTGCCTGCCTGCAAATAAAGTTTGTCATGTGAAGTTAATGAAGGCTGTCTTCAAGTAGAGCTATTTCATGAACACCCTGTGGTTTTGTGTGCAGCAGGGACAGTAGTAAAACTTAAATGAGGCTGAATGTTTCTTCTGTGAAGTAAAGGAACAAGTATAAATGCTGAGATGGCATCATCCACACATAGGAGGTTTGGAATCCAAGGTTTGCAGAAATACAAATAATCCTTTATAAAAGATGTTTTGGGGAATGCCATAGCTTAGTGAGAACTGCATGATCACCAGAAAAGGAGTATTGAATCAGATAAAAAAAACCTTATTAGGAGTGATAGTGAAAAAGAATGGATACAGAGGGGCAGTTTGTGATTGGTCAGTGCTTGTTCAGCTGGCAAACAGATAGACTCCTCTTTTGGAGGAAAAGCAAACTTGAAGGTATAAGGAAAAAATTCTTTCTTCCTAAGTGTAATTTCCTGGTTCACACAGGAAAAGCAATAATTGAATGTTCTTAGGCAGAAGTGAGAGCTGCCTGTAGAAATTAATGAAAAAAATTGTTTATTTAATTGAAAGTTGGTGAGGGCCTTGGCTGAACCATCTTGATGACTGTTACGGTGGCTTTCTCAAACTGTTGTGTTGTCCTGAAGTGTTGCATCTTTAAAGTGAATTGGACAGAACAGCTCACAACAGTTCTGTAATGTTACACAATGCTTTTATTCTCATGTTGCAATTTAGAATTTATTCTCATATTGCAATTTAGAATGAAACTAGTATGCAGAAATTGTAATCTTTTCCTGTGGTTATGTAGTTGTTCTGATGTCACTCTGGAATGTGGTGTTGCTGAGGCTCCCTTGGATTTCCATTCAAAACATTTTTTGTTGCAAGGTACTTCTTTGTTTGAAATAGTTCCTGCTCTCTAATAGTTGTTATCTTTACAGGATCAGAAGGTCAAGACTGCACTATTAATAAAGGTATTTTTTCTTTTTTTTAGCATCTTTCAGAATGCCATATAGCTTGCTTAAAATTAAGAGTGGGCAGAAGGTACATCTGGATTTACTTACAGATTTCTGGGTCACTTGCAGTACTTGGGGTAAACTGAAGTAGACTATGTGGAAGGAATTAGCTTATTTTCTTGCTCAAAACAAATTCCTGACCTCAGAAAATGTTCAAGTTTATGTCTTTTCCACCAGGTTTTGGTTGGTGGATTTTGAGGTTCTAGCAGAAAGGTAGATCCTGCAAGCCTAAAGTCTGCCTGCTCCTGATTAACCAATATGTTGTGCTGCAATGATGACATTTATTTGCTACTCTTGATCAGGAGAGTGATGAGAATACTTAACCACCGTTGTTTTAAACTGAGGCACAATAAATGTTTTTAAAAGGGATCTTCTTTCTAATTGCCTTTGAATAGATTTTATAAGACTCTTTTTCCTTCAGGTTTTGACAGGGGATCGATGCTTCCAGAATGGAGTTGTGCTGGTAAGACTTCCAAAATACTGATTAGTGAGCATAAATTCTGAAAGTATGGGATGGACTATCTAGATGAGTTAGTGAGTTTTATAAATTGACTGCGTAAAGTCTTCACTGAAACAGACGTTCCTGCAGTTGTGGATCCAAGATTAAAGTGAACAATATTATATAGCTAGCACCATCAGATACAGCTTTATATTTCTCAGTCCATTGCCAATAAAGGATGTGTGTGATGACAACATAGTTCAGCAGATAATCTGTGATGAATACTGATGTCTTTCGCTCCTATCTGATGCATCCTTTCTGCAGTTTCAGTTTGTCTGCCCTCAGATCAACATAGGGAGCCTTTTCGTGATTGCCTGATACTGGTGTGTTTTTATTTTATAATATGCCTGTGACATTCACGGGCAGTTACACAGCTAAAGCACTCCTGAGCATTCTGTTTTCTTTTTAGCTTTTGCTGTCAGGAAGGTCTTTCTAGTATTTAAGTGGAGTCTTGTTTTGCAAGCATGTGCACTGTTGTAGTTATAAGAAATTTAATTAATGCATTATATTCTTCTGACAGGTCTTCTTCCTTTTACAACGGAACTGTTGTGTAATATGACTGAACTGCGGCTGTGCCACAGATTCCAAGATGTCTATCAGCAGGTAGTACAGGTTCACTTTGGATGACCCAAACATGTGTTATAAAAAAAGTTGTATGTGAAAATGTTAGAAGGGCGCCTGTATTAGATGTGTGCAGCTGCTTCTATTAACTGAATTGGTCTTATTTGGAAAACTAGAAGATGTCCTAATAAACATGCTGAGTGTTAAAGTCCTGTCACCTTTATGTGCTCTTCACCTGCCTTTCTGTAATTGAAGTGTCAACTGAGTAGAAAAATCCTTTTCATTCACCTGCATCTATCCATCTTGACATTTTTGGCAAAAGACACTTTGATCCAATTTTTGTGTAAATTGCTGAGAAAATACATGGGGGCTGTGAATTGTCCTGTACCTCCCAGATTTGAAGATTCCTCCTTAATTTAACTTTTCCATCAAGAGTGTGGTCCTTCTCTAAAATTTTAGCTTTTCTTTTTTACTTGGGATAGACTGGTACTGGGAAATATGGTATTATTAAAGGGGCTGGTCAGTCTGCTGTACATGATGCTGAATCAGGTCACTGATCCCAGTGAGGATAATGAATCAACTGATACAGTGGATCACTGTAGTTGTTTTTTTTCAACTGGAACTGCATAGTACTAACAGCAGGTATTGTCTGTTCAACAGGTCTTCGTAACTCAACTAGGTTGACAGGTGGAATTTGGATGGATAAACCATGAAGCAGAGAAGAATCGAGTTTAAGTTACAAGAAAGTTAGTTAATAGGAATTCATTTCAAGCTACCATACTAAGCAAAAATAGTGAAAGTTTCTTGGAAAGGTTGTGGGACTATTCCTGATGCATTTTTGGCCATTTCTTTCTGAAATATGGGGTCCTTTAATTCACAGCTATGAACAGAAATGTGCAAACAACACAGCCTCCTATAGGAGAAGCCCAGGTGTCAGAAAATTGAAGAAGGCATTCTGGTTCTGTTTTGAGCCTGCATTGTAGTGGCTTGTTCTGCCTGAAAATGATTCTGAAAATATGCAGTAACATTCTTCAGTCTTTACTTAGTATTTAATGCAAGCAGCTGGTGTGATGAGAAGCCAATAGAACTGACTTTAAATAATGGAGGTTTTAATTAGCTCTACCTGACTGTAAGATATGCTTGCATTTTCACCTGTCTTACAGCTCGTTTTTCCCTAGGCTTTCCTTAACATCTTCCTTTTTTTCCAGGACTGGAATCAACTTTGAAGAGCTGTTTGCATATTCAGAACTATTCTTAATGGTAAGTCATTAGAATCTACCTCAGTGAAATGCATGGAGCAGAGGTGACATTCTGAAAGAATCAAGTTATGTAGATTAGGGTGGGTGGCCAGGAATTCCCAGGTGTACCTGCCAAGATTTTAATCAAAGCAGTTGCTTATGTACAAGAAGTCTAAAGCTGAAGCTGAGAATTTAAGACTACACTGGGAATGGAGAAGCAGTGCATAGATGTTTGTCTGATCTGGCATGAAGAAACAGGTGTTATCTGTCTAGCTGTGTGACAGCGTATTCATATTTTTTGACTGTAATGTTCTTTGGGTTATTTTTCAAGTTTTTTAGCTTGCAGATCTGCTTTTGCCTAGATACTTATCAGTTCTGTCCTAGAAAGACTGTATCCATAACTTGAAATTGCTAAGCACTAAAAAATTAAAAAAGCATTCTATGGAACCACAGAATAAAACCAACAGGGTTTAAAATGATGATTAAATGTCTGACCTGAAATCCTATGTGGACTAATTATACTGAGAACCCTATATAGGTTTAGATTTTTTATACCATTAAATTCTTGTTTTCATATATTCATATGAAATTGGAAACTAAGTCTTTAATTTTTACTTAGGTTCTGACTGTGAAACTGCCAATCAGGGTAAGATCCTGTTTTTAATTTCTGTTCCCTTGAGGTGACTTGTTCAAAGCTAGTTATAACATAGCTTGTAACCAATGATGAAATTAAATTCCGCCATATGAATGCTTATGAAATCAAAACAGTCCGTTCATTTACTGAGGTTACATTGCTTAGTTACTAAAGTTTAGACAGCAAATAGTGATTTGCTTTTTAGGCTCATCACTTGTATTTATGGAAGTATGTTGGAGTGTGATAAATTCTGTAATACCAACTTAAGGGAAGGCAACAGATGTTTGTGATTCCTCTCTATCAGCTTTAACTCTAGCTAACATGCTTTTTCACTTCAGCTAGTTCTCTGTCAGAAATATATTGCCTGACCATTCCTGGAGAATCAGTGTTTATGCTATTTGAGCCACTTGTTGCTGAATCAATTAAAAAAGAACCTATGTTGCACTTTTATAATATGTTTTCTCTCTTTAAATTACTAATAGGCAATGACTCTTCCATGTTTATTCCTTGAGAGGTTAGTAAGATATGCAATCCTAACTTTACCCCATATGTTTAGATGGGATTTTCTACATATTTTCTGTGCCACTTTAGGGAGAGACTATAGACCAGTGGTATTTTGTTCATTGTTGCCTTTGTAGACTTGCTTCAGAAAAGCAGCATATTAAGTATTGAAGTAAAAGTAGAAAATAGGTTGCATTCTTGGTGTCCTCAGCTTCAAGGTGATTCTGTGGACCTGATCGACAGCTAAAGTGAACTGTACTGCCAGTAGATAGAGTTGTCCCATCCTTTTTGTTATAAAATACACCTCCAAAAATAAGCCAGCCCATGCTAAAGGAAAAAGCCGATGATGTTTTAAGAGTAGTGGACAGAAGACGTTTCTGAAAACATTGCACTGAGGCTTTGGTGTTAAAAATGAGGCCTGTAGCTGGGCAGATTAATGTCACTGTCAGTTTGTGCAAGGGTATGTCATTTTATCATGACTGACTTAAAACCATCATTAACTCTAATTAGTAGCAAAATGGGAATACACAGGGCAGATAGGCCTTTATGTACATATCCACTCAGAAGATAGCTGTCATGCGTCCAGAAAAGCAATTTCACTTTTAAATCTGATGGTATGTTAAACCATTAACTAGGCCCCCTTGCTTAGTTGCAGTGAAACTGCTGGCAGAGACTGTTTTTAACCTTGCAGACTACTGATGAGTGGATCTACAAATAAAGCAGGCCAGTTCCTAGGGTGGTGTCAAGAGCTGCTTCTTCTCTGAGCCTGTCTCTGCCCCAGTGATGTAAAGGAAGTTTGTACCTGCCCTGGCAGTTGTTTCCCAGAATGTAAATACAGCTACTTACCCATGTTAATCTGTTTCAGCATAAAAAGAAGCAAAGGAATCCTGTAGTTTGGAGACTCTGCATCTGATGAAGTGGGCTGGAGTCTGCAAAAGCTAATGGTGGATGTGGAGGTAACATCTGGCGCCTTGTGAACTACTACTAGGCCCACCTTTTCTGACATTTCTGCCCCACCCTTTCATATAAATATTATCAAAGTGGTTTACACTCAGAACACTGCACAACAGTAGAACAGTTGTATTTACATTGGCTAAGATGTCAAACTTTGCACATGCAATATATAAAAATGTGTATTTTAGTTGGTGTACTGTTACTGATGATATATAATACAATGGGAATCTCTCTGAAAGTTAATGAAGAAAAGATTACACTGAAACAGTACAAAAGAGATACTGCCTTATAATGTATCTCTTTCTCTCAAAGGTCATTTATACATTTGTTACTTCATTACAGATTAAGCAGACATGATTGGAGATATTTGATGAGGCTGTAAGGTATGTGCAGCATGCTTGCATTTGAAATCTTAAAAGTTGATTTTTCAAGGCTGCGAATTGCATACTAAGTAGTTTTGGAGATACATAGGAACCATAGCTATTTTCCTAATCAGAGAGCTTTAAAATGGTTACAGTTGTAAGAATCAAAGCAGATACAATGATGATCACATAGTTCAGCAGATGGAATGGTGGTGATCTGTCTTTCGCTCCTATCTGATGTATCTGGCTTTATAGTTGTATGTGCAGCTGTCACCTAATGTATATTACCTAACATAGCTGAAGGCAGGAGTTGAGCAGTTTCCAGATATCTGGAGATGTATAAGTCTTCCTTTTGATTTAAAAGGCCTCTTGCATCTGCTAGTGGCAGTTCTCCCATGTTTTTGCAGCTCCATACCTCATATAAGCTCTGAGATTGTCTCCATGTTCCCAGAGGGTAGAATTCCCTTTTAAATAAAAGTTTGAGGTGCCGGAGGGGGGCACTTGCAGTATGTAGGGCACATGGTTTTCACTTCTACTCTAAGGCAAAATACATGTTTACTGGACATCTTAGAACTTTCTTCCTTAAATAAGTGAAGAATATGGAAATAATCCAGTCTGGAAGACTGCTGCTTGGCTCAGGTTCCGTAAAATCTTGTTCAGATATTTTGAAAATAGGTATACTGACTAATCCTGTACACTTTCAGCAAAATGTTTCCTACTTAATTGAAACTTGAAAGGACAACAGTGTGAAATTGAATAGGCTTGGACAAATCCAATGGTAAATCAATGTGGCCCTTCAAATATTGAACTGAATTTTCCATGGTTCCTGGCCATTGCCCATGCTGGTTTGAGCTGATAGGAGCTGGAGTGTGTAAAGATCTGGAAGGCAACAAACTTGGATTTGATGTATGAATTTGGACAGTGAAAGTTGTGCTGGTTTACACAAACCTTGTGACTGAGAAACTGAGTACTATATAACAAATCCCTCCAAATATACAGTGCACCAAATTACTGCTGTTTGTTAACGCGATTCTCACTTCATAGGTAGTTAAAGCTTGAAGTGGCAGCAGTTGACTTTGAAGGGTAAGTATTTCTTCCATATACTACATTCTAATTTGTCTTTGTAGGAATAGATTAATGATGATAACCTAACCTTGAACTCTCTCTCTGACTATATGATGGAAGATTAAAGGTCTGATCTATTCATCTTAGAAAATGTGTGTGTTTCTAAACAAGGTGCACTGGCTAAATATTTTTTTTCTCCCATCCTAGCATTCAGTCATAGCCCTGTCCAGAAGATTATGGGAAGATGAACTGGATGGAATCATACATGATGTGACATCCAGGAAGAGAGTTCTACAAGTCTTGCTCTCCATTTACTGGCTCTTTGAATAAGGGGGTGCTTGTAATAAAGATGTTAATGCTGTTGGATAGTTTGAGTCAAATGAAACAGTGTGCTGTGCTATACAGCAAATGGTTGCACTAGTAAGATCACAGCATGGAAAATAAAGCATACTGAAACTAATAGTAATGATTTAAATGTAAGTTAATTATTCAATAGATTCTGGAAAGGACAAAATACCCCCTGGATGAGGGTATTGTGGTATTTATAAAGAAAGACAATGCAGTAGGCATTGGATTGGTAAAAAAAATCAAAGCTCTGGTTCCTTTAAAATTGAAAAAGTTGCTGATGGCTGCAGTGGCTTTGATGGAAAGAGATGGAAGCAAATTAAAATCAAGCTGTTTTCTAAGTTGTTGCTGTGCTTACCAAAACAGCTTGTAACATGGGGAATCCCCTCCCATCTGATATGTACACTAAAAAGAATCTTGAGACTCTCCAGAAGCACCATGAAGTGTTCTTGGAAGGCGTTTTAAAGTAACACTTAAGTGTCACAGCCCAATCCAGAGCTTTCCAACTTTTCATGTTGGTGACACACATTTTTAGACGTGCATCATTTTGCGACACTAATTTCAGTTTCACTAGCAAACTGGAGTTTAAGCTAACCTTTTAAAAGAGATACAGACATGTACATAAATTGTACTAAAATGTATGAGGACACAACATATCTCCTGAAAACCTTTCATATGTTCTAATAACATACATTTCGAAGATTGTAGGTGACACACTAATGTGTCACAGCACACCATTTGGAAAGTCTTGTCCTAAGTCGAGTGGGGCATGTTTGGCAACATCTCCAGAAGATTGATGAAATGACATTAATTATAATAGATGTGTATGGAGGGAAAAAAGCCAGCATGGTGCAGTTGTTTGAATGTTGGACTACAATGCTGGAGACCAGGGTCTGATTCCCAGCTTGTACATGGAAACCCACTGGACAACTTTGGACTCATCACACACACTCAGCCCCAGAAAACCCTGTGACTGGGTTACTGTAAGTCAGAAATGACTTGATGGCACATTGTAGGTGGGTTAACCTACACTGTGGTTGTCACACTGTAAAGCCACACAGCTGAGTTTGCAACACCTGAACAGGTCTCTTGGTGGTCCCTCATTCAATGTTGTATGCTTGTCATTTCCAGTTTATGGTGATCTATCATGGAGTTTTCTGGGGCTGAGAGTGTGCGATGAGTCTAGAGTCACCAAGTGGGTTTCCGTAACCAAACAGAATTGAACTTAGATCTTCAGATTCATATTCCAACAAGCAAATCACACTAGATGGGCACCCTAAATTGAAGCTGCTCTGATATGGGTCCATCCACACCGCAAAGACAAACCTGTCTTCCAGGAAACTCCAGGTCTACACCTCATTTTTGTATGCATGGTCAAAACACATCTGAAGGAAAGAAACATGCCCCCTTAATAAAAACATGCATTTATCCTAAAGTGTTTTAACTGATTTCTGCCTCTTGAGTTCACAGACACTCCAGTGTAGGAACTTAAAAGCATGCACGCCAGCAGATGCTTGTTCATACTTAAATGCTACTTGAACTACCCAGAATCAGCACCAAGTGATCTGAGGAGTCTGGTTCAAATTTGCTGCTTCCAGTCATCTCTTAAGATGGCCACACCATTCAACCTTAGCCACGCGAGTCTTTGCAGGTCTTAAATCTTCTCAAATTTCTGTATCTGAAGCAAATTTAAACATGAGTGTCAAATAAATTGTGAAGCTATTTAGGAAAATTAATTTCAAGTTGCACCTGCTTGGGAGTGCAGTGGGTTTGCTATCCAATTTGAACTAATTTACAGGCAGGTAACTTGCCTTCCACATGTTTTGGACTTGATCTTTCCAATTTTCTAACTGTTAGATTCATGAGAAATACAGACCAGAAACATCTGAACATTCACAGTTGCCTGTGACTGAAACTTGTTGAAAGCAGGAATAAACTGATAAAAATACTTGGTAGATGGTGGCAGCCCAGTGTGGCTGGGACACCTAGTCAAATTCCCCACTCAGCTGTGAAAATCCACTGCGTGGCCTTTGGCAACTCATATTTTTATCCTTAGAGGAAGACAGTGGTAAATCCTCTGAGGAAATCTTGCCAAGAAGACCGTTACAGTTTCACCCTGGACAATGTAAGTCAGAAATTACTTGGAAGGCAAACACCAACAAAGATGGTAGTAGCAGAACTCTTGCTTACAGGACAATACAAGCATGTGGACGTAGAACAAGCCAGTTTTAATCCAAATGTCTGACCGACTACACCCCATAAAGGCAACTGATGGGTGCATGGGATGAATTTTCATCCCAGTGGCAGAACTCTTACAAGACATGCCATATACAAATTGCAATTGGAAATGATGCGTGGTGACTTCAAGCTACTGCTTGGTGGAAGTTCAGAAGTAAACCACTGCTTCTGGGGGCCATTATTAGACACATGATTTCTTCAAACAAGGCATTTCTATCCAAAAGTTATTTTACTCATGTCTAAAAAAGTTGATGTGTCACATCGAAGTTGAATATCCTGCTGTTATTTCCATTGGCAACAACAGACCACAATTTATATCAAGTCATCAAGCAGGAATGCAGAATTTGTGCCCCCACAGATTATTTTGGACTGCAATACTTGTTTCACAACTGGTTATGCTGACTTTGGGTGATGAAGGTTCCAGTTCTGGAGAACCATACATTCCCAGCAATCCACTAAAGTCCACTTTGCTTACTGTAATATTTACAGACTGCTGCTTGCTATCTTTCCCATTCATTAGTATTTTCATTTATGACAGACAAGGTAGTTTCAGAGCAAATCATACTGATCACCCAGGTAAGCAAACTTCAGTTCTATTCTTGGAAGAATCCATATATATATATACATTATCATGTTTCTTCACATGACTGCGACTTCATGCTCAGCTATGCAGTACCCAGTGCTTTTGATACAAGACATTTCTTCAGTGAGTGGCAGGTACGAGTAGGCACAATTAACCAAAGAGGTTGCATAACTGGGTCAATAACAAGATAAACCCATCTTTTCATCAGTTACAGATGTCCAGTAGGCTATTATCTGTCATGTTAGGATTCCGACTGGAGTGCTGCCCATGTGCTGCTTGTGATTAGTGAGTGCTGGCCTTAGCTTGCGTCAAAGGCAATGTAACCTGGATATGGTATGGCTCAAGTTCCTCTGGAGTAACATAATCTGGAGCATTGCTCATCAGGTCTCTTCCCTTGAAGGATTTGGGGAAAGCAATAACATCTCGAATACTTTGAGCACCAACAATGAGACAGATCAATCTGTCAAGCCCTGGAAGACAAAGGCATTAAGTATTAGAACCATGCAACTTTAACCAGTCGTTAGGGGAAAAATGAGTGTGAAGCAGGCTCTGAGACCACAGAGTGTACCAATGTGTTCCCATTAGCAAACTATATTGGGCACATAAGGAATGGCAGCTCCATCAGTATCACTGTTATGTGCCCTCAAGTTTCTGACTGAAAGTAACTGTAAGGCGAACCTATCATGGGGTTTTCTGTGTGTGTGACACACCCAAGGTCACCCAGTGGGTTTCCATGGCCAAGCAGGGGAATCAAATCCTGATCTCCAGGGTCATAGTCCAGCACTCAAACCACTACACCATGCTGACTTTATTTGTATTATCCTGACTGAAATAATAGCACTGATAAGTATGACTTGCACACATGTGGGTCTCTGCTCTTTTTCTAGCTGCTTGAGGCAGGATCCAGTGATGGATTTCTATTGATGGAACATCAGAATCCAGTAACAGGAGTAATAATCACCCTGTATACCTACCAAACCTCTGCAGGGCTAGAAGACTGCAACAAGCAGGGGAAGTGAAAACATGTTGGTAGTGCCAGTAGCACCTGACTGTGAGAGACTTAAAATACTCGAACTATTGTGGGAGCAATGAACTAACTGGCTTTCAACTAACAGTGGACAGATAAATGAACATCTTGTAGTTATTCATCCTCTGCAATGGTGAAGCCTCTCTTTAAAAGAGTTTGTCTTTTTTGTAAATGGCAGGGATGACTTTTTTTTTTTTTAAAGAAGCTACAGTATTTCCTTCAAGGATGCTCAGTAGGCAGATTTCACTAGTCAGGGTTTGAGCGATCACCATAGTCATGACTGAGAAACAGCTGCCCCACTCAGAGGTAAGGTTAACTATTCAGTGAAACTTTGGGTTTGTTCATCTGTGGCTTTGCTGCCTGTAGGTGAAATTGGAGCAGTCAGTTTGCTAGCCATTTTTCCTTACGAGCATTTCCTTGCCAGCTGTGATCTCACTTAAGTGATGTGATCTATTCTAAGGGCAGATGACTTGGAGACTGCATCTGCACAAAGGAGACAGTGTTATTGTCTTCCAAAAGGCAGGCATAGCACATATTAGGTACCTTTACTTGTAATAAATGATGACTTGCTCTCCAACTCCAGGGGCTGAACTAGATGTTCCTTTTGCTTCATTTACTGTTTTATGAACCCAGGATCTCACTCTCATATGAAAATAGTTGAAACTTGGGTTTATGGGAGGTTGTTTTTAAAAAAGCAAAGTCAGTTTCGAAATACAAAAACAGCTCAATCAAATGAGTGTCAAGTAAAAGAGCAGATACTGACCTAATGCTATTCCTCCATGAGGGGGTGCTCCACAATCTAGAGCTTCAAGAAGATGCGTAAGCAGTTCAGTGTCCTCCTAAAAGAGAAGTGTAATGTTAATGACTACCACCCTGTAACAGCCCAGAATATAAAACAACTGCATACTTGTAAAAGGTGATGGCCCACTGGCATGTAACGTTAGTAAGCCCATTGGAGAGCACCCAAGAATGTAACTTACTGGGTTGATAAAAGCATGCCATTACCTTCAGCACTTTCTCAAGAATGAAACGCTGCTGTTTTGCATTGTGAATTCGAATGGAGCCACCTCCAATCTCACTGCCATTTAGAACTAGATCATAGTGTTGACCACGGACCTGGGGATAAAAGAAAGGGACTGTGTCATCACTTTGTGCACCTAGATTTCAAGGAATATGTCTCATATGAGCCCTACTGATAATAGTGGGAGCAGGGCATCTTAACTACGTAGAGACAAAACAGATGGAGGAACTAGGGACCAAAAGGCCCAGAATGATGTGAAATTCTGTAATATCTTTTTCATGTTTCCCCATTGCTGCCATCATAATTAAATTTATCACAACTCTTAAATTCAAGGATGAAGCAAAACCACGCTCACTAAAGTTAGATAAAAATATAAACAAAGTTGAATTCCTGTCGAATTATAAGATGGAGATATGGAAGCACATGCTTAATTTATCCACTGGAACCAGTGCTCCACTGTGATTAAGTGCACAGCTAATAAAAATAAAACCTATACAAACATCAATACATGACTGCCACCTCTCTATCATCCTTCAACACACTTGTGTGTACAAACTGCATCTTTTCTGGAAGCATTTGAATTTTTTCATCTGACTTCCTCTTTTCAGCAGTAGTGGTCTTGTTCCTGTCTTGTTTGGTAGACTCTACATGATGGAGCTGGTGCCAGTGGATTGTTTCACCCATGGGAGCACAGTGATGGGATTCTACAGGGTTCTACTTGGTCCCACATTACAGTGGCAATATGATAGAATCAGGGGATTGGGGGTGATACTATGCCTGTAGCAAATACCACACTGGTTTATTCTTGACTGCTGAAAATGAGAGAGATCCTAACATCATGAGAAATTGGCACAGGCAAAACAGTCTCAGTGATTTGAGTGCTGGACTGGGACACTGGGAGACCAGAGTTTGAATCCTCACTTGGCCATGAAAACCTAGTGGGTGACAAGTCATACTCTCTCAACCTCACGGGGAGGCAACAACAAACCCCCTCTGAACAAATTGTGCCAAGAAAACCCCACAACTGGTTTGTCTTAGTGTCGGGGTGCCCCCACATTTTATTGCTTTTGTATGGCAGCTGCCTGTGGGAATGGTGATAGTAGAATGTTAGGTTATTCCTAGGTGTTGAACATTCCTTCCGGCTGGAATTTCAAAGGAACTGTTGGACAGATAGTCGTCATGGTGATTGGGGTCGTTTGTCCTTTTACAACTATCTCAGGGGAAACTGTCCTTTCAAGTGTAGAGTGTGGGAACCAGATCCCACTCTCCAGCTTTGACGTCTGTAAGACAGCATCCCTTGCTATGTTACAATAAAGCTTCTATCAAGTTTATTGAATACGTGTGAGCGTGAATCTGTTCCTGACAGAAAGCTCGAGAGTCTCTTTCCTAAAATGTATCAAGCGACGGACCAGTCAATTACTGCAGAAGAGCATGCATCTGCAGAATCTGATGAAGCCGCAGAGACCGAAGTGCTCATGGATAACAAGGGAAACTTACGCCTGACCGAGGCTCCGGAAACCCCCACCAGCGGCCAAACCTGGGTCTGGGGAGAGAAACCACGTATGTCGTTGAGACAACGCAGAAGGGCTGCTAGATGGGACACATCAGCAAAAGACCTTTCCCTTCTGGAGAAGATAAAACAAATGGAAACAGAACTGGAGAGAAAAGATGAGGAAATACTTGAACTCAAGACCATGCTACGCGAGATGCGCCTCCGTCCCTCGCAGGCAGGGAGAACACCAGGACGAGAACCACGAGCTGCCGTCCCAACAGCAGGCACCCCTGGTCCACCCTGGCAACCAGCCAGGCAAGCGCCAGCGCCACCGTTACTCAGAAATGTTGGAAACCTGAAAGCATCATTCAACGGAAAGGGGGAAAAGCTCTCTTTTTTTATGACCATGGCAAATAATTTCATGATTGATAATGGCCATCTTTTCCGGGATATGCGGCCCGAATTCGATACCTCAGCCAAAGGATGAAAGGACTGGCAGCAGACTGGGTCGTGAACCTATATGACACCCGCGCCCCAGAAACTGAAAATCTGCAGCTCTTCATGAACCACCTGCGTGAACGTTTTGAAGACCCTCATCTACTGGAAAAACACAAATATCAACTAAAACGAATGAAACAAGGCAGGAACGATGTGGGAACATATTCTCGTGAATTCAGAAACCTGGCCACCAAAGTCCTGTGGAATGACGAAATCCTTATTGAGTTATACAAAGATGGCCTAAATCCCGATATATTACACGGGTGCTTACTTCAGGCCAACCGACAGACCCTGCTAGGTTGGGTCAGGCTGGCTACTGAAGTGGAAGGAATAACCCAGACGGTGCAGCTGAACCGGCAACGACAAGACATGGCAAAACGACAACCTCGCCGTCCCATCATCCTCAATGCTGAGGAACGGAACAATCGCCTCCGTCTAGGAATGTGCTTCAACTGTGGCAAAACGGGTCACCTTGCTAATACTTGCCCTGAAAACCAAGCCCCGGCTGGGATTAAGGGAGCACGAGCAGACACCAAGAATAAGGAATCCACAAGTCAGCCAGCGGCTGTCAAACAACCACTTAGACGCGCTTCTAAGGCCCCGGCAGCTGCGACAGGAAACTTCGCTCCCGACGCTGAATCCACCACTGCGTCTTCATCTGAGACAGACGGGGATTCTGAACACGACGGCGATGACTGGCAGGCAGCGGGAACAGCCGTAAGTACTCCAAAAATTCCCCATTTCTACACCACAGTTACGCTTATTGGCAGAGATGGGACTATGCATGTACATAGTGCATTAATTGACTCTGGTTGCTCCAGAAGCTTGTTACACCCCAAACTGGCTAAGGATTTACAAATCCTTTATGAGCCCTTGGAACGCCCCATCAAATTAACTCAAATGGATGGGACCTCAATGACTGGAGGAGTAATTGGCAAAATTACTAAGCCCATCTCATTTCTTTTTTTTTTTAATAATTTTTTTATTGATTATATAACTAAAAAACAAAAACAAAAAAAATTAAACACCATGTGTTATACATAATAGTGGAATTAAAAAAAAAATTTTTTTCCCCTTTAAACAACATAAACTTGCATTATTTTTTTTCTCTTTTACACTTGAAATCATAACCTTATTCAGCTTATTCCATATCATACAGCTTATACATTTTTGTTACCTATCTTTAATTCTTATTTTCATTATATTCATTTTTAATATTATAGTTTCATTCTTAATTCTATATTTTCGGCTTCCATTTAACCTATTACTATTATTAATTATAATCTTATTACTTCAAAGCCAGTTAACTTTTAACTTTTTTTTTTTCCTTTTAAAAATTAAACATTACATATCCAATTTCATCAATAGATCACAAGTTTAACACACACGCGTAATATAAAATAAAAATAAAAAATACAAAATACAAAACCCAAACAAAAATATATATATATATATATATATATACCCACCCCCCAGAGCCAACTTTTTATTTAATCCACTTTCCAAAATTGCCATTCTTCTTGTAATAGGGTAGCTTTACCATCTCTTATCAAAGCTTTTTCCAAAAATATTTTCCAAATTTCCTCAAAATCATTCCCTTTTGTTAAACCTTTCATAAATCTAATTCTACATGTTAATTTATCATTAATTGCAATTTTCCACACTTCTTTATACCATTCCTCTATTTGAAATTTTTCATTTGTTTTCCATTTTTTTGCTATTATTAATCTCGCTGCAATTAACAAATTTGTTATTAATTCTTTTCTTACCTGAGAGCACTCAACCTTATTATATATAGACAACAACGCTATATTTGGACATACTGGTATTACTACTCCTGTAATCTCTTTTATCTCTTTAAAAACCTTTTGCCAAAATTCCATTATCTTTTTACAATTCCACCACATATGCATATATGTACCAATTTCTTGACATCCTCTCCAGCATAATCTTGTATATTTCTCATCTATTTGATTTAATTTCACTGGAGTCAAATACCATTTCCAAACTATTTTATAATAATTCTCTTTTATTCTTATTGATAATTTTTTTAAATGACGTTGTTTCCAGATTTTTCTCCATTCTTGTATATCTATATTTTGTGCTGTCTCTTCCTCCCACATTTTTCTAAGATAATCCTCTTCTTGTTCTTTTGCTAATATTTTATATATTTCACTTGTTGTACCTTTTAGTATTTCATTTTCTTGCATTTTTCTCTTTGAAAATAATTTGTTCAAATTTATATGTTCTTTAAAATCCTTAACATATCTTTTCATACTCTTTGTCCATTGCTCTAATTGTATGAATTTAACCAGGATATTTTGGTTTCCTGCAATCTCTCTTTCTTTCTATCTTTATTTATCATTTTCATCCAATCTTTTAATCTATATATTTTTTTTTTTTTTTTCTTTCTCTATTTTTTCTCTCAAATTCTTTGGGAAAATTTTTTCCATCATTACTATCGGAGTTAATGTTGATATATTGGTATCAATTTTCTTTTATTTTTCTTCCAATTTTATTATATTTTTTATAAAAGGATTTTCTATTTTTTCCATTTCTTTGAAAAATTCCTAAAAAATATATTTTCTAATTTATCTAATATTCTTATCTTCGTCACTAACCAATCTAAATCCCCCTTTTCCCTAAAACTCTATCTAAAATTTTCTCAATTGATTTGCATAATAATACCATTTTAAATTTGGAGGTCCCAGGCCACCTTCTTTTTGACTTTTATACCAATATTTCTTTTTTCCCTTTTTATTACCATTACAAAAATTATTTAATTTTTTTTGGACTCCTTAATTTTTCCCATATTTTATTGGTAACATTCTAAACAAAAAATTAATTTTAGGTAATATTTTCATTTTTACCACTGCTATTCTACCAAACCACGATAGCTTTATATTTTTGTAATCCTCTAATTTCTGTTTAATTTCTAATCTTAATTTCTTAAAAATTTTTTCCTGAAGTCCTTGTAAATTTTTTGTAATATCTATTCCTAAATATTTAATTGATTCTTTTACTTTAAGAAACCCTTTTTTTTATTACTTATAAATTTTTGTATTTCTTTTTTAGCATAATTAAACAACATTATTTCTGATTTGGCCCAATTTATTTCTAACCCTGTTTCCCCCCAAACTCTTTTAAATGTTTATCTATCCTATCTATCTTTTCAACCGGATCTTTAATTGTTAGCAATGTATCATCTGCAAATAAGCTTATTTTATTTTTCCCCTTTAAAATTTATCCACCCAAATTCTCATCATTTCTTATCACATTCGCTAATATTTCTATAACTATTGCAAATAAAACTGGAGATAATGGACATCCTTGTCTCGTTCCTCTTCTTATTTGAATCTGCTCTGTAAATCCATCATTTACCATCACTACAGATGTATTATGTGAATATAATTGATTTATTAACCCTTTAAATCTCTCTCCTATTCCTAATTTATTTAATATTGTTTTTAACGCCGGCCATTCCACGCAATCAAAGGCTTTAAATATATCTAACGCTAAAATTCCAGCTTTTTGTTTATCTCTACCCATTATATTTATTTTATTTATCGTTTTCCCTATTAAGTTTGCCATCTGTCTTTTAATAAAACCACATTGATCTTTATGTATATACTTATAAATAAATTTATTTAACCTCTTTGCCATTATTGCTGTCAAAATTTTTGCATCTTGGTTTATTAAAGATTTTGGTCAAAAACCCGGGTTCAGTAGGATCCTTATTTGGTTTTAAAATTAATATTATTAATGATTGCTTCCATGATATTGGAATTTTTTCACCCTTTAATATACTATTATATAACACTTTTAATTTAGGAATTAAACATTTTTTAAATGTTTTAAAAATTTTCTGGACCAGTCCATCCAATCCTGGTGATTTTCCTCCTTTTAAATTATTTATTACTTCTTAAATTTTCCTTTTTCAGATACCATTTCTTCCATCAACCCTTTATCTTGTTCTGTTAGCCTTTCTTTCCAATTTTTATCAAATACTCCTCTATATTCCCTACAGATTTTTCCTCTGCTGAATACAATTCTATAAAATTCTTCAAATATTTTTAATTTCTCTTTCATCAGCCTTTTTTCTTTACCAAATTTATCTTTTACTAAGCCAATCATATTTCTATTTTTTTTTGATTGTACTGTTTTAGAGCATTTTAGAATTTTTATTACTATATTCAAAAAATTCCCTTTTCAAGTATATTGTTTTTCTGGACTTCATCCATTTCTATCTTTTCTAATTCATCTCTTTTTGCTTTTAATACTATAAATTTCTGTTTTGTTCTATCTATTATATAATCATTCTCTAATTGTTTTATTTCTTCTTCTAATTTCAATTTTTTTTTTTCCTAATTGTTTTTTAATTTACTTGATTCTTTAATACATAATCCTCTTGCCACTGCCTTCATTGTATCCCATAATACATTTTTGTTCTTCCTTATTATTTATATCCCAAATTTCTTGCCACTCCTTTCTATTTTATTTACTATCTCCTTATAATTAAGTATTTTGGTATCCAATCTCCACCTTTTTTCTTCTCTATAGTTCCTTTTCATAGTTATATCCAAATTCATCAAAGCATGATCTGTCACTTTTATTGTTTCAATTTCTGTATTTATTAATCTAGGTATCATATTCTTTGAGACAAAAAAATAGTTTTTTAAAATTTTTATGAACTGATGAATAATACGTATATTTCTTTTCCTCACCCTTTATTAACCTCCAAAATTATCAATTCATTTCTAGTACCAGTTTATTTAAAATTGTTATATTTTATATTATCTCTAATTAAAGGATATTTTTTTCCATCTATCCATCACCATATTAAAATCACCTGCCATTATTATATAATCTCCTTTCATATTTTTAATCTTGTTAAATATTTCTTCATAAAACTCTTTTTGCTTCTCATTAGGTGCATAAATATTCACTATAACATATATTTCTCCATCTATTTCACCTTGTATAATTACATATCTACCTTTTTCATCTAACTCCACACTTAATACAATAAAATTACATCTTTTGGAAATTTTTATTGCTACTCCTCTTGATTTGGATGTACCAAATGCTTCCCATAAGTGGCAACCCAGTTCAATCTAAGCTCATTTATCTCTTTTTCCATGTGTTTCTTGTAAAAAAATTATATCAGCCCTATCTTTTTTTTAATATAATTTTTTTTTTTTCTTTATTATTACCCTAAACCTTTCACATTCAATGTTGATATTCTCAATCTATTTCCCTTTTTCATATTTCCATTTCTTAATCGCACTCCCCCTTGGTTTTTAGTGAGTGCTCCCCTTCCCCTTTTCCCTTCCCCCCTTTCCCCCCCCCTCCCCCTTCCCTCCCTCCCCTCCCCCCACCCACAAAACATTTTCCCCCCCCCTCCAAAGCAATTCTGCCTTGCCAACACCACCTTTTTTTGGGGGGGTAAGGTATACCAATACAGAGACCAATACCCTCTCCCGATTAATTTTCTTTCCCCCATTTTTTCCTCTCTTCCCCCCCCCTTCCCTCTCTCTACCCTTTTACTTTATATACATATACTTCAATTCTATGCATAAACAATCTATAAGAATATATTTAATCACTAATCATCAACTCTTCCCCTACTCTATAAAGCTCTTTCTTCTTCTGTTATATCATTTATTTCTTCCAGTCCTCCTCATCCTCTATCCTTTCGTTTATCTCCCGAAGTCTTCTTCTCTTCTCCTCCAGTTGCTCCTCCCACTGCTCCTTCTTCACTCCTCCAGCCCACCTTGCTCTTCCTTTTCATCTTGTTGGATCAGCTTCAGTTCTCTCAAAAGTTGCAATCCTTGTTCAAGAGAATTTATTCTGTGGTATTTACCTGCGCATTGGAATTTCAGGAAAAAGGGATATCCCCCGGTATATCTTATTCCAGCCCTCTGTAGAACGATGATGCATGGTTTCATTTCTCTTCTCCAATTTATTGTTTCCTGGTATAAATCATTATAAATTTCCACTGTATTATCTCGATACTTCAATAATCCTGGATTTTTTCTGATAGCTCTCATCAAATCATCTTTTTTGTTGAAATTTGCAACTCTCATAATAATGTCTCTGGGTGTTATTCCTCTCTTTGTAGCTGACACACGATGAATTCTTTCTATGTCATGTTCTTCCCATAAAATCTCGGGAACAATGCTTTTTAACCATTTTAAAACTTCCTCTTTCAAGGATTTTTGATTTTGTTGTGGCAGCTCTGCAAATCCACGAATCCTTACATTGTTCCTTCTATTTTGATCCTGGAGCTGAATAATCTGTTTCTCCAACACAGAAATCCTGTTAGCATGTTCTGTTAATTTGGTCTGCTGATCCCCTTGAGTTTTTTTATATCATCCACTTTAAAATCCAATGCTTTTAACTCTTGCGAGATTTTTTCCTGCATCTGCACCATTTCTCCCCTTATATTGGATGTTACTGTAGTTACAAGAGTTTGATTTGACTCTGTTATCAGCTTATGTATAAAAGTTTTCATCTCTTCATTAGCCCCGTTCGCCGCTTTTGGCTTGGTCACCATTTTAATTTCTTTTTCGTCTCCGTTAGAGTTTAAGTTTGTATTTTCAAAATCTCTAACTAGACGATTATATGTTTTATCTGTTGCTGTAAGTCGTCTCCAAATAGGCTGTTTATACACCTTTTTTTGTTTTGTTTGGACGACATATATCCAAGAGCCGAAAAAGAAAAACTGTTTTGCTTTGACTCCGTTTCAGCAATTCTTTCAGGTTTAAGCAGAGTCTTTTATTTTTCCTCCAGTTGGAGAAGAATCAAAACCAATCCACTATCTTATCTTACATTCTTTCCCACATTATTTAGTTAATTACTCAGTCTTTCTTTATTTTAAAAAAGGCTTCTGGGGTTGTTTTATTTTCTGTATTCCGAGAGACGAGAATTAGCCTCCTTGTGCCATCGCAGCTGGCTCCTCCCCCCAAGCCCATCTCATTTCAAATGGGAAAAAACAATTACAGCATGCGCTTTCTGGTTCCCAAGGCAGTGCAGTTCAAATTGGTCTTGGGAATCGATTGGCTTCGTGAATATAACCCCCAAATAAACTGGACTGCTGGCACTCTATCCTCTTCAGAATCAAACTTTCCCATTTCCCATGAAGATATGCAACATATTCCTTCACACTACTGGGACTTGCATAAGGCTTTCCACGAGAGGGAAGCTGACAAATTGCCCCCCCACACAGATTTCAACTGTAAACTGGAATTGGTTGACGGGGCCAAACTACCTAAACCAAAAATTTACCCCATGAGCCAACAAGAACTCCTTGCTCTCAAGAAGTTCCTCAATAAAAACTTGGCTCGTGGATTCATCAAGCCTTCTACAGCCCCCACGGCGAGTCCCGTTTTCTTCCGAAAGAGGAAAGATCCCAGCGCGGATCCGAGGCTGATAGTTAACTACTCTGCTATTAACCAAGTTATATCTTCCAATTGTTATCCCATCCCTCTGATACGGACTGTTTTCGGACCACCTTGTTCAAGGAAAATATTTCACCAAACTTGATCTAAAGGAGGCTTTCCACAGGGTTAGGATGGACCCGGGCTCTGAGTGGCTTACCACCTTCGCAACACCGCTTGGTAACTTTAAATGGACGGTTCTTCCCTTTGGTTTACAATCTGGACCGTCTGTGTTTCAAATGTTTCTGAACACCATTTTTCATGACTTATTGTATCAGGGGGTTCTGATTTATTTGGATGACATTCTAATTTATGCAGATTCCATGGAATCTCATGTGTCATTGGTCCGTGAAGTGCTTAAACGGCTGATAGACAATAATCTCGTGGTTAATCTCTCTAAATGTCAATTTGACACCCAAACTTTTGATTACTTGGGCTATAGGATTCAAGATTGTTCACTGAAAATGGACCCCTCAAAAACTGACTCCATTTTGGAATGGCCCATTCCCAAAACTTTGAAACAACTGCAGCAATTTCTTGGCTTTGCGAACTTCTACCGTAACTTTATCGAGGATTTTGCTGCAATTGCGCTTCCACTCACTAACCTTTTACAGAAACCTAAAGGTTCATCTGCAAGCAAAACACGTAGACTTTGTTGGTCCCCTGAGTGTCAATCGGCGTTTGACCATTTGAAATCCAAATTTACCTCTGAGCCATTGCTTCTTTTCCCGGATAGCACCAAGAAATTTATTGTGCAAACTGATGCTTCGGATTTTGCCATGGCGGCCGTTCTTTTACAACATGACGCTGCGGGAGCGCTCAAGCCTTGTGCCTTCATTTCTAAGAAGTTTTCTACTCAACAATCTAATTGGCCTATTTGGGAGAAAGAAGCCAAGGCTATTCATTTTGCGCTCTCCTCTTGGCGTCATTTGTTAGAAGGGGCCCGAATCCCCTTTGAAGTTTGGACTGATCATAGGAATTTGCAAGCCCTGCAGTCAGCTAAGAAACTTTCCCCTAAACAGGCGAGATGGGCTGAATTTTTCCAGAGATTCCGATTTAAAATTGTTTTTAAACCTGGCCGCACTAACCAGCTGGCGGACCCTCTCTCTCGGCTTCCCTGTTTTGCGGGACCCCCTGCTGCCTCCCCCCTCCAAAACCCTATTTCCTGCCTCCTCTCTGGCTTCTCAAGTCACTACTCGCGCTGCAGCTAAAACAAGGCTTTCTGCCTCTTCCCTCTGTGACTCCGCTCTCCGCGATGCTATCATTCATTCAGCGCACGGGGATTCCTGGCTTCCGGCGAACAAGGACAAAATAACATGGGTTGACAATCTCCCCTTCTATGGCACAAAGGTCTACGTTCCCCCTGCTGCCCGCGAGCATGTCCTTCATCGTCATCACGATTCCAAACCCGCTGGACATTTTGGGTTTTTGAAGACATTGCACGCGATTCGCCGCCTTTTTTGGTGGCCTGGATTAAACTCCTCTGTGCAGACTTATATTAAACAGTGTGCCACTTGCAACGTTGCTAAATCACCCACGTCTAAGCCTCAAGGGCTACTGCAACCTTTGCCTATCCCTTCTGGTCCTTGGGCGGTCGTTGCATGGGACTTTATCGTATCTCTCCCCTCCTCACAAGGTTTTCATGTCATCTGGGTTATTACTGATCATTTTTCCAAACAATGTCATTTTGTGCCCCTAAAAAGGGTCCCTTGTGCTGAGAAATTGGCTGACCTGTTTGTTACTCATGTATGGAAACTTCACGGATTGCCTTCTGTAATCATTTCGGACAGGGATCCTGTTTTTACTTCCGTGTCTACTGAAAACACTGGGCGTCACTCAAAAACTCAGCAGTGCTTATCACCCTCAGACGGATGGCCAATCTGAGCGTGTTAACAAATCCCTTGAGCAGTTTCTTAGATGTTTTGTTTCTGAGAACCAATCTAATTGGGCCTCGCTCCTCCCTTTTGCTGAATTTGCTATTAACCATGCAGTTCATTCCTCCACTGGGAAGTCCCCCTTTGAGATTGTTTACGGTTTTCTACCTTCCCCTTTCCCCCCTCTCTCTCACTTCTTCTGCGCCTCCCTCTGTGTCGGCTTGGGTCTCTAAATTTTCTGACATTTGGCAATCCGTCTCGCGTGCTCTCTCCCTCGCCAAGGCTTCCCACAAACGCTTCGCTGACCGTAAACGGCAGCCTAATCCCCCTTATAAACCTGGTGATTTGGTATTCCTTTCTTCTAAGAATATTTCCTCACTTTCCCCATCTAAGAAACTTTCCCCTCGCTTTCTCGGTCCTTTTCCTGTGAAACGGGCTATTAATGATGTCTCTTTTGAACTGGATCTCCCTTCTTCCCTTAAAGCTATTCATCCTGTTTTTCATTCCAGTTTGCTGAAGAGGGCCCCTTCGCTGACTTCTTCACCGGCTGATGTTCCTCAACGCCCCGATTGATTTTTCTGCTGCATTTATTTTGCTATTTAGTCTTCCTGTATTTCTACCGTTCTGTGGTATTTTCTATGTAACATATATATATGTCTGTCTGTATTTTTTTTTTCCTGAAGGGGGCAGGATGTCGGGGTGCCCCCACATTTTATTGCTTTTGTATGGCAGCTGCCTGTGGGAATGGTGATAGTAGAATGTTAGGTTATTCCTAGGTGTTGAACATTCCTTCCGGCTGGAATTTCAAAGGAACTGTTGGACAGATAGTCGTCATGGTGATTGGGGTCGTTTCGTCCTTTTACAACTATCTCAGGGGAAACTGTCCTTTTAAGTGTAGAGTGTGGGAACCAGATCCCACTCTCGAGCTTTGACGTCTGTAAGACAGCATCCCTTGCTATGTTACAATAAATCTTCTATCAAGTTTATTGAATACGTGTGAGTGTGAATCTGTTCCTGACACTTAGGGTTACTATAAGTCAGAAATTACTTGAAGACACACAAGAACAACAGTCCATCATGAGCTGCTTTGTCTTTCTTCTCCTCCTCTATCTCTGCCTACTTCATACAAACAAAATTATACTAGAAAATAAAAGCACAAAGTCACCTTTGCAGGCTCTGTGTAGAGAAGATGCTCATCAGAGGGGTGAGGGGCAGTGAAAGGATGGTGAGCAGACTGAAATTCCACAGGGCTTTCTTCTTTCTGGAGGAAAAGAGGGAAATCCACCACCCACAAAAAGTGAAAGGCAGAGGGGTCCCGGAGTGGCAAGCCTCTTGCTTCCAACAGTTCAGCAGCCTCCAGTCGCACTTTCCCTAATGTCAAGCACTGAAAATACGAGAGAAAATGTATGTGAAAGAGGAGTTCGCAAATAGACAAAAAATTAAGAAAAATTCCATCCTGCCATGCTGCTCAACTCCAATATATATTTTTATTAATTCATTTTACCATTTGTGACCAGGTGCTTTCAGTTGTGTATGTATACATGGTCTTTTTTGTTTGTTTGTTTTATGAGAATAATGTGTTTGGATGTTTTTGTTGTTTCTGTTATACACATCGCTGTGGGGCATGTAAAAATGACAGGCTTCTGAAGTTTTAAATACATTAATAAAACTAATAATTCAGCAGATTGCTGGCTCAAACTGAGCATATCTACTCAAAGATAAGAAACAAATAAATGTGCAGGAATTATAAAATACTGTTAAACTTAATCAATACACCATGGATTTCCATAAAGCAAATGAAAATCTTACTTCTTCTTCGTGGTCTCTGTGCCTCACACACTGGGAGTTTTTGTGCATGCGCGATAGCGTTCGGAAGATTCTAGAGCTAAGCAGCCTGGCAGGAACCCCTCTCCCATGCCGGTACTGAGCATGCTCAGCCTGCCAAGCCAACAGTCTCTCCTCAGTTCTTTTTCGTCTGCCCTAGCAAATGAAAAGTTCTTTGCTTCACAGCGTCTTTGGCTTGTACTTTGGCTTGATTTTCGGCTTTGACTTGGATTTTTGGACATGGGATATTGGAATTTGGATTTCGGATTGGACTTGGTATTTTCAGCTTCTTTGAACCCCTCTTCCTTCGTGTTTTTTCTTCACTCTTCGATCTTCTTCATCCATCTTCTCCGCAGTGTTCCCCCCTCTGGACTTTCGCTTCTTCTCGGCTTCTTTCTATGTCTGCGCTCTTCAAGCATTGTGCTTCTTGTGGGTGTAAGGACACGCTCTCCGATGGACACTCGGAGTGTCTTTTTTGTCTGGGGGAAACCCACAACGTTAGGGCCTGCTCTATCTGCCAGGAGTTTACGGCCCAAACATTGCGAAACAGGTCGTCTCGCCTGAAGTCCCATTGTTGGGGGGAGTCCCTGAGGGCAAGGGAGCAAGTTGAAGAAGGATCCACATTGTCTTCATGTCCCTCTTCAATGGTGTGACCTGTGATCACACCCTCGTCGGTACCGGCGGCTGCCGTACCAATGACAACGACGGTACCAGGCTCGGTACCATCCTCTCGGCCTCCAATATCGGCCCTACTGTGCATCCCGAAACTCTCCTCGGGTGCGTCGACTTCTAATGAGGCTCCTGTGAAGTCGTCGAAGCCGCTAACTGCTGCTCAGTGTAAGTGGCCCCCTTCTCTCGATACTTCTAAAGAGAAGGAGAAGAAAAAGAGAAAGAAGGAGAAGCGGGGTTCGCCCTCTAAGAGGGTCTGCCCTCTGACACCACCTCCAACTCAGCACCTTGGGGAGGTTGTTGAGGAGATTGGGCCACTGGAGATAGTCAATCTCGCTGAAGAGGCCCCGACCGCTGGCTTGGCGGTGCTTTCAGGCCCGCCCGTCCTATCTGCCGCGGTAGCTCCGCTCGGTCACCCGGAGGGGATGGACTGCCCGGAGCCTGTTCTGGCTACACCTCGAGCCCCCCGCTCGTCATCGGGCCGCTTCGAGGGACCGTGCCAGGAGGAGTGAGTCTTGATCCCCAGACCGTCGAGAGAGGCGTCGATCTCCGTGACGGAGGGAGGTCTATCTGGTGCGGGTCTTGTCTCAGGCCGCTTTTGACTCGCCCGTCTCCTCCACCTCTTACATAGGGAAGTACGCCCACGAACACCTCTGGCGGGAATATCCGGGTTCGTACCGGTCCTATTCTCCAGCGTATAGGGACCGGTACCACCTGGACGTGAGGCACTGGTCGACGTACCACAGGTCACGATCTCCATCCCGCAGCGGGTACCATACACGACACTGACACTCACCCTCATGTTCGCCCTCCAGGTCTCCGTATTCTGAGAGGTCGCGAGAAGGTTCACCACGTTACTGGTCTGTGTCACCACCGCCCAGAGTCACTGCGACAGTGTCTCGCCTGGTTTTGGAGGCCCAACTGACGCATCCCTCGGCTCCGGCTTTGACCTCCACCCAGGCCGTCCAACACCCAGTGCCTACGGTGCTGCCGATCGTCTCTGCTGCAGTTTCCCAGCCGCTGGCCGCTCTACCGGTACCGCCCATTGCACCAATAATGGTAACCGCACCTACGGTTACTTTGTCGTTGCTGGCGCAACAACCGTCGACGGAGAGGTCTCCTTCTCGTTCCTCTCAATTGTACGAGACAGAGTCTGAGTTGGAGGAATCGACACAGGGCTCCCATGAATCTCCGCCCTTGGCCTTTGGGGACCCCGCACCGGATTCGGCACCGGAGGATATAAAACAGTTCTCAGACATCCTCCTCCGGATGGTGACTGCGCCTGGGCTGGAGGTGTCGGACCAGCCTCCATCTGTCCAGGATCCGGTGTTCTCGTACGTTGACACCCGCCCTCCATCTACAGCACTGCTGCCATTTTTACCAGCATTGCAGCAGGTCATGAAAAACCCTTGGGCCCAACCGGCGTCGGCACAGCCCATTCCGCATTGCTTGGAACACTTATATCGAATGCAGTGGAAGGATGTCGAGTATCTGTTCAACCACCCGGTGCCGAATTCCATAGTCGTGGAGTCCTCCCAGACTAAGGGTGGTAGGAGACCGCACACCACCCCGCTGGACTGAGAGGGCCACTGTTTGGACACCTTTGGCAGGAGGTTCTATTCCGCTTCGTCACTTATTGCCAGGGTGTCCAACACGCAAGCCTGCCTTGCCGCCAACCAGCAGAACGTCCTCGACAGGTTCTATCCTCTCCTGGCACACCTCTCTGAAGATCACCGGGCGTGTGCCATGCAATTCTTCAACAAATCAGTGGCACTTGCCAACCAACAGATCTTGTCATCTAGGCACTCGATGGAGGTGGCGGCCTGAGTAATGGTAGGCTCCGTGGCTCTCCACCGCTTTGCGTGGCTCAGGTCGGCGGGCTGGCAGGAGGACAGCCGCAAGCGAATTGAGGATCTTCCCTTTGATGGCCAAGGACTGTTCCATGCCACTACTGACGAGGCTATGGACCACCTGGTCAAGGCCCGCTTAACAGCAAAGAAGATGGGGCTCCATCAGCCGACCCAATCTCGTCGTAGCTTTGGCTCCCGCCCGTCATGGCGCCAATCCTTGTAATCCACGTACCGGACACACTCACCACCCTCGCGGCCATTGACCTCGTCTTCAAGGATGCGGGTCCTCTTCAAAGAAGTCTTCATCCGGGATGAAGTCCTGATTTTGACCGCCTTTGCGGGTCGCCACCACAGCCATTCTTCAGCCTGCCTGCCGCCTTTGAAGATCAATCGAGCCTGGCCCGACATCTTGCCGAATGGCACCACATCACAACGGACTCTTCGGTTCTCTCCATCGTTGTCAGGGGCATGGGCCCGGCTGGGCCTGTCGCTGCCCCTGAGGCCGCTGCGGCTGAGGGGCCTTGTCTGGAGGCCGACGCGGCCGACGGCTCGGGCCTGGCGGCCGTGGGAGAGGCTGCAGGCCCCGGGCCTGCTCCTAGGGCTCCGCCCACTTGCGGCCCCGATCCGCGGGAGGCCTGGGAGTTTGCCTGCGGTCCCGATCCAGAGGAGGCGACAGGCAGAGAGCTTGCAGCTGTGAGGCACAGCCCAGCTGCGAGCCCTCAGCCACATGGCCACGCCTGATTGGTCGGCCCTCAGCCACATGGCCACGCCTGATTGGTCGGTGCCTGGCTTGGAGGGCTATTTGAGGCAGGCGCCGGGCTGTGGAAGGCACGGAGCAACAACTGTCGGTCAACTGTGGTCCTGCTGTCCGTGCCTTGTTCCTGCCCTCGCCTGAAACCAGTCCTCCTGTTCGCCTTAGTGAAGTAACCTGCCCTATGTACTTTAACAGCCTGTGTTTATTTCTGTTAAGACTGCATTAAAACCCTGCCGCTCTAACCAGCTCCCCTGCCTCTGCCTGACCACCGCCTGGCACTGACAATCGTCCGTCTTGATTACGCCATAGAGTTTCAAGATATTCCACCGCAAGGTGTCTACCATTCCACCCTGGCCAGCTTGAAGAGATCCAGTCCCTACTGCACAAGGGGGCCATCGAAGAACTACCGTCCTCGGCCAGTACCACCAGCTTCTTCTCCCGGTACTTCACGGTACCGAAATCGGACAGTACCCTGCGCCCAATCCTGGACCTCAGAGAGGTGAACTCTTACATCCGCCCCAAGAGGTTCAAGATGGTCACGCTATCTTTGATCCTGCCCTTCCTTCGACAATGGGACTGGTCCGCCTCTATCGATCTTCGAGATGCCTATTTCCACATCGCCATTCCCCCGCAGCACAGACGGTATCTACGGTTTGCCGTTGATGGTACCTGTTACCAATACAGGGTGCTACCGTTCGGCCTCTCCACCGCTCCCAGGATCTTTACCAAATGCATGACCCCTCTGGTATCGTACCTGCGGATGAAGGGCGTTATGATCTACCCTTACTTGGATGACTGGCTGTTAGTGGCGTCCCACAGGCAAAAGCTATACAGGGACATTCACCACACTCTCACTCTTCTGTCCCGCCTTGGCCTCCGGGTCAACCCGAAGAAGTTGCATCTCGAGCCGGTGATGGTCCTTGACTTCATCAGAGCCACCTTGGACTTGGTATCCGCCAGGGCATACCTTCCACTGGAATGGGCACGCACTCTCCACTGGGCTGCATCCATTGCTCTCGATGCCCCAGTGATGTTGGCAAGAAGAATCCAACAACTTCTCGGGTACATGGCTTCGACCACGGCGGTCACTTACCTCTCTCGCCTCCGTGCCTACCCCCTCCAACACTGGTTTGTCAGGGCCTTTGACCTGCTCCTGGATGACCAGAGGCGCCTCCTCCAAATGCCTCGACAGGTGCGTCGCTCCCTGCTCTGGCAGCTATCCTACCGTCATCTGATGTCGGGGATGCTGTTCCGGGAACCGACTCCTCGACTCATGGTGACGACGGATGCCTCCCTCTTCGGATGGGGAACGCGCTGCAGCGACCTCAGAGTGCAAGGCCGCCGGATCGACAACGAGACCCACTTGCACAATAACGCCCTCAAGCTCCTCGCCATCTGGAAGGCTCTGAGGGCATTCCGCAACTTGGTCGTTGGCCGCACCGTGCGGATCCTGTCAGACAACATGACAGCGGTCTGCTACGTCAACAGGCGGGGGGGACCCAGTCGACCACCCTCCTCGAGATAGCCCTACAACTCTGGAACTGGTGCGTGCTGCTCCGAGTCCACCCAGTCGCGGTGCACCTGGCGGGCCAGGAGACCACCATGGCAGACGCCCTGAGCAGGGACACCTCGTGCTTTCACAAGTGGTCCATCTCCGATGCGGCTTTCCAGTTGATACTAGCCCAATGGGGTGAACCAATGATCGATCTCTTCGCCAGCAGCCGGAACAGGAAGTGTCCCTAGTACTGCTCGAGAGCCGGCCTGGGCCGGGACTCTCCGGCGACGCCTTCCAGTTCGAGTGAACCGACGGGATCCTCTACGCATTTCTGCCGTTCCCTCTCCTGGGCCGAGTGGTCGCCAAGATCCTCACGGACTGAGCCGGCGTTGTCCTCATAGCCCCATATTGGCCAAGGCAGCACTAGTTCGGGCCCCTGTTCCAGGCCGCTTGTGGTCGACTCCTCAAGTTTCTGACGACATTGGATCCGACGGTCTTGTTCTCCACCCAGACCTGCCGCTCCTGGCCCTCCACACATGGAGGATAACGCCTTAGAGGACCTGACCATCCAGGATGTCCTCACCACGTCGAGGCAGGAGTCGATACGCCACAACTACCACTATAAGTGGCAGAAATTCATCACCTTTGTGGAGGCACATCGTGAGCCGGTATCACCTGTTAACCTGCTGACCGTGCTCCATTTTCTCCTCCACCTTCGGCAGCAAGGGTTCGTGTTTCCATCCCTGAAGGTCTACCTTGCCACAATCATGGCCTATCAGCCACGGGGGTCTCCCTCGGCAGCTCTCTTCAGGGACGCTACCCTTAAGCAGTTTATGAAGGGCCTGCAACACCTTTATCCACCAATGTCGCCGCCGCTACCTCCTTGGTTGCTATCCTTGGTGCTATCACAGTTGACGCGACCGCCCTTCGAGCCCATGGTGACTGCTGATGACAGGCTCCTGACCATCAAGACTGCTTTCCTGGTAGCTGTCAACTCAGCCAGGCGGGTGAGTGAGCTGACAGCACTGCAATCTGATGAGCCTTTCCTCGTCTTCCACTGAGACAAGGTAGTCCTTCGCCCTGACATTTCTTTCCTGCCCAAGGTGGTATCACACTTCCACCTTAGCCAAGACATCATCTTACCTACCTTTTACCCGGACCCGACTACACCTCTGGAGCACTCCCTTCACTCCCTTGATGTTCGTCGGGCCTTGGCTTTCTACACGCACCGGGCTGCGTCCTTCCGTCAAACACCCCACCTGTTCGTGTGCCATGGTGGGCGTTGAAAAGGCCATAAGGTGTCCACCCAGAGGTTTTCCAAATGGGTGGCCCAGACCATTCTGCTGGCATACGAACTGGCCAAGCAGCCTCCACCAGCTTTGTCGCGTGCTCATTCCACCAGAGCCGTGGCTTCTTCAGCAGTTCTCCTGCGAGGAGTGGACCTGCAAGAACTCTGCCATGTGGCGACCTGGTCTCAACCCTCGACCTTCGTGCGCCACTACAGACTGGACTGCCAGTCCTGGAGAGATGCCCGGTTTGGACGTGCCGTGTTGTCTTCCATTCTTTAGGACCTGACCCACCATCCAACTGGTAAGCTACAAAATCTCCCAGTGTGTGAGGCACAGAGACCACGAAGAAGAAGAACAGGTTGCTTACCTGTAACTGTGGTTCTTCAAGTGGTCATCTGTGCCCTCACACACAGCCGCCCAGCCGTCCCCTATTTCAGGTCCCTAATTGGTGGACTCCAGAACTGAGGGGGGATTGTTGGCTTGGTGGGCTGAGCATGCTCAGTACTGGCATGGGGGAGGGGTTCCTGCCAAGCTGCTTAGCTCTAGAATCTTCCGAATGCTATCGCACATGCGCGAAAACTCCCAGTGTGTGAGGGCACAGATGACCACTCGAAGAACCACTGTTACAGGTAAGCAACCTGTTCTTATTTCTTAAATTTTTTTATCCTGCTTTTGTCCAGTAAGCTCAAATTAATACACAATTTTCCTCCTTTTTGCTTTATTCTCACAAACACTGTGAGTTGTTAATTCAAGTCAAGAGTGACTGGCCCAGTAAGTTTCAAGGCTCAGTAGACAACTGATTTGGGACTCTGGAGATCCAGGTCCAATGTTCTATCACTACACTACACATCTGAGATGGTGCATCTTATTTCACCAATACCATATTTCATAATGGAACAAGATATTTGTAGAATTCACACAGAATAAGATTCTCCTCAACTATGTATCTACACCCATGATATAGGAAGCCTACTGACCTTGTTATGTGTTTGGGGAAATCACTAAAATTTTAAATATTTACAAATTACTCTTTGTCCAACAAAGACTGCAGGATATGTACACAGCATTTCAAAATAAAATATAAAGCATACAATTATGAAAAACACAGAACACAAAATGTTAAATGCAGAATACAAACTATTTTAAAGAAAATAATGCAAAAAAGAAAACAAGACCTATACCAATCCTAACTGCTTTGGAAGGGCATTCTAAAGTCAGGGTGCTCCCATGGAAGAGTCATAATTTATTTCTTCCAGTGATGGGAGTCAGTGAAATAAGACATCAGCTAATGGGTAGGCCTGAGCAACTTAAATTCACACTGACTGAACACAGTTCACTGCTTCTGTTGTCTGAAAAAACAGGACTCTTAAGGAACTGCCCAACTGTCATACATGATAGGGAGGCTACATTCACCACAACCTACTTAAAATGTTTGGTACCCCACATTACCATTCCAAAACAACCACATTTTTAAAAAAATATTGTGATTTAAGGAAAGATATGAAAAAACTGCAGATAAAATTGATTTGCAAAGGCAATTAAACAAACTGAATCTAGTAATACCACAAGGAGGGAGAGAGAGGGTCAGGCAGATCTTCAACCTGGCCCGAAATAGCTCTGGGAACTGCTGATGCCATAGAAAACTCTGAGACCTAATGTCTTCCTTACCACTTTCTCTCGCTCTCCAGCTGCCAGCAAGACCACATCATCCACATTGGCCTGAACTGCTCTGATAAGCTCCAGTTTTTGCTTCTCATTCAGGAACTTAGCAAGTCGGGACTTCAGGCTCCCATCAGGCCTCAAAATTAAGTGCAATAATCCCTATGCAGGAGAGAAGGACCAAAGGAGGAGTCAGATTCTTCCCCAAAAAGCACACAGATAAAGAGAAGCAAAAGCTGGTTAGACTGGGCACCTTCTTTCAACGGACAATAGGTCTTGAGGAGATCCTGTTAAATAATGTCTTTAGTTGATTGGTGCCCACCTCTCTCTCTTTTTTAACTGTTTGCAGCTATGGCAGGATTCCTGTAATAATACAAGTGCCACATTTCTGCACACAGCACTGACAACATCATTAACATGAGAGGGAAGAATGGGAGATACAGATGACACAATCACAGTTCTCAAATATTCTGAGATTTCCCCAAACAATGGAGATGGCTTTGGTTGACAGAGTCTGGCTCCTCATTCTGGTCTCAAATCCACACACAGACAGAGATGTATACTCACACATACGTGTTTTCACATGCACAAGAAAGGAGCTTTGTAACACTCTTACACAGAACGACCACAGGCATTTTGTTAGCACCCTCCCATCTATTTATACCCTGTGATTCCTCTCAGTTGCTCAAAGCAGCATACAGTATGTGGCTGCTACAGCATCATTTTATCCTTGGATCAGTCATCAATTCACAGCCTAATATTATAAGTTAAGGTAGGGTAGGCTTTGAATTGACGACTTCCCCAAGGGCCCCTGATGAGGTTCAAAGCTCAAACTAGTTTCTCAGTTCTAGTCTAACTTTATAGCTACTGCACTTTACACACTTCCACTGTTCATTCTTCTTGTCCTGTGGTTGATGGCTACATTGCATGATTTAACAAACCACTAACCTATCCAAGATGGAAAATGTAAGTAGCTGCCTTGCGAGATCATTATAAGCTCTACCTAGCTCTGTATTCTATCCCCAGAAGCAACCAGACTCTGCAATTCCACACACAGAGTGTGATATGGATGGTCATCCCATGTCCTTTATCCACAGCACAAATTACTAAACTCTGCATATGAAGGATCAGTTTCACTGTTATGGCTAATGGCTGTTGGTTGAGCTCTCTAAGTTTTCTTTGAGTCTCATAGGAACTCTTCCTGATTCCTGCTGGATCAAAACCAAGGACCAGTGGAAGCTAGCATCCTGTTTCCCACAGTGGCCAACCAGACAGGTAAGATTTAGAAAATTCACAGGCTTTGCATCAGCATTCTATCTTTTCCTTTCAAAGGAAGATGACATGTTGTATTATAAAGGGAGAAGTCATCCTTTTCTGAAAGGCTAGGATCCACACAAGTCACATCTTACACAGGCTAGGCAAAAGTCTTGACAGAAGGTACTCCCTAGTTGGAAGTTTTCGGCCTACCTGCTTAAACTGAGACTCTGTCACTTCACTTAATGTCTCCAAATCTTTATTCCAAAGATATTTCTAAAGAAAAAGAAGACAAAAGAAAAGCACACATTGTTGAATTAAGCCTGTTACAACCCACCTAGCAAATATGCTTCCTGACTGTCGTTCTTCTGCATTAAATCTTTATTTTCAGCATTATCCTGTTTAAAAAAAAAGGAAGCTTCATATTGTCCTATATGTTTAAAAACATATGTTTTACAGTTCTCTACAGAATGTAGTAAGAGTCAGCATGGTTATAGTAGTTTGTATGTTGGACCAGAACTCTAGGGACCAGGGTTCAAACCCTGTTTGGCCATGGAAACCCACTGGATAACACTGGGCAAGTCACATTCCCTCAGTCTCATACAAAAGCAACCCCCCCCAACAAAACCTCTTTGGGTTGCCATAATTTGGAAACAACTTAGAACAAAACAACAACAATGAAAGATAATAATACTCCAGATAAAGGTAGTGATGCAGTAAGGAATCCGTCATAGTAACAATACATAGACTATATAACTGCATAGTCTTCACTGAAAACAAATGAAAGCCAAAACGAACAACCATCACAGCAAGCCAAAGAAAGTAAGTGCCATGTACTGGATAATCCACACTCCACAAACTTCACTCTAAGGTAGACAGTCAGGTTTTTTTGTAGAAATACAAGCTACACAGCACACTTCTTCCAACGTTACTGAGATTAAAACATAGATGAAGCTTTTATCTTTTCATATGTAGCATTTCCAAAACTTAGGTGCACAAAGCTGTGATTGATGACGGCCATAAATCCAAGCATCACACCACCTCCCAGACCCATGCCTGTTTCCCACTTCTCTTTATCTTTGACCAGTTCGACCCAAGCGCTTATTTCCTACCCCTTATCCTACAGACACCAGCTTCCCAAAACACAAGCCTCCTTTGACAACACTTTAATTTTCGCCCATGTCTGATCTTTTCCCTCTCACCAAATACCTTGCAGCAATAGGCAATAAAGCAATTAGCTACTGATACCTTGTAGCAATCCAGGCAAGCTTGGCACAGCTACATTGTTGCAGTCATCCATGTAAACTGGATATTTTTTAACTGTTACAGATCAGCTTAATGGAGACCTACAACATCTACCTCCACTACGGTTAAAATATATTACTTCAATACATATTCAACAGACCCAATACAACTCTCATGGCAGGAACGTCGCATCTTGACAGTAAGAGAGAGCAGCTACTCATCTGAGGAAGGGCTTCCATGCCAAGGGCTTTGAGTTCATAGTCACAATGTTCCCAATTATATATTTCCAGGAATCTAAGGTGATGTGAAGGAGCTGTGTGAGGAATGGAAGACAGGGAGAAAACTGGTTTCCTCTCACTGGTTCATTATGACTGTCCCTTTCAGGCTGACTCCTGGAATACAGCCAGTCCTCCACATTCAATGGGGTTAGGGGTTTAGACACTTGCAAAAGTTGAAAACCTGAAAATATCAAAATGTGTGTGCCTGTGAGAAGGGGCGGGGAGAATGGCCACAGTGGCTCAAATCAGATAAGAAAAAGGAGAGGGAAAGAGGGTGGGCCAGCACCATCTTGGAGTGTTGGGGGACACCGGGAGAGGGTTTGTAGTGCTAAGAAATTAGGCTGCAATATTTCCTTAGCTGGCCAGGCAGTGGCTAGCAGAGGAGGACAACAACAAGAGGTGGGTTTTTAAAGGGCTGTATGTCCTGATCAGAGCCAAGAGGGAAGGTTCCTCAAGAAAAGAAGTGCCTGAGGTGGGGAGGCAGGGGTTGGAGAAACTAGCAAATAAATCTGTGAAAGTGAAACCCACAAACATGGAGGACTGACTGTATTTGACTGGCTTCTATATTTTGAAAACATATTTCTATAATGTTTATATGTGTGTGCACATGCCTTCAAGGTGCCTGTTCACTTAAGCAACCCCATGAATTACATAGGGTTTTCTTAAGTAAGGAATACTCCGAAGTGATTTTTCTGGTTCCTTCCTCTGAAATATAGCCTATAAAACCTGGAATTCATTGGTGGTCTCCCACCCAAGTACTAATCAGGGCTGACTCTGCTTAGTTTCTAAGATCAGATGGGAATCTTGTTCCTTTAAGATATTTAGGCTTTATGTTTATTGTTGTGTGTCTTCAAGTTGTTTCCACCTTATAGCAACTCAAAGGTGAACCTCTCATGGGGTGTTCTGGGGGCTGAGAGTATGTGACACTCCCAAGGTCACACAGTGGGTTTCCATGGCCAAGCAGGGGAATCAAACCCTAATCTCCAGGGTCATAGTCCAATGCTCATACAATTACACCATGCTGGCTCTCAGTGTATACACATGGTATAAAAAAAAATATTCTCAATTAGTTTCCTTTCCCCAACAGGTGTAGCACTGGTATTCATGCAGCAGCATTTTATTCCTGCAATATGCGTATCTGTAAAACGATTTTACCAACCCCTAAAAATGTCCCCATTTTTGTTAGAGGGGATGGATTGTGAGACATTTTTACTTTATCAAAAAGTCTGTTAGAGCCTTTACGCCATTCATAGTAGAGGAGCCCATCTTACAATGGTGAGTTTGAAAGAATCAAATTGCAGGCAGAAAAAAATGTTTAGAATTCTCAACAGGAGGAACATTTATTGAGGAAATACATTCTTGGACAGCAACAGCCTGATCCTTTCTAAACTAATCTAAAAGAGAAAAGGACGGTGAGGGAGATATGTTGAGGGCCAATCCTCCTTCATCAAAGAGCAGGTGGGAAAGAGAAATAGAGGGCTTCAGTCTGGACCAGTTCTTTTTCTTTTATAACTGAGATCGGTCACTTACTTAACCCTGATTGAACCAGACAATATTATCTACCCCTAACTCTTTTAGGATAGCTGGCTGACTACCGAAGGAAAAGCAAGCAGGAAAAGAAGACAAAAGATCATAATCCCTCTCTGTCTAAGGCATCTCCTCCCTAAGGGACAAGAAAGCAACAAGCGAGGAAGGCACTGCTTCCTCTAACAATTTTTCACACAGAAATTAAGTATATTAAGCCTAAGAAATGAAATATATTCAGAATCATTTCAGTAAAACGTTGCCGAAAAAATACAAATGCTTGATGTGTTATTGTGTCTAATAAAGCAGATGTCTTTCCGTCCCCTGAAAAGATAAAGTATTTGACTTCTGTTCACCACTTGTTTGGTTTTTTGTTGTATTACTAATATCTGTGTAGGTAAAAGAAAGAAGAACATTTCTGTAGGGCTGATTACATAGATGGCAGCATTACAAGTGACACATGAAAAGGGACATCTCTTTCGGTGAAAGAACCAGCATCACTCACCGCTCCTTGGGGTATGCAAATGGCTCTGACAGTGCTCTGGGGCTCACTAAGGGAGTTCCGCAAAAATCCAATGTCCACATTCCTGAACACATCACTGACATCAGTAATCTGAGCATTTGAAGTAAAAAAAGTAACTTGTAAGGAATGAATAGGCATCCAGAAATATCACTTTCCATCTCTGAAACATCAAGCATAGGCATGGGGCAATGGGGTGGTTCAACCGCACTAGCAAGGGCTTCTAATCTCATCCCAACATAACTTCAAATCTTACAGACCTACCCCCTGACTTCTGCATATCACTTCCTGGATTCTGCACAGCCCACAACACAGGGAACAGAACACTGCACACTTACCAGGAAGTGGGGTAAAAAGAAACATACCGTGTTAGTGTGTCTGAATGGTTTTATGCAATAGGAGTAAATCTTGAGTGTTCCACACAAAGCCAACTTGCTTCAAGCCTGCACACAGCAGTGAAAGAGCTGCAGGTACAAAAGTCTAGATCACATGATCCCTGCCTTCCTGAGTAATATGGGGCAGTAACCCATTGTCGAATGTCTTTACACACCAAACTGGGAAAGGGCTCTGTAATCTTTTCACAAAGTGCTTCTTTCCCTCCCTTCCCCTCAAAATCAGGTAGCAATGAAAACTCCAACAGATTTCTTCACTTATGTAATCATGTTTCAGCCATGTTAGTTTTTTCCAGCAAAGACAGCAAAGCAATACTTAAATAGGAAAAAGTGCAAATGGGAGACCTTGAGGAAATCCAAACAGTAGGTCAACTTTATTTATTGTATTTCTATGCTGCTTTTCTCCCACAGTGAGACCCAAAGCAGCTTCTAGAAAAATTACAATAAAATTTTAAACAATTAAAACCAGGTCCTTACTGCTCCTAGACTGGTGTGGCAGTTCCCCAATCTGATAAGGCACCTTGTCTTTATCACACAGCTCTGCCTTCCCCATTATAACTTCACTTTTAAATAAAAGGGTGAGGGTTTTTAATGTTTATTTACAACCACTTAATAAATTTTATTTTAAATGTTTTCTGTGTTGCCTTATATACTGCATACAACTCAAGCTAAGTCAGTGTTTACAAAGATAAATAGTGATATTTATTAAGACAAGAATATGAATAAATCAGCATGGTTGACTTCAAATGCAGCTCAAGATTGATACATTTACTCATTGCACTTCTTAGACAATATAACAGGTGACTCCCTGCTCAGAAACATTTCAATTATATACAACCTTTCATATAAGGAACAAGTATCACATAACAGCCCTTTGGCTAAACTCTCACCAAAGGCTCAAAACCCAATCTAGGCCACACTCTCTGACCACATTCTACTAAAGGTTCAATTACTCTTCTGCCCCTCACTAGGCTTTCACTAAGAATTAAACCTCCCAACACAGCCACACTCTCTGGCCCACTGAAGGACTCTCTCTAGTTCCTTGCTAGGTTGTCATTTAAGGAATGAATACTCACAGGTACGTGGCTTTATATAACTTTTTCTCTCAGCCACAAGCCCCTCCCACGCACTACTGGGCTGGGTCTCTCTCCTGAGATGTTATTCTGGTTGTCTAGCAACCCGCTTCCAGGCTACACTAGCACTTCAGATAGCCACACCCCTGGAACTTTGGCACAGCCACATAATGAAACACCATAACATCATTATAAAACCATACAGATGCTTAAAGAAAAAGACAGAACTTCCAAAATAAAGAAATGAAATTTTTCCTGCTCACACATTAAAAGCCTGCTTGAACAGAAACGTTTTTGCCTGCTGGCAAAAGAAAAGCAGGGTGGGGGCCAGAGTAGCCTCCCATGAGAGAGAGTTCCAAAGTGTGGGAGCAGCGATTGAGAATGCTCTCTCCAGTGTCCTTACCAAGCAAGCTTGGGACGGTAGTGGGATCAAAAGAAGGCCTTCCCCTGCAGATCTTTAAGCTCTGGCAGGTTCATATAGGGAGATATGATTTTTCAGATAGTCTGGACCTAAGCTGTATAGGGCTTTATAGGTCACAATCAGCACTTTGCATCGTGCTGAGAAATGAACAGAAATAAACATGAGATCTGATGAAGCTACTACCATCAGAACTTTGAGAAGCATTTTCTCTTAGCCATTGTAACATTTAGTCACAATGTCACTTGGAAGGAGTGCAGCTGATACTAAAAGATATGCTTTCTTTCTCCTTAGAAAAAGAAGAGAAATGTAGCAGCATCATTATTATTACTGTCATCATCATCACCATTTAATTAGGTGTACATGGCACTCTCATTTTGCCAGCAGACAAAGACCTTTTTGTTTAAGCAAGTTTTTAATATGTAATCACTCACAGGAAGGCTTATTGGGGTGTATGCTTTTTTTAACTTCTATATGCCTTTTAAAAATCTCATACTGTTTTAATGTGATTACTTTAATTGTTTTTGAATTTTTATTGTTGGGTTTTAACTAATTTTTTTGTGGTCCCTCTTGGGTCCCACTCCAGGAGAAAGGCAGCATATGAATGAAATGAAATAAAATAAAATAAAAGCAACAAAAAAACAAACAAACCCAGCCATCCTTGCCAAATGCATACAAAACATATATACATAAACACAGAGAGAGAGGAATGGAGGACTACGGTAAATACAAAACTGATACAAATATAAAACTGATGCAAAATACAATTGTAAAAACAAATTATCCAGACATAAATATGAAAACCAATGCAATATAATATAGTATAATATAAAACAAACTGACAAACATATATAATCAAAATATAGTATATAGTATTATAAAACAATATTAAACTAAAATTCATGTTGGGAGGTGTGAGTTACCCAGGCTATTAGCCCTATGTGAACTCAGTATTAGCAGTGTAACAGAGAAAATGTTTCCCTGTTTGAATGTGGCTTCTTAATATATGATGGCTGACTTGAAAGACAAGGCAGACAGCAGATTTAAAAATGTAAATGAAAATATTTACTAAAAATTATAATGATACATTAAAATCGCCAATTAATTAATTAGAGATATGCTCAGCTTATTTTAGAAGTTAAGAACAGTTAAGATCAGCTGACATTTAAGCAGCAGTATGTGTGTTTAGTTACTCAGAGTATAGAATAATAACAGTGAAAGGAGAACAGTGTTCTCAGAGACACGAGTGACAGCTGAAACTGACTGACAGTTGAGAACCCTAGCCGGGATAGCCAAAGAGGTGCGGAAGAGAGAATGCTGCTCTAATTTCCAACAATTCCAAAGCACCAATCTGAGATCTCTATGGACAAGAGTGCTTTAGGACCACAGGATGGGAAGCACACAGCCAAGCAGTGTCAAAATAGACACACACTTTAAGGAACTGGTGTCTCCCACTGGAGGCTGTGCACTTGGATCACCACAATTTTGCAGACCCTTCCAAGGGCTGCTGTGCTTGTGTAAATCTCAGTAGATTTTTGTACAGAGACATGAATTCATCTAGACTGCATAGTCAGACTGTGAATCCACAGAAACTTCCAGCTACTTGCATATTCAGTTAGAACCAGTCTTGTGGAAATTAGTTCAAAGAAGATTTGAAAAACATGGATTAGAAGTACTGGCATAGAAGTCGAAGATTCTCAGATAGAAGCCATATAACATCATCTTAGCAATACACACTCTTTGCAGTACAAGGAAATCAAGTACCATTTCTAGACATCTGGAAATAAAACAAAATCTACTCCAGATGTGGCATTTCAACATATGTTAAATAGGATGAAGAAAATTCAGTAAATCTGGCTGTACAGGAACATACCTTCATTCCAAAGCGTGTGTCTGGTTTATCAGTCCCATAGATCGCCAGTGCCTCATCATAGCTGATGGAAGGAAAGGGTACGTTGATGGGTCCTTTTTCCTTAGGCCAGGCATACTGGAGCAAACCTTCTATTAAAGCTTGAATCCCCGGTTGGTCTACAAATGACATCTCAATATCAATCTTTAGAAAAAGAGTAAGGGGGGAAGGGGATAAGTAACAGTCTTAAGCACTACGAGCTAATCATTGTTTCCTTTACTTAAGATGTCTTAGAAAAGACTTGAGATATTGATGAACAAAAAAATTACATTCTAACAGCAGAGCCGCAATTTCATTTATGCAGTATTTCTTCTGAAACAGAGACTGACACCACCCAGTCAAACTGAGGGATATCTACATCCCTGAGCCCTGGAGATGTGTTGGAAGTGTTGTAATGTAAGTACTCCTTCATGGCTTTCCAGTCTAAAACTTTTTGGGCATTACCCATGCATTCTCACTTTCATATATGGCAGAGGCTACCAAATTTTCTTGATTCATTGTTCCCTTATTGTTTCATTATTTTTTTCATGATTCCCTGGGCCAAAGAAATCTAAGTGTTCCATTTACTAAGTAGTTAGATCCAAACAACCCAATAAATATTCTGGGCTGTAGCTTCCTTTACATAGTAAATCCATCTGTAAGGCAGTCTTTCTCCTTTCCTACTACCTGCTGATGGTAGGCATTTCTTTTTCCTACTGACCTACTTATGATCTTTTTGGCCATCTTGGCATTGATATAAGTCTTCTCCTGCATCCCATTTAGTACTTATCCTCTACAGAAACTACAGTCTATCACATATTGCTGATGAACATGCCTGTGCTTGTATAAACAGATCTGTCCTAATTATACTTTCTATTTTCAAATGCCTCTTAGAAAAGCTCTTTCAGGCATAAAATTTCCAAAATTACATGCACAAAAGCCCTTTGAGAAGAAGAGACTCCGATTCAAAAAGGAACAAGACAGGGTTGTCCACCATCACCTTTACTATTCATTTTAGCTCTCAAAGAATGTATTTTAAAGAAGTGTAAAACAAAATGAAAGAATAAAAAATATAAAAACTGGGTAATACTAATGACAAATACAAATAAACTATGTCACTGAAAAATAACGATATTGGGGTTTCATGGTGGACCGAGCGGTTGTGTAAAGGCTAGCTAGCCGAAACACAACCGCCCAGCGAGGTGAAATCGGCTTGGGAAGAACGTTTGGGAGCCGATCAAATACTCCCCCGGCAAAGGGAGTTCGGAGGGACCCAAAGGGGGCCCGTAAAGCTCGTCATTGGAAAGATATAGGGGGAATATTGTACCCCCAGACTGGAGGTACGAAGACGGGCGAGAGCCGAAGGGAACCACAACCACGCTGGGCAGCTGCAGGAGCGGTGAAGGAACGCCAAAACCTTTTAAAATCAATAGCAAGTAAGTGCGGATAATGAGGCAATAAGCTTACCTCTTGAAAGAACACAAGAAAGATCTTGTCAATTTAGACTGTGCCTAAAAATAAGAGTTAAGCGTGAAGATAAGAAATCAGAAGGACTTAATAATAATAAGATACGTAAGATCGGGAATAGGGAACTGAATGGACTGATGAGCGTATGAGCTGGATATATGGACTGCTCAAGGAATTAATTATTGAATAATATATCTTGGTGTTTTCCGTTTCACTATATAATGATTGCTTGAAGATCTGAGATATAAATATAAGAATTAAGAAGAAGTAAATAAGAACTAAGAGGCAACAATCAGCTGGCAGACGATACACAAAGCCGAGAGAAGCGGAAAAAAAGGCAAAGTGGCGAGGCGCAGAAGGGAGCGGGGAGTTGAGAGAAGGCGAAGTGACGTGGTGAAGAGGCGAAGGCGAAGTTGTGAGGGAAGAGGAGACCGGCAAGCGGAGAGAAGGCAAAGTGACGTGGGGAAGAGGTGAGCGGGGAGAAGGCGAAGTCGTGAGGGAAGAGGAGACCGGCGAGCGGAGAGTAGGCGAAGTGGTGAGGTGAAGAGGCCAGCGGTGAGAGGGGAGAGGTGAGCAGAGAAGGTGAAGTGGCGAGGAAGACAGATAAAGACTGAGATCGAGGAGCGCGAAGCGATGATCAAGCGGTGGGAAGTTGAAGACACAATAAGGACTGAGTTTGGGGAGTGAAGTGGAGAGGTAAAGCGCTTGGATGATAGGACGGGATTCCTTCCCCTGAATGAAGCATTCAGTCAACGAAGGAAGTTGGTTTAATATTAATATTAATATTAATTAGCTGGCTGTTTTTTTTTTTAGATTACTATAATAATTTGTATCTTAAGCCAACTGCAATAAGCAGAAAATGTAACATATTTAGTGCTGGCTATATTAAATAAGGCTAGTCATATAAAATAAGACTAAGGCATAGGAGTGAAGGGAGGAGGGGAGGATAGTCTAGAAAAGAACTCTGAAGGTCGATGAGCTTGCAGGCCTTGGCCTTGGAAAAGGATAAATAAGATATCATTGGAGCGGGGACTGTGTTCTCATTTTTTTTTCTTTCCCTGTCAATTACTGGCAGCTGTGCTAAGGTTGGATAATAATTGGACTCAGGAACTGACCAGTTTGGAAAGTTGATAACTAACCCCCTTTTGTGGTATAATCTATAATTTTGATTGAACTTAATCTGAATATAATTGATAAGAACATTATAAAGCAGACTATTTAGAATAATCATTTTAAGATTTAATACATTTGGTATATTATTACATATAAGAAAGGGGAAGGAGGGATAGAGGAAAAAAAAGATATAAGTTTGATTTAAAACAGATATATTGAAAAATAGGATATAAGTTTGATTAAAAAAATAGATTAGCAATAAGGTTAATGATTTGTTAACGATTTGTTGATATTCAAGATTTAAGATTTAAGTTTTTTTGGTGAAATCTGAAATTTGAAATTTGAATTTCGAGGAATTTTTTTTATTGACTTAGGAATGTTTTGAAGTTTCAATGAATTTTGAAAGATTAATAAGGCCAGTAGTGTGTTTCTGAAGAATTACTTTGTATGAAGATAGCAATTACTATTCACTGAATTGTTAATATTGAATCTTGAGTAATTGATTAAGAAACTTGTGTCGGTAAAGCTAAGATTAATCGAAGAAGACTTCAAGGAAAAAGACAACAACTCAAACTCAATTAACAGTGGAAAGAAGAGCATCTCTAGACCAACCCTCACAAATGGGTGGGATCGGAAAAAAAATACTAGAAGAATTGATAAATTTTAAACAAGAAATAAGGCAAGAATTGAAGGATACGAGAACTGAAATAAAAATGGACATTAAGAAAGAGATGGAAGGAATCAATAAAAAGATGGAGAAAATGAATAAAGAAATGAAGATGATCCAGACGGAGGTTAAGCAAATTGAAGAAAGAATGTCTAGGGTGGAAAATGAGAAGATGGAGATAAAGGAAGGACTAAAGAGACAAGATAAGGAAATGGAAATACAGGAATTGAGATATAGAGACAGATGCTTGAAATTTAGAGGCCTGGAAGAACGTCCTGGGGAAAATATTTATGATTGAATTATTCCCGAATTAGAAGTTTATATGGAAGTCTCAGAGGAAATGATGGAACAAGAAATAGATAAAATGTTCCGTATTAGCTCTAAAGCGGCGAAAAAAAAGAATCTACCAAGAGACATTTTAATCTGTTTTACTAGAATGAAGGAAAGGATACTGCAAAGAAATTATGATGAAAATCTTATTGTTGAAGGGACAGAACTAAAATTTTTTTAGACATACCATTTCAGACACTGAAAAAAAGACAGGAATATAAAAATTTGACAATCTATCTACAAAAGAATGCCATCAGATACAAATGGGAGAGATCTGAAGGATTATCATTTACTTGGAACTTTAAAAGATACAAATGCACCACACCTGAACAAGCCAATGAACTAATAGAAGAAATACGAGAATATAAGAAAGAGAGAGCGCAAAGTAGGAAACAGGAAACACCAGTGGATGAAATGCCGGATATAAAGGAACAAGAAGAACAAGAAGAAGAACCGGATCAAGATCAACTGAGTTCAGAGATAAGTGATAAAATAATTGAGGAAAAAATGGTACTAAAATGTATCTCCTGAAATGTAAAAGGTCTTAATTCGAGTTATAAGACGAGACAAGTCTTTCACTACTTAGAAAAAGCCAAAGCGGATGTAATTTGTTTACAAGAGACCAGAATTAAAGACAGAGATATTAAATGTTTGAAAAATCCGAAACTGGGGAAATATTATATATCAGCATACAAAAAGAAAAAAGAGTAGTAGTAATGTATGTGAGCGCAAAATACCCAACACAGGAAGTGTTCCTGGACAAAGAAGGACATTATTTAGGAGTAGAAATTCAGCTTTCTGAAAGAAAACTTTTGTTAGTCGGGATATACTCACCTTTAGAAAACAAAACTAAATTTTATGACAAAATTGGAGAAGAAATACATAGATATATCGCGGAGAAAAATCAGGACAATATCCTTCTTATGGGAGATATGAACGGTGTGTTGGATTCTGTTAAAGACAGAATGACGACCCCAAAGGGAAAAAAGAAACAAGGTAGACTGCCCAAAACCTTTTTTAGACTAATGGAAGACTTGTCAATTATGGACATTTGGACAAACAAGCATGAAAAAGGTGGATTTACGTTCTACTCGGAAAGCCATAAAAGCATGTCTAGAATTGATTTGTTCTTAATTTCGAAGGTCTTGTGCTTGATGGTCAAAGATATTGAAATTCTTCCTAGAATTTGGTCCGATCATAATCCCATCCAATTAGAATTAAACATTCAAAAGAAGAGCAAATACTCAAATTGGCGTATCAATGACTTTCTATTAAGAAATACAGAATATTTACAAAAAGCAAAAGAAGAACTGAGAAATTATTTCCGGGAAAATGACAAGGATGGAATCGCGGCAAAGATGGTCTGGGATGCGGGGAAAGCCGTAATGAGAGGACTTATGATAAAATGGAATACGGAATGGAGGAGGAAAAGAGAAGAGAAAATAAGAAATTTGGAAATAAGAATTAGAGAAAAAGAAGAAGAGCTAAGGAAAGATCCTAGAAATAACAAGAAAAGAAAGGAACATAAAGAGTTACAAATGGAGTTACAGGCAGAAAATTTAATTGAGATGGAGAAGAAATTAAGAACACTCAAACAAAGGCATTTCGAAAATGCGGATAAACCCGGAAGGTGGTTGGCTTATAGATTACGGAAAAGAAGAGAAAGAAATGTGATTTTACAGGTGAAGAAGAATAATGAGATTTTGTCTGATTTGATAAGTCTAACAGAAGATCAAAAGATCAACTTAAACACGAATATAACGTGTATGGAAGTAATAAATGCGATAAAGAAAATCAAAATTGGGAAAGCTCCTGGTCCGGATGGCTTCACTGGATTATATTATAAGGAACTTCAAGAAGAATTAAGAGAACCGATGAGAAAGATGTTCAACGAGATCATGAAGAAGGGTAAACCAGATTCATAGAATGATGCAAATATAACACTGATATTAAAGGAAGGGAAAGATCCGACAGACCCAAGCAGCTACAGACCGATATCATTATTAAACATAGATTACAAGATTTTTACAAACATACTTGCAGAAAGACTGAAAAATATATTAAAAGCAACGATTCATGAAGATCAGAGTGGATTTTTGCCCAAGAGATATATTAGAGATAATATACAAACGGTAATTAATATGTTAGAATAATGTTATAACATAATAATCATTATGTTAGAAAAACATAATGAGAAAAGAAGCATGTTGATCTTTGTGGATGCTGAAAAAGCCTTCGACAATGTAGATCATGAATTTTTATTCGAGTTACTAAACAGATTGAATTGCAGAGAAAAATTCGTAAGTTGGATAAGACAAATATATCTAAATTGTAAAGCTCAGTTGCTAATAAATGGTGTTAAGTTGAATCCGATAGCAATTACTAAGGGGACCCGTCAAGGACTCCCCCTTTCCCCGCTCTTATTTATTATGTTGTTGGAAGTTCTCTTAAGAAGAATAAGATTGGATAAAACAATTAAAGGAGCCAAAATAAAGGGGGGCGAATATAAACTGAAGGCATACGCAGATGATTTAGCTATCTTTCGCGAAGATCCAGAAAAGAGTGTGCTAAAGTTTTTGGAGATTTGTGATGAATTCGGAGAGCTAGCCGGGTTTAGAATTAATAAGGAGAAAACGAAATTCTTAACTAAAAATATGCAAAGAGAAGAAATAGAATCAATGGAACGAAGAACGGGACTTAAAGAGGAGAAAAAGATCAATTATTTAGGAATAACAATCACCAAGCAAAATAATACATTATTTGAGAATAATTATACTACAAGATGGAGGGAGATTAAAATGGACTTACAAAACTGGACAAAATTAAACCTTTCATTAATGGGCAGAATGGCTACAATTAAAATGATGGTTCTCCCAAAGACAAACTATTTATTCCAAAATCTACCTATTATTACTAACTTTAGATATTTTCAGGAATGGAAGCACGATTTGTCAAAATTCATCTGGGCGGGTAAAAAGCCAAGAATTAAATGGAAAACGTTGATTGATAGAAAGGAAAGAGGCGGTTGTAGCATTCCAGATTTGAGACTTTATTTCCTGGCAAATGGAATGACTTGGATTAAAGATCGGATTGAATTAAAAAATGATAGAATTCTAAATCTAGAGGGACCTGACCTGTGCTTTGGGTGGCATGCCTGCCTTTGGTATGAAAAGACAAAAGTGGATAAAGATTTCTTAAATCATTTCATAAGAAAGCCCCTACTCGGAATATGGAAAATTTGGAAAAGAAAAGTATACTCAAGAATACCGTTATGGGTTTCCCCCCAAGAGGCTTTGATGGGAAGATCAAACGAATCATTTAGAAGATGGCTTACATATAGAGACTTGGTCATTACAGATTCAAAAGGGGGTCAACAAATTAAATCAAGAGAGGAACTGGCTGAAGATAGTTGGAATTGTCAATGGTTCTTGCATATACAACTAAAGGAAAGACTGAAAATGGAGCTCAGAGTAGAAGGAACTGAAACAAACCCCCAACTAAATGAATGGGAAAAAATAGTATTTGAGAAAAAAGAGCATTTAACATCACAGTTTTATAAGTATCTTCTGGATAGGGAACTGGAAACAGAGACTATCAAAGAAATAATGATAGTCTGGGCACAAAATATTGGACACACGATAGAATTGGAGCATTGGGAAAAGAGCTGGGCCAACACACAAAAATTCACTTTAGCTTAAAACTTGAAAGAAAATCATTTGAAAATGCTTCACAGATGGTACTTAGACCCGGTCAAATTAGCTAATATATACAAATTGAAAAATAAGGCATGTTGGAAATGCTCGCAGGACAACGGGACTTTCTACCACATGTGGTGGCAATGCTGTAAAGCTAAAAATTATTGGAAGAAGATTCATAGGATAATGGTAGATATTCTACAAATAGAGATGCCTTTGACATCAGAAATTTATTTGTTAAATATGTTACACCAACTAGATAAAAAATATAAGAGATATGAAAGTATAATTTTGTATATAATATCTGCTGCTAGGATTGTGTATGCGAGACATTGGAAAAAAGAGGAAACACCTACAATACAAGAGTGGCTTCAAAAAGTTTTAGAATATATTATGTTAGAAGACCTCACTCATAATCTGAAAGAAGAAAGGCGAGAGAAGAAAGCTAAAGATTTGAGGTCGATTAAAATTTTAATTGAGGAGAACTGGACTAAGATACGTAATGAGGAGGATAAATGATAAATGGTAAATGAAACTGTTAATAATGAAAGATGTTCTTGATATACTGTAATCTAGCAATTTAAATGGGGCAAGTCTACAAAAAGATTATAGGTATTGAGATCACAAACAGGAAACTATTTAAGAGGTTCTAACAAGAGGTGGGGCGAAGTTAAAGTAGAAAAGGATGGAATATAAGCATTTTTTTAAAAAAATATTGTGAAACTTATTATCGAGTAACCATTCGCTGTGAATATTAACTGTTTTTAATAAAAAAAAATAACGATATTAAAATGTGGAATGAGGTTAAGCAGGATTTGTAAGATGGGTGAAATTTTAATTTATCTTTGTTGAGTAGAATTTTTGTAATAAAAATGAATGTTCTTTTGAGAATGTTATTTTTGTTCCAGACCATATCAATCTTGATTAATGATGTTTTATTTAAATAATGGCACAGAGAGATAATGAAATTAATATGGCAAGGGAAGAAACCCAGTGTAAAATATAAAATTTAATAAGAAACCAAAGAAAGAGGAAGACTGGGATTACCAGAACAGAAACTTTATTTTTCTGCTTGGTATTTGGTCTGGTTGAAAGACTGGATCCTGTTGACAAATAAGAGATTACTGGATTTAGAAGGCCATCAATTGAGATTTGGATGGCATGGCTATCTCTAGTATGATAAAGCTAAAGTGAATGCACAATTTAACAATCATTATGTGAGAAAGGCTTTGTTAAGAATATGGAACAGATATACATTAAGGTTATGTCCTAAAACATCCCTATGTGTATCATCACAAGAGATTTTCCTATAGAAAGGAGATGATGACAAAAGAAAAGTGGGTGACATACCAAGATCTGTTGGAACATGCTCAAGAATATTATGGAATTAAATCATTTGAGGAGTTAACTTCCAAAGGATACTCTTTTTAATAGTTTTCATATAGACAAATAGTGGGGAGATGAAATGTGGATTTAAAAAGGTGTGATTTTTGACTTGACTAAAACTGAGTTTGAGAATCAGTTGTGCAGAGGTTATGAACATTTGATTGGTAAGATGTATAAACTTTTGTTAAAATTAGAAATGGAGGAAGAGGTGGTCAAGGAATGTATGATAAAACGGGTGGAAAATATTAGACATTAGAAGGAATTAAATCTACATCATCACCATCATTATCATCATCACTTTTTGTTACTCATCTCTCCCCAAGGCTTGAGACTGGGTACAACACAGATACAATTAAAGACAGATTATGGTCAAAATACACTAAAACAGAAAACTATTTAAAACACAAATATACCAGAATTAAAATATATTATAATTAAAAGTACAAGTACAATTAAAAATACAATTAAAGATAAAATTAAAAGTATAATTAAAAATAGACTGGGTAGGCCTGCCAGAAAAGATAAGGTCTTTAGCACTTTTTTGAATTTGGACAGCATATTTTGCTGTCAAATCTCTTCCGGCAGGTCATTCCACAGTCTAGAGAAGGCTGACGAAAAGGTCCTCTGGATGTCTAGTCCTGGCCAGTTTAAGTAAATGTCCCCCAAAGTAGGCCTGAGTGTATGGGGCAGATTGTATGGGACGAAGCGATCCTGCAGGTAACTTGGACTCAAACCATGTAAGGCTTTAAAGGTAATAACCAACATTTTGTACTTTGCCTGAAAACTAATTGGCAGCCAGTGGAGTAATTTTAAGATTGGCATGATATGTTCACTCTTTGCTGTACCTGTAATCAATCTGGCTGCCATGTTTGGACCAGCTGGAGGTTCCGAACTTGGTACAAAGGCAGCCCAATGTACAGTGCATTGTAGAAGTCCAAACTTGAGGTGACTAGTGCGTGCACTATCATCTTTAGGTCATCTAATTTGAGGAAGGGGTGCAGTTGGCTTATTAGTCAAAACTGATGAAAAGCACTCCTGATCATTGCATCTATCTCGAGTTGACATTTGGAGGGACAGATCCAAGAGCACTCCCAAGCTGCGGACACAGTCTTTCAGGGGGAATGTGACCCTGTGGACGCACCTCCAACCCCAGATTAGAATTCTTAATAGTAAGCACCTCTGTCTTATCTGGACTCAGTTTCAATTTGTTTTTCTTCATTCAGCCCATTACCTCCTTCAAGCATTCAGTCATAGGAGACACGCTATCCTCAGCAGAAACACAGAGAAATATATTTGGGTGTCATCAGCATACTGATAGCAACCCGCCTCATGCCTCTGGATGATCTCTCCCAACAATTTCACGTAGATGTTAAAGAGCTTTGGGGACAGAATAGGACCTTGTGGTGTGCCATATAACAGCTCCTTTTTTGAGGAGTGGCTATCCACAAACAACGCCTGCCTGAGAGGTAAGATTGGAACCACTGCATCACAGTGCCTCTGATTCCCAACCCTGCCAGGCATTCCAGAAGGATACCATGGCTGATGGTATCAAATGCTGCTGAGAGGTCCAAAAGCACCAACAGGGACATGCTCCCCTGTCAATGCTAAGACTCAGACAGTCTCAACTCCATGTCCTGCTCTCAAGCCAGTTTGAAATGGGTTAAGGAAGTGTGTGTCATCCAAGACCACCTGGAGCTGGAAGGCAACTGCCTTCTCAATCATCTTGCCCAAAAAAGGAAGGTTAGAAGCTAGTCTGTAATTATTAAGGTCCAGGGATCCAGGAAGAGTTTTTTCAGGAGTTGTCTAACCACTGCCTCTTTTAAACAAGATGGAAAGTTCCCCTCCCTGAGAGATGCATTCACAATATGTTGTATTTGAAATCTAATGGCATCTCCTCCCTGGATGACCAACCAAGATGGACAGGGATCGAAGAGCAAGTTGTCTTTCTCACTTGCCCCAGCAACTTCTCCACATCAATAGTACTCACCAATCGAAACTGATTCAATATAATCCCACTCAGAGTCACTGGACACCTCAATATCAACTTCTGCTCCAACAATGGCATCCAAGTTGGCTCTTATGTGAGAGATTTTATCTGCAAAACGATCATTAAAAGCATCACAGCGAGCAACTGAAGGCTCTAAAATTGAGTTCGGGGGAAGGATGCCTGGGTTAGACCTTTCACTGCCCTGAATAGCTCAGCTGGATGTGAATTCGCAGACGCAATGTAAGCAGGGAAGAAAGAAAGTTTTCTTTGTTGCACATATTGCCACTCTATAGGAACAAAATGTTCTCTGTATCATGTCTCGTCATACAAGAGTCAAGCCATCTGCACTTGTTTTCCTCCCGCTTTGAGCTCCCTGAGGGTCTCTGTATATCAAGAAGCCTGTTTACTAACAAGTCGGAGAGGACGTTTGGGGGCGACCATGTCAATAGCCCTGGTTAGATTTTTTTAAAAATTATATTTATTGAGGTTTTTTTCGACCAAGCAATATAGGAAAGGAGAATAACACAAGAATAAACATTGGTGTGATAGGGAAAAAAAGGAACATATTCTGGTGGCCCTGGTTAGATTTTGATTCCACTTATTAACCAGAGCTTCACTAGGATTGTCAGTGTCACCAGCCTTAAAGCCCTCTAAGGTCTCCTGGAATCTAAAAGATCCATTAGCCTCTGAGGGCAGACCATTTCAATAGGTCCTCCATCCCACAGGATAGGATATAACTGTGATATTAGCCCTGACCAGAAAATGATCTGTCCATGACAACTCAGAGGTATTAATTAACTCTACCCACGGATCCCTATGTTCTGAACTGAAAACCACATCAAAGGTGTGACCTGCTGAACGTGTAGGTCCTGAAACCAACTGGGATTGGTCCATGTTTGTCATGGATACTATGAATTCCCAAGTTGCACTTGACAAGCTGGCCAGTATGTTCAACAAGTATGTTGAAGCCACCCAGTCTGGGAGACTCCAACAACAGGCTGGAGACAAGTTCCATGAACTCAGCCAGGGAGTCTTAGGCAGTGGGGTGGACAGTACATTGACAGAATCCCTGGTTTTCAGACTCAGGTAAACACACTTAATGAGACTTAGGTCCTTGATAGGTATTCTGTCAGATTGAGATGGTTCTTATAGACCACAGCTACCCCCTGCCCCTGCAAACCTTCCCTCACCTGCTCAATAACACAGTACAGAAAGCCTAAGCCCATGTCAGGCCACTGTCATCTCCCAGCCAAGCTTCTGTAAAGCATGCCAGGACAGCATCCTTCTCCTTGAGGAGATCATGAATTATGTGTGTTTTATTTTTGACTGACCTGGCATTACACAGGAGTAAGATGAGGTTCTGTGCATGGCTTGGCTCATTCTCCCTCTTGGCTCACAATGGGAAGATCAGGAAATAATTACAATAATTAAAAAAAAATTAAAGGATAAAGGTTGCCAAGTAATAAGGAAACTATACGAGAACTCAGGGAAACCCTTTAAGGTTAAAAAGTTGTTTGATATAATTAGGAAACAATTTTGGCTTAAATTAGTAGGATCCATTAGAGAATGCTACAAATAAGGGTGCATAGAGAAAGTCAATACCCCCTAGAAGATTTAATGAAAAGAAAGACTGGAGGAGGAAAAGGTATGTCGGGGGAGGATTTATAAAATTTTATTAGCCAATTTAAACCAGAAGATGGATTATCAGAATTATGGGAAAGAGATATCAAAATAAGTAGTAAACTAATCCAAGAGTGGCAAAATGAAACTATTAAGATTAAAAATACTAAAATAAGAGAGCAACAGTTAAAATCCATCCAAAACTGTTCTGTAGGAGATGCTACAGAACATCACAGCAGTTATTCTATATAATAAAATGTATGACATCTAACTGTTGGCATGGATGTGTAAGTGGAAGGAAGGCTGCCTATATACACAGATGGTGGAAGTGTTGTAAGGTACAGAGATTTTGGTGGGACATAATTAACAAAATAAATGGAATAATATGGAAAACTTTGTAATTAAATAAAGCAAAATGTATGAGTCTAAATGCAAAGAATTTGGGATTGGATCGAGATGAGGTGTATTCGCTGAAACAAATACTGACGACAGCTCAGGTGGTTATTACATTCCAATAGGAAGATGAGCAAAAATGGAAGATAGATAGATGGCAATATTATACTTTAGAATATATAATGTTTGATTTTATATTAGAAAGAAGAATGGGGTATGTGGGTCAGTCAAAAGAAGGTGATTGACTACAGAAGTGGAATAAACAAACAGAAAAAATTAGGAAGAGGAGGAGTACAAAATTAAAAAAGCTTTGTGAAAGACTAGGAACCTTTAAGAAGCTTTTTGCAAGAAAAACAATATGATTTACCAACAGTAGGATTTACTATTTAATATTTTGGAAAGAAGCAGTGGAACTATTGATAGTATTAGTAGTCAGAGAATTTTTTTTTTAAGGCAATGTTATTGAAAATCTGAGTTAGGAAGACTGGAACCTACCTTTTAAACAGGTTTATTGTTTTCTTTTTTATTCTTTCTCTTAGTTTAGATTAGTTTAGTATCTAGTGTACACTGCATAGTACTATTTCTTGTTCGCTTTTCATAATTGATGTATACTTGTTTGTGATTGTAATTTGTTGTCATTTTCTTGTTTTATTTTGTTTTTGTTTTTATAAAATACCTAATTTTAAAAAATTAAAAAGAGAAGAGCCTCCACAAAATATGAATGAGAGCAGCAAAAAATGATGGAAAGCTAGTCCTCTCAATAAATATTAACTGAAAGCAAATATTTTTGAGAAGAGTCCAAAGTGCTTGAAGGGTATGAAGGACAGGGAATGGAGTTGGCAGGAAATACATGATGGGGAAACCAAAAAGGATGAGAATCCAGTAAAAACCTGACACATTCCAGGAAAAGGAAGGAGTTTCATAGTGGGGACAATTAAAAAGTCAGATGACAAGAAGAAAATAGTTCAGTCATGTCCCCCAGTTTGGCAATGAGGTACAAAAACCACTTATGGACACACAAACACACAGAAATACAAGCACACCATCCTGGATCCACCATAACATCCTCTCCACCAGCAGGTCTGATGGTGTGCAGCTTTCCAGAAAAGCCATGATTAGGTGTTTTTTACTGATGTCAGTAAGTTCCGTAGATCTCTCTATCACTCTTATTGTCCTCCTTCCCCTCCTCCTCAATTCTCTTCCTTGTGGCTGTTCTGGGGAAACATCTGTACATGGGGGGGAATGGGAGTAACATAGGGACCTGGAGGATTTACTGACATCAATGGGACACTCCACTGATGTTAATCCCTATCCATGTTAACCACCCTTCTTCACCTCACAAGCTCACACCATACAGAGGTCTCCCAGATCAGTGTGCTGAAAACCCTAAAAGTAGAAGTTATTATTAACCCTAATCCATGGCCATTTCCGCACTGGACTGTTACAGCACTACCGGTATTATTCCACTTTCAACATCCTATGGAATCCTGGAGTTTGCAGTTTAGGGAGGGGCCAGCCAGCCCCTCTCTAAACTGTGAACTCCAGGATTCCATAGGATGTTGAAAGTGGAATAATAGCGCTGTAACAGTCTAGTGTGGAAATGGCCCATGTTAAACTTAAAATATTTAGAATGGAAGTCAACCCTCTTTTTTACTACCCACTACTCCTCCTGCTTCTTCCTCCTCTTCCCTGGGCCATCAATGGAGAAGCACAGAATAGAATCCCACCCCCTTCATACTTCTGCATAGATGGACTAGTAGGGAGGAGAAGGAGGAGCAGGACTCAATCTAGTTCTACCATCAAGAATCAAGTTCTACCATCACTTCTAGCAAGCCTCCTTTGCTGTGGACGAGGTTTCCTTTTCCTTAGTCTTTGAAATAAAGAAAATAATAAACAAATTGCTGCAGTTTAACTGCTTCTCTTTTTCACAACCACTATTTCCATTCCTCATTAGCACAAGACCCGGGAACATTTCCCTTTAACTGAAATGCAGACATCCCAGTGCTGCCACCACATGGGGCAGGGGAGCAGGAGCTGTAGCTGCCAGTAAATAGCAATACAAACGAATTACCTGAGTGAATTCAGGCTGTCTATCTGGCTTTGAACCTTCATCTCGATAGCAGCGGGCAACTTGGAAGTACCTATCATTGAGGGTAAAAGATGTAAAGTCATTATAAGCAACATTTTCTGTGGGTGGGAGGAAACAGTTGTTAGAGTAACAGCTGTGGCCAAATCTAAACTTAAAAGGTTAACTCCTTCTACAGCCAAGAAGTGAAAGAGAGGGGGGTGAGCATGAAAGAAAACATAGGAAGTCAGTGATGAAATGAAGGAAGGACCAAATTAAACAACAGTTATGTTTTAGAACTGCTTCCTGAGAGCTTCATAAATTTATAGTTCCTCCACAATGAGAAACCAAACGATGGAGGGGAGTCTTTCTGTCACATTCTTGAAGATTGGTCCTCTCTAGATACTTCTATTGGTTCCATATCTCATCAATACAATGAAAGAGATTGTCCTTAATCTCAGGAGACAAAGGAATGTCTCCTATTTTACTAAGCAGGGCCTTTGCCATGGGACAATGAGCATGTGCTTCTAGTCAGACAATTTGTGGAGGCTTCCCTTTACTGTCTACTGCTAACCTTATTACTGAAGTCGACTACTCATGAAGGGGTCAGTTTCTCTAACAAGCAACTAGGATCTTTCTTGCCCACTGTTTGGGGAATAGTTTCCACTCCTTGCTGTCAGAAGAGAGGTTCCTACCAGAAGCCTAAGAAACTCACCTGTCCAGACCTCCAACCATCAGTAGCTGCTTAAACTGCTGAGGACTCTGGGGCAATGAGTAAAATTTCCCAGCCTCCCGTGAAGGTACCACAAATTCCTTTGCACCCTGGTATTAAAAAGAGAGTGCAATGTAAAATAAGAACTGCATTGACTTTAGCTGGTCTTGTGAGTAAAACAAGGCAGGAATTCTATAGGTGGCATATACTAGTGGCATAACCAAATATATGCATCTTCTGTGTATGTTTGTGGCGTTGCAGGAGATACTCAGGACATTCTTGCACAATTCCTTCCTGGCCCTTGGGCAGGGCAGCTTCTCCACAAGCATTTAGTAGCTTGGAGGAGGCTGGGCATGTAATATTGCAGTCAGGAATAAAAGTCAGCTATTTTCTTCTGGCTGTAAAACAGCAGCTGGGTGCTGCCAGGTAACTAATGCTTTCTCCTGACCACAAAATAGCCATGAAGGGGCATACTAGTGCTGAAAAGCTGTCTTGCAGTATGGTGGGGGAAGAAGAAAAGCCCAGCATAAGTATGCTTATGGACTTTTATGTTCTACAAGCATGATGTCGGATTGTGGGCCAGAAACTAGTAGCTTCCCAATATTTCTTTTTGCCAGGCTTCCCTTGAAAGTGTCAATATTCTTCTGCAGCACTCATCCAGGAAATGAGCATCCACTAACGACCTTTTGTCCATGCAATGCAAAGCATATCTCCTACCTAACTCTGTTTACGACCACTACTTCCAGTCACTCAATCAGTCAGTCAGTCAGTCAGTCAGTCAAATAGGACTGAAGGAACTTATTCCCACTATTCCATCACTCAGAGGGTTCCCTGAAGCATACTGGGGTAAAGAAAAATGTATTTATTGCTTAGTAATCAAGCATCCAATGGAAACCCAACTTCTTAACTGGTGGCACAAAAAAGTAAATGCTATCAAAGATGAATGCTACCCTGATGAGTGAATCTTTTGCTTTGCTTCACTTGCTTTACGTGTTGGATGGGTTGCTTGTGTGTGCATACATGTGTATTTTTTTTCAAGCACACACCCATATAGATATAAATGTACATATTTATAGAGTTTTGTTGTGGGGTTTTGGTGCTTTTAAACTCCAACACATCTTTGCCTTTGCCTTGTTAAAGACAAAGAGAATGACTGATAATGCCATCCATGCTATCCTAGTGGTGCTCACTACATCTGTGAACATAGCCAGCTTGAAAAGAAACTAAGTTCTTATTTGATTCAACCTTAAATTATCACCAACTTCACATATTATTAATGAGAAAGAGCACTGAGAGAAATGAGAAAGAGAAAGGGCATTCAAGGGGCTGTAGGATCACTCCACTCCCCCCACCACACTGTCATTTGACTGGCCATAGTCATCCCCATCCCCAAAATATCATGGGTGTCTGAGGTAAGACCTGGAACCTAAGTCTGCATAAGAAAAAATGTATTAATGTGTGGGGGGAACGTTGTTTTCAAATAATCCCTGCTACTCTTAAAGTAATGCATTTGTTTTCATCCTAGAGGTTTGACCATTCCTAAAGACTTTATGGAGCAAAAGTGTGGAGAAAATGAAAAATACATCAACAGAAAAGGAAATATATGCAAACCTACCCCTGGAGTCTTCTTAAACAATGTTGGAGTTTCCACATCTACAAACCCTGAAATAAGATTTCACATATACATTTGTGAATAACATCACAAGTAAAATGAGAAAAGAAATTGCTCCACAACAAGTCTCTGCACTCTCCATACCATGATAGTTGCACAGATATTCTCTCATTCTCATCACCATCTGGGATCTCAGCCGTAGATTGTACTGCATCTGGGCACTGCGCAGGTCCAAATAGCGGTACTGCATTCGCAAAGCTTCACTTTTCTAAGCAAAAGAGGAATGGATAACAGGTTAGAAAGGGGAAACAACTGTAATTCACAAAATCAGATTAGCTTCAAAAAAATATCAAAAAGAGAAAGCAAAAGTGTTATCACATGCAAAATATTTTAATCTTAATTCACAATCCCAAATCTCAATTCACGTAAAATAAATTAATAGTAATCTGTACTGATAAGACAATAATCTGCCTCAATCACAAACAAGCAATCAGACAATTTCTGTTACTTAATGTGTGCACAGTTGTATATTTTTTTCATGCTCCTGTACCCAAAGTACCTGACACGCTATCTGTTTTCTGGAATAAAGGCTTTGGGTGCATGCAGCCATTCTATGACAACACAGAAGGCAACAGCATTTGCATCCTAAAAAACATCAGTTTTCATTTTTGAAACACAAGTTTGTAGACCTAATGGTTAGTTCTGAAAAGCATAATTATGCAAAGGAATGGAAATTATACAAATCTGTTCTCCCCCCCTTTTTTTTGCTGTTGTTAAGGATCTGCACAGATTGATTTATTTTAACTTTGTATAAAACAGATCTACGCACTTCGATTTTACATCACTCAGTTACTTCTGTGCTTTGCAAATTTTAAGTGTTGATGCCACAATTAGAAAGCCTTCCTTTGTGCAGCATTTAAATTGTCTGGATATAGATTTTCCATTTGTTTTTTAAAACAGTGCAAACATGTTCCTGCCCAAACATATATCAATATTCCTCAGCTCCCACCATCACATTCAGAGATCTCATTGGCTCTCCAGCTACGTATGGTTATACTTTGTTTTGACATCATGGTGACGAAGAAAATTATAGAAGTTTTTTTAAAAAGTATGGTTGTTATTAATTAGAACTTCACAGGTTTCCCATAGAGCAGATAAGAACAGAGATGAAAAAGCAAGAATTCCAAAGAGACATTATGACAAATGGTGCATCAGCAGAAATAAAAGGGAAATAGCCACCTTGGTGAAGTCTTTCACTTCAAAGGGTAGTTTCTTACAGGAATTCAGGACCTCTGCTGTTTCCACTTTCACTTCTATATCACCTGTTGGCATGCTCTGAAACAGGAAACAAACTGTAAAGTTTTTTTTTAAAAGCAAGTTAATATTTTTACATACAGCCCTGATAATGGTGCAACCGCATCTGTACTTATGAAATGCTCTGCTGTACTTGAGGTGGAGGCTCGCTTTGGCTCTGCACTGTTCAGGCACTTATAGTGCCCAGCAACACTGGCAATATGCATGGCATCCTAAAGTAGCTTCATGACATTCAAACCAAGGGAACTGGGAGCATCAAAGTACTCACAGGATTTGCATGTCCTGGAGGCCGAGAGACAACCATCCCAGTCACTCTCACAACTGATTCAACAGGAGTATCACACAAAGTCTTCTTCAGATGGGAAGCAGCCTAAAGAAAGAAGGAAATAATGCATAAGAATTAGCATATAATTTAGGACAATTGTATCATTTAGGATCAAATGTATCATTTAGGACAATTTTTGATATAACTTAGATTTTATTATCTAGTCATAAACTAATTTCAGTCTAATGTTATTTTTTAACAGTGGACACAACAGTGTATAAATGTGTTTAATTTAACCAGCAAAGATGCATAGTCAGAATCTGTTAACCTTTAAGATGGAGTGGAAGAAATGTACCCTGGGAGTGGGTCCCTTAGCCTTAGTTTTCTGCACTCCCAGGATGAAGTCCCCAGGATTAGCAAACTGATTAAATGTGGAATAGATGGAAACACTGTCAGATGGATCCATACTTGATTGGAAAAATCTGCTCAAAGAGTCATCATCAATGGCTGTGCTTCAAGCTGCAGGGAAGTCCTGAGTGGAATGCTGCATGGTTCTGTCCTGGAGCCATCAATGGTCAACTTTTTTATTAATGACTTAGATGATAGGTCAAGTTTGTAGATGATACAAAACTGGGAGGGATAGCTAACACATTGGAAGATAGGAACAAGAATTCAAACGGACCCTGAAACTATAAAATTTGATAGGAATTTGTAAAAAGGAAATTCAAATAAAAAATTCTACACATAGGCTGCAAAAATCAAACACACACTAAAATGAAGTAGGATACTTGGCCTAACAGCAACACATGTGAAAGGGACTTTGGAAATATTGTTGGTCATGAACTGAATGTGATACTGCACCAAAGAAAGCAAATATTTTAGCCTGCATTAACAGAACTGTAATTTACAAGTCATGAGAAGTAATAATCCCACTAGTAAGGCCTCACCTGAAGTACTACATTCCGTCCTGAGCAGCTCATTTCAGGAAGGATATGGATAAGTTGGAGCAGGTTCAAAGAAGAGCAACAAGCTTGGTAAGAGGTATGGAGAACAAAACATATGAAAATGATTTTTTCGTCCAAACCACAGTATGCTGACCTGCCTGAAAATGTGGAGGCTGTGCATCTTTTCCACTCTCTGCTGAGCTCACCAAACAGCCTCCCACAAATTCATCAGTCAGGGAACCATCCCTAGAACGAAGAGCTGCTGCCCTCCTAGTTTAATCACCCTGTTCCCCTCTTTGTTTTACACAGACATCCTCTGAATCTTTCCCCATCCTTCTTTCCTTTCTTCCTTTCTTTCATTCTTCTCCCCCTTTCAGGGGACCACCCCAAAACCAAAGAACTGATCCCTTGCAAATGAGGGAGCAGTCTGGATGTGAGTACGTGACTGTCATCTTGTCCTTTCATCAGGCACACAGCAGCAGGGGGTGTGGATGCCAAAGGATACAGCGGCTAGCATGTGTGTACACCCAAACTACTTCCTTGTTCGCAAATGAGGGAGTAGTTTTTGTGCCCACACTCTGCCACCATGTTCCTGATGAAAGGGCCACAGTGGCACGTGTATGCACTTCCATTCAAACAAAAACTCATTTTGTGTCCTGTCTTTTACTCTGTGTGTATACTGCACTACTTCTCTTTACTTTGGTTTACTCATTTCAGTCATCTTGTTCCTCTGGGCTACAAAGTGGAATCAGAGTACTTCCTACTTAGAATTGTGTGGATGGGAAAGTCTGACAGGGCAACAATAAGATACAATCCAAAATGGTGGCCAAGTCAGCAATGGGCCTCCTATTGGTGTGTGAGCCAAAGTCAGTGCTCATCTATGCTGACTTCTGATGAGCTGAAAATGTGCTAGTGATCTACTACTTAAGCACTATCCTTTTCCCACCTACAATCTATCTGAAACAACCCAAGTCAAGAGACACACATTTAGTGACAAAAACAAAGAAAAAGAAAGCTAATATGAATGACATTTTTTTCTAAAAGCTGAATGATTTCTGTAGGCAACTCTAGCATGAAGATTATTATCAATACCTTTGAAAGGTATTGACTCACATGAAAGTGTAACCCATGCTACTAGAGGAAGGAAATATTTATTATTTGCTGACAGCGGGAGTGAGATATTTATTACCTGCTAACAGACCCTATTTTGGAGAAGAGAATTATTTATATTTATTGAGCCAGAGGTTCACTGGACGGAAACGTAGATATACAGGTCTAAAGGCTGAAACCCCCTGGCATAGGTCTGACCAAACAACCCCCAGTCATGTATCCAAGGAAAACCTCGGAAAGACATGTATGTACATATCAAATGGGCTGGCCGCAACTTTGACACCTTAAGAGACTAAGCGTCTCCTGGTTGAAGTCAGTGATCGCAACTGCAGGAACTACAAAGCTGAGGTCTATCTGCATAACTCAGTTTCTGTCCTTCCCAGGAAAAGGGTCTGCCCCCACCAGGCATGTTTTGCACTATAACTGGATCCCCTTTTTGGATCGGTCTCTCTCTCTTGCTTGCTCTCTTTTCCAGGAGAAATTCCACCCTTGACTAGCATCTGCTAGTTTTAAGGCTCCCGTCAGTGTTTTCTTTGTCTGCTGAACTATCTTCACTTCTTCCTGAACTGCTGTCTTCAAGATCAGGTACAGTATAACCACTATCTCTCCCTTAACTCTTCCCACTCTTGAGACTTTCAAACTCAGTAGTCTTTGTGTGCTTGTGTGAGTGACTGCTTTGTGTGAGTGTGTGGAAATCCTGCCAATTTTGCTAAATAAAATACTTTTAAGTGGACACTTGACTTCTCTCTCTCGTGCAGTCTGACCCCATAGACACAGGATAAAAGACCTCTCTGCATTGCCCCATCCTTTGTTTCGCTAAGCAATGCTCTGCTAATTTCTCCAAACCTTTGTATTTTCCGAGCAAATCCAGGTGTCCCCCAGGGACCCTCAGATCTCAGAGTAATAAAAGAACTGGTGGGCAACAACAGTTAAGAGTACTGAACCAGAACTCAATAATTGTTTCAAGGAGACATTCCTCCTTGAGGCAACCTTAGCCAAGTCCCTTTCCCCACTTCGTCTACCTCACAGAGTTGCTAAGAAAGCAGAAATTGTGTCTAAGAAATATATTAGTTGTCCTGAGCTTCTTCAAAGATGCACAAGATAATGTCACAGGCCAGAAAAATTTTAGCTGGTGAATCCTCAGCCTATGCATATACCATTAAAATGTCTGTATATATTTAAATAAGGACATATAACTTAGCAAAACCTATAGCTTATAGAATATAGAGCTGAAAATTCATGGTAATGTCTGCTCATTTTCTATCTTGTAATAAAAGAAAGGAAAATGTTTGTGCTGATTTCAAGTCTGGAAAGACTGCTGGATGTTCCTTTAAAGAATGTAAACAAAAACGGCAATAAAGAATCTTAGGTCACCCTGGCCATTTCTGCACTAGACTGTTATAGCGCTATCATTCCACTTCCAACATCCTACGGAATCCTGGAGTTTGCAGTTTAGGGAGGGGCCAGCTGGAAACCCTAGAAACTGCAAAACCCCGGATTCCAAAGAATGTTGAAAGTGGAATGATAGCACTATAACAGTCTAGTGCAGAAATGGCCCCTGCAGTATAGTACATTAGAGACACCTGACAATAGATAGTAGGGTGCAAACTGATGTGTACTAGGCTCAAGTGTGCTGAACAAATGATAAGATATAAACCTCTGATTGGATAATCATTACACTGAGTGGGCATCAGAAGAGAATAAAAGAGTTAAGTTAGAGCCACGTTAACTATGTGAGGAAAGGCTGGGCAGAACCTAAGTCCAAATAAAATATACATGATGTAAATTAAAGTTTTGCACCTGGGAAGACAGTGGATGATGCAATCCCACGTAACACCTGCATGAGTCACTGGGTTGTGTAACCAAGGCAGGAAGGTTACATCGTACCTCTAGCAAGGGCTGCTAGAGTTGCATCAGCAATGGCTGTATAAAGGGGGGATGTTCTAACCCTCTTAGCCCTCTTGATGTCTGGAGAGTGGCTGGAGGCTATGTTCTGCATGCTGTTGAATGCTGAAAACTCTGTTGGAGATTTGTATATACTGCATGTATTGTAACTCAAGAGTAAAAGCCTCCTGTTGGAAGATAACATTTGCGTGGGAGTATTTTTCCTGGCTTCAGAGTTTTGCTGCTAATGGTTAACACTCTGCTGAGATGCTTCAAGCTGTGTGAATAAACTCTGCTGTATGGTGATTTTTAAACACTTGACTCTGGCGAACTGTCTTTTTGCCAGAGCTCAGTGCTGGAGGGAAGTGCTACCAGGATTTTTGTGTAGCTCCCATCATCCACTATCCCTCTGACAAACTAGGCTGTTATGTAGAATGCCTCCATGGCAGGGCAGGGCAGGCAACAATGTAGCCTTCTAAAGAAAAGTTCCTGATAAGCCCTGACATGCCGCCCTAAAATGTTGACTCTGGTAAGACTAGGCGATATATACTTATTTGTAATTAATGCAGTTAAGGTTTGCTTAAGTGCTTAAGGTTTAACCCTTGAATGCCCGTTTTACACAGAAGTTGCAAAATTCCTAAAACAAGTGAGATTGTATCTCCAAGACTGAAAACATTTAAGTGAAGTGTTTGTGTTAATTTGACCAGTCTGTTTGACCCACTATCATAAGTTGGGAACTTTGATGAAAAGAAGCTGATAAAGGCGACCCGAGATAGAACCCAGAATTAGCCAAAAAGTGACAAGGATCCTTAATACCTCAGACTAAGAGGTAGTGGCGGAGAACCATATCTGTTTCAATAATAAATCAGAAATTAAATAAACAAAGACCTAACAGAAATTCTATGGAATAATTTTCTTGTGTGGAGATCTATACTAACCGAAGTTTATGGGCAGCATTTTATTAAACAATTCATGTCCAGCACTATGACAAACTAAAAGGAGTGCAATGTACTGACAGCTGAGATGTCAGCAGGGAAGAAGAAAGCAATTCTAGGTTTTGGGTAACTTAAAAATAAAATCACAGCTAACAGACATAAAAATTGGGCTTACTACTGCACATTCAGAACCAGAATGGTTTAAAACGTGCCCCAAACAGATAACAGCTTAAAGCAGTACAACAACAAAAACTTGAAGGTTCTTACCTCATCTTGAGGTATAACTATCTGAGTGAGTCCCTGGAAGTCTCTCAAAACCACAAATTGCCCCTGTCTAGCAAAAAAAAAGACATATATTTATAACATATCAAATCAAATCTTTACATTATAGATAAGATACCCACCCCCCAAAAAAAGACTGTAGAGACTGTTAATGCTTATCCCTGTACAACTGCTAACAGAAAAACTACAAATAAAGGACAAAGCTATGCCAGGTCTTTGTTGCCATGTGCCTCTAAGTTGACTGTCTTATGGGAACTCTAAGGTGGACCTATGACTGGGATTTCTTGGCAAGATTTGTTCAGAGAGGGTTTGCCTTTGTCTTCCTCTGGGGCTGAGAGACTGTGACTTACTCAAGGTCAACCAGGGGGTTTCCAGGGCTGAGTGTGAATTTGAATCATAGTCTTCAGAGACTAGAGCCTGTGTGGTGTCTTGTGTGTTGGACTACAATTCTGGAGACCAAGGTTCAAATTCTCACTTGGCTGTGGAAGCCTAATGGGTGGTCTTGGGCAAGTCACACTTTTCAGCCTTAGAGGAAGGCAAAGACAAATTTCTTCTGAACATATCTTGCTAAGAAAACCCTCCTTTAGCATCACCATAATTCATGACACCTCCTTCACCTGAAGTACAGCCACTGATACCAAATCTTTGACCAGGGTTTTCCAATCAATTAAGGATCCATCTAATGGTGTTTCAATCATTTAATCAGTTTGGCAATCAAAATATTATGGGAGAACTTATCAAATTTTGCTTTGCTGAAATCCTAATAAATGACATCCACAACATTCGCACCATCTATTAAACTAATGATCCAATTAAAAAAAGACATAAGATTAGTTTGGCAGGATTTGTTCTTGACAAATCCTTACTGGCTTCTTCTAACCACAACATTGCCATGAAGACACCTGCAAACAGACTCTTGTAGAATCTGTTCTAATATTTTTTCTGGTATTAAAGTTGGTCTGGTTGGATCTGTAGCTCCCAGGATCTTCTTTTTTGCCCTGTTTGAAGAAAGGGATACTATTTGCTTGTTGCCAGTTCTCTGGTACATTGGCTGTTTTCCAAGATTTCTCAAAAATGATGGCAAGTGATTTAGAGGGTAGGTCAGCAAGTTCCTTCAATACTCTGGGATGCAGGAGAAAGGACTGAACCAGACTCTCTAGAGGGATCTAGAAAAAGCACTCAAAGCAACAACCAAGTTAGCCATTAACTACATTTGCAATGGAATGGTTGGTTTCCAAACATTAGTCATTGCTATAAAGACAGAAAAGAGGCAAGAAAGGGCAACTACAAAGATAATGGTAGGGGAGCATCCTTCCCCAAAAGGGTAAGCTATACTATTTGTGGATTTTTAATACAGAAAAAGAGATGAATCGAGAGGCCATGAGCAATGTTTTTAAATGACAGCTGGCAGGACAGATAAAAAGCACAGTACATACTGAACATATAAGTTGAAGTACCAAGCAATGTGGAGATGGACACTGATTTACATGGTTTTAAAGGCAGTCAACATGGTATAGTGGTTCGAGTGCTGGTCTCTAACTCTGGGGACTAGGATTTGAATCCCCACTTGACCATGGATACCCACAGGGTGATTTTGGGCAGCAATTCATACTCTCTCAGCCTGAGAAGAAGGCAAAGCCAAACCCTCTCTGAACAAATCTTGTCAAGGAAACCCTTTGGAAATGACTTGACGACACATAAGAACAAAATAGGAAATAAAACTTCATGGGAAGTCACTATCAGTTACAACACAATGCCTCTGAATACTAACTTCTTAGGTAGGACAGAGGAAACAATGAAGAAAGGCTGTTTTATTTTGTGGCATTCTCAGAACCATTTGGCTGGCCACTGCTGGAAACAAGATACTAAACTAGATGAATAACTATTATGTTCTCAATGATTTTCAGAGTTGTCTAAATCCAACCAACCCAGGTATATTTACCTCTGGTACTGAATCCATCCACATAGGGTAACCTCTTGACCTATATGAGCAGAGCGCAGTTCCCCACAAGTTTTAGTCCGAGAAACAAAGCTATTTAAATCTTGGGAAGAGAAACAATTAAATATAATAAAGTTTAATAACTCATTAACATTTAGTAACATTTAATAACTCAAATAAAACTTCCATTGCAGGAACAAAGTCAAGAAAGACACATTGGCCAAGACAGCCAACCATTAGTAGCAGAATTTGCATGCTACTCCTAGCTTTGCAGGATTTATTATTATCTTTAAGCATATAAAGATATGAAAGGACTCCACAAGGGCAAAAAAAACAGTTTCCTGGATAACACACCAACTCAGGAATGGTCTGGGAAGTTGTCTGGTAAAGATACACACCCTGGTAACTACAACATTCCCTGCTACAAAGCTGAAGAATCACCAAGATTCATTAAGACTGGCTACACAAAAGCTTCATCAAACAAAGATTTACAATATTCTCAAAGGATCTTGGATAGCCCATGTTGAACAAGGATGGAGACCCTCCTATTTGGCTGGTGATTTATTATGCTTGATGATGGAGATAATTTTATCTGTGTTTCATTTGATTTTAAGAGCCATTCCAGAACAGCCAACTGACTTAGGGCATTTTTGAACTACACCCTTATAGTGCTGTTATTCCACTTTCAACATGCTGTGGAATTCTGGGGTTTGTAGTTTGCTGAGGCCAAAGAGCTCTCTGGCTTAGAATTCTAAAGGCCCTTCCCAAAACTGCAAGGCCCAGGATTCCACAGGATGTTGAAAGTAGAATGACAGCACTATAACAGTGTAGTGTGGCCTTAAGACTGTTTTAGAAACTATGGTGGGCTTTATGGGAACTTAATAAGAAGCGATATACATTCAGCCCCCCACATTTGCCGGTTTGACTTTGATGGAGCTGATTATTTACAAATTGCTTCAACCCCTGCCCCTCATCTCAGGGGCTTTTTCCCCAAGGGAAGCTTCTCTCTTAGCAGCTCTGATCAGACCACAAAGTCCCTTAAAAACCTGCCTCTGGTCCTCCTCCACCACCAGCTGCTGCCTGGCCAGCTAAGGACAGCTGGCAGCTCATTTTTTCAACACCACAAACTGTCTCTCAATGCCCCTCACACCCAAAGAAGGAAATAGGTGAGAGAGAGGTAGTACAGGGCCACCATGTGACTCCCCCCCCATTCCACTCCTTTCTCTGACCTGTTTTGGATTCTGGGTTCTATTTTGCACACTATGTCTTGGCCCCCTTCCCAGTGTCATGTGCATATCTTAAACTGTGGGTGGCCCTTTATTGGCCCTTACTGAAATATCAGCCCACCCTTGTTTCCCAGGTGTAATCACAGAGCCAGAATTAGGTCCTGAATCAGGCTGGGAAGGCAATATTTGGCTTGATTACTGACGAATGTAAAGGCAGGCGTGCCGGTGAACATTAAGACAACAAAAATAATGACCTTGCTTGTCTTGCAGACAACTTCATGGTCCAGAAGGTGGAAGAGGCCACAAGGGGATCAAATATTCTAAATCTGGTCTTGACCAACAGGGATGACCTTGTTAATGAGGTAGAAGTGGTTGGATCTTTAGGGGGGAGTGACCATGCCCTGTTGGAATTTAGCATTCAGTGGGAAGGAGAAGATAAGTGTAGCCAGACACTCATCTTAGATTTTAAAAAAACAGACTTCTGTAAACTTAGGGAGCTGCTGGCTGGAATTCCGTGGTCGGGAATAGTGAAAGGGAAAGGAGTTCAGGAGGCATGGGAGTTCCTTAAAAAGGAGATACTGAAGGCACAGTCTAAAACTGTGCCAATAAGGAGGAAAAATGGAAGGCATCTGAAGAAACCAGAATGGTTGACTAAAGAACTCTCAGCTGAGCTAAGAGTCAACAGAAACATGTATAGGAAATGGAAGAAGGGGAAACCACCAAAGAAGAATTTAAGCAAGTAGCTAGGAGATGTAGGGAGGAAATCAGAAAGGCTAAAGCACAGAATGAACTTAGGCTGGCCAGAGACATTAAAAACAATAAAAAGGGTTTTTTTAAATATGTCCGCAACAAAAGGAAAAAGAAGGAGACAGTAGGGTCGCTGCGCAGAGAAGATGGAGAACTACTCACAGGGGGGAGAGAAAAGGCAGAACTACTTAACACCTTCTTTGCCTCAGTTTTTTCCCAGAAGGATACAAGCACTCAACCTGGCGGTTGGGGAGCAGGGGAGGAAGCAGAGGAAATGAGGCACATAATAAGTAGAGAGGTGGTACAGGAATACCTGGCCACATTGGATGAATTCAAGTCTCCAGGGCCAGATGAATTGCATCCTAGGATATTAAAAGAACTGGCAGAGGTCATTTCGGAACCGCTTGCTATAATTGTTGAGAAATCTTGGAGGACAGGAGAAGTTCCAGCAGACTGGAAGAGAGCAAATGTTGTCCCCATCTTCAAGAAGGGAAAAAAAGAGGACCCAAATAATTATCGCCCAGTCAGCCTGACATCAGTACCCAGAAAGATCCTGGAGCAGATCATTAAGCAGTCAGTTTCTAATCATTTAGAAAGCAACGCGGTAATCACGAGAAGTCAACATGGATTTCTCAAAAATAAGTCATGCCAGACTAATCTTATTTCTTTTTATGATAGAGTTACTAGCTAGATAGATGAAGGGAATGCTGTGGATGTAGCATACCTTGATTTCAGTAAGGCCTTCGACAAAGTTCCCCATGACATTCTTGCAAAGAAGCTAGTAAAATGTGGACTGGACAGGGCTACTGTTATTTGGATTTGTAATTGGTTGACCGACCGAACCCAAAGGGTGATCACGAATGGTTGCTTTTCATCCTGGAGAGAAGTGACTAGTGGGGTGCCACAGGGTTCTGTCCTGGGCCCAGTGCTGTTCAATATTTTTATCAATGACTTGGATGAAGGAATAGAGGGCATGCTCATCAAATTTGCAGATGACACCAAATTGGGAGGGGTTGCTAATACGCCAGAGGACAGGATCAAAATTCAAAATGACCTGGATAGATTGAAGAGCTGGGCCAGGGCGAACAAAATGAAATTCAACAGAGAGAAATGTAAGGTCCTACACTTAGGTAGAAAAAATGGAATACAGAAATATAGGATGGGGGACACGTGGCTGGATAGCAGTACGTGTGAAAGGGATCTAGGAGTCTTCATAGACCACAAGCTGAACATGAGTCAGCAGTGTGATGCGGCAGCCAAGAAAGCCAATGCAATTCTCGGCTGCAACAATAGGAGTATGGTGTCTAGATCGAGGGAGGTACTGGTACCACTCTACTCTGCTTTGGTTAGACCCCATCTTGAATACTGTGTCCAGCTCTGGGCACCCCAATTCAAGAAGGATATTGACAAGCTGGAGCAAGTCCAGAGGAGGGCGACCAAAATGGTGAGAGGCCTGGAAGCCATGCCCTATGAGGATAGACTTAGAGAGCTGGGTCTGTTTAGTCTGCAGAAGAGAAGGTTAAGAGGGGACATGATAGCCATGTTTAAATATTTGAAGGGATGCCACGTAGAGGAAGCAGGGGCCTTGTTTTCTGCTGCTCCAGAGACCAGGACAAGGAGCAATGGATTCAAGCTGCAGGAAAGGAGATTCCACCTGAACCTCAGGAAGAACTTCCTGACAGTCAGGGCTGTCCGGCAGTGGAATCTGCTGCCTCGGAGTGTAGTGGAGGCTCCTTCCTTGGAGGTTTTTAAGCAGAGGCTTGATGGCCATCTGTCGGGATTGATTTGAGGGTGTTCCTGCATGGCAGGGGGTTGGACTGGATGGCCCCTGTGGTCTCTTCCAGCTCTACATTTCTATGATTCTATGACCACTGATGGTTTACATCAGTGGTTCTCAACCTTCCTAATGCCGTGACCCTTTAATACAGTTTCTCATGTTGTGGAGACCCCCAACCACTATCATAGTGTCAGAAGCTCAACCTGAGAAGGGCTTGAAGCGAGGTCTTAGGCGATCCCTGTGAAAGGGTCGTGCGACCCCCAAAGGAGTTCCAACCCCCAGGTTGAGAATTACTGGTTTACATAAATTTAAGAATAGTGATGAAGGCACCGAAATAGTTCAAGATTCTCCACACCTCGGCTCAGTTGCTAACCAGAATGGAGAGAGCAGCCAAGAAATCAGCAAAAGACTCGGACTTGGAAGGGCGGCTATGAACTCCCAGATGGCTTAAGCCAATCTGTGGTACTTGAGTCACTTCACGAGAATACAGGATCCGATCGGACCCAGTTGGCATAACATCCAGAAGGGTTACCCACCTGGAAAGGGGGCGTCTGCCTTGGGCGCCAGCGTGTTAGAAAGGCGCCTGCCCCAGGATCTGGCCACCCTCCTGGGGAACAGTGGGCCAAAGGGGCGCACAGGGCGCGCAGCGCACGCATGGCCCCCACGCAGAGATCCGAACAGCGGCCGCTTCCCAGCTCCAACCTTGCTCTTCCTCTTGCCCACCCGCCCTTCCTTGGTCACGTGGGTTGGGTATTTTTTTTTAGGACTACCGCGATACTTCCCGCCGTCGCCATTCACAGTTTTTTTTCCCTACTATCGCCTTGCCTTCACTCCAGCATCAACTATGGCGGCCGGCGTCAGTAGGAAAACCAATCAGCGCTCTATCTTAGGAGCATGCGCAGAAGAAACCCGCGGGTGAACTGACTGCTGGGAAGAAGTTTCTGCCCGCCTAAAATTTGTAATTTGTTTGGGTTCCCGCGTTTCGGGAGGTCTCCGGCTTCGGGTTCTCATTAATGGCGCAGGCAGAGCAACGGGTAAGGCAGAGGCTTCAGAGCTTGACCAGAGAGCTTTGTAGCGGCGGCGGCGGCGGCCGTTCTCGTTCCCACCGGCCCGGGCCGGGATAATAGCCCTACGTTCTGTGGTCACCACTGTCGCAGCTTCCGAGGGAATCCTGGGATTTGCGGTTCCGGGAGGGACGCTTGCTCTTCCGAGCCAGAAAGCTCCCCTGACGCCTGTGAGCAAACTGCAAAACCCAGGATTGCCCAGAAGGAGGGCAGTTAAAGTGGAATCATAGCGGTATAATTGTGTGGTGTGGCTGGGCTGTGGACGTCACGGCCCGCCCCTTGTGCTTTGGGCAGCTGAGGCTCCGGTGGGCTGACTGGGCCTCTGCTCCCTTGGCCGCCACTGTCTTGGGAGGGCGTAGATTTTACCTGGGGCTGCTTCCGACGCCACCCGCCTGTCCCCTTGTCTCCTTCCTCTCGCTTGATGCTGCTGCTGCTGCGCCCCTTTGCTCGCCTGACGCTTCCTCCCCCTCCCTCGGACCCCAGTTCTCCCTTGTCGCAGAAGCGGACTGGCTGAAAAGCTTTACTATTTTGACATTTACTAGTTTATAATGGATGTGAAATACAATTGGCGATGGTACTACATGTAAAGCCGTCAGATCTGGGCACCCGTCTAGACCACAGAGGGCCCCGGCCGTTTCCGCACTAGACTGCTATAGCGCTGTTATTCCACTTTCGACACCCTATGGAATCCTGGGGTTTGCAGTTTAGGGAGGGGCCCCTGGCATGTCTTCCTGATGGAGGTGTGAAGCTGCAGTGGGCGCTGGAAAGAAAATAGCAATAAGGATTCTGAAGTTGAGTATTAACACTGTATATTCTCATTTTTCAGTCATTATTTATATATAATTTCTTACAAACCTCGTTCTGCTTTTTCTGTGCTTTGAGTATGTTTAATACCTGCTGGGCTATTAAAGTTAGAGGAAGAAAAGAACCTAGCCAGTATAAAACAACTGGGAGAGTCAATAGTACTAAATTATACAAATAGAAATGTTGAAGTAGATTAGAAAGTTAACTGTCTTGTATTGTCTAGGATGGTCTAATTAAAATTAAAATACTTCATTGGCCTCAGTCCCAAATAGATGTGCAGTGCTTTGGAGCCTGCATTGGTCACATTTAGTGGGTCAACAACTGTTTGTTGCTGCCCTTCTTTAGTTCAAAATCTGTATCAACCAGTTCTGAAATGCATTGTTCCCAAACTTCTATCCGTTGGTTTTGAATTTAACATTTTAGGGCAACCTTCTCAAGTAAATCTTTGGCAGAGTTTCTTGGCTTGCCTTTTCTCTGCACCTTGGCTGTATAATTTTGGTCTATATGCAGATCTTTCTTTGCTAAATCAAGTGATGATCTGACTTTTCTCATTTAAGGTAAAGTAGTTTAATGTTTAATGTTCCTTTGCTCTATTCATGTGTAGGATACTAGCACTTCTGACTCCAGAAGAGTGACTTCTCTTAGAGGAAAAACTACAGACTATGGGGGGCTCTTCACTAACACTGCTCATCTTTCAAGAGGTGTACTGTCCCTCAGAAGAGGCAACCTGTTTAGTCAGATACCAGCCAAGAGAATGATTCCACAAATTCCTCACTTGCAGGTAAATCTTCACTTAGGTCTAGTAAGCTATATGTCTGAAGATGAGCTAGAGTTTAATCTCACTTCTTCCACTTTGCTAAAGAGAAAATGCAGAGAAGACAACTAGGATGTCTGCAGTTGCTCCTCTGTTGGTAGAGATGGAGAGTCTGAGCTGACTTGAACTCTGTACTTAGAAGAATGGCTGCAGAAGAGGGGCTATAATAAATTATCATTAATGGGCAGGATTTTGGAATTCGGTTACAATAATTTTGTAATTGCTCTTCCATCTGTCTCCAAAACTCCTGGGTTAAAAAACAGGGCTGAAGAGAAGAAGAGGGGGTTAAAAACCACTAGACTAAATGATATAACTTGTAGGTTAAGACGGGTTGCTGAAGTTCATTAAGAACACAGAGCAGTACCCCTTTCTTGTGATTCATGTGGGCACCAATGACAGCGTAAAGAACACTTGAGTGGCTTATCTTGGACTATGAACTCTTGGGCTGGAAAGTGAAGAATTTAGAGGCACAGGGAGTATTCTTGCCAATTCTATCAGTGAAAGATGGAGGACCACACAGAGACAGGAAAACACTGCAGGTGAAGGACTGGCTACACAGATGGTAGCAATTGGAGAGGTTTGGCTTCTGGGACCTCTGTCTTCACTTCTTAGATGAAGAATTACTGGATAAAGACGACCTATACCTCACAAAGACCAGAAAGAACATCTTTGGTAAAAGCATGGTAAATTTGATCAAGAGAGCTTTAAACTAAATCCTGGGGAGGGAGAGATAGCTTAAACATCTGTCCAGTGCAAGGTCTAGATACAGATTTGAATTCCAGAGGAGCAGCTAAAAGAGAGAATGGGGGTCACGTTAATTCAGAGCAGAATAGAAGATGATGACAGGCGAAGTTTAGATGTCTGTATACCAGTGTACAGGGTTTGAGAAACAAACAAGATGAGCTTGCAGTCCTAGTGCAGGATGGTAAATATGACTTCTTAGATATAACAACAGAGACTTAGTGGGATGATTCCCATGATTGGAATGTAACAATTTGTTACTCTTCTAGACTGGTAAATATCACCCATGACATCCTGAAATTTCACTGTCTAAAACCTTTCCTTCCTCTTTCATTTAGCCTTCTGTGATTGTGTGACTGGATGGTGTGTGTGAGAGAGTGAGATTAATTCCCCCAATAAAACAGTTTAGTTTACCTTTGGATCTATGGCTGGTTCTTCCATGCAGAAGTACTGGTAAACATAGGTGGAAAGACCTTGCTAGGTTAACCCCCCCCCACACACAGGCCACCTAATTTGAGGTAATAATTCCCCTCCTTTGTACAGAGATATTGGCATTGTGGGTGGGCCCCTGCTTCACCCGTGTTTTGAGGTTACAGTTGTGGGGTCTCCTTCTCTGACCTTCAATAAGAGGCTGGGTGTGGGGAAGCTTTAGCTGGAGATCTTGTATGGAGCAGTGGGTTGGATCTGAGGGCCCATAGGGCCCCTTCCAACTCTATGATTCTATGAAGATATCCAGAAATCTACTCATTGGGCAACTACTCACAGGCCTCTGGACACTAAGCTATCAACACCATTCTATTTGTCTTATTTCCACTACAGTTTCGAACAAGTAAGAGACTGCAGAAGCAGAAGATTCTCCAGTTTCGTTTCTTTTGCATGCATGCACAAATAAGAGCAATCCCTGATGCCCCTGTGCCTGTGGATATGCCAGAAGGGCTAGAGCAGATAATATAAATAGTTAAGCAAGGCAGTATTTGTGGGCTTTCAGGGCAGGAACTGCAAATAAAGTGATTTCAAATCCCATCCACTGTCTCCCACCCAGCTTAAAGCAGAATATCACACTAAATTATTCTAGAAGCTTCCAAACGTCCTCACAGGAATCTCAGATACTTGTATGTTTAATGTTTACTGGATATTGCTGGTTGAGAGTATGAAAATATTGACATGTTGGGTCTAAAAATGTTCTACCATCGCCTGAAAAGTTGGTGCTGGGCTTGACTGAAATATTCCCTAACCTTATTTCAATAATTAGGCTTTAAATAGTACTGACTGCTTGTTATATAGTATTAGGATTTTCAATAATTTTATTCCTCAGTAAATCTGTCCAGTATTTTTGTGCTCAAGATAAACTGTGTATGAAACTGAAGTAGCTTTCTTAGCATCACCCAGCTGCTAAGAGGAAAACTTTTACTATCTGGATTCCTTACTTTTGATAAATATTTTTATATTAAAAAACAATGTGTGTTCTTTTGAATTTCTGAGTGATGGCATGGGTAAAGTGAATTGAGCTGCAGCTCACAAAAGCTCATGCCAAAAAAGAGGTAAATGGAGGTCAGTCTACAAGACTAGAGCACATGTTTATAGCATCATTATGAAAATGACAGGTGCTGTCCCCAGAGCTAGAGAAACCAACTGTCTTTTGTAGTAATGCTCTCGCTACCTGAGGAATAGTGAATGGAAGTCACAGATTCTGGCCACCATTTAAATTGTATCTACAGAACTAAAACTCTTCTTTCCGTTACAGGCAAAGGCTGATCCTCAGATAAGCTTCCTTCTCAGTAAACAGTGGACTTCATACAGTGTCACTCCTCTATACAAATTCTCATATGGAGAACTGCAGACATATTCTAGACAGCTAAGTCTTTTTATTGCTGCTGAAAAGCAAAAGGGGCTTGCTATGGAAGCTGAGCCTGATCTTGCATATAAAGTAAACTTCTCCTCACTCTCAGCTTTAAAAATGACAGAAAATGAACAAGCATCAGTCCTTATTCAGGTAGGTGGTATAGTCCTTCGCTTTTGATACCAAAAGGGAGGGTTAATTTGATTTAAATTGAACTGATATGTTTCACTTAAGGACTAAATTTAATTATATAAATTACACCTTAAATCACTAGTAAGGAAGATTTTATTTAATCTTAACTTTTTTTGTTTTTTTGGAGGTTACCTTTATATATGTTGAGAGATGTACATTTCATTAGAAAGCAGGCACACACTAATAGATGATTCTGTTATTATTGTCAGATTAATTATCAGTTCTTTGAAAACTGGATTCCTTGCATGTATATCCAGATTCCTCCCCTCTGTCTCCCCAACATTTCTATTCATTTACTTTCTCTGTCTTTGCATTTGGAGAGGCAAGGCTGAGAAACAGAATATGTGCTTCATGTACACTGCCTGCAGAATAGGAGTAATCAAATTATATTCTATCTTTCCAGTATGTTGCTGTTAACATATAACATTCTATGATATATTATATGACTATGTTGTATAATATAACTATGGCATTTATGATGATATGCTTGCCGTACGCTCTTCATTTACTATTTGTTTTAATGACACTTTGATATGTCCTTTAAATTTTTAAAAATTGGATTTTTATTTTATTTTTTAAAAAATCAATTATTTTCATTAAGCCATCCTATGTATTTGTCTTAACACTTCTGAATGATACTGTTGAAGATAGACAGTTAAATCACTCATTCCGTTAGGTATGCCACCACTGTCTCCCTCAGCTCTTAAACAGACTGGATTTGTTTGAACACCAGTGTCTAAATCCAGCATTGCACTGATATTGTAGTGCCTGTGCCACAGAATTTAGCCTCTCAGCTGAAGCCTTTGAATCATAGAATCATAAAGTTGGAAGAGACCACAGGGACCATTGAGTCCAACCCCCTGCTATGTAGGAACACCCATCAAAGCATTCCCAACAGATGGCCATCCAGCCTCTGCTTAAAAACCTCCAAAGAAGGAGACTCAGCCATACTTCAAGGGCAGCATATTCCACTGCCAGACAGCTCTGACCGTTAGGAAGTTCTTCCTGAGGTTCAAGTGGAATTTCCTTTCCTGCCCCTTGAATCCATTGCTCCTTCTAGTCTCTGGAGTGGTAGAGAACAAGCCTGCTCCCTCCTCAACATGACATCCCTTCAAATATTTAAACATGGCTATCATGTCCCCTCTTAGCCTTCTCTTCTGCAGACTAAACATACCCAAGCTCCCTAAGCCATTCTTCATGCGGCATGGCTTCCAGACCCTTCACCATTTTGATCGCCCTCCTCTGGACACGTTCCAGCTTGTCGACATCCTTCTTGAATTGAGGTGCCCAGAACTGGACACAGTATTCCAAATGAGGCCTAACCAATGCAGAATAGAGTGGTACCATTACCTCCCTCAATCTAGACACCATACTCCTATTGATGCAACCAAGAATCGCATTGGCTTTCTTAGTTGCCGTGTCACACTGCTGACTCATGTTCAGCTTGTGATCTACCAAGACTCCTAGATCTTTTTCACATGTGCTGCTATCCAGCCACATGCCCCCCATCCTATACTTGTGACTTTCATTTTTTCTGCCCAAGTGCAGGACCCTACATTTCTCTCTGTTGAAATTCATTTTGTTAGCTTTGGCCCAGCTCTCCAATCTTGTCAAGGTCGTATTGAAATTTGATCCTATCCTCTGGTGTGTTAGCAACCCTTCCCAGTTTGGTATCATCTGCAAATTTGATCAGCATGCCCTCCATTCCTTCATCCAAGTCATTGATGAAGAATCATCTGAAAACAATCTCTGGAGGATTTTTCAGACATCTAAATTAGGTTTCTGGGTGTACAGAGCTATAGTGAAGAGCAGGAATTATTTTACCTTGAATCTGTTGGCAGAAGCACAAGTCAGTGGATCTCTGCCATTGGATTTAGGTTAAAAATCTGCAGTTAAAATAAGTTACTCTGTCACCAAGTTTTGATGCCCTGTCTTTATTATACAATTTCTATTTGGTTGAGAACCTGTCTATCAGAGTGAGTGGGGGAGACAACCCACTGCAGTGTGTCTTCTGCTTACTGCAGACAATGACTGTCTCACAATAAGTGCCAGTGATTCTACTATTTCCTCAAGAATCTTTAAAGCTTGACCCTGCTTTGGTGACAGGTAACCTGACCAGGGATTTGGACTTGTATCTTTTAATATTCTTGAGCAGAGAACAAGTAAGAACAGGGGTGTGCAGAGGAACTACCATTTTCATGTAATGTGAATGAAGTGGTGATACTTGATCCTATTTCTTATTTTTGGTAGAACTCTAGGGCCTGAAAGGAGACAAGGATTAGTAACAGGAAAAAAACAGACACTGTAGTGTACCAAATGCCTTTCTAGTCTAGCACCCAGCTACCTAAAGCAATCTGGCAGTTGTTTATGAGAAGATTACAGAGCAGCTCTGCAGCAACTGACATTTATAGATACACTGCTTTTGATCATGGACGCCTGATAGAGCCATTGAGAGATCTAAAAGCCATCTGCTTAAGCCTGCAATTGCCGAGTAAGTCCTATTGAACGGACACAGGATCAGGGAAAGAGTCTGTATGCTACTCACAGTGACTGAAAAAAAGCCCATCAGTGTGTTAGATGCTGTAACATTTGTCACTGAAGTAATATTGGGGGAATATATTAGTACATCTGATTTGGCTTCTAAAATTATATTGTGTCAGGCAATTTTCATATCTGCGATATGTCTTGTTTCCCATCTGTTTGTCTCTTTTCCCCTAGATCACACAAAGATCACAAGTGACAGCTGCAAACGAAGGAGATAAAGTAGTATGGATGGGCTGGTTCTGTTGTACGTGTGGAGATGACATTTTAGAGACTGTAATGGAGGATTTCACTTGCTTGCCTTTGTTCCTTGTAAATGGTGCGAAGGGTCTCTTGGACCTTGTTGAAACTTGGTTTCAGCAGAAGTTCGATTGTTGTTTCAGTCCCTTACACATCAGTCCTATCAGCCTTGCTTGGATGGCTGCAATGTGGTCTGGGTGCAATGTGGACAGCCGTATAGTGGCAACAGAATTGACTTTCTCTGTACCTTGTACTGCTTACCCTTTGGATATTTCCTATGCAATCCATCCTGAAGATGCAAAAGCCCTTTGGGATTCAATCCAGAGTACTGAAGGAGAAGTCCAACAAGAAGAAGTGGAATTATTCATGGAATGTCTTTACAATCACTTTCATAGACACTTCAAGATACACCTGTCAGCCACAAGACTGGTGAAAATTTCGACATCTGTAGCCTGTGTCCATTCTACTGGGAAGATAAAGGTATGGGATATAGCTCACTGAATAGTAACTATTAAGTGAATCTTTTATTAAAAAAAGAAGAGAGAAGAAACTGGAAAAAAAATAGCCAATATTGGATTCTATTTGATCATATGCAGAGTGAAAGAGTTGAAACTGATAAACTGTAAATGGTTTAAGTTGTGGGATCATTCTGGAGTTGACTGTTCTAAAGTATTTGAGGCTTCAAATACACTGCTTCAAAAATGCAAAATGGGAATATTAGCAAATATCAAAACGTCACAATTTTTCATCCCCAGCCATAGAGGTCTGACTGCAGCAGTTCTTACCAACTAATCATTTATATTTTAGGAAGAAGCCATTTACAGGTAGCCTGTTAGTGACTCTCTCACAAAACACACACACACACTGTACTGTGAACAGATATTCAAGAAAAGCAGGTCTCTGGCTCCCCTAGCTGCAGAGAGTGGAGATGCAGGGGCAAGGGAAGAGTGCTAGACCTCTCTGCATTCCCCTCTCAAAAGACTCAAATACAAGTCAAGGAACTAATGGCTCATTGGTTTTTGTGCTCTATTCCTTTGTCGTCTCCTACTTTTCTTAGCAGTATGCTGTCATTTTTGTCTTCACATTTTTCTTTCCAAGGTGGGAAAAAGTAGGAAAGGTAAAAGGAATGAGTGATTATGTATGTTTCAGAGACACCAGTTTTCAGATTATGGAACCTTTTCATTTGGATTATGGAACCCAGGTTATTGCCTGTGTTGTACAGAGGCCTTCCCCTCATTTTGCAGGAGCAATATACTTGGCAAGATTACCAGTCCAGATCAAATACCAGAATATCTTCTGTATTCTACACTATTGGAAAATGCTTTCCATCATCAGGTCTTGAATGTTGCTTAGTATCCTGTATTTCTGCTGATGTCTCACATACCATTCCTATTAGTTTATCAACCTTCAAGTGCAAATTTTCGGCTGCAGAGGGAGAAAAACAAATTCCAGTTTGGTAGATGAATTAGGATCTAAGCCTTAGTTATTCAGATGAACACCACTAATTCCATCTTTGCTAGATAATATCTCAAAGTGTTAACAATATTTTGTAATCTGCTATACAATATTGTTTAGCAATATTCTAAAAATGCTTTGAAAAATATTTCAGTCAGCATTCTGAAATGGAAAACATGGATTTTTCAATGCTCTGAATTATTTCCACTGGTTCTTATTTCAGGCCAGTGGACAGGAAGAAATATGGTTTCCTCTTCTCCATCCTTCCCATCTTTATTGCCAAGTAAATAACCTTTGGTCTTGTAGATGATAAACTGTCCCCTTTATACTTCACCACTAGAATTTAACATCTGAAGGGCCACAGTGCAGTTCCCAAGCACTGGAAAAAAAATAATAAACTGGATGTGCAGTGCAGAACTTCAGACTTTTGTGGATTTTGAGACAGAAAGCCTGTTAAAATCAAAGGTGGAGGGGAGGGGTTGCCTTTATCATCCTAAGTACTTTTTTACTTTAATATATTCTGTTGTATTGATCTGACTGCAACTCATTTTTTTTTTACAGATTTTCCAAGTCCAGTATCTGATAAGAGTGCTGTTTCTGCTGACAGAACTGGCAATTTCAAAGATACTGTGATGATCTGTTACATGGCAACATCTTACCTATGTTAGCTACAGAAAATATATCTAGCAAAGAGAAACTGACTTTAGGGCCTGTAATTATTTTCTCTGGTTGTTAACCTGTATTCCATTCTGATAAAGAGTGAAGAGTTTCTAAATTTCTTTTCAAGTTTTTGATACTGACTAAAAAACCTTCCACCTGCCTAAAAATATCACAGACCATTAAAAAATGGAATGCCCTACTATGCCAAGTACAATTCAATCTCCACAACTGAAACTGAGCTTTTCTCTGTCAAAGTTAGGGTTAGAAGGTTCTGAAATGTTCTTTAATTTCTGACCACTTGATTTTTGACAGCATGTAAAAAAACAAACAGTGGGTGGTTAAAATACTCCACGGGCTCTTCTTATATCAAACATGATAGTGAAAAGTGTACCCAAACAAACAAAAATGAAGGGTGAGGGGACAGAATAGCACTTATGTAAAATAACTATAGACTTCATGTCTATTTAATGTTACGAAATAGAACTTGTAATATTGTAGTCTGGGAATGTTTCTGTTCCAATAGCTGTACATTTCTGCAGGGTACTCTGTGTCATTTCTCCCTTCCACAAACTTTTGTTTTTCCTTAACAAAGTTTTTGTGTCCACTGGGGACTTTGGGGGCAGCTTCTCTATTATAAAGTTTTTTTATTTTGAATATTTGTAAACACGGGCATTTCTGTAAACCTGCTGCTGTCACTTTTTGCTCTTGGTTGTGCTATCTTGGCTACATAACCAGTAGCATTCATGCATGAACATCTGCAAGATATGATGAGTCAAGTTGCCAAATGATATTCAAAAAAGAACTACCAAAGCTATCTCTATAGCCCAGAGTATACCCAATACCTGCCTAATATTAAAAGCTGTGATTTGAATCTCCCTTGGTTAAAATTTAATCAGTATTCTCATCCTGCTCAAATTTGCACAAAGAGCTATTGCAGGAGCGGTTTGCATGTGTGCACGCCCATGTGTTCTATTCTGGTGCTATTCCTCTAAATCAAATTATTTATAGTAGGGTTTTTTTAGCTTTGTACTTGTTAAGTTTTTAATAATTTTTATTAATAAAACTTGCAGAAAACACATACAACATTAAACACCTATATCTTATAATGCAAACAATAAAGTAAAGTCAAACTACAGGAAGAGAAATTTCATCTAAACATCAGGAAGAACTTCCTGATGGTAAGGGCTGTTTCACAGTAGAATATACTGCCTGGGAGTATGGTGGGATTACCTTCTTCAGAGGTTTTTAAACAGAGGCTGGATAGCCATTTGTTGGAGGTGCTTTGAATGTGTGTTCCTGGATGGCAGGGGGTTGGTTTTTATGGCCATTATGGTCTCTTCCAACTCTATGATTCTATGATTCTAAGTACAAATCATAATGCAAACATTAAAGACAGTAAGAATTAAAAGAACTGAAAAAAGAAAATAGAAAAAGAGAGGGGGAAAAAGAAATTACACAAATGCATAAGCCGTCACCTATAAAGATAGAAGTACAAGTAAGACAAGAATGATAAAGGTTTTTTCCAAATTTTCTCGAGCTGTAAGTTCTATTTTAAATCCAATCACCCCTCTAACTAAATTCCTTTCTTTACATCTATCCTTATATTTAAGATCTGATTTTATAAACTAAAACCTACAGTTGCAAAGTCATTTCAATGCGTCACATGGTCAGTAAAAGGTTTCCATACCTTTAAATAAGAGTCCATTGTGTTTTCCTTTAACAAAACTGTAAGTTTATCCAGTTGTGCCAGATCCATTAGTTTTTGCATCCATTCCTCTTTTGGGTATCTTACTATTTTTCCAATATTTTGCATATGTGATTCTTGCAGCTGTAACCATGTATTGTATTAAATTTCTATGTCATCTTTCCAATTTGTCATTCATATCTATTATACTTAGGAGTAATAGTTCAGCTCTGAATACTATTTATTGCTCACACCTTTATATATTTTTGCTAATTTACAGAGAGTCATATACCATTTAAACATCATTTTATAAAAAATTTTGCTAAGGTCATTACAACAATTACTAAACCCTTCACCCAGATTCCTTCTGATTGATCCAGTTTGATATTACATCCTAAGCACTGAGCTGAATATATCATGCATTCTTTTATCTGTTCTTCCTCTATTAATTCTTAGCAACAATTTATACATCAAGTGGAATACTCTAAACAGCAGTTTTTCAAATTCAGTTATATTTCCCTCAAAATTAAATCTTTCCTTATCTTTGAATCTTTCTCTGAGCTGGTAGTATGTTAACCACTGAAGCTTGCACTTTTCTTGTTTTAAACATTGTAATTGTTCGATATTCCAAGTACCTTCCTCCTCCTTCACCAAATCTTTATATCTTATCCACATTTTTTAAACTGCCCGTTCCCCTTCTATAAAACACTTCTTACAGACACAGTCAATCTAGTATTTTACATCCAAATCTCCCTTTATATTTTTCCTATATCTTAATTAATGTTTTTCTTATAATATGATTTTTGAATCCCAAATAAGCGTTAATTTTCCTATACCAAAGGTAGGCATGCCATCCAAATTTTAATTCACGTCCTCCTAATTGTAATAGCCTTTTATTTTCTAGTGTGATCCATTCCCTTAACTAAACTAAACATGAAGTTTCAAAATATATTCTGAGGTCTGGCACTCCTAATCCTCCTTGTTCTTTAGCATCTATTAAAGCTTTCCATTTTATCCTTGGTTTTCTATCAGCCCAAATAAATTTTAATATCTCTTTGTGCCAATTTGAAAATGAGGTATTGGAAAAGATAACATTGTAATAGCAGGTATTCTCCCCATCAAAGAGAGGTTTGTATTCTGCCACTTACTGAGATCTTTTTTGATCTTCTCCCAGACCTTAATGTAATTGTTTTTTGTATAACTGTTGATTTTTAGATGTTAAAGTGATGCCCAAACACTGAATCTTCTTCACTATTTCAAATCCTGATTTTATATATAGTTATTTTTCTCCTTCAATATTCATATTTTTGTTATGATTTTTGTTTTATCAATATTTAAAGCCTGATACTTTACCATATTCTCTTATTCTTAACATCAACTGGTCTAAACTGATCAATGGATCTAACATTAAATCATCTGCAAAGTCTTTCATTTTAAGTTCTTCCTATTCCTCTTGTATCTTCGTCTTTCTTTATTGCTCTGTTAAATTTTCTAATACTAAAATAATAATGGCAAAAGGGGCACCCTTGCCTCATTCCTTTTTCAATGTTAATATATTCTGTTGTATTACCTTTTTTTTTTTTTTTTGCTTTTTTGGAAAGAGTAAATAGCAGTTTTAAATGACTTCTAGTTATGATGGATTTAAATGTAATGATGTGTTTTAAGAATCATCTCGGGGTTTTAATTTTAAAATGCAATACTAAACTCTTGATTTAACTATTACTCCTAACTAGATGAGACCAACTGAGTCATTAGGAACACAGGCCAGGATACAATGTAACACTTGTGAAATATAATGCTTCACCAGCATGGGTTTGCATGGCTGCCTCTTCTCCCTACAGAACATAGCTTCCAAATTTCCAAGTATGCCCCTGTGGCCACTTGGTGCCTAGAGGTGTTTGGTGAGCTCAAGCGCTTTCCCCCCACAATTCTGGCAACTGGGAGAAGAGAGAGCAAATCTCACTCCCACATCTCCAGCAAGTACTGCATACTTGTTGGAGGCCCAGGAGAGTGGTAGCTGTTGTTTTCTGGGAATTCTGCAGGCACTAAATGGCTATGAGTGTCATTAACTGAATTCACACACACACACAGAACAGTGCTTAAACACTATTTATTAGGAGTGTGATACATCATACAGGACTTCAGTGAGTGAATTGGAGGCAATTAGCAAGATTCAAAACATAAAAGACAAAGAGTACATCTTCCCACCCACAAGAGACCTTGAAGTCTTGGTGTAGCCTGGCTGTGCTTATCAGTGCATTCCTAACTTTTGTTTATCTAACGGTCTCTGGTTCTCATACCTTGTTACAAGCAAGCTGCTACTTAACTCCTACTACATATCCCATTACTAAAATATGGAGGGCTACCACCAATGAGGGTATATACAGAAGTTCTGTTTTCCAACATCAGAAGAAATGACACAGACATACTAAGGTTAGAATCCTGTTTGCAACATTTGCTGCAATAAGACATACAAATTCCATTGACACAGTGGGTTGTCTCTTGCTGGAACTTACAGTTGGACTGAGGCCTAAATATTTTAGCAAGTATATGAGTTTTAAAATACTAATTTATATTAAAATATTGTAATTAATTTCTCTCAGCTAATTTAACTACTTTGACTACTTATCTGTAATATATGCTAAACCTTTGTTTTAACATTGGGATTCAGGCAAAAAGGAAGCAAACACCAAGTCCTTATGGACAATACATAGGCTCTCTGACCCAGAGGGCTGGAAGCTCTTGTCACCTTGAAGGAAGATATTGCTGCAAGGAAAATGACTTTAACTCTGCTAGCTTTAGGAGCTCAAAGGCTAGTGACATAAGAGCCCAAAGAACTAGTCTGACATCCCAACTAGGGAACTGTGAATCACAGGTGGACTTATATTTATTGCCCCTGCCAGGAATTTATGTGAAGGTGCTGAGCTAAGGTGCATGGAAGGAAAGGTTGTAGGATTGTTCCCAATACAATACACTTGCGGGTATGAGGCTTGAGGCTTGACTAGTCAGGACTTTAAAAACAAAATGAGGTTAAAGAAATCTCTTTGGATTTTCCCCTTTGCTGCAGCAACACTGCCAGACAGCACAGCATGACACCTCAAACTATTTGTAGGTGCTGTTTGAGCTGCAAGTGTGGTGTATACCACTCCTAGAATATACTCCTTGGCTCATTTGCCCAGCATGAAGCCTTAACTAGCTTGGATTGGGGTGGAAAGATGCTTCTTTGTCTAAGAAGGTTGCATTGAAGATGAGGCCATGGCTTCCTGACAGAGCTTTTGTAAAACCATGATCTCCTTGTCCCATGGAGGTCCCCTAAGGATCTGAGCTCTCTTTGATCTTGCACATTATTTGGAAGGGTGGAAATTTGTACAGCAGTCCCAGAGGCCACTGGGAAGTCAGAGCATCCATTCTTCCCCTCCCAGGTCCAGTAGCTTGAGAGAAAAATACTCTCTCGTTTGAGGACAACTCAAACAGGTTCATTACAAGAGTGCCAAACCTTTGTCAAACTCAAAACACCTGTGGATAAAGGTTCTGCTCCCCTGGATTTATGTTTGTCAATTCAGCCAGTCAGCTATCTTGTTTAGGTGACCCTACAGGTACTTCGCTGGGTGGCAGCTGAAATTCTGCCCATGAAGGGAAGAACCAATGTCCCTCAGTAGGGACTGTGGTCTTGTATCCCCTTCACCAGATTATGTGCGCTATGGCTGTGACATCCATGATGATCAAAATGTCCCTCCCTTGTATAAATGGAACAAAGGCCTGTAGTACTAAGCAGATAGCCCTGAGGTCCAACCAGCTTATACCATGAAGCCCCTCTTCTGACCACAGAACCTGAGTTAGAAAGGTACCATGATAAGCCCCCAACATCCCCTCAGACTTGCATCCATGGTAACTAAGGGGGTTGAGGTGTCTTGACTGGATAAGGCCAGGGAGAGCTACTAGAGAGGTAAATCCATGACCTTCCCAGGAACTGAAACTAGGATCTGTCTCTGTCTGGTGATGTTCTCCTGAAGAGTTCTGAGGTGCCCTCTTGCTGGCGGCGATATAGGCAAAGAGAAAGTATAGTAACACTGCCAGGAGTATCAGACTTACTTGACAACCCTAGTGGACAATTCTGGCCATTGTTTGGAAAGGAAGACCATGTCTTGCTGTCTAGTATTGCTCCCAAGTGAATTATGTACTGGGAGGGGCACAACTAAATTTTCTTAATATTTACCAGAGCCAGCCTGAGATAGCAAGATAAGGATATACTGACTCTTGAGAAAGAGCACCAGATTGATTATCCAGGTTGTATACTTTGACCTCTGTTTCCTGAGACACACCACAAGGGCTGCCAGCACTTTGGTGAAAACACTTGAAACTCTGAATTGATAGTGAGGTCCCTGGTAAGTGAACTTCAGAAACTTTCTATGTGCCATGTCAGTTAAAATATATAAGTAGCCTGCAGTCAGACTGAGAGAAAAAAGACAGTTCCCTTGCTGGATACATTCTATAATGGAGTTGAGTGTCTCTGTCCTGAAATGACATTTTTAGAGGAAACTATTTATATGCTGGAAGGTTGGGATGGCCTTCCAATCCCCTCTATAGTTGTCCATCAGAAAAAAGATGGAATAAGAACCAGGGAAGCACTGGTGAAAAGATACTGGTTCTATGGTGTATTGCAGATATTGGATAGCAATTGGGGCTAGATGGTGTTTCTCTGGAGATCTTAACTTGGGGGAAGGTAAATACAAGCCCTAAGGTGGAGGAGGTCTAACGTGCAGCCATGGAATATTGTCCTTTAGGACCCAGGAATTATATCATCCCTTGCCATTGGTGGGAAAACAGTTGAAGCCTTCCCCATACAGGAATCGATAGACAGACATTACTTCTTTCTACCCCACTGGTTTTCATTTCCAGAGAGTCTGCTGCCAAAGGACTGTAACTGCTGCTGCTGTCCGGGCTGCTGCCTCAAGTAAAAGGGGTGAAAGAACTGCATCTGCATCTTTGCAGGCTTTTTGTTCTCCCTTGTGCCTGTGAGCAGAATGTTCTTTTTATCCCTAGTCTCCACAGGGACCCAGGGTTCCAGTTTTTGGTCAGGGTAATGGAAGGTGCAAACTCTGGAGCTTTGTTCTTGACAGGAGAGACTTCTTGATCCACAAGGAGCCTGAAGATCTCCAGATCAGCTGCAATCAGGGATCTATGGACATCTGCTCAGGAATGGAGTGGCCAATGAACACACATTTGAAGAACTTACTGGGAATGTGGACAAAGTTACAGAGCAAGTAGCAACTGTTACTGGAAAAGTGGACAAAGTATCAGAGCATGTTAAAAGAGCATTAACCCAAGTAACTGGCGAAGTTAAAAAAAATCCAACAGCTATCCGAAAAGACACCTACTGAAGTACAACAGAATAAGAGAGTCACAATGACTTTGACACAAAGAACTCAAGACTTAGAGACTAGAGCCTCACAGATGGAGACAAGAATTCATCAAGAATTTGAAAAACATTTGGATGAGATGGCATTTATATTTTTTCAGGAGCTGTGCCCTATCTGGGGGAATGAAGTACTGCAAACAAAAATAATAGAAAACTTAGCTAAATTCATGGAAGAGGTTGGAGATAAATTAGAAAATATTTTAATCTCTACCTATCATCTGAACTCTTTGTAAGCTAGAAGGATGAAAGTACTAAGAGATGCGATAAATCAATTCTATTATAGAAAATGGACAGATGAACTTTTGGAGTTGCACTGGAAATCATGGAATATATAGGCTATTCAGCTTATACTTTTGAAAGAGGCTCCAGTCTGCATTCTCAGGAGAAAGAAGAGTTGTAATCCTTTGGTAAATGTGTTTAGAAGAAAAACAAATATCCCTTTTATCTGGAATAGACTGGAAGGCATGATTTTCATATATAATACAGAAATAGGTTGAATACCATTGATGGGATGAATGACTTTCTGAGAGTTTTAAACTGATAAAAAGAATAAAGAATCGAGAGGGGTACATTGGACTTAGAATCACTATAATGCACTGATGACAACCATTTGATTGCTAAAATGTACAAGTTTCTGTTGAAGTTAGAAATGAAAGATGAACAAGTAAAAGAATATATGATCAGATGGGCAAGAAACTTTGGATACTATATACATAGGAATCAATGGGAAAAATAATGGACAAAGGATATTAAAAATGTACTTTGCCATGATCTTCAAGAAAATGTAAAATGATATACCACTGATATTTGACACCAGAGAGACCCGCAAAGATATATGAAAATACAAAGAACGAAAGTTGGAAATGTCAAGATCAGGTTGGATCTTTGTACAATATGTGGTGGACTTGTGAAAAAGCTAAACAATTTTGGCTTAAGATACAAAATGTGATCCAGAAGATTTTGAAAGCTCAAATACTGAAGAATCCTGAGTTATGCTTAATAGGAATTTGGGCAGATGATACAACTATTGATAAGAAACAGCATAAATTGGTGCAACATATGTTGTTGGTGAGATTAGTATATGCAAAGTACTGGAAAGGAAATCTACTCAATGGAATTGATAGATTGATGGGAATAGCTGAAATGGACACTCTGTTACATATAGGTTAAAGAAAATGTTTTTTTTTTCTGAATGGAAATGTCTGATTGATTATTTAGAGAAGAATGAGAGTGAATTGATGAGAATAGGTTTTTGAACTTGCTTGTATTTTTAAGCTCTGATTCTTTCCTTCACTACCTAAGAAGTGTTATACGACAACATAAAATTATATTAGTGTTGCTATTTTAGCTTTTCAATATTGATAATATATAGATTTTAGCGATAATGTTTATCAGTGATTTATAAGATTTAACCATTACTCCATTTGTTATTGTTTTCCATTAGTATTTTTGGTTTAAACATGATGAACATATTTAGGTTATAAAGGTATGATACCAATGTCTACATGCCAGGAAAGGGCATAAAGGTGGGCTCTGTGTTAGGTTTGGCCCTCACCTCAGGAACCTTGATTGAGGAACCTCCTCTTGGATCATCTCACAAACCTCTCTTTTGTATTCAGAATCTGACTTTTTTAAAGAAGTGATTTAATTCTCCAAAGAAATAAAAATCTAACTGTATTCTGGCAATCAACCTCTCCTTCCTACCTTTCTGAAGATACAAGAGATATGGAGGCCTCCCTGCATGAGTAATAAACATCTGAGGAGACCTGCATTGTCACAACCCAGCTTCTCTGCATAGGAGACTTCCCTTTCCTGCTCACCTTTTTTGCTGCCTTTGCTAAGCATAAGGCCAGTCCATGTGTCTACAACTGGGGAGGAGTGGGAGGCACCTGCGGAGGAGTGCACCTGATGGCTTTCCTTGAGCATCTCAATCTGCTTTAGATATGGCATCTTGGTGCACATCCAACATGGAGAATGAGGCTTGGTGTGCTGCAGAAGAACTAAAATGAATAGCCACAATTGTACGTGCAGGGAAGTGAGACATCAGGAATCCCCTCTCCATCAAACTGCCCTGGGAGGCCTCCTCCACCCTCTGAGAACTGGGGAATCAGGCATGAGAGCCAAAGGCTGAACTTGAGGGAAGGACTGTTGCCAGCCATGAGAGATGGAGGATTGGGAAGGTTCAGTCTTCCTCTTCCACCAAAGCATTTGTGCCTACTACAGCTGAGACAAATGTGGTGCTCACCATGAGTGGCAAAGGTGCATGTGTTAGAAGGGTGTTGAGAATTAAGAGAGCTGCCCTATTATCTGTCACATTGAGGGAGCACAAGGGAACACTCCCTGCCTGTCTGGAGGGAAGATTCTCCTACTCGTGCCTCCCTTCCTCAAACACATTGAAGGAATCCTGTGATAAGGCTAGGCTTCCCACTTTCTCCATAATCCAGCCTTCTCAGAGCAGGAAAGGCTGCAAAGAACTAGCCAAATGAAGGCTAAAAAACTCTCACTGATGCTGGGACTGAGGTGATCTTGTTCTCTCAGTCAAGCAGGTCCTGGAGCAGGGACAGGTCACCTCTCCCATAGCTGGTAAAGGCTGCAGTTAATTAGAATAGATCCTTCATCTCTCAAGTGGGAGAAGATAACTCAGCATGGGAGACCCTCCTCTGCTGTTGGAAAATTTTTTGTGTAGAGTAGTTGAAGCAAATTCAAGGGAAAAGCAAAGACAAATTGCAACAGGAGAGATACATACTGTTGTGTAGGTTGACCTGGAATAACCAGCCAAAATATTCTGCTCTTAGAAGCTACCCAAAGTTGGTTACCTTATAAGTGTAGTATAGATCAGTTCTTCTCAGGCTATCTGATGTCAAGGAGAGGCAATTATTTTTCCCACTGTGCTGGGGACCAGCATTAGATTTTTGCCCATTGGATACGGTTCTTTCTTTCTTAAGAAACTTTCTGGGGATCAGCAGCCAGTGACTCAAAGACCAGAACAGATCCAGGGCTTACCAGTTTGAGCATCACTGGTATAGGCGACGATTCTAGCAACTCAGCCACAAGAGAAGAGAACACACACAGAGAGATTTTATTTATGCAACACTATTTATACAAATTAACTCATGCTAGAAACAGCATAAATGATATGTAAACAATTGTTTACAGAATACTTTTTCTTTGTAAAGGTGCAAATATTTAAAATGTAAACACAAGAATGCCAACCTTGAGGGCAAAAGGAAGGGTATTATCATCTAAGAAAACTTTTTCAAACATCCACTTGTGTTCTCTCCCCTTCATCTACTCAAAGACACTGAAGGTACTGAAGCTAATTTTTAAAAATTACTGGCAGCCCAGTTTAGTATCACTTGCATTCCTTTCCAAAACCTGTAACACAATGGGAACATGGGGCCATCACACTCAAGCCATGTTGGAATGCAACTCCTATCCAGCAAGCAAAGCCAACAGTGACAGATTATTGAAGCTGTACTCCAACATATTTGGAGGGCCTTGCTGAAGATCAGCAAGCTTAAAGCAGTGTATCAGCTGCTGCCTGCTTGAGACTACACAAACGGGACGCCGTTCAAGACCATGCCAAGTCTCAATCCACAAGTGGTGAGCTACCTTTACCTGGTTGGGATGTTACTTACAAATTGCTCCTTTCCTCCTAAACCCACTAATTCAACAGCAGTGGCATAGTTACACTGAAACAGTTTGAAGAAATTCCACAGAACTTTTAAGGGTTCAGTCCCCACAACCGGTTTAGTCCCCTTGCAAGAGAAATGAAGTCCATTTTAGGAATAAAAATGGCAATCCAAGCATAAAGTCACAGTGTTCACATACTAATTCCAAAAGCCTTTTTCTGAAGGCAAAATAAAGGTGGCCTTATTTTGACTTTGAATCCCAAAATTTAGACATCACTTCATTTGGGCTTAAATATACCTACCAGAGGCAAGGGCCATAAAATAGAAGCTCTTAATAGGAGATAAGAGATGAAGTGCCTTGGATAGTTTTTTTTTTGCTTGTTTAATCACAGCAGCAAAATTACAATTCAAATACATGTATTCCATATGCACACACATGCAATGTATGTGCATATGTGTTCACTAGAATAGGGATGTAGCCCTCTAGATGTACAACCCTCAGCACTGGCTATGTTGGCTAGGAGTTTCAGTCCAACATTTGAAGGGCTGCAGAATCACCACTCCTGCTGGAGAATCAACTAGTTCTAGCTCCCACTATGCTCATAACATAACATTTCAGCTTACAAGCCTGAAAACTATACACAGAGCACAGTCCATCTAAGCATTCTCTAGCACAAACTCCACTCAAATGATCAGGTGCAGCATAGATACTCTGTGCTCTAGTATTGCTCTCAATCAGTTCTTTTGGGGTTATACAGGAAAACTTGCAGAAAGATAATCAGCTTCTTATTTCTTTTCCTTACTCCAGTAAGACCATGAGTTTTTAATCTTCTGGTCTTCCCGAAGTTTTCCCAGTGGAACTGACTGTACTGCTCTGTGCTTTTATAAAGATTTTAACTATAGTTTAGAGTTTACACAGCCTCATCTAGAAAGTCACATGTATGAACACATTAACCAATTGTACCTGGAAAAAAAACATAAAACTTTAATCATGGTATCAAAAATATATCATACAAATTAAATGAAACAAGTTTAGCATACAGAAAACTTCCTGTCTAATACAGTCACTGTAGATAATTGATGGGAAGCCAAATTCACCAATAGCATCTCCTACACAAGCTCTAACGAAATGAATTGGATTTATACAACTTCCATTCATTTCAGCTGAGCAGACACAGAAGACTCTCTGTAATCAAACCCAAACTATGTTTCAGAGAGACATTCTTCTTTCACCAGGTCAGATATCTTGTTCATCTCTCAGCAGACTCTTCTTTGACTGAATGCACATATACTTTGAGGTCATTGCTTTAAGTAACATTAAATTCTAGCTTCTTCAGAATGATAGTGAAATTGGGATGGGGAGACAAAGACAAGGAAAACTGTTCCAGGTAGTTTCCTGAAATAAAGTGGGCTTGTGTAACAATAGTAGTGGAGGGGAAATATGCTTGGAACATCCATCACAGTCCCATAGGAAGAGGCACCAGCAAAGAATATGTGTGATCTCATTTTACTAGAGTCTGTAAGAGTTCAGAAGTCACCAAGCTGACTAGTTTTAATGGATGGTAGATGTCTCCCATTGGCTTTTACCATATATGAGATTCACAATGTGTCATTTTGATAACTCCCACACCACCTCCAAGTCGACGATAGTTCATTCCTCCATATAGCCTGCAAAGGAAAGACATGGTCTATTATTTTGACAACTATTATTACAGAACAGGAAAAGCAGGAATCAAAACCCTCCCTGTTAGAAGATTGCATTATAAGTGAAGTGGTGGGCAAATGGAATGAAGATCTCACATAACAGCTGTTGTACCCACTTGTTCTCTCTTTTGAAAATCACATTCACACGCTTATTTCAAGTCTTGCAGCAAAGAAAGCTTACTACTTTTTCAGTCTGGACAGTGAGCTTAACAATTTCTGGAGCTGAGCCAAACTATATGACCACAGGCAGCACCCCCAGCCATTTTTGCAACCCACAGATCCCAACAGGTAACTCCTTCCTAATACCTCTAGGAACAAGCAGTGCTGTATTTATTGAGCTTGGCTATAAAAAAATTAAAACAAACAAACACAAACAAACAGAAAACAGAAATAGACTGGAAGTCACTTCTATTGAGATTCCCCCCTGCTCTATTCTTAAAAAATGCTTTGAGTTTAGTGTGACCAACAAAGGGTCTAGGGTGTTGAAGATTGGCACTTAGACCTCCCAAGGATTGTGAAGAATGGAGGGGAGCTTCTGTTATAGGACACCCAGGATACTTCACCTTTCATTTACTTTTTTGTAAATGCAAGGTCCTTATTAGAGTATTTGTAGGGGAAAAAATTAAGAGTGATCTTAAATGAGTTCTCCAACTATCATTGTGTTTCCATATACAGAGCTAATACTACTGTGCATATTAGTACAGAATTTAATGTCTTTAACATCTCAGCTTTCGGTCCCATGGCTGTTCATTAGAGAGTTAAGTCCTACTGAACTTTGCCAGAAATATGCCTGTGATTGGGTTACAAGGAAAGCTTGAAAATATAAGGTAGAGTCTATGTTATAGACGAAGTTGAGCAAAATCACTAAAGCTAGGAAGAGGCAGCAGGAAAATCAGATTACAGAACAGTTTTTCTTGAGATAGAATTTGAATTGTTGTTTATCTCTATACTTCCTAGGTTTATCACCTAAAATTAGGAGTCAGGGTGGGTTGCAAATTAAAAGAGACACCATATAGGAAAAATTTACAAATTATTATCAAAATGTAATTAAACTGTCAATACCATTAAAAAACAATTTAAAACATACATGAAAAACAATTAAAAAAACAGTACAGTATCTAATCACCCCTTCTTTAAAATCTGTCCATTCTTTGAAAACTTTATCCTGAATAAAAGATGTCTTTCCCTTTTCAAGGATGATGAAAGGACAAGAAAGAAGGCAAAGGATTTCCCTTAAACACTGCAACCACAAGGTTGTGAGTTCGATCCTGCCGGGCTCCAGGTTGGCTCAGCCTTCCATCCTTCCACAGGTTGGTAAAATGAGTACCCAGCTTGTTAGGGGCAATTAGCTAAAAGCACATTGTAAACCGCTTAGAGAGCACTTAGCTGATAAGCGGTATAGAAATACATGCTATTTGTAATGTATAATGTATTTCATGTTGTTCGCCGCCTCGATCCATGTGGAGAGGCGGGATACAAATAAATAAATAAAAATAAATAAATCTGCATTCCTATGTTCCTATATAATATATAACATACTTATATTAATTATATAATGTTATGGAATATATTGATATATTAGGGGATAAATTGATACTGTTGTAGTAATATTGTAACATTTCTTTAACATTATGGAAATAGTTCTAAATATTGTTAAAATAAAATAAAATAAACCAACACTGTAGGAGTCAATTTCCTATCCCTTGATTAATCAAAATGGTGACCATCAAGATATTAAAAGAAGAATCAGACTTGAAAGTAAAGCTATGAATGAACAAGATCCTCAAGTGTAAATATATATAATTAAATACCAAAGTCAAAATAATCCAGGCCATAGTATTTCCAGTTTTACGTATGTTTGTGAAAGTGAGATAATGAAGAAAGCTGACAAGAAGAAAATAATCTGAAACCCCATGCTGGAGTAGAGTTCTATGGATCCTGTGGACTACTAGAAAAACAAATGAATGGGTCCTAGAGCAAATGAAGCCTGAAATCTCACAAGAAGATGACTAAACTGAGGTTGTTGTATGTTGGACATATTATGATACAACATGATTCAATGGAAAAGAGGATAATGATTAATAAAATGGAAGGTATAGGAAAAGAGGAAGACTGCATTCAGATGGTTTTATCCAATTAAAGAAGCCATGGTCCTGAGTTTGCCAGACCAAGAAAAGCAGCTGATGATGGGAATCTGGGAGGTCTCTTATTCACAAGATCAATAAGTTGTAGTTAACTTGACAGCAAGTAACAACAAAGAACTCTTATTTCTGTAATTTGAAAAATGATGTTGTTCCTAAATTTTCATACAGACTGACCTATGAGAAATTCAGTGATGTGGAATACTTACACTGCATACATCAAGTCACAGTTACTATTTGAGACCTTACTCTAGCATGTAATTAGTATAATGGTTTAAATTCTTAGTGTACAGTTATTAGGAAACAGCTTTGGGTCACAAAGCAATGGAGAGCCAGTGTGGTGTAGTGGTTTGAACATTGGACTATGACCCAGGAGACCAAGGTTCAATTCCCTGCTTGGCCATGGAAACCCACTGGGTGACCTTTGGTGCATCACACACTCTCAGCCCCTGTAAACTCAGGTTCACCTTAGGATTGCCATAAGTTGGAAATGACTTGAAAGCATGCAACAATAATAAAGCAATGTCACCCCTTGCACAGGGTGAATCTCAGGATGGAAAAACGAGTGATTATTTTACAAACTTAGATGAGACACTATCCATTGTACCTGATAAATTCTTCAAATTGTTTTTGTTGGTAACTGCTGTCAAGTCAACTTCTGCTTATGGAGATCCTATGAATGAGGGACTCCAAATCACTCTATCATCAACAGTCTTCCTCAGGTATGGCAGACTCAGAGCCATGGCTTCCTTGACTGAGCCCATCCATCTGTAATGCAGTCTTCCTCTTTTCCTATTGCCTTCTACATTACCACCTCTTACTGTCTTTTTTAGTGAAAGGTGGCTTCTCGTAATATGTCCAAAATACATCAATCTTAGTTTAGTTATCTCGGCTTTGAGGGAGAGTTCAGGATTGATTTGCTCTTGAACCCATTCATTTGTCTTTTTAACAGTCCAGGGTATCCATAGAATTCTTGTTCAAAACCACATTGTGAATGAGTTGATTTTCTTTTATCAGCTTTCTTCACTGTCCAGCTTTCAAAACTATACATAGAAACTGGAAACATGATGACATTGCACAATCCTGACTTTGGTATTCAGTGATATACCTTTACACTTCAGGATCTTGTTTAGTTCCTTCACAGCTGCCCTTCTTCGCCTTCTGATTTCTTGGCTGCAGTCTCCATTCTGATTAATGATTGAACCAAGATATGTAAAATCTTGAACTATTTCAAGGTCTCCATCATCTACTTTAAAGGTCTCCGTCATCTACTTTTAATCTGTGGCCATTATTTTTGTTTTCTTAATGTTCAGCTGGAATTCTGTCTTTGTACTTTTCTGCCTTGACTTTCTTCTGTAATTGTTCCAAATTTTTGCTAGTCTTTCCAAGTCTTTAGTGTACAAGTGAAACAAATAAGGAGATAAAATGCAGCCTTGCCTGACCCCCTTGCCAGTTGGGAACCATTCCATTTCTCTGCATTCTGTCCTGATGGTAACCTTTTGTCTTGCATATAGCTTATACATCAAGACAATCAAATGTTGTGGCACGCTCATTTAAGAGCAATTCAAGTTTTTCATAATCTACACAATCAAAGGCTTTGCTATAATCTACAAAGCATAGCCCAATTTTCTTCTGAAATTCTTTAGTGTACTCCATTATCCAATGTATATTTGCAAAAGATCCCCAGTGCCTCTTTCTTTCCTGAATGCAGTTAGGACATCTGGCATTTCTTGCTCCATATAGGGTAAAAGTCTTTGTTGTAGAATTTTGCTTGCATGGGAAATTAATGCAATGGTCCTGTGGTTACTGCAAGTCCCCTTTCTTTGGAACTGGAATGTATATTAAGTGTTTCCAATCTGCGGGCCACTGCTTTGTTTTCCATATTTGTTGTCGGATGTTAGTTAGAAGTAGAGTAGATTCTGTTTCTATAGCTTGTAGCAGCTCTACTGGTATGCCATCTGTTCCTGGTGATTTATTTTTCCTAAGTGCTCTCGGGGTAGCTTCTGCTTTACTTTCTAAAGCTGTAAGTTTGTCTTCAAATGGTTCTTCCTTGAATGAATATGCCACCCTATCATCCCTTTTATATAGTTCTTCAGTGTATTGTTTCCACCATCTTTTTATTTGGATTTGGTCATGTTATGTGCTCTCTTCCTACCCATATAGCATCCCCACTCTTGGTTTACATTTTCCTTTGATTTCTCAGCTCTTGGGGACAAGGTCTCTTGTTTTTTGTTTTCATCTTCTGGTTTTCTACACTGATTATTATAGCAGTTCTCGTTGGCCTGCAGCGAAGTTGCTGAACAGTTGCCTGCAGGGTTCTGACCCGTTTTCTGTGTCTTTTTACTTTTGCTTCTTCTCTGTCCAAATGGTTGGCCTTACAAAATTCAGGCTCTTGGTCTCCTGCTTCATTTCTTGACCCTAAGCCAAATTTTCCTGCAATATTTGATTCTGCTCTGTTTCCAGCTTTTGCATTCCAATCACCTAGGATTAACAAGAGGTCCTGTTTTGGTGTGTGATCAATTTCCTTCTGAACTCCTGAATAGAATCCCTCAGTTTCTTCTTCTTCTACATAGTTGGAACATAAACTTGTTTATGGTTATAATGATAGGTTTTCTCTGAGGTCTTATTGATATTATTTGGTCAGACTTTATATTATATCCTTTGACTCTTTTGCTACATCTTTCCTCACTGTTAAAACCATCTTATTTCTTATTAGATTTTCATTTCCTGAGTAAAGAACTGTGTAAAGCACTTGACACAAAATTCCCCATTCCAGTCCATTTTACCTTGTTCACCCCAAGTATTGCAACGTTTATACATTCCTTTTCTTGTTTTACTAAGGCTAGCTTCCTCTGATTCATGCCCTCCCGTTCTATGTTTGGACTTTCCTTTCATTTCTGAGCACATCAACAGCTGAATGTTGTTTCACCTTGAGTCCACTTGTGTCATTAGCCACTACTCATAGATGTCTTCAGTTATACCCCTGTAGCTTGTCAAGTGCCTTCCAAACTGGGAGTATCATCTTCTGGCACTATCTCATTTAATTTTGGATTGTTTTATCATAGGGTTTTCATGGTAAAAGATTTTCAGGAGGGGTTTACCATGCCTCCTTTTTTTTGCAGTACTAACAACCATTGGCTATGGTGCCACAGCCATTGTCTGAGAGATCCTCTGCCAGTATCACCCCCATTGTTGCTTCTGCCCACGAGCAAGATGCATTTAGTTTGGCTCCTCAGTGAAAACACCACCGTGGAATGGTAGTGCCATGGTGCAAACACTACTTAGAAATAATGAGTGGAAATAATATTCCGCTTGCAGGCAGGAGCAAATAGTCTGTTTAAACTACCTCACTCTAACCGGTTTTCACAAATGCATCTTCTGCTTTATTGTGTCATCTTAAGATATTACTACAGCAAATTTAATGCAATCCAGCAGTAGCTTTTACTCTCTTTGAGGGAACAGATCTTTAATGAGAATATTGATACTGCTGTCACAAGAAAAGTAACTTATCCACAACTACTAATATTCTCTGCTAATGTGCAGCTAAAAAAACGTATTGGGCTTGTTCTTATTTAGTTTCCCATAGTGACATGTCCAAAAGCAGTGTCCTCTGTGACTGAAGTGTGTGCGCTCTAGAATATAACCTCAATCCACATTTCCTAACACTTTCCTGTTGAAGGACATGGCCCAGGAAGAAAGAAATGATTATTGTGAGTGAACAATTTAGCTGTGCAGATAATACCACTGGGAAAGATTCCATGGCAGGCAAGTAGGGACTCTGGTGCAGATTATTATATACTATGGGAAAATCAACTTATGCAGAATATATAGATCACCCAGAATATTTCTCAAGGTATAAAATCTGAAAAATCTCAGTAGCTCTCTTACACAGTAGCTTTCAGTGAATGAATGTATTTTTTTAAATTTACATGTTTCCAAATCAATCCAGACTCTAACTGATAAAACACAAAAAAATGGATAGTATAGCCTTCTTTGAATCACAATTCAGTATAACAGCTAGCAATTTCTAAAGAAAAGATTAACTCTGCTAGGTACATAAAATATGCAGATTACACACACCCAGACAGGGCCTATTTCTTTCTCTCTCTCATACTGGTATGGCAGCTTCCCAACCTGATAATGCACTCTGTCACTTCACACACAGCTCTGCTTTCCCCTTTAAACACCATTTCTGAGTGAGGCGTTTCAGTGGTTATTTGGAAACCCTTTTTAGCTCTATGGTAGTGTGTTTCTCTGTCTTTAAATACTGTATACTACTCAGTTGAGTCAATATTTATAAAAATAAACCACAATCTTTATTATAATAACATATAGAACAAAATATTGGAGTTCATATGTAGATCAAAGCTAATACATTCTTGAAAGCTCTTTTAGACAGTTTTCTTATGTCTTGAAACCCTCATATAAGCACAGTTATCATAAATAACCCTTTGGATACACTTTTACTAAAGGCTCAATCCCCAAATCTAGGTCACACTTTCTGACCAGATTCTATAATGGTTTGATTACTTGTTTGCCTCTCTCTCTCCAGGCTTTCTCTCTACTAGGACCACCTTGCTGTTTGACTGAGGGACTTTATTTCAGCTCTTTCTCACTAAAGAACGCCAAATGACACTCAGTGCTTGCCTTTTTATACTTTTCTCTCAGGCCTCCACTCCCTCCCTCACACTAATGAGTTGGGTTTCATTCCTGAGTAGCTATTCTGGTTGTCTAGCAACTTGTTGCTAGGCTGCTCTAGCATTCAGGATAGCCACACTCCCAGAACTCTGTCACACTCCTAGAATTTACTCCACAATTCAAGGCAAGAAGCAAATTCCTACCGAAAATGGTGCACCAGCATCTTGTGACTACTGGAAACCTTGTTCTACCTTTGCCTTCCCATCTTCCATTTTCAAGTGTGCATAGTCTTAAAATTGGCTACTGTATTTTGCACCCTGTACTAAATTCTATTATCTATTATCCATCTAATTCTATTATGTTTTTTATTGGGATATGATATCTTTCTTTGATTTACTGATTTATAGTCATATTATTTTCAAAAATAGATTAGATAGAGAGTTAGCATATTCAAAAGTAAGTTTATTTATTAGATTCTCCTTATTTGTAGAAGTTACACACAAGGTGCCTTGCGGGCCCACACATACACACAAAGTGCCCAAATACAAAATGTTTGCGAGCTCTCCATAAGCTAGTCCTAAGTTTACAAATCTGAGAAGTAAAGATAAGTGACATTACTTTTTCAATGCCCCCTCCAAAAAATTTATCCAGAATAATTAGAAGCAATAAGAACCCACAATCATCCAAAGGACTTCTACCTTGCTTGCAGCTCATTTCTGATTTTCAGGGCAACAATATCTGAGGTAATAGACTGGGAAGACTCACCAGGCACACTGACAGTCACCCCTTCCTTCTGATTCATGAGGGAACAAATGATATTCCAAGAGAGAGTCTTCAACACATTGCAAGGGGCTATAAGGTTCTGGGCAGGAAGCTGAAGGACTTGGGAACACACGTTATTATTATTTCATCATTCTTTCCTATTGAAGGATATGGCCCAGTAAGACAGAGACTACTGGCAGTGAACACTCCTTCTGCAGATAGCACCACCTGGTGTCTTGGACCATGGTCTGCACTGTCATGGACAACTTCTGGCAAGAGATGGGTGGCATTTCACCATGGCTGGTAAGAACATATTTGCCAAGAGTCTCACACACTTTATTATAAGGGATTTAAACTGAGTCATGCAAGCAAAGGACACAGGCTTCAGTTCATCCCTGTTGGTTAGGATCAAATCCAAAATAGTTAATTTCATTGTTGCCTCCTCTATTTTTTTGGAAAATTAAATTATCTGCAAGGCAAGACAGCAATCTGTTGGATCATACATTCTTAGAAAAGTTTGTCTTCCTGTATCTCTCCTTTTTGAATGTTCAGTCATTCCTGTATGACAGGGGTTGGACCAGATGGTCATTGAGATCCCTTCATACTTTATTATTCTATGCCCAGAATGCATAGACACACACATAATCTAGAGTTCACAAGAATGTTCTGTCTTTATATTTTACTAGCGTATTTACTTGGCACTGCCTGGGATTTTATTTTCCTCTTAAGAACTCAGCAAATTGTCTTCTCCAGTATCTGTAACTTTTTCTCATATTTCCCAATGCGATCTGTATTCAGAGTTATTTATATACACAGTTTGGGGTCCTGAGGGAATACACTGTCCTCTCCTTGCAGCTAGGCCTCGTCTCCACAGCAACTGGCCTATTCCAGTACCTGTAACTGTCCTCCATATTCCCCAATCCAATCTGTATTCAGAGTTGTTAACATACAGAAGTTGGATTCCTGAGGGAATGCACTGTCCTCCTCTTTGCTGCTAGGCCTCATCTCCATAGAAACTGGCCTATTCCAGTACCTGTAACTTATCCCCATATTCCCCAATCCAATCTGTATTCAGAGTTGTTAACATACAGAGGTTTGGTTTCTGAGAGAATACACTGCCCTTCTTCTTGCTGCTGGGCCTCATCTCCATAGCAACCAACATGAGGCCCAAGAGCTCTTCAGCTGAGAATGCTAAAGGCCCCTCCCTGAACTGCCAACCCCAGGATTCCACAGAATCTTCACAGCCAGCCAATCATATGAGGTCTTCTTGCCTCATGCAGCCAATCATATGAGGTATGCCTGCCTGATACAGACAGACAAAATAACTAACTCACAAACTTTGACTTTCATATAGTAACTATTTTAAACAAGAAAAGTAATGTCTACCCACAAATAATGATTTGTCTGCAAATTCAAATTAGAACTCAATTTGATTGGGTTCTGGTTTGGTTTATGACCTGACTGTGTGTGCGCACATGCCTTCAAGTCACCTTTAAACTAAAGGAAACCCCATGAATTTCACAACATTTTCTTAGGCAAGTAAGACTCAGAGACGGTTTGCTGTTGCCTTTCTCTGCAATATATCCTACAGCACCTGGTAATCCTTGGTAGGCCCTCATACAAGTATTAACCAGCCTGACCCTGCTTAGCTTTCAAGATCAGATGGGATCTGGTGCCTTCAGGGTATTTAGGCCTTTGAGCCAACCACAGTTTTACCATAGTCTGATTCAAATCTATTGTTTGCTGCAGAATTGGAAAGAAACCATGATGGACCAACGAAGGGGGTAGCATGCAAAGCAATTTGTTCATATACTGCTAAATCTTGTAGCCAAGATCTACAATTCACCCTCATGATTTTTTAAGTTGTTTACCTCCATGTATTGGCATCTGGATCAAACACTTCAATGGTCTTCAAATAAGTTGTGCCATCAAAACCTCCCACTGCCATTAGCTGTCCATTCACAACTGCAAGGCCAACCTAAATGATAACAATCAATTAGATTATTTGCATCAGTTGGGATACCCTGCAGTACAGAATTCTAAAGTGTTTTCTAAAGCCAAGATCTTCCGTAAAATAATTTTCAATGGATAGGTCAAATATGCAGCGCACACTTTTGCTCAGTGGAAGATATATCTCATAAATGCTTATGTAGATAAGACTGAATAGTTTCATTAATTTGTAAATTTAAAATCACTTGGCATGCACACACACACACACACACACACACAATCTAGAGTTCACAAGAATGTTCTGTCTTGGCCTCATCTGAGCAAATTTCTCACACAGTATCTAAACAGTGCCTATTTACGCTGCATCCACTACACATAAGTTTACTGTGCAAACTATGTAAAGACCCCCTTTGGACAATAAGGACTGCACAAAGAAGGCTTTATACATAGATCTCATTTTAACACCACTCAAAAATCAGACAGATTTCCTTTTTAAAATTGTTTTAAAACTGATTTTAAAATATTCTGTTGCTACACCCAATATTATATCAGTTACTAGCACATACTGAAGTAGCACTGAATGTTTGAAATAATGACACATAATTTCCAGTATAAAATTTCTCACACTAACAGGAGCTAGGGTTCTTTCCTAAATTTAAATGTCAGGTTATGCAGTCCCTGTGAGTCTTAACTGTGCCTGAAAGGCCTCTCACATGCATGACAGCCTAATAATGGAAGTTGAACAGGAACACCAGTAGAATGAAACAGAACGTACCCCACTACGGCGTGAAGTCATGGCTACAACAGGAGACCACTGGTTGGTTCTAGGGTTGTATCGTTCAGCACTGCTAAGTTCAGTAGTGTCATCCCTGCCTCCTACTGCATAGATCATGTCTTGATACACTGCACAACCTAGATGCTTACGTCGGGTGCCCATGGGTGCAATTGTATGCCAACGATTCTCCTGAGGGTTGTACCGTTCCACTGTGGAGATTTGTTATGATAGTGGTCAAGCAATACAGAAGTCTAGCAAGCACAAAGAAACAAAACAAGAACCAATGTTCTGCCCCCCAAACATCAATGGGCATTTATTCATTCCCATCATAAAAACACAAGAAGAATATTGCCAGATTGGAGCAAGTCCGTTTACTTCTGTATTCTGTGTCCAAAAGTTACCAGCTAGATGCTTCTAGGGCAACCTTCAACTCTCAACTTTTTTACCTAGAATTGGGAAACTGGACATATAGTGCCACTGACCCTTGCAGCTCCATTGAGCTAGCTTCATTAAGAGCCATTGACAGGCTTATGCTACAAGAAAAGAAGAATATTGCAGAACTAAGCACTGAAGACTAGCGTTTTTCAACACAGTTCTCAATTCCATATTCTAAGATAATTTATCTTGAGCAACATCCTATCAGACAGAGATATCTATATGCACGTTTAATATAGAATTTAAAAAGTAAGACAATGTGCTAAAAATGAGAGCTGGTCTTTACTACTATCTATCAGGATAATTCTCAGGATGGCTGAAGGAGCAGTTTAGAACTAGTGGTTTATACAATGGCGATGATGGCTAGTGATTCAGTGAAGAACAACAGAACACAAATGATGACCGAAAGAAATCAGCAGGAAGCCACTGGGGAAAAAAATCTCTAAACCTAGAGGTCTCTTCCTACCCCACCTTCCACGGAAGAGAGGAATTCTGTCTGCAAGTATAACCAGCAAAGGTACATGAGAAGAGAGTGAGCAAGGAGATCTTTAAGGAAAGATGTTTTATTCTAAAAGAGGTAATGATAAAAAGGAAGACATGGAAGCTACATCCTCCAGGCATTACTTAGTAGTTACAAAGTTAAAGACAAGCCTAAGTCATTTCAGCCAGAGTTTTAAAAGAACAAAAACCCCTGACGCGACTAGCTAAGAACATTCCTATCCACTAACACTGTTATCCACATGCTGGGATGAGATGGAAGGGAAAGAGGAGGCCAGTCTTAGCGTGCCCAGCCTACCACTGATTCTCTGTCTCTCATGTGGATGGTCCTTTGCCTCTCTCTCTGCCTCATGGTTTCTCAGGCGTTTTTAAAACTTCTTGATCAAAGCATCTTGAAACTTCTTACTGCTTCTCCTCTCTGGTCTTGCTGATTGGGCAACTGACTCTTGTGACCTGCAATGTCCTTTTGTGACGCTGAATCCCAATAAATGTAACCTAAGCCACACACCTCATTAACCTCTTGTTTACCTGGAGCAAGAACAATCCCCCTTCAGCTGTGATACCTAGATAATGGGAAGCCCCATTATCACAATTCTATTTTCCTCCATTGTTACCATTATATGAATAACCCACCAGTTGTGGATTGCTCCTTCAGTGTTCTTAGAATGATCATTCATAGTATATATCAACCTCTTATTTTAACCCCTTAACAACATCTTCAAAGGAGTCTCATTCAATTTCAGCAGCATCTAATGGGAAAACATGTAGCAACATACACACTCATGCTAATAGCTCTGGTGTGGGAAGTACCTGTGTTCAGAGGTGATGTACCATCAGAGCCTCCAACAGCATAAAGGAAGCCCCCCAGCACAGCCACTGCCACTCCAAGGCGCCTAGTACTCATGGAAGCCACTCGAGTCCATTTGTTCTCTTTTGGGTCATACCTGGGGGAAAGAAAGGAGTATCTCATTTCAAGTATGACCACTTGCATTTCATCCCAAGTTTCATATTGCTTTCTTCTCCTTTTTTAAAAAATACCTTTCAACAATATTGAGACAGGAGACACCATCCTGGCCACCCACTGCATACAAGTAGCCACCAAGAACTGCCACTCCAACACTGGTCCTGCAGGTGCTGGTGGGTGCCACATCACTGCTCCATTGGTTGGTTTTTGGGTCATATCTAGAAAGGATGAACATATCAGATCTTCATGATAACTTTTCCTAGGTTCTCAAAACTTTTAAGGATCTTCATTGTCTTGTTACCTACCGTCCTTCTCGCAAAGTTGAAAACCTCTAGTCTTGCAAAAGGTAATGTAAAAAGTAATGTATTGTAAGGTAATGTAAAGTAAAAACCACGGCAGTATGAGATATAAATATAAATGAGTTGTGTAAAAGGTATATCTGTAAACACAAACCAGGTAAATTATAACAAGGGAGATAAGGAAAAGAGTACGGAATTAGAATGATTCATGATGGCCCCTGTGGTCTCTTCCAGCTCTACATTTCTATGATTCTATGATTCTATGATAATGGTACTAATATGTGCATGTTATTGCCTTGGAACAGTTCAGTTAAGATTATAATTTAGGTAATTAAAGATGGATTAACAAACTATGTTTCACTAATTAGATAAATAACTGATACTAAGGTGTTATAATGACAGAATTAGATAAATTGAAAAGGAGAACATAAAAGGGTATATGATAAGAAAGTAGTTTAATCCAATCTGTGGCTCCAGCAGAGTGCGAAAACTATTTTAATGTACATGTAAGGTTTCTTTGTATCATTTTTCATTAGTGATGTATATGTACAATTTTTCTTATTATTGTCTTTTTCTGTTTCTGACATGATACTGTGGGTACTATTTCTTATTTGATGTTTATATACTGTTCTTCATTGTTTCTTTGTTTTTATAACCAATGGACTTTAATAAAAATATTCATAAAAAAAAGAAAACTTCTAGTCTTCAGCACTCTATCTTGACTATGCCATTGAGCGTTTAAAAGTGAGGACAGAGAATAAACATTCCATCAGGAAGTAAACTTACTTTTAGAAGTAGCCTCTCTGTCCTCATTTTTCATATCACAGATGGTCAGGCTGGGGTAGGGGCGAATGATTCCAGCCTAGCTTCTGGTCTAGTTTTGCTTGGTATTACATAGTATTACATGGTAGATGTACCAAGGTGGGATGTGATAGGATACTGCAATCCTGTTGGTAATTTTGGACCTCTTGGTGACTTTTTTTTAAAAAAAATGTTTTTATTGCAATTTTAAATTATAAAAGGTATAATAAAAAGTACAGAACCAAAACAAGCCATGAAAATTTAAACATCTGAACAGGTATGTTACTTGGTAAATGAGTGGTTACATGAATGGTTACCAAAGAAGTTATACTGAGACTGGATATCATTCATATGACAACTAATCAGAGTTATCATTTTGTTGATAGAGCACACTTAAAAAGATAATTTCCTAAATTTCATCAATTGTTGCAATGGAGCATATGGATTTGAATAAACTCAGTTTGAATAAACAATAAACAGGTATCACAGTTCCCCAAAATCACTGTCTTTACTGTGTCCACTGGAAACTTTTATTTGATGTGTTATCTTTCCAGAAAGGCAAAGCTCCATATTTTGTCCAGCCAGTTACTGAAAAATCTCAAAGGTTGTGCTGTTTCCAGTTTTGCATGACCCAGCAAAACAGACATCAGCTGTATTTCAGATCACTATTGGGCCCTTGGAAAGTTAACAATAACATAAACACCTCACAATGTGCTATAGTCCAATTGTTCATGTCAGCCAAGAAGTCAATGCACAATGTCCTAATGAGAGAAACTTAGGGACACCTAGTCCATATATGTAATACTGTGCCCTTGTACAGCCTCTTCAGTACATTGGTGAAATGTTGTTAGAAATAGAGGCTTCTGACAGGTTAGGGACCCAGAGCACTGTCAGAATATGGAATTGGTTGAAAAGCAGAACCCACGTACTGTATACTGTAAGGAGCAAGAAGGGTTTTCAGAGGCTCACTTGGGACTGACTACACATACACTGCTTGCAAAGTCTCTCAGCTGGCTTAGCACCTCCCTCGCCAGCTCAGTTTGCAAGCAGTGTACATGTGTGAGCAGTTCCAAGTGAGCTTCCATAGGCAAGAAGAATTGAGAAAAGAGTGAAATCCTCGTCGAATTAATGGAACTTGTCCTTAATTCGGAAGTATCAAAAGAGTGAGTCATCAGATAAGGGGGTATCAAAAGGTGGGGGCTTCCTGATAATCACAACAATGACAATCAGTATGGTTTAAGATGCCATCTGCAAACTACTTTCAAAACATTTTCCCTAGCAGAAGATGCTGATAATCTGTAATGTGGAGTTGACCAAATCTTATTCCACTGAACCTCACTGGTCTGATTCCCACTTTAGCACCATTTTCTAATTTGTATAAATGCTCTATCATCTAGCTATATGTCCTGAACATCATATATTTGGGGTTATCAGTGTATTTTATACATATGTCTTCAAACAGGGTCAATGTTCTGAGCATGCCTTCGGCTTGATGAACATATTTGCATCTTATGGAACCAGAGTATCAGGGTTCCCACTGACTGTCATTCCAAATGCTCCAGTAAACTAGTTTGTCTTGATAAAACAGGTCTTTAACTATATTGTTAAAGTTGTTTCTGTGCACCTTTAAATAGTTTCTGACTTGTGATGTCTGTAAAGTGAACCTACCACAAGGTTTTCTGGAGCTGAGAGTGTCTGATGTGCCCAAGGTCACCCAGTGCATTTCCATGGCCAAGTGGGGAATTGAACTCTGGTCCCCAGAGTAATAGTCCAATGCTCAAACCACTATACCACGATGGCTCTCCTTTAACTCTATACTTGATGTTTTTTCAACACTTTATATCCTGCTGGAATTATAAGTCCAACAATGAATCCAATAGGTGATAGCAAGGCTAAAAAAAAAAGTTGATCCACTGTTTCCAAATCTTTACAGTATTTCTTAGAAAGAGTTTGGAACAGCATTGATCTTAGTAGTAGTCACTGAAACAAAAGGGAGATGGTATCTACATTTGATTGTATACAGCCTTTCCATTTCTATCCACCAGACATTTCAATTGTTATGAATTATGTTCAATAATTGCCTCAACGGCCTTCCGGTCGCATGGCGGGCACGAGTGGCAGCTCGGAGTGAAGCCACCCGCTGGATTCCAGCTGCTTTTCCTTTAACATCAGAAGCGGCAAAACACCCCTCTGGTAAAAGGAGTGTGGAAGAGGTCCGAAGGGGACCCCATAACTGCTGTCTGGCTCTACCTGGCTGGGGGAGCGGAAAGCACGAGGGGGCTGAAGGACCATGACAGAGCCAGCGGGATCGTCACTAGAGCGGCACAAGCGCCGCCGTTGACTTTTAAAAAAGAAACTTCTTTTAAAAAGAAAGTAAGAAATCATGTAACCTGTTCTGGTCTTCAATTTTGAAAATATCACATCTGAATTTGACTTGCAACGGTGCACAGGAGCGAAGGAATGGAAGGACCCAGAGGAGATGTGAGTGAGTCATGGCTGAGAGTTCGTTTTAAAGGAGTGGCTGATTTTAAAGAAACGGTTAAGAGGCTTTTCTGCTTTTCTTCTGAGGATTGATGTCATCAATGGTAAAATGATTTCTGATTTGCAACTCGGATTTACAAACTGAAAATGCTTAATAATTAAATGGTCGGTACTGGACTAAGGATTAAGATTGGACTTTACAAGATTTAATAAACTCCATTTGGACAATGAACTTTCTCTATTTCTACATTTTACTATTTTGATTGACCTGAGAGGATTGGTGTTTTGCCTTTTTGACTCTGGACTTCTGACTTTGGAAGAATACTTTGGGAGGCAACAGTTAGTGCTTTTTTCTTTTTTTAGCTCCTGCTGTTTGAGACTTGTTTCCTAATTTTTTTTCTTGAGACTGGATTGTTGAGACTGGTGAGCCTGTGCTGGGAGGTCATTCAAGCAAAACATCCTTACTCCCATGGACGGAGCAGCTTGGAATTTAAGCGGCTATGAGAATACAGAGAATCTTCAGAAATGAATCTCCAAGCAGTAAAGTTCCAGAAGAGAGGGGGGAATGGGAGGTGAATTTAGGCACAGAGCTCTGAATTAGACAGAGTGATTAGGTACTTTAGCAATGTCAATTAAGCTTACGTATTTGATTGATATATTGTCATTAATATAAACATGGTGATATTGTTAAAGGGTTGATGGGGGTTGAATAGGACATAATTATAGAAATGGGAAACAAGACATTTTTAATATAATGGAATCCAGGGCAAGAAGAAGAGTGACTGTTGCAGTAATAATAGCTCAGACTGCCAGATATACACTGACAGATGTATTTTAGAAACTTTAAGATTTCATGCTGATGGAGGACTTAAAATGTATAAGAGAAGATAGCAGAAGATTTAAAAGAGACAAGTAGAGAAATCAAAATAGATTGAAATCTGATGATTAGAGAAAAGCAGAATGGCCAATAATGGGTGATAGCTGGGAACTGTTAAGTGAAAATGACTCTATTTTGACTGTGGAAATGACAGTGGGATAACAGTAACATAACATCGAATGGGAAAGGGAAAAGCACGTTCAAACAATTGAGATAAACACTGTATTGTGATACATAAATGTAATAAGTGGAGTGAATTTCCGGAAGAGAAGACCAGATCAGAGTGGAAGATCAGAAATATTTCATGTAAAACTACATGTTAAAGTATCTTTTTTTTATCTGTGAAAATTTAATAAAATTATTATAAAAAAAAATATTGCCTCAACGGGAAGGCAGTGAGGTATAACAGGAGATTTGGAATAGCTACTCTCCCCCTTTTTACTCATGTTAAACTGGACTTTTTTTTCACGAAATCTAAGACAATTGCAACCTCCTGCTATAATTTTTTTGTAAGTCCTTCTGTTCAGCTTTAATTGTGAGAACTTTTGGGGCAACACAAAGAGTTTGGTAAAGATAACATTAACCTGGGCAAGATTTAACTGCAACATTTCATGCCAGCAAGGAAGATCTAAGGACAAACCAGGCTTTCAACTTAGAATACATCAATTTAATGACTGGACTATAATTGCAGTGGCAATTGCTTTAAATTTTTATTGAGGAGTAGCCTTAGGTATCTGATTCCTGAGAAGCTTACACTTACACCTGTGATGTTACCAAGTGTGAGCTGATCACTAGCAGAGATTTTCAGGCATAATAATTTTGATTTTGAAAAGTTAAATTTAAAACCTGAAAATTCTCGAAATGCACCAAACATTCTTAAGTTCTAATAGTGACTTTTCTGGTACTAAACTAAATAAAATAAAATAAAAACTAAAATGTTGTTCACAAATGAATTAATTATATGATATGACTATTTGAATTAACATTAATTCCTTTAATATCACAGTTAGTATGAAGAAGTTCTGCTAAGTATTCAATAGCAATAGTAAAAAGGACTGGAGGAAGTGGGCACCCTTGTTATAGTGCCTCTGAAAGACTGAATGATTTAGAACAGAGCATTGTTATATAGAAAAGCCTTTGAATCTTGGTAAAGATGTGAAATCAGAGAAGTGAGCATCAGTCTAAAATTACATTTCTCAGATCAAGAAGAACATGTGTTTTTGGAATCAATAAAAATATTTGTTAAAAATAAAAAAAATTTACATTTGTCTAATAATTTGATTAAGTACGGTTATTCAATTCAACAAAATGTCTTCAAAGCATGGAGGGAGACCAAAACCACAATGTGCACAGTGTGCACTGTGTGTGCATGGTGTACGACAGTAAGTGTCTTCTAACAGAATTGGCAATGTGACATTCCATAAATCCAGAGTGATCTGATTGAATGTAATTAGTGATAAATTAATTATGGCATTTAGCCAAAACTGCAATAAAAATGTTGTGGTCCTGGTTCATTAATATATTGGAAACTAAAAAGACATTAAAATGGCACCATTTCTAGGCCTTTCAGCTAAGATCAAGTGAAGTGTAAAATGTCACCACTGCTTGGTATAGGAATAGTAATGATTTTATATAGCTGCCAGGACTCTGGAGGTTGACCACTTTCCAATCTATTGATGAAAACTGCACATAAACGAGGTAAAAGTCTTTTAAAAATCAGTGATAAAGCTGTCACATCTTGGCCACTTGACAGTTTTTAACTTCTTAAATATGGCATCTATTTCATTGATTGATATGTGGTGTTAAAGAAATCACAATGTTCTTTAGCCAATTGTTTCATTTTAACAGCATCTGTGGATTTTGACCAGTTAACTTCTTGATTTAATTCTGATTGATATAAATTAACACAGACATTTTAAAATTCATCATAAATTTCACATTGGTGACAACAGTAAATCTCAATTTGAAAAGCTAATAGATCAAATGGTGTTTTTTATCACTTTCTCCTTAGAGCTTTTGCTAAAAAGTGTACATTTTTATTACCATACTTATAATATTACTGCTTTAGATAAAAGAATGAATTTAATTTGTTTCAAGTGAGTCCAGCAAGAACAATGGCTTTTTTTAACCAATTAGCTTGTGTTTGTTCCAGTGTGTGTATTTTGTCTAAAAGGCTGTCTCTAGAGGCATTAATTTTTAAACATAGTATAGAATTTTCTTTAGTTAAATAGCCTCCAAGTACAGCTTTAGTTGAGTCTTAGAGAAACATTTTGCTGGCCCCTCAAATTTTATTATCTTTATAAAAATTTTGAATCATGGACACTATTTCAAGTTGGTTAAGAGCAAATGGTTTAACTTTCAGTTAAATAGCTGTAGAGTAGAACAGGTAAGTCAGAGAAAAGGGTATGCGATCCGTATAAAGAATAGGCACAATTTGCTTAATACCGTGGGCTAGGCTGAACGTAGTAAAAAGATGGTCAATAGTGAATATGAATGATGCCTAGAGGGGAAAAAAGCAGCAATCAAAACTTGTTGGGTTTTAAAGCACCATGCATCAACCAAGTTTAACTGGTCTCGGGTTTTTTTAGCAGTCTGGCAGGAGCCACCTTCTTATGAGGCAGAAGTAGCGATTTACCAAGCTGAATAGCAAAAAGTATTATCTCCACATAAAACAATCTCTCTTTCTGCAAAGTGGATAAGAATTGACAGAAAATTAAGGGAAAAAATAAGTTTGACCAGAATTGGGTGAGTAACAGAAACCCAAAGTAATTTTCTGCATCCTCCAGAATTTCTTTTAGGAATGACCATTTTCATTCTTAAGCTTATTTTCCACTAGCAGAGGACAGTTAGCATTCATCAAAATTGCATTTCTCCTAGCCTTAATATTTCCCACCCACAGAAACTTAGGACATTTTCAGCTTTTCTACATGTCACTTTCCTGTAGCACCACTATGCTAGGATTTAACTTTTTAAATAGTTAAAGAATTTTGTAATGTTCAGCTGTAGTACGGAGACCATTTACATTAAGTGATCATGTTTCCAAACCGTGGGAGTCTTATCTCCTGCTCCATGTGCATTATAAACTGCTATATTCTAAACACCACCATAAACATTAGAGAGTAATAAAACAAAAAACAGTACTTTGTATCTACAGCTATTAAAGATCCTAGGAACATCAAAAGTTAGGTTAAAAAAACAACAGATGTAAGCTTCAGTAGCTATGTATTCCTAGTGGCTATGCATCCTGCTGGGATCAGTCTACCGATTGGAATGTAGCAATAGAGGGGTATAACCTTATCTCAGAGAAACAGACCAAACTGGAAAGGAGTAGTAGTAGTACTATATGCCAGGGAAATTTATTCCTGTGGAGAGATCCGTGACTTAAATCCTAGAAGCCAGGTCGAGAGCATCTGGGTGAAAATGAATGATGAGAGAAACAATAGTGATGTCATTTTGGGGGTCTACTACAGTCTCCCAAGCCAGATTGAGGATTTGGGTGATGGCTTCTTGAAACAGATGACCAAACTTCCGAATGATGAAGGAGAAATACAGTAGTAACGGGAGATTTCAACTATCCTGTCATTTGTTGGAAGTCAAACTCTGCCAATAATATCAGATTCAAAAATTTCTCAATTGCCTTCCAATTTCATAGTCCAGAAGGTGGAAGAGGCAACAAGAGGAACAGCTGTTTTAGATTTGATTCTGACCAATGATGATGGCCTGGTTAATAGCGTGGAGGTGGCGGGATCAGTGATCATATTCTCCTGGAGTTTATTATCCAGTGGAACGGGGAAGCCAAGCATAGTCAGACACTCATTTAGGGAAACAGGTCAGAGATACTTAAAGAGATGGGAATTCATTATAGATGGGAGTTTCTTAAAAGTGAGATGTTGAAGGCAAAATTTTTAACATTCCCAATGAGGAGGAAAAATGGAAGGTGGCTAAAGAATCTGGGATGGATGTCTAAAGAACTTTTAATACAGCTAGGATTTAAAAGGGACATGTATAAGAAATGGAAGAAGTGGGAAATCATCAAAGAGGAATGCAAACAAAGAGCCAGCACATGTGGGGAGAAGGTCAGAAAAGCTAATGTGCAGAACAAGCTCAGGTTTGCCAGAGAAGTTCAAAACAATAAGGAGGTCTTTTTTGCTTATGTCCATAGCAAGAACAAGGAATGGTAGGGCCTCGCACGAAGAAGATGGTGAAATGCTACTGGGACAGAGAAAAGGTAGAACTACACAACACCTTCTTTGCCTGAGTCTTCTCTCAAAGGGAAAGCAATGTTATATCCGGGGAAAACAGAGCAGATGATGCAGTAGGGGAGGTACAGCCCAGTCTAGGTAAAGAGGTAGTACAGGAATAGCTGGCTACTGTAAATGAATTCAAGTCTCCAGGACCAGATGAACTACACTGAAGGGTGTTAAAACAACTGGCAGAAGTAATCTCAGACCCAGAAATCTTTGAGATTCCTAGAGAATGGAAGAAGTTCCAGCAGAATGGAAGAGGGCAAATATTGTCCCTATTTTCAAAAAGGAAAAAAAAAAGGGGGGAGGGTGCCAGCCAACTACTGTCCAGTGAGTCTGAGATCAATGCCAGGAAAGATTCTAGAGCACATTATTAAACAGTCTGTAAGCACTTAGAAAGGAATGTCATGATCACTAAAAGTCAACATGACTTTCTCAAAAACAAGTCATGCCAGACTAATCTGATCTCTTTTTCTGATAGAATTACAAGCTCGGTAGATGATAAGAATGCTATGGATATAGTGTATCTTGACTTCAGTAAGCCCTCTGACAAGGTCCCCCATGATAATCTTTAAAAACAAGTTAGTAAAATCTGAACTAGACAATGTTACTCTTATGTAGATTTGTAACTGGTTGACTGACCAAACCTGAAGGGTGCTCACCAATGGCTCCTCTTCACCTTGGAAAAAAGTGAAAAATGGGCTGGCACAGGGTTCTGTCCTGGGCCCAGTGCTATTCAACATCTTTACCAATGATTTGGATGAGGGAAATGAGGAATTTTTTATAAAATTCGCAGATGATACCAAATTAGGATGACAGGATCAGAATTCTAATCTTAATAGAGTAGAGAGCCAGGCTGAAATTAACAAAACAAATTTCAATATGAAGAAGTATAAGGTACTACACTTGGGGGGGAGGGAATGCACAGATATAAAATTGGTGATGCCTGGCTTGACATGGCACAAGTGAAAGGGGTCTAGGAGTCTCAGTGGAACACAATCTGAACCTGAGTCACCAGTGTGATGTAGCAGCTAAAAAAGCCAATGTGATTCTGAGCTGCATCAATTAGGAGTATAGCACTTAGGTCTTAGTACCACTCTATTCTGCCTTCGTCAGATCTCACCTGAAACACTCAGGAAGAATATTGACAAGCTGGAACATGTCCAGAGAGGACAACCAAAATGGTATAGAAGGCCTATGAAGAGCAACTTAAGGAGCTGGATGTGTTCAGCCTGGAGAAGAGGTTAAGAGGTGACATGATAGTAATGTTTAAATATTTGGAGGAATGTCATATGGAGAATGGAGCAAGCCTGTTTTCTGCTGCTCCAGAGACAAGGACACAATTGGCTTCAAACATCAGGAAAAGAGATTCCATTTAAACAACAGGGATAACTTCCTGAAAGTAAGACCAGTCTGACAGTGGAATTGCTGCTTGAGAGTATGATGGAGTCTCCTTTGAAAGTTTTTTTAAAGAGGCTGGATGGCCATCTGTCTGGAACGCTTTGATGGTCTATTCTACCATGGTAGGAGGTTGTACTCAATGGCCTTTGTGGTCTCTTCCAGCTCTATGAGTCTATGAGATTACATATAATACATTAGAATAAGATAAACATACTATTAACATTCCATATTTACAATTAGTATCCTACAAACCAAGACTACCTTGAAAATCTTCTTTGCACTCCACATTTAGAAGGGCAGTGCTTCAAAATGGCAGATCCAGTCAGTGTGCAAGCTGAGAAAAATGTAGGAGAAAAGAAAGGCAAGCTTGAACTTAGGGTTTGCCTTTGTTGCACATTAGCTGCCAGCCATTTTCTTTATTTGCGTGAAAAGCATTTTGCAGGAGACAGCAAGCATGGTGTAGTCATTTGAGCTTTGCACTGCAACTCTGGAGATCAGGGTTTGAATCCTGCTTCAGTCATGGAAACCCACTGACTGACCCTGGGCAAGCCACACTCTCTCAGCCTCAGAGGAAGACAATGCTGAGCCTCCTCTGAAGAATTCTTGCCAAGAAAACCCCGTGATAGATTTGCCTTAGGGTTGGAAGTTGGAAATGACTTAAGCCCCATAACAACAAAACATTTTGCAGGGATGTTGAATTCATTTCTGCAGTTTTAAAACATGGAATATCTATAGATTTGCATATTTACATCACCTGTTCAGGTGTCACTGTAGTAAGAAAGGCATGACCAATTTGAGGGGGAATCCTCAATAGTATTGTATTCTTACTTGTCTTAGCCTCACTTATTGCTTCAATTTACTTCTCCTCCTCAGCATATCTGATGAAATATATTGCAAGACTAACATTTTACAGTTTAAAATTGGAGCTTTTGTTTTTCAAAGTAGCAAGAAACCGAACTTTTTATTACAGTATCATGCGTGGATCCCTCTTTAGCGTAATAGGACTTGAATCTGACAAGCAGGTTCATCATCCTGGTCAGGGAAATGAAGACTGGGGGTATTCCATATTATGAGGAAGTTGACTAGATCATTTTGCTCCTCATTTTCAGGCATCTCACACACGGGCATACATTTAAACAGCGCCTCAGATTCTCCAGGTCAGTAATTTTCTCTTGTAGGGTGATAATGAGGTTTTGAAGATTGTCAATCTTGCAACCATGAACCAGGATTTGATCCACAGTTTCAGTTGCTGCAGCTTTGAGGTTTGTTATTTTTTCCACCATAGAGGAAAACTTGTTGTCTAGAGTTGTTATTGCACTGGACAGAACAACATTTAAATATTGTGGAAATTCAGATCGCATTCACTGGGGCATGTATGGGGTTTAGTATTTCGAGGCAGATTTCTGTCTTTTCCCTGAGAGCCCTTCCTACCTTTGGGCTAGTTGTATACCATTTCAGACTCCAAAGACAGGTAAATCTGACTGTGCAGGATGATCTCATAGCACAAAAGGTGATTGGTTAGAAGGCTGAACACTGCAACATTTTGTTTCTGTAACTGATTATTGTGAAATAAGTACCAATCAATCAATCATTTTATTACAGTCATAGACCAGCATGAGAAGAGTTAACAGATTTTGCCTTACACGAAGTATCAAATGCGTAAAACAGCGTGGCATAAAACAGAATGCAATAAATACAATAAATACTAAAAATTCACATGTAGTAATAGTGAAGCTAAAATCAGTTATAAATAGTCCCACATGTAGATTAAAACCTTTTATCTGAGTTGGTATATTAACCCCACTTCTTTATAACTCCCTTGGGTAGCTGGTTCTATATTCCTGTTGGTTTGTTATCTGTCAACAAGTGGCAATGGCACTTATCTAGCAATCTTGTTTGTAATATGTGAGTCTTGGTCAGCATGCAGATAAGAAATATAAAATGCTTCCATTCTGCCAGGGATATTCCTGATGATAGGTGTAATTAGGGCAAGACGCATCCCTTGGTAAAAAGGGCAGTATAGAAAAACGTGGTTAAGTGATTCTACAGCCCCATTAGCTCAAGGACAAATGTGCTCATGATATGGGATTCTTCTATATTTTCCTTCAAGTACAGCAGATGATAAAGTATTAAATCGTGCCAAAGTAAAAGCCTCTCTAAACTTAGGGATTATTAAATTACTAAGGTAATTAGGACAAGTGAAAGGTTTTGTAGTAATTCCTAAGGTAGGATATTTGGTAACTAGGCTCAGATGATTTTGTAGCTCTATATCCCTTATGCGTTGTTTGATGGCAGATTTGGCACTGCTGAAGCCAAGGGTTATCAAAACGTTGGGGTGAACCCGTATGTTAAAAGTTTTTTTATATAATGCCTGCTTCCATGCAAATTGAAATCCATCAATTAGTATTAGAGAGGACAGCCCAGTCAGGCAAAAAAGAAGTTTTAGTCAGTAAATGATCTTAAGAATCCAGGCATGGGCCTCGACAGAGGTCAAGCCCACCTCAAGGCACAAAACTGCATTAGGGATACAGCAAGGAGTGGTGAATATGCTTCTAAAGAATTTAGTTTGCGGTGCTTCGAACGAATCAAATTTTTTATAGGTGCACAGTTGTGAACGACAGATCATTTGCAATAGAAGCTTGGCTGTAAACACTAGGATAGCAGAAGGAATATGCTGACCCCCTTTGGTATACGAAAATCTAAGCAGAGCTAGCATCTTCCTCTGTGGATTCTCTACTGTTATTTTCTTCTGGATTTTCCATGTCTCAGAAGACTGAAAGAGGTACTTGTACTTGTACTAAGGTACTTGTAATTTGTGACCTGTTCAACAGGAATCCCATTTATTCGCCATTTGTGGATGGTCTTCTTTCTAGTAAACACCATCACATTTACTTTATTATAGTTTATGGTTAGGGATTCATTGTTACAATAATTGGCAGGCTTCTTCAGGAGTCTCCTTAAGCCGATTGCTGAAAACAATAACAGCATTGCACCATCTGCATATAGAAGGATTGATAAGAGTCACTTAGCTAGTTTCACGGCGTGAAAATTGGTACCTGTTAGGCTTTTGATCAGTGAGTTGATGTAAAAGTTAAATAAGGTGGGTCCTAGAATGCAAACCTGCTTAACTCCCCTAAAAGTAGGGACTAAGTTGGAGAGGTGCCCCAGGTAGTTACATCTTACCCGGAGATGAGTATTTTCATATAGACCATGCATAAGCATGAGCAGCCTTCTATCAATGGCAGTGTCTTCAAATTTCTTCCATAACCTGTCCCTAGGGATTAGATCAAAAGCCGACTTGAAATCGATAAAGACTGCATAAAGGCCCACCCAGATGAAGATGTATAGTTTTCCACCAAATGTTGAAGAATGAGACCCTGATTTATCATTGAATATCCATGTTTGAAGCCAGCTTGTTCCTCATCCAATATGTTTTTCTGATCTAACCAGTCCAGCAGTTTTGAGTGCAGTTGACTTGTGTACAGTTTGCTAATAATACCTACCAAGCTGATTGGTCTGTAATTTGCTTGGTCTGATCGATTTCCCTTTTTGTAAATGGGTATAATACTTGATAACCCCCAATCCACAGGAAAAACAGCTGAACAATCAATCCAAGTGAAAAGCTGAGCTAAAACTGGGGTCCACAAGCCTAAGTTTCCTTTAAGTAGTTCTGGAGGAATATTGTCACTTCTTGGAGCTTTATCCAATTTTAGCTGTGAAATTAATTTGGAACCTCACCCTCTGTGACTGAAGACCATTCCGGAGATTACTAGTATCAACTTTTGTATCACACACAAGTATGCTCCTTAGCATAGATGTTACGAAAGTGAGCTTCCTATGAGGACGCTGGGATACTGTTAGCCATTATGGGGACAGAATTATGAAGGCCTCCTGCTCTTATCCTCCAAAATGTGACTGAATCATGCATCCTGGATGCTGTCATTAGATATTGCAAGCTTTATTCCTGTCTATTTTTTTCCCCCTTATTAAAATTTTGGATTGCCTTTTCAGGAGAAACTAGTTCTTGGGGAGAATCAACAAGTTCTGTTCTCTGTACGCTCTATATTTTGCAATTAGGGAGTTCTTCATGAGGACACATTCATGATCAAACCAAGGTTTGGAGTTGTGATTTGTTTTGTGAGATCTGTTTGAAAATTTAGAGGTCAGTGGATGTTGTAAAGATTCAACCAACATTTGGAACAGACTCATACCTTTTTTTGGAGTATCTCCCGTTAATATGGAAGAACATAAGGAGAGATAAGACTCTGAGTGGAGCATCTTGTTTATAGATTTGTCTAGTGCTTTGGACCATTTGATGCGGCATTATCTTACATTTGTTGGTGTGTTTGGCAATGGTTTATAGTCCACATAAACACTTTGTTCATGAAGCTTCAAGTGTCAAGCCAGTGGTAAGTGGTCACTATCTGAACGACACTCCACAGTGAAGTTGATTACTGAGGCCAGCGGATTACAAGGAACTGAGATGTAGTCAATTGTGGAAGCTCCATTATTGGAAAGGAAAGTGAACTCTCCATCTTTGTCTCCTTCTATACTTCCGTTCAGAATAACAAAATCAAACTTGTTTGTCGTGCACAGAAGGCATAGCCCTGCATAATTACAACCCTTATCCTTTGATTTCCTGTTAGGTAAGGGATGAGCTTCGTCACTTTCTGGGGGAATTTCATGAAAATGAGATAAAAGCATCCCATCATTCTGTCCTGTCCGTGCACTGAAATCTCCTGCTGTAATGACTGTGGCTTCCAGGTACAGTGTAGTCAACTTATCTATATATTCCTCCAGTCTTTTCCAGTCCAATTTGATTTGAGTCAAAGAGCAGTGAGGAAGCAGATAAACATTAATAATCAAAAGACAAATAATTCTGAATCTGATGATTAATGCTGTGGCCAAATGATTCAGTGGGTCAAGTTTAGTGATAAGACTCCAAAGTTTGGTGGAAACAAATATGCTTAAATCACTGACACTCCTGCTTTTTGCACTGGGTATGTGTGGCAAAGTTGTTTAACTCACAAACCTCACAGGCCCACGTCTCTTGCAGCAATATTAGATCAAATTTAGTGATTATAATTAATGAAGGAAGGATCCGATTTGCTTGTTTCGCCAGCCAGCAATACTCCAGCAAAGAAGAGTGAGCCTGGAATTTTGCTGGAACCAGTTTTGTCAGTTAGAGATGCACATGGGATTACCAGTTTTTGTATTTTCATTAGGTTCAGGTATTGTTCCTGTTCCACTCAGTTCACAACTTTCCGAAGTGGATTCGGGTTGTACACCTAAGGAAGGTGTGGTCTTGCATTCCTGTCGCTTTTGACCCAGGGTGGTTTGTGTTGGAATTAATAATGAAAAGCATCCAAAGGGGTTAACTGACTGTAGATGAGAGGAATGAGGTGCCCTGGGCCGGCACTGTACATCTTGCGAGGCCATCATCTCCATGGTTGGTTCAAGCTGCGTTTAGCAACCCTTTAACAAGGGTTGCAGTTCCAAATCTTGAGAGGTGGGAGTTTGTTCCATAGTTATAGCTTCAGCAGCTCTGTTGGAAAGTGGGGAATTGAATGAGTGGCTGCGGTTGTGACCTGTGACTCGCATGGGAGTACACTCTTCCGCTGGAGTCAGATCCACTGAGTTGCCCGATTTATGGAGTCCCTCAGGGACAGTCATTTTCTGGGTTGGAGAATTGATGTTAAAGTGCATGAGATCATTTCTCTGGTCAGGAATGCCTGCACATTTCCCTCCCTTCTTCAACTATATCACTGGGGTTGTATGTTTTCAGTTTTCCTCTTGGGTTTTCCTCTTGAAGTTTTCCTCTTGAGTGTTCTTGTTGGGAGATATGAGAGCGAGTAGAGGTTCTGCAGAAGAGCTGACTGCCAAGAGCATTTCTTTTAGCCCATCTAGGCTAGTAGCAAAGCCATCTTGGTCTTTCTTGGTGGAAAAGGTAAGGAAATTAAGCATTTCTTTCTCTACTCAGTCTTTCATAGTAATGTTTGCAGCTTCTAGACGATGTTTGCAGAAAGGCTTTCAGGAGGGAAAGGCGGTAAGAGTTGTGCTCTGGCTCCCAAGTCGTGAGAGGTAGTATTATCTTGGTTTATACTACATGTTCAAAGGGGTTTCTTTGAGGTGATTAATGCACATGTTGCAAGGTCATGAAAAACTCTAACAGGAAACATTTGAAAAGAAGAAAGAAAATCTTTCATTTTGAATAACATGGATGGAATAATAGATTCCTTGAAAATTATTAGAACTCTTTTGTTACAGAGGGGGCTTGGAAGCCAGTCTATGGTAGTAATATGAATGGAATAAGGATGTATTCTCAAGATCTTACTGAGAGAAAGTCTTACTACAATCTATGAGTTCCAGCGGCCCCTGTTGAACTCACTGGAGATGAGATGAAGCATGATTTGTTGCGTTTGTAACATCTGAGTAGAGTTTTTGTTGTTTGATCTTTGTATAAGCTGGCCTCGTCTCAGTTTGTTTTTGCACCTGTGTGTCTGACCAGTCCTGCACTTGACTTCTCCATCCCCTTTCAGTTTCCATCCCTGAAAAGTTAGGCCAAGGGAATTTATTGCTCTGTGGAGCTCCTCCTGGTACTTCAGTGTGAAAGCCTCAAAAGATTGTTTAATGTTGATGATGCAATTAATTTTAGCTAGCTGTTCGAAAATAGATATAACAGTTTGTGCAGTCAGAAGGCACTGATGTGCAAAAAGATCTAAGGTAGGCTCTTGGTGTTGTTGCTGGTGGCATTGCTTTTGCTGTGAAACATTTCCCTCACATAAGGGAGAGTTCAGCAGTAAAGTCTCATTTGCCTCCATAAGTAGATCACTGCTACATGTCTCTGCGTTGATTAAGAGAGGTGAGAAAGGTTCGGGCGTTGGAGGCTTCTCATTACCTAACAGTAAGAATCTGTTCGACGTAGGAATAGAAATTAAGTTACTTACAGATTCTTTAGAAGCAAACATTTGGTCTACCTTGAGCTGCTTTGGGGATTTGGGTTGCTGGCAAACACCTGGACTGGTTCTAGAGCGTTTCTTGTTTCCCATTCCAAGGGACCAGGTGTCTGTTTACCTTCCACTGGCTTCTTAACTTTCCTTGAGTTTCTTTGGAAATCTTCTTAGATTTTCTCTTCCTTAACTGGTTATTTGCAGGCTTTAATATGCCTTATCTTTCAGTTCTCTCAGTCTCTGGGTTTCTTCAATGTGTTTGCCTTCAAGGACAGAATCCCAGCAAGTATTTTGTTTTCAAGGGAGTTATAAACGGTAGACGCAGAAAATAAAACAAATAAAACAAAATAAAAACATTAGAACAGTAAATGGTAAAACAAACAATAAAACTTGGCAGTAAAGCATTAACACTTGGCGGAAAAATCAAACAGACTACAAAGGACAGGGCAGCGTTCCTTGCTTCCCGAAATAAGTACCAGATAAACTTTTTTTTAAAAAGGAAGTTTAAAAAAAAATATTCCAAATTACCCTTTGTAGTAAGAATGCCAAATTACTCTCACAAAAGAACAGATTCCAAGTAAATTGTACTGTCCACCAACAAAATATTTATTGCTGCTTTCTCCCTCTCCTGAAAGCCATACTAAAGGAAGTCCATAATCTGAGATCCCAAAACTGATGTTCTACATTTTGAAAAGCTCCATCAAATTTCTGAAGAGATTAATTCATCATTACTTTGTATAAATACATACAGGCATGAAATTACATATTCTATTCTGAATTTCTTTCTTTCATAGAAAGCTATGCAGGAATACCCTAGAGCTGAAGCTGAAAAACAATTTACCATGAAGAGAAGACATGGCAGAACTTGATAATTCCACTGCCAAGACAATGGGAATATAGTCCTAACCACTGGATCTACCTAGCGCTCCAATCTTTATTGCTAGCGACCCCAACAGATATCTGGCTTCACCTATGGCGTATCTGGCAAAACTAGAAGTACCTAAACTCCTCCTCCTCAGCTGTCCTGGAAGGCTGATACAAAAGACCCCCTTCTCAGACAGACTGTGCCCCTGTGGCTCTGGCCAAATAGAAACAACAGAGCATGTACTACTCCAGTGCTCATACTACAAGGACGTCCGCCTCAGCCTTATTTCACCCTTTTTGTATAAATACCAAGGATGCACTGGAGAATTCTATACTTCTCTGTTACTTTCAGACAGCAATCACCATATAACATATAATGTTAACAGATTCTGTGCAGCAGGGGTTAAAATTCGTGAGGCATTGACCTCTGCAGTAGACTAGTTCCAACTTCGTCTTGTTATACCGGAGCTATGCAACCTGAAGGGGTATGTCAAATATTGTCTTTAATCTCTGCTTTTATCTTCTTTTTCTGCATCCCTTTTTTACCTGTGCTGGTCTATGACTGCAATAAAGATTCTATTTATTCTATTCTACAGTCCTATCCATTTCAGAAGGTGATTCAAAGGAGACCTGGCCTCACTACAAGAATGAAATCCATTTTCTAGTCTTATCAGACAAGATGATCAAGAGGGATCTGGGGAGGAAAACGGTATTGGTTAGAAATTACAATCTAAATCGAGGATAAGAAACCTGTGGCCCTTCTGATGCTGGCTGACTAAAGCTCTCTTACTGTTTCACTCCTGGCTGGAGCTAGAAGGTCATGTGATTCCTATCCCTCATTTAAAGGGTACAAAGAAGGCCCCATCAGATATCAATTGGGTGCCCAGAAGATAAGCTTGAGGCAAAGGAGAAAAAAAGTAGAATGACCCTCTTTCCTCAATAGACCTTTGTCTCATTTTGTAGTTTTGCAGGACCTGCAAAAAATCCATCCAAGTAATTTAAAGGTGAGAAAAATGTTGTGAGCAGAGGGAGCCAGGCCATGCCCTCTGCATACATGGTTTCTACTATATTTTCACAGTAGCCTAAATCCAAATGTTAGTCCCAACTAGAGTAGGCCCACTGAACCAATGGAATTAACATTAGTGTTGATTTACCAAGCTCTCATTGAATTAACAGGTCTATTCTGATTGGGACTAACATAGGCCAATGGGATTTAGATTTACGTACGGATTTAAACAAAAAGGTTGATGATAATATTCTTGAAGATAAAAATTCTACACCTGTTATTGGAGAACCTCAAAATGCTGGCTATCCAACAGGCTAGGTACACAAACATTTTACCTTTGAAACAGATTTGTTTCAGAAAGCCTTAGGTATTAATACTTTTTAGTGCTGTGCAATGGTTTTAACTAATACTTCTAGTCATAACCATTACCCATTATGAGACTGATTTTTACATTGCTGCTGGAATACTACATACTGTTTACAGTGGTTTCCACTACGGCTTATGGAGTATAAGCTGCCTGGAGAACTTTAAAAAAATCTGTCTTTCTAATAAATAAATACTTAAATAACAAAGCTAATAGATACAGGTTGCTATGATATCTCCAGGCAGACAAGCACTTGACAGATTAATATTTTGTCTAACAAACACTTACCTTTCTACGCTGTTAAGATAGGAAGAGCCGTCATGTCCTCCCACTGCATAAAGAAGGTCATCCAATACACTGACACCAACACCACACCGCCTTTTGCTCATGGAAGCCACCATCCGCCACTCGTTTGTCTGAGGGTCATAGCGCTCAACACTGGAAATGGCATCCCCACTGCACCAGCCACCCACTGTGGAAATCAGATTGTGTGGCAAATGAATGGCAGGGTACAACACAATACACATGTGGGGGGGGGGCACCAGAAGCTCAAAAGCATTACACTTGTATCTTGTAAAACAACTATATCCAAAGGGGAGAGAACCTGGATTCACATTCTAAGTAACGTTGCCCATGACATAACATGAGATGAGAGCACACTGAACAAATTAGAAAGAGTGACTGCAGTGCTATCACATATAATTTATATGTAAGTGGAAATGTGTAATGGAATTTCAATACATCATGATTATCCTCTATACCAAAACACTCTGTATTAGAAGAAAATGCAATTCTATTAAAAAAAATGGTTAGAGTGGTTTCGAGGAAATTCTAGTTAATGTTTGTCCCAGGTAAATTGGTGGAAAGTGTTCTTTAAGATAAAATGATCAAGCAAATGGGCAAATTCTTAGGAAGACACGATTTCTGTAAAGGTCTTACCTCCTTTATCTTTTACAATTCTTTAAGGTGTCAATAAATGTATATACAAGGATGATTTTGGAAATACCACTTGAACTTCTAAAGGCTCTTGACAAAGTCTCTCACCAAGAACTACCGAACAAACTTAGCAGACATGAGAAGTAAACAGCGGTATCTCTCAGAGAACTCTACTGGAACCAATGCTTTTTAACTTGCTTTTTAACTTTAATCTTCCAAATTTAGGGGTATGTAGGGACTGGGCAGCAGCAGTAGTGCAGGGTGACACTGGTGGAGGATCTCTCAGAGACAACGGCAGTGGCACCACAGCTAACACTTGTTAGTACTATGCAGAAGGAGGCACAGTAAATCCCTTCTGAGTATCTTTTACCATTAAAAATCTATGATGAGACAATCCAAAATGAAACAAGAGATAGTGCCCCAATATGAAACTCACAGGTTGGATGGAGCTCAGTGAGCTACTGAGAAAGAGAGGAGGATAATTATGAGTTGTGCTATACCTAATGATGCAACTCAGGCAAGCAAGGAGCTGTTGATGTGCTCAGAGGTAAAAGGAAAAGTCTAAAACTGCACAACATATATTATAGGAATATGGAATGTGAGAAGCATGTATCAGGGGAAGTGTGACATTAAAACAAGAAAAGGAACATATACACATTGCAATCCTCGGGGTGAGCAAGCTAAAGTGGACAGGAATGGGACATTTTGAGTCAGATAATTGCATAATGTTCTACTCAGGAAATTAAAATTAAGAAGAAATGGGATGGCAATTATAGTGAGGAGAGATATAGCAAAAGCAATCAAAGGATATAATGCAAAGTCTGATTTAATCATGTCAGTAAGACTTCGGGGAAAACCTATCAATATAAACATAATCTAAGTTTATGCTCCAACTACAGAGGCAGAAGAAGAATTGAAAGATTCTGTGTAGGAGTCCAGGAGGAAACTGATCACACACCAAAACAGGACTTCTAGTTAGTCACAGGCTATTGGAATGCAAGAGTAGGAAACAGAGAAGAATCAAAGATTGAAGGAAAATTTGGCCTAGCATCATTAAATGAAGCAGGAAACTGACTGACTGAATGTTGCAAGGCTAACCACTTGTTCATTGCAAACACATGCTTCAAGCAATCCAAAGAAGTTACTGTATACATGGATACCACCAGATGGCCACTATAGAAGTAGATCACAGAGAAGCTCCATTCTCCCTGCAAGAACAAGACCAGCAGCAGATTGTGGCATAGACCAAAAGTTAGAGTAAAGCCAAAGAAGAGCACTAAACCAGCCATCATGCCAAAATACAACTGGAAGAACATATCTGTAGAATTTAAAGATAATGCGAAAAACAGATTTGCACTGTTAAGCCTATTTGACTGGGAGCCAGAACAACTCTGGACAGAAGCCAGGGATGTTGTGAGGGAGAAATGCAAAAAGACACTCTCTGTAGCTAAACAGAAAGAGACGCCTCAGTGGATGAAACTCTTCAAGCAGCCAAGGACAGTTAAGAAGCAAAAGTAAAATGTGACAGAAACAGAATCTGGAATGCAACTGTTCAGCAACTTCTGTGCAGGGACAAGGAGAACTACTATAATAATCAATGCAGAGAAACAGAAGATGAAAACAAAAAAAAGGAAGAACACGAGACCTCTTCTATAAGATCCAAGAAACCAACAGGAAATTTAAACCAATTTAAACTACAACCAGCAGGGGAATACATTACATGACCAAGTAGAAATAAAAAGATGATGGAAATAATACACAGGAGAGCTACAGTCCACCCTCCACATTCATGAGAGTTAGGGGCACAGGGCCCTCACAAAGGTAGAAAAATTGAGAAAAAGATGTTAAAAGCTCATTCAACTCATAGAATTAACCAGCAGCGGATAACAATGGTAGCCAATCCAGCTCACCTCACTTCCCATCTTTTCTCCTTCCTCATAGTCCAAAAGTACCTCCTCTGCCTTAGATCCACCTCTAAGTCCCACTTCCCATCTTTTCCCACTTTCTTCCCTTCCAGCAGGACCTCTGCCTTCTTTAATTTCCCATCCACTTCTAAGCCCATCTTTCTCCCTTTCTCCACCCTCCAGCAGCACCTCCTCTTTCTCTAACTTCCCACTCTATGACCCACATCAAAGTGTCTCCCCATCTTTCAATTTCATCTGTCAATTTCAGAAAGTGAACTAGAAGCTGCACTTGAGAGAGATGAATCACCAGGAACAGATGGCATACCAACAGAGGTGCTTCAGTCTATGGGGAGAGAATCTATTCTAGTTCTAACTAACATCTACCAACAAATATGGAAAAGAGAACAATGGTCCACAGATGAGAAACACTCAATATACATTTTAATTCCCAAGAATGGGGACACCAGGAATTGCAGTAACCACAGGATCATGGCATTAATTTCCTGTGCAAGCAAAGTCATGCTCAAAATTCTACAACAAAAACTTCTACCATATAAGGAGTGAGAAATGCCAGATGTCCAAGCTAGGTTCAGTAAAGGAAGACACATTAGGGTTCATATTGCAAACATACATTGGATAATGGAGCACCAAAGAATTTCAAAAGAAAATCAGTCTGTGCTTCATAGCAAAGCTTTCAACTGCATAGATCATAAGAAACAATGGATTACTCTTAAAGAAATGGGTGTGTCACTACATTTGATTGTCTTGATCACAGAATCATAGAATCATAGAAATGTAGAGTTGGAAGAGACCACACAGGCCATCCAGTCCAACCACCTGCCATGCAGGAACACCCTCAAAGCACTCCTGACAGATGGCCATCTAGCCTCTGCTTAAAAACCTCCGAAGAAGGAGACTCCACTACAGTCCAAGGCAGCATATTCCACAGCCGGACAGCCTGACTGTCAGGAAGTTCTTCCTGAGGTTCAGGTGGAATCTCCTTTCCTGCAGCTTGAATCCATTGCTCCTTGTCCTGGTCTCCGGAGCAGCAGAAAACAAGCCCTCTCCTTCCTCTACATGGCACCTCTTCAAATATTTAAACATGGCTGTCATGTCCTCTCTTAACCTTCTCTTCTGCAGACTAAACATACCCAGCTCGCTAAGTCTATCCTCATAAGGCATGGCTTCCAGGCCTCTCACCATTTTGGTCGCCCTCCTCTGGACTTGCTCCAGCTTGACCATGTCCTTCTTGAATTGGGGTGCCCAGAACTGGACACAGTATTCAAGATGAGGTCTAACCAAAGCAGAGTAGAGTGGTACCAGTACCTCCCTCGATCTAGACACCATACTCCTATTGATGCAGCCGAGAATTGCATTGGCTTTCTTGGCTGCCGCATCACACTGCTGACTCATGTTCAGCTTGTGGTCTATGAAGACTCCTAGATCCCTTTCACACATACTGCTATCCAGCCACGTGTCCCCCATCCTATATTTCTGTATTCCATTTTTTCTACCTAAGTGTAGGACCTTACACTTCTCTCTGTTGAATTTCATTTTGTTAGCCTTGGCCCAGCTCTCCAATCTATCCAGGTCATTTTGAATTTTGATCCTGTCCTCTGGCGTATTAGTAACCCCTCCCAATTTGGTGTCATCTGCAAATTTGATGAGCATGCCCTCTATTCCTTCATCCAAGTCGTTGATAAAAATGTTGAACAGCACTGGGCCCAGGACAGAATCCTGTGGCACCCCGCTAGTCACTTCTCTCCAGGATGAAAAGCAGCCATTCATGATCACCCTTTGGGTTTGGTCGCTCAACCAATTACAAATCCAACTAACAGTAGCCCTGTCCAGCCCACATTTTACCAGCTTCATTGCAAAAATGTCATGGGGAACTTTGTCAAAGGCCTTACTGAAATCGAGATATGCTACATCCACAGCATTCCCTTCATCTATCAAGCTAGTAACTCTATCATAAAAAGAGATAAGATTAGTCTGGCATGACTTATTTTTGAGAAATCCACGTTGACTTCTCGTGATTATCGCGTTGCTTTCTAAGTGATTAGAAACTGACTGCTTAATGATCTGCTCCAGGATCTTTCCGGGTACTGACGTCAGGCTGACTGGGCAATAATTATTTGGGTCCTCTTTTTTTCCCTTCTTGAAGATGGGGACAACATTTGCTCTCTTCCAGTCTGCTGGAACTTCTCCTGTCCTCCAAGATTTCTTAAAGATTATAGCAAGTGGTTCCGAAATGATCTCTGCCAGCTCTTTTAATATCCTAGGATGCAATTCATCTGGCCCTGGAGATTTGAATTCATCCAGTGTGGCCAGGTATTCCTGTACCACCTCTCTACCTATTATGTGCCTCATTTCCCCTGCTTCCTCCCCTGCTCCACAACCGCTAGGTTGAGTGCTTGTATCCCTCTGGGAAAAAACAGAGGCAAAGAAGGTGTTAAGTAGTTCTGCCTTTTCTCTTCCCCCTGTGAGTAATTCGCCATCTTCTCTGCGCAGTGACCCTATCATCTCCTTCTTTTTCCTTTTGCTGCGGACATATTTTAAAAAGCCCTTTTTATTGTTTTTAATGTCTCTGGCCAGCCTAAGTTCGTTCTGTGCTTTAGCCTTTCTGACCTCCTCCCTACATCTCCTAGCTACTTGCTTAAATTCTTCTTTGGTGGTTTCCCCCGTCTTCCATTTCCTATACATGTTTCTCTTAGCACTTAGCTCAGCTGAGAGTTCTTTAGTCAACCATTCTGGTTTCTTCAGATGCCTTCCATTTTTCCTCCTTATTGGCACAGTTTTAGACTGTGCCTTCAGTATCTCCTTTTTAAGGAACTCCCATGCCTCCTGAACTCCTTTCCCTTTCACTATTCTTGTCCACGGAATTCAAGCCAACAGCTCCCTAAATTTACAGAAGTCTGCTTTTTTAAAATCTAAGATGAGTGTTTGGCTACATTTATCTTCTCCTTCCCACTGAATGCCAAATTCCAACAGGGCATGGTCACTCCCCTCTAAAGATCCAACCACTTCTACCTCATTCACAAGGTCATCCCTGTTGGTCAGGATCAGATCTAGAATATTTGATCCCCTTGTGGCCTCTTCCACCTTCTGGACCATGAAATTGTGTGCAAGACAAGCAAAAAACTTGCTGGACCTTGCTGTCTTGGCAGAGTTTGTCTGCTAGCATATATCCGGGTAATTGAAATCTCCTATTATTACTGTATCTCTCCTCTTTGAATGTGCAGTCATTTGGTTGAGGAAGGCATCATCAAAGTCCTCAGCCTGGGCTGGACGACTGCAGTAAACCCCCACCAGAATATCCCTATTGTTTCTCGCTCCCTTAATTCTTACTCAAATGCTCTCAACCTGGCTTTCTGGGTTTAAGTCCTGGATCTCTTCACAGGTGAAAACATCCTCGACATACAAGGCTACTTCTCCTCCTTTCTTGTTTGGTCTATTTTTACAAAATAGGCTATACACCTCTATTCCTATATTCCAATCATGAGACTCATCCCACCAGGTCTCAGTGATGCCTATCAAATCATATTTATTTTGTTGTACTAGGAGTTCAAGTTCATCCTGCTTGTTTCCCATACTCCGTGCATTAGTGTAGAGACACTTAAGTCCCCAGGCCCTTCCTGCAAGTCCTGTACTATAATTTCTACTCCTCCCACCATTGGTCGCTTGTACTACTTGTCCAGTATCATTTGGGCCTTTTCCCCCTGCGCTCGCCAAGTCCTTGCCCTGAATAATATTGTCTCCCTCCCCAGCGGAACTTAGTTTAAAGACCTCTTAATCTTCCTTGCGAGACTGTTTGCAAAAACATTCCTGCCAAGTTTCATGAGGTGCAGCCCATCCCTTGCCAGAAGCCCACGTTCATGGAAATTCAGGCCATGTTCCAAAAACCCAAACTGTTGCTGGCGGCACCACATGCAGAGCCAGTTGTTGACCTCTGCTATTGCCCTTTCCCCATGTGCGCCATATCCTTGGACAGGGAGGAGAGACGAAAAGACCACTTGTGCACCAAGGTCCTCAAGCTTCGTCCCCATAAGCTCATAGTCCTTTGCGATGTGGTAAAAGCTGCTCCTTGCAGTGTCATTGGTTCCAACATGAACCAAAATGAGGGGGAGGGGTGTGTGTAACTTGTTGTGTAACTTGATGTGTAACTTGTATGCAGAACGAGAGGCTAGTGTTAGGACAGAGTGGTTTCCAATTGGCAAGGGGCTCAGGCAAGGATGCCCTATCTATTTAACTTGTAAACTGAACATATAATACAGAAGGCAGGATTAGAGTTGGGGGAAAGAGGCATGAAAACTAAAGGAAGGAACATCAGCAGAAGTAATTTTGTAAGACTAGGAGTGGATTGTGGCACAGAACATGAACTGCTAATACCAAGAATTAGAGTAATGCTAAAGAGATGTACTAAATAATCACAGTGCCAAAATGCACTTTAAAAAACATCCCCAAAAAAAGTAAAGACCATGTAAAGAATGGGTTTGCACTACCAAGACTAACTGGCCAGGAACTGAAAGTACTGTGGACCAAAACTAGGCACATTATCAGGGAAAAATGCAAAAGGACACTCTCTGTAGGAAAGAAAAAAGAAAAGCTTCATTAGATGATTGATCTTTTGAACAGTTAAGGATGGATGAGAAGCAAAAGGTGAAAGAAACAGAGTCAGAATCTTGAACACAACTGCTTAATGACTTGTACATAGGGATTATCATTATCACAGAGATTGCAGTAATAACCAGTGCAAAGAAATGGAAGACAATGCCAAACAAGCAATCTCTTCCATGAGATTAGAGATATTGACATGAAATTTAAAACAAGAGTAGGGATGCTATATGGGGTGGGGTGGGGTCAAACAATAATGCATTTTATCACTCTTTTTGTTTATTTTATATGAAGACGACAACGTACAGAAAATGGGATTACACTCAAGGAAAGAAATGAGAAAATTAAGGGAAGGAGCACCAACAATTTAAGGTTTGGTGATGATACCACAGTACTAGCAGGAAAAAAAACCAAAGATTTGTAATTACTACTGATGAAAGTTAAAGAAGAAAGTGAAAATGGAGAATTACAACTGAAGGTCAAGAAAATGAAAAGAATGACCACAGATGATTAACACAACTTTACAGTGGGTGAAGAAGATATTGAAATAATTCAAGATTTTCCCTACCTTGGCTCAGTCATTACTCAAAATGAACACAGTAGTCAAGAAATAAGAAGATGACTAAGATATGGAAGCCCAACTAGATAAGGTCCTCCACTGTAAAAATATATAATTAAATTCCAAATTCAGAATCATTCATGGTGCCACATTTCCAGTTTGTACGTATGGTTGTGAAAGCTGACAGTGGAGAAAGCTGATAGGAAAAGGACCAACTCATTTGGAATATGGTATTGCAGGAGAGTTCTACAGATACCACAGAATGCCAGAAAGACAAATAAACAGGTCCAAGAGGAAATCAACCCTGACCTCTCACCAGAAGCCAAAATAACTAAAGGGAAGCTGTCATACGTTGGAAACTACTGCATTCTGAAGGAGAATTCTATGAACACCAAGGATTTCAATCAATTGTAGAAACAGAAACTTCTTATGTTATGTTCCCAGATTTAAATCTCTATTTTGCCATGAGGTTCATTCAGTGATCTAGTCAATCATCATGAGCAGATACTTGAATCCTTGTCTCTCTAATCAGAACTGAGCAATCTATTCACTGCACAGACTACTGGCTTTTGCAAGTCAGTCATTAAAGATGAATCCCTTCATTGCAATATTATATTGACGGGGGCATGGTTAGCAATACAGTGGCCTCTCCACTTCCATGAGGGTTTGGGACACAGAACCCTCACAAAAGTGGAAAAACTGCAAATAACTCCCCCCCCATGCTCCCCCTCCCATTTCCTTCTGGGGTACACCCTCCATTCTCTTGCATTATGCCTCAGCGTGCATTCTCTGCACTGGGGCAAAAAGCATGGGAATGGGAGGGGAAGCTTTGGAAGGGAAAAGAAGGTTCACACGAGCCTCCCCACCTCAGTTCCTTTGCATTTTGCCTTGATGAGAGTTCTCCACACAAGAGACAAATGCATGAAAATGGAAGTGGTGAGCTCTGCTGAGGAAAAGGGGTCTTGCCCCATTCCTTTGTGCTTTGCCTGGGCACACGTTCTCCCGCTAGGGCCAAATGCATGGGCATGGTAGGGAGAGTGCATGCATGTGCTTTGCCTTTTTCTTGGGCATGATTGCCTCCTTTCTCCATTCCTGACAAAACACAAGGGAATGGGAGAAAGACAATGGAAGGAGAGGCACATGCACTTGTGAATAATCAAATTTGCAAAGATCAAACCTGTGAATGTGGAGGGAGGACTGTACTGCTGTTTGTGAGCATCCAGAGGCTTCTGGAGGCCAATTGCTTGAGAGTATACTGGTTCAGACTAATCTTGACTATAATCCACCCAAGCATCTTCTATGTTCGCAGATCCTCTCATATGCCAGGTCAAACAACATGCTGGATATAATAATTTTCCACTTGTTTCACTGGCTACCAAGCATCTGTCAGTTTTTAACAACCTTTTTACTTTACTTGGGAATCTTAATATCACACCAGAAATGAGTATGGTCACGCTCTCCTCCCGCTTCATACCTTTATCATATTTCTAGTGGAAGCATTTGATTTTATTATTTACATTCAGAGGCGTATGTGCCTTCAAGTCACCTGCTGATCTATGGTGACCCCATGAATTTCATGGGGTTTTCTTAGGCAAGGAATACCCAGAAGTGGTTTTGTGAGTTCCTTCCACTGAAATATAGCCTACAGCACCTGGTATTTGTTGGTGGTGTCCTATCCAAGTATTAACCAGAGCTGATCCTGCATAGCTTCCAAGATCAGACAGGATCTGGTACCTTTAGGGCATTAAGGCTCTATACATTAAAAGGTAGGTAGTCACATTGAGATTTATACTGCATTCTAGTTTCAGCATTTAAAGCCCTTTTCTTATAATTTTCATGACAAGGGCAGAAATCCCATGGAACAAAACTCATGCTATTGGCAAGAGTATTTTCACCTAAGTTTCTTGCCTCACTGACCAGGTCAGTGCAGCAGTATATATTGCTGCAACAATGCATGTACATACCTGCAAAGAGTACTTCTCCACAGCGGATGGGTTTGCGTGGCCGAGTTCTTGGCCCTTGCATCAATGGTCGCTCTTGTGGCAATAGCAGATAATTTTTAGCTTCATCCACTAGGTCCCTGGCCAGGAGAGATCGTTTTTATTTTCATCAAATCATTTAGCAAATCACAGATGCCACTATCTAAAACTAGACAGCCAATTCAAGATGTGTCAATTAAAATGCAAAGAAGACTGAGCACAGTTAATGGTAACATTTTGACTATCCCAAATTAAAAGTTAACAGTATTAATATTCCTATCTAACATTTAGATAGGTAGGTAAGTCACAGCCATTGGAGTGAATTGCTTCCTCTCAACAGCATGAGAGGAAGGAGGGGGTTTGTTTTCTGCTGCTCCAGAGACCAGGACAAGGAGCAATGGATTCAAGCTGCAGGAAAGGAGATTCCACCTGAACCTCAGGAAGAACTTCCTGACAGTCAGGGCTGTCCGGCAGTGGAATCTGCTGCCTCGGAGTGTAGTGGAGTCTCCTTCCTTGGAGGTTTTTAAGCAGAGGCTTGATGGCCATCTGTCGGGATTGATTTGAGGGTGTTCCTGCATGGCGGGGGGTTGGACTGGATGGCCTGTGTAGTCTCTTCCAACTCTACATTTCTATGATTCTATGATTCTCTGAACCAATTTGAGAATTATGTCCTCTGAGTAATTTAGCTTTCTTGAAAAAAGAAATTTCACAATCATATCAACATTAACTGATTGGATCAAGCTAACTCTTTAATTAGTCAACTTGCTATAATCCATGAATTTTTGAGTGGTCCAGTTGATACCTGGCTATAGTCATATTAAAAGTACAGTCCCTGAGTAAACTTAGTACAGGTTCAGTATCCCTTATCCAAAAATCCAAAATCTGAAAAGCTCGAAAATCTTAAACTTTTGAAAAGCAGAGCTTCCTGTATGGAAAATGAGGGAAATTATCAAGGTTCCCTGGAGACCATGCATGTGCTGCTTGCAAAGTTTCCCAGTGATCTTGGTGCCCGTTCGTCCCCTCTAAGTTCATTTTGCAAGCAGCGTATTTGCATTTCAGATATGTAGTATTCAACCTGTAGCAAGACTGTTTCACTGAACTCAGTAATGATACCACAGATTATGCTCTATGAATATAAATGAAGAGTAAGGTATACTGTGCTACTGAAGTATATGCTCCTAAGGATCCCTTATCCCTATCTGTGCAGCATGTGATATCCATGTGATTAATACTCCTTGCAGGAAGACACATTACACTAAAGATTGTTAAGATAAATTACTATTAGTTTCATGGTAGGATAAACGGAAAGAGAAGGATAGGGATGATCCAAAATTTGAAACAACATGATTCTGCCAGGAATGTAAAATAACTGAACAACAGTGGAGTTTGCCTATTTTTAACAGCCTAATCAAGGCTGCTTTTGCTGTGAATAGCAAATATGGTGTACATCTCCTTTCCTCAAAAGAAGACATGCCTCACCTCATTTTAATCCTCTTATCACCACATACTCCATAATAACTTCTAGCATGAGAACAGGAATTAAAACATAAACATTCCAGAAGAGTGAAAAAAAATCACTTCAGGTATTCTGGAATATGGCAGGTTGACACACAAAACTAGTCAAGCCTCTAAAGCAGGTGTGTCAAACTCAATTTCATCTTGGGCTGCATCAGCATTACAGTTGCCCTCAAAGGGCCAGCTGTATCTGTAAGACAATATAAATGTATCTATTCTTTTATCATATTAAATGCCTCTGCATTAAATTATTAATGGTTTTAGTAATAATTAGCTGTGAAACCAGAAGTCTAGGAAAAATGAATGGCAAACAGATACTAAAGCATATAACTATTGTAGAATTTACTGAAAAATTAGTTTTGAAAACAGAGTTAGTTTTTTAATCATCAGACAGATATTACCAAATATTAATGTTTATTACATTAACTTTGCTTAACTTTTTGGTCCCAGTTGAGACAGACAGAACAAATTCTGCTCTGAATATGCAATCTGTGGCATATGAAGTTGATAAGGCGATGTTGCCTGGCCCTGTACACATCAAATATATCCCATCTCACCTTGAGACACAATCACAGAATCGCAGAATCATAGAATTGGAATAGACCCCAGGGCCATCAATTCCAACCCCTGCTATGCAGGAACACCCATCAAAGCATTCCCAACAGACGGCCATCCAGCCTCTGCTTAAAAACCTCCAAAGAAGGAGACTCCGCCATACTCCAAGGCAGCATATTCCACTGACGGACAGCTCTGACCATCAGGAAGTTCTTCCTGAGGTTCAAGTGGAATCTCCTATCCTGCACCTTGAATCTATTGCTCCTTCTCCTAGTCTCTGGAGCAGCAGAGAACAAGCCCTCTCTCTCCTCAACATGATATCCCTTCAAATATTTAAACATGGCTATCATGTCCCCTCTTAACCTTCTCTTCTGCAGACTAAACATACCCAGCTCCCTAAGCCATTGTTCATACGGCATGGCTTCCAGACCCTCAAACATTTTGGTCACCCTCCTCTGGACACGTTGCATCTTGTCGACATCCTTCTTGAATTGAGGCACCCAGAACTGGACACAGTATTCCAAATGAGGCCTAACCAATGCAGAATAGAGTAGTACCATTATCCCCCTCGATCTAGACACCATACTACTATTGATGCAACCAAGAATCGCATTGGCTTTCTTAGCTGCCGCATCACACTGCTGACTCATGTTCAGCTTGTGATCTACCAAGACTCCTAGATCCCTTTCACACGTACTGCTATCCAGCCACGTGTCCCCCATCCTATATTTGTGCATTCCATTTTATCTGCCTAAGTGCAGGACCTTACATTTTTCTCTGTTGAAATTCATTTTGTTAGCTTTGGCCCAGTTCTCCAATCTGTCAAGATCATTTTGAAATTTGATCCTGCCCTCTGGGGTATTAGCAACCCCTCCCAATTTGGAATCATCTGCAAATTCGCTCAGCATGCCCTCCACTCTTTCATCTAAATCATTGATGAAGATGTTGAACAGCACTGGGCCCAGCACAGAACCCTGTGGCACCCCACTAGTCACTTCTCTCCAGGATGAAAAGCAGCCATTCGTGATCACCCTTTGAGTTCGGTCGGTCAATCAATTACAAATCCAACTAACAGCAGCCCTGTCCAGCCCGCATTTTACTAGCTTCTTTGCAAGAAGTCATGTGGAACTTTGTCAAAGGCCTTACTGAGGTCAAGATACGTCTACAGCATTCCCTTCATCTATCAAGCCTGAAACCCTATCATAAAAAGAGATAAGATTAGTCTGGCATGATTACGGCATTGCTTTCTAAGTAATCACAAACTGACTGTTTAATGATCTGCTCTAGGGTCTTTCCCGGAATTGATGTCAGGCTCACTGAGCAATAATTATTTGGGTCCTCTTTTTGCCTCTTCTTGATGAAATTTGGCCTCCTCTAGTCTGCTTGGACTTCCCCTGTTCTCCAGGAGTCCTTAAAGATTATTGCAAGTGGTTCAGAAATGACTTCTGCCAGCTCTTTTAATATCCTTGGATGCAATTCATCTGGCCCTGGGGACTTGAATTCATCTAGTTTAGCCAGATATTCTGTACCACTTCTCTACTTATTCTGTGCTGCATTTCCCCCCCTTCCTCACCTGCTCCCCACACTCCAGGTTGGGTACTTCTATCCTTCTAGGAGAAAACTGAGGCAAAGAAGGTATTGAGTAATTCTGCCTTCTCTCTACCCTCCCCCCCGTTATTAATTGGTCACCTTCTCCATGCAGTGATCCTATCATTTCCTTGTTTTTCCTTTTGCTGCGGACATATCTTAACAAGCCCTTTTTATTGTTTTTGATGTCTCTGGCAAGCCTGAGTTCATTCTGCGCTTTAGCTTTTCTGACCTTCTCCCTACATCTCCTGGCTAGTTGCTTAAATTCTTCTTTGGTGGTTTCACCATTTTTCCATTTCCTGCACATGTTTCTTTTAACACTTAGCTCAGCTGAGAGTTCTTCAGTCAACAATTCCGGTTTCTTTAGACACCTGCCATTTTTCCTCCTTATTGGCACAGTTTTCAATTGGGCTTTCTGTATCTCACTTTTAAGAAACTCCCATCTGTCATGAACTCCTTTCTCTTTTAGTATTCCTGACCACGGGATTTCAGCAAGTAACTCCCTAAGTATAGAGAAATCAGCTTTCTTAAAGTTTAGGATGCGTGTCTGGCTACACTTGGCTTCTCCTTCCCACTGAATGACAAATTCCGAAAGAGCATGGTCACTCCCTCCTAAGGATCCCATCACCTCCACCTCATCAACTAGGTCATCCCTGTTGGTCAGGATCAGATCCAAAATAGCCGACCCCCTTGTTGCCTCTTCCACCTTCTGGACCATGAAATTGTCTGCAAGGCAAGCGAGGAACCTGTTGGATCTTTTGGTCTTTGCAGAATGTGACTGCCAACAGATAACTGAAATTTTCCATTAACATGGCATCTCTCCTTTTTGAATGTGTGGTCATCTGCTCCAGGAAGGCCTCATCCATGTCCTCAGGCTGGCCCGGAGGCCTGTAGCAAATTCCCACAATCGCATCCCTATTGTTTCTTGCTCCCTTAATTCTTACCCAGATGCTCTTGACTTAAGTCCTGGATCTCTTCACAAGTGAAAACATCCTTGACATATAAGGCTACTCCTCCTCCTTTCTTGTTTGGTCTATTTCTGTGAAATAGGTTATGCTCCTCTATTCCTACGTTCCAATCATGAGATTCATCCCACCAGGTTTCAGTGATGCCTATTAAATCATAGATATCAAACATCTTCCTCTGTCTACACCTCAGCCCCTCTCTGTGCCTCTTTCAGCCCCTCAGGTAAGAAGCAACATCACCACAAAGTTGAGGGAGAAAGCTGCGCAACTCAGGGCAGTTTCCTTCAAGCGCAGTTGCCTCTGCTTTCGAGCAGGAATGGAGGCAGGTCTGAACTTGTTTGTCTGTTTGTTTAACCAAAGAGGAGTTGCATATGTAAAGTCAAAGGCTTTCACGGCCGGAATCCATAGGTTGTTGTGGGTTTTCTGGGCTTTGAGGCTGTGTTCTATTAGCATTTTCTCCTGATGTTTCACCTGCATCTGTGGCTGGCATCTTCAGAAGACCCTCTGAAGATGCAAGCGTAACGTCAGGAGAAAATACTAACAGAATACAGCCTCAAAGCCTGGAAAACCCACAATAACCTAGGAGTTGCATACCTTTTTACTAAGGAGAGACAAAGGAGAAGAGAGAAACTTCCATGGCTCCTATCAAGGGAACTGGAGGGCTCAGGAACAAAAGGTGGAAATGCATTTGCACATGCATGCCACCCCACACTGCCTCTCTCTCTTTCCCTATCTCTCATTCATTCACACACAATCACACTCTTCCTGTCACCCACACACACCCTCATAGCAACACCCACTGCCTTCCTCAGCTCCCACGAGTGCACTCCACCTTCTGCCCATCCCGTGGGCTCTTCCTTTTGTTTCTACAGGGTCCCTCCTTGCCCTCTGCCTCACACCAGACCCCTTGACAGCTTCCGAGACATGCCCTGGAAGGCAGTGGCAACAGTAGCGCCAGCAGCGAGTGGCAAGTGCTCAGGTGGAAGTGGTTAACACCAGCAACTGCTGTGGCAACAACAGCAGCGGTGCAATGAAGCACTGGATACACAGTTGCCCAGACACGGCAGTTGCCCTCAGCCTAGAGGCAAGCGCACGACAGAGAAGAAGAAGCTGTTGCCTGACTTTTGGACACCTCCACAACGTGGGTTTTTCTTAGGGAGTGGCAATGGGCTCGACTGAGGAAGTCTTGGAGAATCCAAAACTACAAGAGCAGTTCTTCAATCGAGCCCACTGCCGCTCCCTAGGAAGAACCCATGTCACGGAGGTGTCCGAAAACCAGGCAAGGGCCTCCTCTTCTCCCCCGTGTGCTCGCCTCCAGGCTGAGGGCAACTCCTGCGTCCAGGCAACTGTGAATGCAGTGTAAGGATCTGTTGCACTGCTGTTGTTGTTGCTACAACAGCCACTTCCAATGAGGCTGGAGGGGCGGAAGTGCGAGCAAGAGGAGTGGGTGGGAGGAGAGAAGGAGAACAATGCAGGAGAGGTCTGAGGGCCACATGAAATGGCCTGGCAGGACGGATTCGACCTGCGGGCCTTGTGTTTGACACATGTGCTCTAAACGGTTACTTTTAATAGGCAATTTCAATTACAAATACTTTTCAGTTTCCCAAATGTGTCACTTCTTACCATCAATGATGACTTACCGACATTCTTCATCACTTTTAATGAGTGGATCAGAACCAACTGTGCCTACCAGGAACTTTGGACTGAGCAGTGGCAAGCGGACGTGTTGCAATACCTGTGAGCCAACAACAGTGTAACAGAAATGACACCATATAGGAAGCCTATCATACACAAGCAGCTTGGGGAGTGCTTTCAGTGATGCTACAATTTAGTTGTAGATAATCTTATTACATTTCAAGGGGGTATGCTCAACTGAGATATGCCAAGTCAGTAAATGCTTTTTATTTCGACTATGCAAATGTACTTCTTGCACAGTACATAGTTAAACTATGGAATTCACTACCACTTTGGATAGCTTTAACAGGAGACTAGATAAATAAGGCTCCGTGGCCTCATTTAGGCTACGGATAAGGGCTAGAGATTACCTCCAGAACCTGAGGTTATATGCCTTTGAATATCACAGGCTATATGCCTCTGAATACCAGTTCCTGGGGAACATAAGCAGGAGAGTGTTCTTGCATTCACACTCCGCTTGTGAATTCCACATAGGCATTTGGTTGGCCTTTTCAGGAAAAAGGATGCTGGAATACATGGACCTGTTGGAGTACAGTTCTTTCACTGATGGTGTGTATAGTTTTAACTGGCTTGAAAGTGCAGAGCCCTGAGATAAAAACAAGAAATCATTTGTTGTCCTCCTCCAGGTCTCAGAAGGAAAACTACCTTCTCAACATTCTAGCTGTTCTTTCTTCAAGTGGGGTACAAACTATTTTACTAAAAAGTACTACTAAAATATGTATCTAATGTTAATCATGTAAGGTGGAAATAAACATCAAGTGATTATTAATAATTACAATGCATTTTCATTCACTGATCACAGCACTGGAAAGAAGGAGCAGGTTTGCTTCTGACAGCCTAATGCTGCCCCTGTGCTTTCTTTATAACTGTTAAGCAGAAAAGCTACAGTAGAAACCTATATTTTAATATGATAAAAATTCAGTGAAAGGGCCAGCTCTCTTTGTATCTCTTTGTCCTCAACTAAAGCACCATATGCCAATCCCATCCTCCTGTCTTCCCTCATCATATCCACTTAAGACTGGAAATTATGAAAGGTATATCTTGGTCATATGAAGCATATGTAAATCATGTGAGAAAAACATCTGGTACTTACCTGGGGGAGCTGAGGTCTCCTCTCTTGTATGCTGTATTTAACCCAGGCCATCACAGCATTGAACACTTGTTCTTCGCTCCGCACATTCAGTTCATCACTAGATATTATGTCAATGAGCTGATTGGCTGGAAGTAGCATAAACTCTTCACTCTCCATCACCTGCATGGAGATACAAAACCACAGAGTTATGGGAAGATTTTAAAGCAACAATCTGGTTCTAGAACTGGAGAAGTGACATGCTAATTAAAAACAAAACAAAAAAAACAAAACAAAATAAAAATCACTGTGACGCAAAATAGGGAATATTGAATAAAGATGAAGACCAATGTGACCCTGGGACATCAGGTGGAATCACTTGCTCTGGATCGAGACAGCTTCACTTCTGATCCTTTGGGAGGCATGAATTTCTGGGTTATCTTGGGTAGTTCATTACGAGAACCTCAGGTGTTCAAACTAATTTGGAAGTGTTGACAAGGAATCCTAAGTTGCTAGTCAAAACAAAGGACCTAAAGCAAAAAGTGATTTTATTCTTTCCCAATCTTTCAAATTAACTGACTATTCATTGGTGGGTAAGAGTGGTGAAAAAATGCTCCACCCAAGTGGAGAGCAACCCCAGCTAGTAATACAACTGTACTTAAAGTTAAGGTCAAAAGCCAGAGAACAAAAGGCCTGAAACAAGATTACCTAGAGTATTGTAGATAAAGCTGAAAAGCCTTCCTGCCCTGTGTTTGCAGCAGAAGACAGGGTGTCTCAGAACTAGGAGATGGACTCATTTGATCCCACCCCCTTTTCATTTGCATTCTCTAAATATACACACAGAGGCCATGAGTATAAATGCACTTCAGAAGAAATCAGATACTCCAAACGAAGCTGGTGGTGAAAGATAAGCCCCTGACAAGCTGCAAACATGATAATACATTTCTTCTAGGCTCTGGATAAGGAACAAGTTTCTTGGAAGACAAGAAAAGACCCAGAGCTATCTCTCCCCCTTTTATGTGTGGAACAAGAGAAAGGACACAGTATTTCTCTACTGTACCCCAGCAAACTGTAGGACCTTCCAATAGTAACATAGTCATAGCAGTCGTAGAGAGTACACAACATGCTCTATATAAGGTCTACAGAATTTTCAACCTACTAATCCCTGGGATTTGAAAAACACATTTGTTTTGCTATCTGCCTGGGACAAAATATGTGTTTTGTGGGCTGTACTCAGCTTGGCTCTCATAGGCCATGAAGGTCTCAACTCAACCCAATGGCTAGAACAAAGTGAGAGAATTATGGATTGAAAAGAAACATGCAAGCGTATTTCAGATGATGTTTTCAAAAAGAGTAGAAACAGAGGTGGGAGAGACTACACTGTGGGTGCATGACTGTGTTAGCTACAAAGCATATCTAGACAACAGCTATTCCTTCTTTGACAGAATACTCTCTTTGTTATGTATGTTACATAAACATAGTTGTAGCTCAATTAATTAAGACTGACTAAACTGACTGGAGCACCAGAGGGAGCAACCATGGAGCTTGCCAAGCAATATGTTGATAGACAACCATTACTACCCAATGGACACTCCCAGAAAAAGAATATTCCATTTTTGTAATGTTATATGATTTTTTCCAAACCAGACAGTTTCTGGCTCAGTAAAACACTGGGGGGTTTTCTGGCAACAATCTAGTACACATGTGGTGGCATTCATTTCTCCAACAATCCTGTGCACATGGTCAGGCTAAATGAACCAAAAACTATCCATGATCACTGAACAAGCAGCAGTCAAGATTACATCCATGGGATCTGTATTAATTATAGCACCCAAGTCATTGCTGATCTGAGCGATTTTAACTGAAAAGTGCCCGGCAAGCTGTTCACAGTAGACTTTATGTGATCACAGTCAAAACAGAATTGCTGGCTGGCTCTTTGCAGATGCAATAGTGGCAGAGAACAGGATTTTTTGCCTGTACTGCCATGGAATACATCTTCAAACTCCAGCCTGTGTTCAGCTAGACTCTTTCAGTTTCCTGCCAACTTTGTTCTAATTAACAGGTTCAACCCAACAACTCACTCATATAGTCATGGGACACCCAGATCCTCCTCTACAGGTCTTATTTTAGGTATCCGTGCTTCTTCACCTGTGCTAACTGAGATCTCCTTCTGCTGTCCTAACTTGTCAGACTGGCACAGATGTTCCTGTATCTCTAGCACATACTAAAGCACAGAAAAAAATGGAAAGGTGCTCCTCCTTAACTAAGTCCCCTGTGCTTCAGTGACATCCAAATAAATGTTGAAATGGAAATTTCCAGGGAATCCCCCCAAAATAAAAGGTGGGCTGCCAATTTGGGCCACTGCCAATGTTGAATTTTTACAAACATTTTAAATATACCCTTCCATTTCTAATTCTATTAAGACATTAGGCTGGAATCCTAATTCAGTGACTTACACTGAATTAATCCACAGTTATACCAGAGTAAATGGTGGTTCTGGACACTGAGTAATCAGGTATCTTGATTTTTTTATGCTATGTAAGGGCAACCAAGCAGTGCCCATGTGAATTCCACCTCTCCAAACCAAATGGCCACTGATATCTGCAAGGGTGCACCCAGGCACCAACCAAAATTACTGCTGCCCAATCAGGGAAGAAGTAGAAATCTTTGCCTTCCTCAACCCATAGCCCACATACATTTTACAGAGTTCGACACTCCCCAGCATCCCGCAGAATCTTGGCCCAAGTCTGTAGACATATACAGTGGTTTTAAGGGAAGGGACTTCTGAGTCTCCCACATCTGGCTTAGAATTTGACTCATGAAGCAGCTCCCTTGGTCCATTAGTATCTCTTCTAAAAACCTTACTTTGCAAAGCTTTGCAGTAGTTCATGGACTATGGCTTTCCTCAAGATAATAAAGAGTATCTATTAGTACCAGAATGTGGATGTGTCTTCTGGCTGAGCTTCTCCAATGGGCATACCAGATCCATGACTTCCCTCTCAAATGATAAACAATCACGATATTCCCTCTGTCAAGGTTTATGGCATCACCAGCTGTCAACATGCCCCACAAATGGGGAACTCTGGGGATTGTTCATCAGAACAAACCCTTTTCTAGAAGGAAATGCGGCCACGAGAGAGGGCAGGGGGGCTTACCTGCCCATCTAATGCGATCTGAGGTTTTGCCATTGCTGATTTAGAGAGGAATCATCTTGCTATGGGGCTGTTAACTGATTTCTGCAGTAAAGCTAGAATCTTGTGGGGATCAGAATCCCCCAAACAAGTCTTCACAGTCATAGAATGAACTAGCAGCTGGGAAATTGAGTCACTTTCTCCCTACAACTAATTTTTTGTGCCAATCTGACTATGAGCAGATGAGTCTTGCAAGGACATCCTCTAATTCAGATCTTTACCATTTCATTGTCATCTCTTCCTTGTTGTTTTTATACATCCTGTATCAAACAGCGCTAGGTCTGCATATTCAGTCCACCCCTTGGAGAAACATTCATACCTGAGTGCCCTGGTTGCTTAACTTCATGATCATCTGAGGTATGGACGTCACACTGTGCATTCCTACCACAGAAAGAATTCTTACCACAGGTGTTGCAAACATGGTGGCCACCGTCTCCCAGCACAACAAAGATTCTAGCCTTGTCAACATTTGGTAACTTACAGGCCCTTTGGCCAAATGATGGGACTTCCTGTCAACAAAAGAGGCTCAGAGGTCTGGGAGCCACATCTGAATACTGCAGTATTGGAGGGCCACACTTGCTTGACCAATCCTTCCACAACCCCCATACTCTCAATGAATTTCTGTCCAAAACAGGCTCTAGGGGATGTGATTGGCCATTATAGCCTATCTTTTCGGTTGAGAATAGTTAAGTTGCCTGCAAGCCTTTTTTGTGAAACCAGAGATTAAAAAAATGGTGAGGGGTATAGCAAAGTGCATGTGAAGAACCGCTTGAAGCTTGGTGGGTTATAGTTGTTCAGGCCTAAGTTATACATACATACAGGATGGACACCTACTGAGCTAATCAAATCATGTGAGATGGAATTAGGATCTGTTGTTGTTACTTTGTGTTGGACTTTGAATACTTTGCATTGTTTATGTAATAGAAGATTATGTATCAAGCTGTACAACTTCCTACACTAGAAATCGGTGCCAGAAACAAGTTTCGTACAATTCATATACCGGTCTTATAATAACACAGCTAACCACAAGACAAAGCCCATAGAAGGAAGGCACACAGGGGCATTCTTCATGGCTGCTCAGAATTTTCAAAACTACATCCCACAAAACAGAAGGCATTTACTAGAGAATTGTTTACTTCTTAATCTGAGCTTGCTTTTAATATTTAGCATTCAACCAGTATATTGAATTTTACCAAATATTAGAATCATTATAAATGTAAATAAATGTAATTCTGCAGACTCTGAGCAATTAGATAATCAAAATCAAGAATGCCAAAATAAAAATAACTGTCCTAAGCTAAAATGCATATTCTTGTTTACCAATTTACAATCAACATTAGTCAAAAGGAAACAAGGGGTCTCTACAGATTTTTCAAACATGTTCTAAAGATGTATGAGAACTGAGATGGTATAACACTGGTAGATAAGACAAAAATTATTTTTTTTACTCCAAAATGAAGTTAGAGACCCACATAGTGCAGCTCAAATGGCTCATATCCACAGGAAGTTTGAATTCTGGACTATATGTCTCCCTGCAGATCAAGATGAATGCTACTTCTGAATGCTTTGCTGTGTGAAAAATATCTCTCTTAAGTTTTGAACTAACTCAGCAGGAAGAAAGGTTCCAGCGCAATTCTGTCGCTCTGATCGTTGTTGTTGTTTTTACGGCAGGGTTGTTTTTACTGTTTTTACTGTTGTTGTTCCTCCACCTGCACTGGTATAGTACACAATACCATTTCATTCTGCTACATATGTAGACCAGACCGAGGAGGCAGAGGGCTACTTACCTCTTGAAAGTTATGTTGGGTAAACTTGTCAGCAATTCTCAGAAGTTCCCGGCAGGAGTGCGTATCAGCAAATGCTCGAATGCCAAGGCAATTGGAAGGATCCAACTGTCTTTTCAGAAACTCACAGCAGGCCTCCTGGATCTCAGCTAGCTGGAGGAGGCAGGCGGCTGGCAGTAGGGTCTGAACATTGCCCTCTTCTACTGTAATTTGCGAAGTGTATGCAAAGTCAATTAGCAGCTCCATGGCCCTTTCATCAATGTCTCTAATCACCACTTCAGTCTGTCGGCTCTCTGCCAGCTCACCAGTGAACATTGCTCGGAAGTAGGGGCTGCAAGCTGACAGGATCACCCGGTGGGCATAGATCTTCTTGGCCCCAACAACCAGCACCACATCACACAGCTCACGGTGCTTCCGCAACAGGTTGATGACCTCTAGTGTTTGCCGAGGGTGCTTGTCTGAGATGTAAGGCATGCGAGCAGGTTGCGGCACTCCTTCAGGCAGTTTGTTGGGATCTCCAAGAGTGCAACGGCTCGTTACATCCATTCCGGTTTCGCCTGCTCGATTACTGGTACACCTAGCAAAAGAATATGTAGGTGATACCAACGGTCTGACAGCAAGGCCACCAAAAAGTACATGCCTGGATAAACTTATATAATCAGGAAAGAGTAAGTCCAGTCACTTGATTAAAACATTTTCACAAGTATTGCCTCCTCTCTGACACAAGCACATATTTTTACTGCTGATCTAAAGAGAGGGTATTGATGTTCTTATCCTATTTACTGTATTATACTTGATGTGTATTCACCATTCAGGTATTTCTTACAAATTGAATGGCATACAAATTTGATAAAATAAAAAAATTAAAACAAACAAATCTTCCACACATGGTCTGTAAGGTCTGATTTCTTTTCCCAAGGCTTCTGGTCAGAATAATTCAGGAATAGATTAGCAAAAATTCCCTTTAGAAATACTGTTGTTTATATATGACTTATTCAGATGAAAAAACAGTGTCAAAGAGCACAGCATGGCATAATTTTATTATGGCAAAAGAGGCCAACTAATACAGTCCACCTTTGAAATAGTGGGGTAGCTGTTTTATACAACTTCGGAACAACCCATATCTAAAAATGACTGGATGTATCCAAAATCAATATTTAAGTACAATATTTAAGTTGCCAAATGGACTGCCATTCTTCTTATAACAAGCTGGAGTCGATATACCAAAGTTAACCTCATCAATAAAAAGTAAGATGCTATTGTATTGGATCAGGTTGTCCTACAGAGGGGACCAAAGCTAGTGTTCCAGATAGTGGATGGGACAAACCAGTCCATAATTTGATAGCAAAAATGGGATTTTCACTTGAATTTTTACTACAGCAAGCTGAATAAAAAGCCATTGAGCTTGAGAAACAACATGTAATGGATTTAGATTTCCACTAATTGTTGGCTGAAATCATGAATCTCTCCCATATACCCAAGACTAGACATTAAGAGGGCTCATCCAACATACATAACCAGATTCATTCAATCAAAGTGCAGAAGACTGACTACATTGAGCAGATTCAAAGGGACCACCTTAGAAGAATGGTGATGATAACCTTAGAATACATAGTGCTACAATGCTGTTTGTAACACAGTAGTTGGGGAACAAAAGAGAGCGGAGAGAACCAGATATATTGGTGCTCTTATTGACAAACCAGACTAAGAAATAATTAATTGATTTGGCTAGTTCTCTAACAGTAGTTCAGTCAATTAAAAATATAGGTTGAGCTCCCTGTGACATAGGCTGTCAATATAATTCAGAACAGTGAAAAGTTTGTGCCTCTATTGCTGTTACTGGTATATGAAATGAGACAAGGCTGATAATATGTTTAGTATATTGTACTGAGTACGGCAGAGAACCAGCATAGGGTAGTAGCTTGAGCACTGGACTACAACTCTGGAGGCTAGGGTTCAATTCCCCACTTGGCCACAGAAACCCACTAGATGACCTTGGGCATGTCACACAGTCTCAGCCCCAGAAAACCCTGTCATAGGTTTGCCTTTGTCACCAGTCAGAAACGACTTGAAGGCACACAACAATTGACTAGGGCACTTTAACTTGTTCACAAATAATCCAAATCTGGGAGCAGCAAGATACCCAGCTTTGATGACAACATTTAGATATCACATCATACACAACTAGCAGAAATCATGATTCAGAGATCCCAAGCCAGGTTACTGATCCACCTGCTCTGTTATATGACTATAACAAAGAAGGACAATTTCAATAGGATCTATTGAAATATGAGAATGGGCTCTAAAATGGCAAACAAAGTAAACAAGTGTAAACAGCAAATGTTCTTGAAATAGTAAAATCAGCATGATATAAAGCAGGATTGAGGAATCTTACTGATGTTGGACCAGATTCAGCAAGTTCGGTAAGTTGGTAACACAAAGGAGTTCATTCCACCCAACGTACCACTGCCCTATTGTCAAGTCCATTCTTCCCAATAATTGTCTTAGCTTCCTTCACGCAAAACAAAACAAAACAAAACACTGGCCCCTGCAAATGCTGGCTAAGTTGTTCCTATTCTGCACACAGTCCCAACTGTGACAAGAGGATCAGTGACCCAATTTCAGGTTTCCAGATCATGATTTCTGCTAATGATGTATGGTGTGATGTTTGAATTAGCGAACCACAGTTAAAATTATCACTCCACTCAAGAGACAGCTGTATGTTTGAAACTGAGGACTGACCAGATGAAACAAGCAGCTTTAAACCAGGATTATCAGCTGTGGTTTGAGTTCTACTTAATGATTATAACAAAGTATAAACCATGATTTTATGTAATGTCTGAACTGAATTAGCATCTAATCAAATAATTTCTCTTTCTCTGTCTTACCTGCGCATTGGCTTTCCGTCCATGCACCACAAAGAGAAGTCTTCAGCCTACACTTCTGTGCCTGTCCTAAGGAAATGAAGAACGCATAATAATCCATTCTGCTGATCTCTTAAGTGGTGAGGAAACAGTCAGACCCAAAGAGGTATATGTGATTATGGAATTAACACTAATTTCCCAGATATTGATTTCTGTTTCTCAATGGCTTGTCCCTTAACTTTATTCAGACACTTTGAATTAAGGATAGGGCTGCAGTCCTAATCACAGATGTACTAGGAAGTAAGCTTCATTGAACAGAATGGCATAGATTTAATACTAACTTGTGCTGGATAGTGCTGTACAGCAGAACAATAAATTCCACATATATAGTTCTACCACTGCCATCAATAAGATTTTTCCACACCAAAAGCTGCTATTATAAACCACTTACCAGGGAGCATGTCCCACTGAAGTGTGACATATTTCTGAGCAAACACATCTTAAGATTGAGCTGCACTAGTGCTTAGGACACACTCTTCAAACCATTTTTAAAGGTTTTGAGAAGTGGCAGCTGTGCCAATTAGGTGTTGTGGGGTGAAGTGCAGGGCAGCTAACAGAAGTCAGAACCAGAGGGTCACAGTAGATAGAGGCAAAGGTGCTCCTGTTTACACCAAAAAGTATATAAGTCAAATGTAAGTACACAAATGAAAAATAGAGGGTTTGTAGGGGTGGGCTGTAACTCACAGAACAAGGCAAACCCAGTCCCTTGAACCCATATTGCTCATTTCAGACAGAGCATCCAGTTCATAACAGGCAAGGCATTTAACTCTCCTGTCATCTTTAAGTTACTCCATATTCTCCCAAACATTCACAAACAAGAGATCTTCCAAGTTGCCATCTCTCTGTTAAGTCCCACTTCCCAGAGATGTTTATAATATTTTGTCTGCTGTCTGCAATATATATTTGCTATAAAATACAAATACATAAAGACAATTATAAAAAATTAAAAATCCTCGACTGCCTGGCTGTTAAAAAGCCTAAAAAAATTAAAAACCTTTTATACTTATTCATCAACACATCCCATTGTTTTAACATGCTAATAACTATGTTAAACTACTATAAACACCATTTTAAAAAAATGCATGCATTTAAAAATAAAACTTGTTCAGTCACTCACCCAGACGAAACCAAGATAACCCACAGGACCTGAATAATCACGAATCAGTTCCTTCAACTCATTTTACCCATCGAGCACAGCAGGTTTGGTAGAAATCCTGATGACTGACCATCCAGATATCTAAAAATTACATTAAAACACCCAGTAATGTGAAATGTTTTCTCCATCCTGTCTTTAAAAACGGCACCCAGAAAATAAAATAATTCTGCTATTTCAGCACTTAATAATTTTTTATTGATATTAGCCAGAGTTTTCAAAATATAGCACACAACCCATAAGGAACAGTGATACCAAACATGTAAAGAAGGAATGAGATACATGTGCTCTACATCAGCCCCAGCCAGCACAGCCAATGGAGAAGAATCATGCGAGTTGCCATCCAACAACAACTGGAGTGCAGGGAGTAAATTCCATTTTTCCAGAGAAACAGATACACACATATACCATTCGAGGCTGCTCTCAGACGCTGGGTTCCCTGGGACTCAGGGGCCTACATCCAATTTCCAGTCCCAACTACAGCAGATCCAAAGATTCACGTGCTGAACAGTAACCGACAGTTTATGCAAATCCCACTGATCCCATCGGTGAAGGCCCGTCAGCATCTGCACATGGATTTTGGCTAGTGAGACATAATTTGTGGGAGACATTTGCACAGCCAATCCCCGAAGAAAAGAGGACGGGCCGTTGCCAGGGAAGGAAGCATTAACCAATCTGAAATTCACGCACCCCCACCGCCTGCCTCGGAAACCTCAATGCGGTCGATTCTACTTCTGCCAAATACGACTAAGGCGTCAGCGGCATCCAGTAAGGCGCGCAACTCGGTACACGTCCCTTCCGACCCCTCCACGCTCCGCTCTCGACTTCTAACGGCATGAACGTATCTGCTCCCTCCTCCCCGCTTGACACTGAGCCGCGCCGTCCAGAGGCAGCCGGCAGCCCCGGCCTCCACGCCCCCTCCCCAAAAGCCGCCAACGATCACGGCTGCCTTTATATGGCCCGGCGGGACGCGGGGGGCGGGCTCCGCAAGCCGCCTCATCAGCCGCCACCCCTAAATGGAAACGCCAGGTTGGAATCCCAGGTCCTGGAAGGAGGAGGGCGGCCCCTCGCATGTGGGTGAGTCTTCCGGGAGCATCGGGCCGGCCCCTGCTGGCGGCGGGGTCTCAGGGGGACCCCCGACTGTCTACGCTTGTGCGCTCCGCAGCGCCTTCAGACTCCCGCCTCCCCGTGCCCCGGCCCACTTCTAACCCCTGAGTCCGTCCACACGCTCCCCCGAGGCGAGTGCTTCGCCCGCAGAGGGGGGGGTCCTGAGAACTGGGGCTGCAAACTCACCTCCCGGCTGGCACCGGAGCAACGCCCGGGCGAGGCTTCGCGGCGCGTCCGGAGGCTCAGCGGGGGCACGGGGACTCGCACGGTCCGCGCGGGACTGGAGGGCCTCCCTCGGCTCCTACTACCGCAGAGCTTCTCCGACGGGTCCCGGAAACTGCCCCTGGCCAGCACCCCGCCCCTCGCCCGCATTCGCCACCCGCCGGAACGAGCCGTCGCTCTTCGTCTTCCGTGCGAGAACGCCAAACGCACCGGCAGACGTTCCGGTCTCCCTAAGCATGGGCCGTCGCTATGGCGACGGCATCCCAACACTGGTAGGCAGGCGGCGAGAAGCCCCGCGGAGGAACCCGCAGAAGGGCAGTTTGGAGAGGACTCGGGGTAGGAGAAAGGTTTTTAAAATCCTGATTTTGACGCAGATCGTGTGGGGTTCAAGGCGTCCCCGGGTGTGGTGGGTCAGAGTCTTATTTCCCTACTGTTTTGCGTGACGCTTTCTGTCGCGACGGCTTTTTGCAGGCGGGGCGAAAGACGAGGCCGCTGTTGTGCTCCCACGCCGTCTCGTTTACGGGATTTTACACAGGCCATTTCCGCACTAGCCTGTTATAGCGCGATGATTCCACTTTCAACATCCTCTGGGATCCTGGGGTTTGCAGTTTCGGGAGGGGCCAGCCGGCCCCTCCGAAACTGCAAACCCCAGGATTCCAGAGGATGTTGAAAAGTGGAATCATCGCGCTATAACAGGCTAGTGCGGAAATGGCCACAGTCCTCCTTTTGTAACCGTCCTATTGCTTCGCCTGCCTTTTTAAATTATTACTTAATTGGTTATTACAAATCAAAATTAATAGTTCTTAAGTATCAAAATAGGGTATCTGCAACAGTCATAATGAAATCGTTGTTTATAGAAATTACTTAATTTTAACCTAGTTTCATTAGCTGCAAGTTCAAAACCCGAAAATCGTCAGTTCACCCTCATCTTCTCTTAAATAGTCAATTTAAAATGTCCGTTCCATAACAAAATCTTCTTCACTAGAACCCTTTAGTTTGACTGTAAGAGGAGCCTTCCACACTACACTGTTATGGTGCTATTATTCCACGTTCAACCTCCTGTGGAATCCTGGGCGGCGCGGTTTCGGGAGGGGCCTTTAGAATTCTCAGCCGCAGAGCTCTTTGGAAACTACAAACCCCAGAATTCCACAGGAGGTTGAAAGTGGAATCATAGCACTATAACAGTGTAGGCTGGAAAGGCCCTACTTTTGTCCATTTTCACTATTGCCATCCATCTATTAAACCATTTGGTCATAGATGGGATTTCCATTTTCTTCCAATACTTCGCTAGTTTTGCAAATCTAGCAAAGTAGTCAGGAACTTTGTTTTCCTCTATTGTGTCCTTTCTGGCTGTCATCCTTTCGGAGTTCAGGCCATAGTAGTACTGAAAAAAATGAAAGTAAAACGTTCAGAAATAGCATCCACTAATGAAAAGAAAAGGAAAAAAAAAGGGACTTCCAAACTCCAGAATAGGGAACAAGAAGGGGAAAAAAAGGTTCTAAAAAAGAAAAAGGAAAAATTCAAAGTAGATTCAAAATATAAAAATTAAAAAAGTAAACTCAAAAAGAATAAATTCAAAATAATTCAGAAGAGTAAGTTCAAAATAATAAATTCTAAATTCAAAAAAAAGTAAAACTGGGAAAGGTGCCACAACTTTAAAAAAAATTAACGTTGCCTTTGATTTCCAAAAAATGATTATTTAGTGCCCCCTAGTATTGATCCTTTAACCTTTGGGTCCACACAAAACAACCCATTCCAAAAAGTAGGGATGGGCCAACCAAATCCTCAAATCCTGGATCCGAATCCCTGTGCCAAATAAGCAAACCAAGTCTTTCGAATCTACCAACCAAATAGTTTGTTGGAGACCAGGACACCTGAAAACCTGGGTGACCAGATACATAGGGGGGAGATGGCAAGTAGGTGAGTTTTTCCCTTGGAGTAATAATGGCCTTTGCTAACAATTTCAGAAATTACATCTGAGATTGTGTTCTAAGATATTTAAATTGAACATTTAAGTTGACTGGAAGGTACAGGCTTAAGATTTCAAGGACAGCTGAAACATTCCTTTGCATAACTCCCTTGCAGAGCTCTTTCATACACAATTCTGGGGTTTCTAGTTTTACAAGGTGTCACAGCCTTCTCTGCCAGAGTGTGCTGGTGGATCATCAAACTACAAACCCCAGGATGCCATAAGGAGCTAGGCAAATCCAGTTTTGATCTGGATTATCTCTGTACTGTGGTATGTGGCCCTCTTTACACAGGCAGAAAAATGTGGGGTTGATCCACATTTTCCTGCCTGTGTAGAAAGGGCCTTCATGTCATTTTCAATCTGGGGAGATCCCAAGGCAAAACTATGACAATTGTCCTGGCCAGATTTCTTCAGAGGCAGGTTTGGCTTTGCCTAAGCTTTTGCTGAGGCAAAGTGTGTCTTGTCCAAGATTATCCTTCTTTCTCTTGCTTTTCAAACCCTTTTTAAAAAAAGATTTGAAAGATTCGAGATTCATGGATTCCCAGAACCTTTGAGGGATTTGGATCTGGATTTGGAAAATTCTGCATTCGTCCCATCCCTACCAAAAAGCAAGTTGGAGAGAACAAAAATTAATGTTTGTATTAAAGGTGAACAAATTTTACAGAATCGAGAAACACCAGACCCCTCTGGGAAAACCACTGGGGGGATAAGAGTTAAAGATGACCTTGAAATTCAAAGACCCGGGAAGAAGACTGTAAATAAGCGGATATTTATTTATTAAAGAGGCAGAGGTATTTGTTAGGAAATACTAAAGAAGAGTTGGTGATTTACATGTAAGTTATATTGGTCCACAAATATGGGGAATGTAAATAAGGGAAGGAAGGTAAGTATTTCTAAGACTGTTTTTGTAAGAATTTTCATAAGTTTGTAAAAGAGATAACGTTGAGAAGTAATGTATATTTTATTTGTATTTGGTATGTAATAAAAATAATAAAAAAAATTAATGTTTATAATCTATGTTCCAAAAATAATCATGTATTAGTCTAAATAATCATAAGTTCTCAAGAAGTGGGTTAGCAGTATACCATACGTGGAATAGAAAGTCACAAAGTCCCATTAAAAGAAATTAAAAGTTAATTTTTCACAGATAAAAAAAAGGTTAACAATGTGGCATTTTAAAAGGTAGTTTAAAAAGTACTGGTATTAAAAAGTATCTATACAAATAAGCTCCCAAAACTCACACAATTAACAATTTTAAAAAGAACCAAAAGAACAAATGTCAGTCTCTAAAAACTTCAATAGTAAATTCCTAAAGAATAATACTAGATAATAAATGTAATAAGAAAATCTAGTAAAAAAAAGAAATTAACCCACTTATACAATATAATAACAAGTTCATGTTAATAAAAAAAAGGAAAGCCAAGTTCTATATAAAGTTTAGTGTCCAGGGTCATATAAAAAGAAATAAATAACAAGCAAAGTAAGTGGTCAGTCTTATAATCCAAATCCTCATAAAAATTCAGTCTTTTAGGGTGAAGGTAAAGGACAATAAAGTTTATATAAACTGCCAGCAATTTAGAAAAAGGTCTTCAGTTGTTACACAACAGGGGCTCCTAGTTTCATAGTAAAAAGGAATTTACTTGTAATCCATTCCTCAGGGGCTACTTATGAGTCCGTAATTGACTGCTATGAAGATCTTCGGGTTCCCAGTAAATCAGGGAGCCCTTTCCTTGACAAGAGAATCCCCTCCTGTCAAAAATAAAGCTTCAGGGCGTGCAATCTTGCCCATCTTTTCCGACGAGCGTTAAGATCGTATCCTCAGTGCTGCTACTCTTCTGTCTTTCTCTCCTGAACATACTTTCTATGATAAGAAAAAAAATACTAGAATACAATGTAGTACCTTCCTGTTGCTAGCAGGAGAAGCCATTTGTCTCAAAATGTACATTATTTGACTACTGCATACAGTACTGTGAATAAAGCAGGCTGATAGTGCATTAGAAGTCTTTGTCTATTTATCAAGAATGTGTCAAGGTGCTTAAGCCTTTCTTAAATGTGCTGCCAAACATAAATGCACAATCAATTCTTTATGAGAAAAAAAGTCAGGTCTATTGTAAAAAAAAGAAAAAAAGATAGTAGTCTCAACTTCAGTAATAAATTGTTAGTGATTAATTTTGCTAATTTCTGTGAATACTGAACTCCATGGTCTTAGCATTCTGGCCTGGCTGAAGTTTCCAGTATTTCTCAAAGGTAGCCAACACAGAATGTGTTACAGTAGTCCAAAAAAAAGTTTTAGATTAAGATGTGTGTGATCATAGTTAGATCCCGCAAACTAAAATGATGTCCCTTACACATGCATACCGTATCGTGTATCTAATATATAAAAGTCAAAGTTTGTCAGTTTGTCAGTTTGGCTGTGTGAGGTGAGAAGACCTCATATGATTGGCTGCCTGTGAAGGTCCTATGGAATTCTGCAGTTGGCAGTTTAGGGAGAGACCTTTAGAATTCTCAGCCAGAGAGCTCTTGGGCCTCAGGCTGGTTGCTGTGGAGATGAGGCCTAGCAGCAAGAAGGAAGAGGACAGTGTATTCCCTCAGGAGACCAAGCTCTGTGTGTTAATAACTCTGAATACAGATTGGATTGGGGAATATGGGGAAAAGTTACACGTACTGGACAACACAGTTTGGGGAGTTAGAGACACAGGATCTCAAATCTGTGTATTTCAACTGCATCTAATTCCCAAGGTGAGGTAAGATACTTCCTAAGGTATTTCTAACAAGTATTACCTATGAGAAAATAAGATTCCAGGCAACGTCAGGTAAACATGCTAGTTCTATATAAAGTTCTCATAGACTGAAATGTATGCTGTTCTTATACATCTGCTTAAAGGGGTTCCATTTTCTTTTATTTTCTCAGTCTAATCTTGACAAAATGGAATCAGTAGAAGAGATAGTAGACGCAGCAAAGCACAGTGAGCATAAGGATTTGGAATCTCAAGAAGAACCAGCATACTTAAACCCTCTCCTGAGAGCTGCTTTAAATGGTGATACAGAGGAAGTACGACAGATTTTTGAGGACCCAGAAGATCCTGATCATGAAAAGGCTACCAACCTGATAACGGAAAAGGATATTATAGGGAGAGGCCTATTGTATGCAACTTGCATGGCAGGGCAGAGTGATGTTATCCGGACACTGGCAAGATACGGGATTGATCTGAAAGAAAAGACAGCTAGAGGTATATAATTGATGAAGGCTGTTAAATCCTTAAAGAAAATATGATGAAAGGTTTGGTCCTCAAAAAAGAGCTGTTAAAGATTCAGAACGCTTGACAAAACAGTTGGTAGCTTTCATAAGAAGGTTTATATGTCAGTTCTTTCTTTGGTTGAGTATCCCTTTAAATAGGATGACTTTCTGGATGCTGACTTGTTAATGTACAAGAAAGCCATGATATTTTTATTTGAAGGAATACATCATGGAGGAACAGAATAGTATACATCGATATTATGTTCACAGTTATGTATACAGTTTGGTTCACTTCCTCAGGTTATACACTTTTGCACTGTGCTGCAGCCTGGGGTCAACTAGAGACTTTGAAAACTCTCGTAGAACTGGATGCAGATATTTATGCAACTACTTTCCGTGGTGAGAAGGCCAGAGACATTGCCTATCGCTATGAGAAAATAGAGTGTTTTGAATTCTTGAACTGGGCAGGTAAGATCATTAACTCTTGTCCTAAACCTTTTTGAGATGTGGATCTGATAATGTAAATCATGGGCAAGCGTAAATAAGTACATTAACTCATTCAGATAGTGTAGATGTGATCTGGTGAATCCGTTGCTTGAACCTGAACCAAGGATAACTGTTTCTCCCATCTTAGTCACAAATATTGAGTGGATCATAAATTTGACACCTTTGAAGTATACCCATAATTATCTTTGTCATAAATCGCTCCTGGCAGCATTCTGTTTAATTGACATAGCCTGATATCTCCCTGCAAACCCAACTATAGTTTGGGGCCTGAGCCTAGCTGCTACTTAGCGAACATTTCAGAGCTCTAGCCAGTCCAATTCTGGGGAAAAAAGTCTGTAACAAGATCTTATGTTGACAGGAAGTTATGCTTCCTCTCACTAAAGTCCTATTTATAAGCATTTACTGCTTAATATTGGAGTGCTGTAACTGAATGCATATTATCAGTTTCACATATATCCTACTCATTGTATAAATAGCGTGACATGAACAGCATTTTTAAATTACTTATTAAACTTTTTATTGCATTTTATAAACTGTTAAAGTGCGAAAATCATGTAAATCCAAATGCAAAAAACTATACAGTCATCACAGCAGACATAAAATCATAAAAAGAGGAAGAAAGAAGAAGAGGGGGAAATTATAGATCCAGGAAATTATAGGCCCATTAGTCTCTTGGTTTCTGGGAAAATTTATGCCAGGTCTCTCCTAGATACATTGGAGGATTGAGTGGAAGAGCATGCATTGCTGGCCCCAGAACAGGCTGGCTTCCGTTCAGGCAGATCAACTTTGGATAATTGTTTTATGTTGAAATATGTTATTGATAAATATCTGGCAAGAACTGTAAAGCATATTTTTGTAGCATTCATTGATTTGAAGGCTGCTTTCGACTCTATTTCACGGGAACGTCTTTGGGTTAAATTACAAACTATGGGTATTGATAAGAATCTTCTAAAATGTATAATATCCCTTTATTCAAATACATCCTTGAAAGTCAGAGTTGATGGTACACACCTGTCAGACTCGATACCTGTCTCTAAAGGAGTAAGACAAGGGTGTCTGCTTGCTCCCCTTCTTTTCAACTTATTTATAAACGATGTAGTTGAGTTCTTAAAAGGTGACCAATTTTTCCCAGTTAAAATTGGAAATCGGAAATATTTGATCCTATTGTATGCAGATGATGCTATCCTGATTTCCTATACTCAAGTAGGCCTGCGTAGATTGTTGAATCAGTTTAGTTTATACTGTAAGAATGAACAACTTTCCATCAACTACCAAAAAACAAAAGTGATGGTATTTGGCAAATCCAAAAAATATTTATAACTGGCTACTTGACGGGAATAAATTGGAACAAGTCCCCTCCTTTAAATATCTTGGTGTGGTCTTTCATTGGACTGGTAATTGGTCTTCACAGGTTCAATCAAGTACCCTGTTAGCTGAAAGAACATTAAATGGATTATTAAGATTCTATCGCACAAAAGGGGGCAATATGATTCAACCCACTTTAGAACTCTACAGGCTCAGAGTCCTGCCTAAACTGCTGTTTGGAGCACCACTGTGGGCTCTGGCCAATTTAGATATATTAGAGAGAGCACAAAATAAATTTCTGCGCAGACTCGTGGCAGTTCCCATTTCCACAAAATTAGCATTGCTCTGTGCAGAGTTAGGTATAATGCCAATTAAAACAGAGGCTCTTAGATTAGCCCTCCTTTTCTGGTTGAAAATTATTTTTAAGCGAGTATCTGTGCTCCTTTTGATGTCCTTCGAAGAGCCTGGTCCAAATTCATGGATGCATAAAATGCAATTGGTTGTGATGAATTTGGGGTTCTCTGTTCCTTTTTTTCTGACTCAAGGGTATGATAAAGCAAAATTACTTATACTCTTATACTCCAAAGACTCAAGGATATAGCAATGCAATCCCAGATGACTGAGATTAAGTCCTGCCAATCCAATACATTTTTTGCTTTTTACATTCCGCTAAACTCACCCCTTCCTCATTATCTGGTTGATCTTCCAACTTTTAAAATGAAGTTAGCCTTTCTGCATGCTAGATTGAATGTTCTCCCACTGGCAATTCGGATGGGCAGGTACAATAATGTTCCTATGAAGGACAGAGTATGTGCTTGCAACTCTGTTTCAATAGAAGATTTAATTCATGTTCTACTTGAGTGCCCTATTTATAATGATCTTAGGAGCAAGTATACTTTTCCTTTATTGAAGTCTTTTAAGGGAAATTCCTCCTTCGCAAAAGTTTGTTTTCTGCTATCTGATACTGTGAAATATGTGTCTTTCAGAACATCTAAATTTCTAGTTAGGGCCTTACAATTACGTGCCATAAAGAACAAGGAGGGGTATGGAAAATGATTTATTTATTGTTGATTATTTATTACATGTAAATTGGCTGGATTATCCTTTTTCATTTTATCTTATCTTATTTTATTTTTTCATTTTTGTGCAATGACTGGCTGCTAAAATGCAATAAACTTGAACTTGAACTTGAAAAAAGAGGAAGAAAGAAGAAGAGGGGAAAAAGGGAGGGGAACACGAACATACATGGGCACGCTGTTCTTATTTAGACAGGCCAATCATCAGTCCAGTTAACAGAAAGAGAGTCTGTATAGGCTGCAATAACATCCATATATTCCTTAACGTATATTCCTTAATGTTACAATGAGCTGATGCAAAATTTCATCAGTTGTTCTGGATGAAACCTTTTAAGCCAAATAAAGAAGGAAAAGAAAGGAAAAAAAGAATGCCAATGAATACCTTATCTTAGTAACATTGCTGTCATCTTTGTCTCCTGCTGTTATTCTTTTATATTTATAAACAATATTTTATTATTATAAAACAGCATAAAAAAGACAGAAAACAAGACAACACAAAAACAGAGAAAAAAAATCCCCACAAAATTCAAAACCAGACCACACTACACTAAAGCATAAACATACAGGAGCTTTCAGCCAACGGTCTTCAGCAATTCAACCCCTATATTACTAAATAATAATAATTTAATAAACTAAATAATAGTTTCTCTATTTTAGTAAACTACTGTTTTATAGTTTTCTCAACTTTAATCTACCTCGCCTTCCCTCTAATATTAAAAAGTCATAAAATATTAACAATTTTTAAAATCATTTCTCCCTTTGTACAGTTTATTTCTCTTAATCTTCTTTTCCTCCTTTTCTCTCTATATTGCAATATTCTTATCAATAGTTCATATCCCTCTCAAAAGAGTATCATATCAAGTTAATATCCTGGATGTCATAGAATTAAAACAAAATCCACGCTACAATTCTAAATGAAAATCTTTTAACAACAAAAACCTTCCTCATAGATTTACATTAATCAAGAAAAGAAATTTTCAAGAACAGAAATCTTTGGCTCCTGATTGTTGTTTTTTTTAAGTTGGCAAGTTAATTTCTCATATAAGGTCAGGTTCCACACACTCTGCAATCCTTAGAAAAGTATAGGCCAGTTAGTTGTCTCCAGTGCCATGCTATGGTTTCAGAGGTGGGCTTCCCACGTATGGCTAAGTCTGGGTGCAGGATGTTCTGAGCTGCCCTGGTGTCTTCCAAGAGCTTGGTTGGGACAGTATGCCTACTTTTTTGAAGTGTCTCTAGAGGTAGATCCTGAAATGCAGTAATATTCTTTTCCTGATATTGGATTGGGTGTGATTTATTAAAGATGTGCAAAGATTGTGGCTTTCTTGGACATCAGGAGAAATTAATTATAATGTCTCTTCCTGAATCATCGTGTGGAAGTCCTTGCAATTTACTTGCTCACTTATTGTCAGATTCTGAGAGATTAAAGACTGAGGCCACTGCTGAAAGCCAACTGATAAGAAATTCTGTTATGTTCTTGCTTTCTACTAATTCTGGGATCCTGCAAAGGCAGACCTTGGACCAGCAACTTTGATGTTAAAGATATTCAAATTTATCTTGCAGCTACGCTGTTGTTGCATGTATTTGTTTAATTCACTCCCCTTGTTTTAAGCCCTTGTCCCAAACTTCTTCTGTTACCCAGTCTCCACTTTGTTAGTTTGGATGTCATTTCTTGAAAGGTTTGTGCTAAAGGCTGACTTGCTTTTCTAACATCATTTTTTAAAGTCAGTTCTTTGTTAATTCACTGTGTTGGTCAGGCATTGTTCATCCTGTTATATTATCAGTTCTGCCTTCTCTGTTGTTGTTCTCATTTCTTCTATCTCAGGGTTTAACTCAAGGCTATTCCTTAGGTAGAAAATAGGTTATAAGATTTCTTTCAAGGAGAGCTTCTGAAGATCTTCTCGTTCCCTTCTATTATAGGCTATTTGTGCTGCTTTGAAAGTTGCAAAAATACATTCTTTATACTTCATTTAGCAAGTTAGGGAGGGAAATAATGGATTATATATCCATCTTAGAGCTCAATTAACATTTTCCTTCAATTTTCTACATCATCATGGGTTATTTATAAGCTGCTTTGGAAGATTTTGTATCCTGAAAGATGGAGTGTAGTTAGTTATAATAATAAATTTTGTATATGCCCTGGTCAGCAGATGTCGTTGGAAGTAAAACACTAGTATGAGTAACAGTTACAAATTCTTTAACTGCCTCCTCCATTTAATACTTGCTTAATCTACAAAATGTGTCTACGGTTGCTTCATATTCAGACTAACTGATCTGCAAGTGCTTGCTGTTTTGTGAAAGCCAAATAACCTGTCCTGCTGCAGGTTTGTCAAGTCCTGGGATTATTGTTGTAAAATTCTTGTTTGGGGAATATTCTTTTTTGAGAATTTCTTCTTTAATACTTGTTAAATATATTTTAATTCTTTAAAATTTTAAAGAATTTTACTGTTCCATTGCAATCGGCCCTCAGTATCCACTAGAGTTTGGTTCTAGGACCTCCCACAGATATCAACATTTGTGGATGCTCAAGTCCCATTGTGTAAAACGGTGCAATAAAATGGCGTCCCTTATATAAAGTGGCAAAATCAAACCTTGCTTTTTGTATTTTTAAAAAATATTTTCAATTCATGTTTGGTTGAATTTGTGGATATAGAATCTGCAGATACAGAGGGCTGGTTGTAGAACTTTATATATCATTAAAACTTCCATTTGTTAAAATAAAAATGAGAAAAGATAAGTGGAAAAAACCCAAAGAGTGCTAGTTTACATTTCTTTGACTCAGCAACACAGCAGACATCTCAAATCAACTCAGTCTAGACTCAGTGAATATCCAAAAGCAGGATAGGATGTACCCAGCTCTTTAGAGAGGTGTCTGGGAGTAATAGCAATTCCCCCTCTTCTCCCTATCTTTGCCTTCTGAGGAAGAACGGAGGGAGAAAAGGAGGACTTATAGAGAAGAGATTGTGGAGGGCAATGGTGGGGAGGTGGGGAAAAATGCTTTATTGGTGGGGAGGGGGAGGAGGAGAACAGTAGCAAGGAAAAGATGGAAAAGAACACTTGTAGGGAGCAGAGCAGAAGGAAAAGACAGACAAAGAAAATTGGGTGACTGAAACAAGGTAAAGAAAACTAAAAAGAGTGCACATTGCAAAACAAAGCAAAAAAAACAAACAAACAAAAGAAACCTCTGCACTTCCACGGTGTACCCATGCAGAAGTCCAAGGGTTAAGTCTGGAGAAGTTAACAGTGTTCACTTTGGGCCAGCATGCTGTGCAGAGAAATTCTGCATCTGGGGTGGAACACAAGCACCTGCCAGCACAAAGATTATTGGTGGATTGAAAACTGCTAATGAGCAGGCTTGCTAAATGATTGACATTTCCAGTTGACAGGAAGGTAGGGGTTAAAGTCCCTCTCATTCCTTTGTGCTCAGGTTTTGATAACTCATTGCCTAAAGATGCTGGTTCTTAATGCTCAGCAGGAGGCAGCAATTTCACAGGCAACACAGAGCATTCGGCACTTCCATTATAGCCTCAATATGTGAAGGTGTCTGAACTAGATATGCAGGTTAATACTAATGAATTGAGTGCTCTAATTAAGGAAGCAACAGATAAGGAAGTAAATTCATTATTAAATATACACAATGAAAATCAATTTAATATGACAGAGGAAGCATCCATGCAGCTGCAGTGAGCTGTAACTTAATGAATGTTTCAAAGCAGATAAATTTACAAAACATGATTCAACCACAAAATTTAATTCCAGTGAATTTATTGAAAACTGAGGTGCAAAGAATAATTAATTCACTGATGGCAAATAGAGAAGAGCAAAGTACTTAAAATTGACACAGCACACAAAAAAATCAGTGTTGATAGGGAAAGTGGTAGAAGAGATTCAAATTTATATCAAAAGGATGATTCCAGGAGAGGAAAGAAATGTGCAAGAAAGTCTAAACATAATTATGTGGAAATGCGTTCAGAGACAGAAGATGATAATGAAGAAGAGAAAACAAGGACAATATTTAGAGGACAGTGAAAGAGAAAACTCATTAGGTTCTGATTCAGATAGGGAATATATATCAGAAAAGTTTTTCTCTATGGAAGACTTTAGAAGTTTAATGAAAAGAGTAGTGCAAATATTAAGCTGGAAATGAATAGAAGTGAAAGTCAAACTGAAAAAGGTAAAGTGAAAGATGACTTTAGAGTGGCATCAGTGTTAGAGGCTAGTGTCAAAATCAACAGAGATTCCATGGTCAGATATG